>JAFBJZ010000407.1:0-1200000 GCA_016785225.1 Psettodes erumei | reverse complement strand
ACTGACATTAAGTTGGTCTCCGGGTTAAAAGAGATATAGTGAAAGGGGTGTATGAGCTTCACATCCTGTATTAGATCCACAATCAGCTGCTCTGTTACTGTGAGTTCTCCCTTCTCTCAGCCAGAAACCTGCTGATTTGGATTTGGATCTGTAACTGCGGTAGACATGCCAATAAGACTCTTAATCTGGGTCTCGGACAAGTGAAAATTCCTGCGATGCAGAGGGCTCAGAGACTCTGGCTGAATAAAACGCCGCAGAGCAGCGCAGAATCCCTCCGTCTGACGCTCTACACACACAGGTTTAAGGATGGAGCGACTTGGCTCAGCCCACGCTTCGTCTTCAGTTCATCTCCTACCTGATTGGTCCACGTGGTGCTCTGATTAAACTGGTGTGATGGTGGTTAATCCCCAGCCCTCATGCTGGCATTAGGTATTGTATGTATACTCATATGCTATTTTGACTCAGGACCGGAAATGTCAGCAGCAGGCGTTCTGCTGGGATCTGCCCTGACCTCTGCAAACAGTTGCATGACTTAAATAAAACACACACTCCTTCTAAACTAATTAGCACCACAAAGCTTCCACTTGTCTACTAATACATCAAGGGCTGTGTGAATACTAGTTTCTATGCATTTGTGTTGATGTTCACAAAGATAGATGAGGAGAGATTATTGTGTGGGCTGCTGGGAAAATTCCTCTGAGATTTCAAGGGCTGTCATTAGACGTGTGGTTAAAAGACAAACAGGCAATTGTGCTTCACACAATTTTATTCTGCTACAGTTCCACTGCAAAAGTTTTAAAAGTTTTGAGTTTCTACTTGTGCTGAGAAGTTGCATAGAGGACGTGCCATCACTGCCACTTCTACTGAGAGTCAGCAGCCTGAGACAGGAGAGGGAAGGAAAGGAGAGGAAAAGAAAGGAAGGGTGAGAAGAGATCGGCGGCGTACTAAAAAATGCCAGGGGCTGTGTGTTGATTCAGGTACCGGTAAGACAAAAGACATCCGGGAAGCTGGTCTGAGTAATAAGTGCACGTATTAGAAGCTTTCTCTGATGCCCAAACAATTGCAGTTTTTCTCTGTCGCAACAACCTGCAGGGAAATAGTCAGGAAAGTAGCTCTCTGACACACTGGTGATAAGAAACTTATTGAATCTTACCTTTGCAAAGTCTCTGCTTTTGGTTCTCATCTTGTTGACCTGGGACTCAGCTATGTCTGCCCGCTCCTGTGCCTCCTCCAGCTCATGCTGTACCTTCCTCAGCTTAGCCAGATGTGCACTGGCCTGCTCCTCCTGGGGAAATCAAACTCAAATAAGATATGGTATAATCCGGGTTGAAAAACAAGAGCAACTTTCTGATGTGAGGAGGGGCTCTTACAGCTTCTTCATTCTGCCGTTTGTACATCTTGACTTTGAGCTGCAGCTTGTCCACCAGGTCCTGCAGCCTAAGGATGGTCTTTTTGTCCTCCTCGGTCTGGTAGGTGAGCTCCTTCACTCTCCTCTCGTACTTACGGATCCCCTTGATGGCATCCGAGGCTCTTCTCTGCTCGCTCTCCACTTCCCCTTCCAGCTCGCGCACCTACGGGAGAAAGCGAAGGCCCCAAGAACCCGACATCAGCCGCAATTGTCATTGGATGGCGCCAAACGCAAATCTTGTGCAACTGAGGTCGATACCCGAGCCTCCAGTTTCTGGAGCTGCTTCTTGCCCCCCTTCAAGGCCATGTTCTCAGCCTCATCCAGGCGGTGCTGCAGATCCTTCACAGATGCCTCCAGGTTCTTCCTCATCCTCTCCAGATGACTGCTGGTGTCCTGCTCCTTCTTCAGCTCCTCTGCCATCATGGCGGCCTACATGAACACAGCAGGGCTAAGATTTCTTAATCACACTATATTACCCTTGAATTGCTGTTTATAATTACAGATAAAATGTTTGACATTCACATCAGTGATCGCTTTCTTGGCTTTCTCCTCTGCATTGCGGGCCTCCTGGTTTGCATCCTCCACCTCGCCCTGCAGCTGGCTGACATCTGCATCCAGCTTCCTCTTGGAGTTGAGAAGGCTGGCGTTCTGCGGCCCAGTGAAAAAAATAACTTACAGCCGACACTTGCAGAGTTATGATCACAAACAGAAGAGCACGAAGGCCCTGCAAAACTGTGACAACATCTGCTGGCTCTGTAATCAAGACAAAACAATTTGCATTTATGTCCAGTGGAGAAAAAATACCATCATTCATCACTGCTCCAAGACATCACACACGAATGATACATCATAGCCATGTTCAAGCTAACAGATTAGTATTCATTTGGAGATGGGTGTTTCAGGTGACTGGATAGAATCACAAATCAAATTTCCACAATTATTGTCGCTCTTCTTTTCTGTCTCCACCAGTTCCTGACAAAGGTATCAGACTCTTAGCTGCTATTTAGCAGCTCCATCAACAATCAGCAACAGAAGACTGCTCACCTGAGAGTGCAGCAGCCCAACCCTCTCGCTGGCGTCCGTGAGCTCCTGTTCGGCCAGCTTGCGGCTTCTCTCCGACTGCTCCAGCGTAGCCCTGAGCTCTTCCACCTCTGCCTGCAGCAGGCCACTCCTACGCTCCACCATGGCCACCTGCTCCTTCAGGTCCTCCTGGCTGCGCAGTGCCTCATCCAGGTGAAGGGTTTGTTCCTGCGGGGAGAGATGAGGAGTTTAAAAAACCGCTTGTGTTGTGTTGCTTATGTTGTCATGTTGAATCTGCCAGAGCATTGCCAGTATTTCACCTTGAGGTGGGCCTGCATGCCCCTCAGTTGCTTCTGGGCTTCAGCAGCATGCCGATTGGCGTGGCTCAGCTGGACCTCCATCTCATTGAGATCGGCCTCCATCTTCTTCCTGACTCTCATGGCATCATTCCTGCTGCGTACCTCAGCGTCAAAGGCCGACTGCATGGTCTCCACAATGCGCTGGTGGTTGCGCTTCATCTGCTCCAGCTCCTCGTCCTTCTCAGAGAGCCTGCGGTCCACCTCTCCCTTGACCTGAGTGAGTTCCAGCTGGATACGGAGAATTTTGGACTCCTCGTGCTCGAGAGAAGCCTGGTTTTATACATTAATGTGAAAAAACATAAGAATGTGCAAAAACAAATCCGATTAAAAGAAGTGCACAGTTTCTTCTATCATATCACACAGTTACCTCAGCCTCTTCCAGAGCGGTCTGGATCTCCATCTTCTCAGTCTCAGTTTGCTTCTTAGTCTTCTCCAGCTCATGGATGGCTTTGCCACTCTCTCCAAGTTGTTCAGTCAGATCAGAGATTTCCTCTACAAATATAAAAATGCCCCACATTTCCTCAAAGACCAGTTAAATGCAAATAAACCCAATCCCAATATTAAACTATCACTTTACACAAAACTTGAATATGCCCTGAAAACACATCCCTACAAAATCACCCTTTGGACTAGTGTTGATGAATAATTATCTGATTCATTGCCAATCATGTGTAGGATGAACCCTGCTTTAAAGAGAGCAGTGTAACTGTAGCAAGAATACACACGTTGCAGATTCTTATTCTCGCGTTTGAGGACCTCGAGGTGCTCCAAGGCCTCCTCATAAGAGTTCTTCATTTTGAAGAGCTCTGTGCTGAGGGAGCGAGACTCCTTCTGGGATCCCTCCAGCTCAGCCTGACTCTCCTCATACTTCTGCTTCCACTCAGACAATATCTAAGAATGAGAAAAACAACCACTGATTTGGGTTGAGTCACTCACTCTACTGCGGAGGCGAGCTTTTGTTTTTCAGACAATGGAGTAGAATGATGTAGTTTCACATTAGAATAGTTTATTAAATAGCTTGGATGACTTTGTTACCTTATCAAAACTTTTCTGCTTTTTATCCAGGCCAGCTGCTTGAGCATTCGCCCTTTCCACATCAGTCATGAGGTCCTCCACCTCTCCTTGCAGCCTCTGCTTCGTCTTCTCCAAAGACGAGCACTTGGCATTCACAGCCTCAATGGCCTCCTCAGCCTCCTGCAAACGCTGGGCAAGCTTTTTCCTGTGAAATAGAAGCTGGAATATCAATAATTGTTGTCACTCATTACATTTTCAAAAATCTACATATTCACTTGCGAAGACTCAAAACAGCTCTCACTTGGCCTCCTCCAGTTCATCGTTGCGCTGGATGGCGTCGGTCTCGTATTTGGTTCTCCACTGGGCGACCTCACTGTTTGCCTTAGACATGGCTCTCTGCAGCTCGGCCCGGGCCTCCTGCTCCTCCTCGAACTGCTCCCTCAGCAGGTCGCAGTCATGACGGGCAGATTGGAGAGCATGGGCGAGGGCGTGCTTAGCCTAACAGAGGCAGATGTGGATATTTATCCAAGAAAGTACTTTGACACTTTGGAAAATACATTTTTGCTGCTCGGTAACCACAGAAGAAGGATGTAGAAGTTAAAAAGGATGCAACAAAGGATGTAACTAAGCTACATTAAGATAGCGAGGTAATTACATTAGCTTAGCAGTGCTGCCAAGTCCAAATGGCCCAAATCTGCGGCTAACCATGTAGCCAAAGGACCTTCACAGATCACTAATGTCACAAGCAGTGATTGGTAGCACTAAGAGCAGTGATGCAACAAACCTTTGTCTCCTCCTCAACCTGCCTTTTCAGTTCCTCAATTTGCTGAGTAAAGGCAAGCTTGGCCCTTGACATCTGAGAGAGGACCGCTTCTTTCTCCTCGAGGAGACGAGAAAACTCGCCTGGTCAAGAGATGTTCGAAAGAACGTGAAAAGGGGAAGTGCTTGACTCCACAGGTCAGGTAAATGAGACATACAGTCACAAAGGTGCGTACCATTTTCATTCTGCAGTCTTGCCCTGTGAGCATTGACTTCAGTGATTACACGAGTGTTCTCATCATGTTTCGCCTTGTATTCACTCAGCTGGTCTTCCAGGGAGTGGCACAGCTTCTCAAAATTGATCTAATAGCATTGAGGAAATAAATTAGGCAACTGTTCACCATGACCTTTGGATTGCATGAACTTTATATACTTACCTTTGCCTTGACCATGACCTCTATGTTGCTGGATAGATCATCAATCTCCATCTTGTACTCGCTCTTCTCCTTCTCCAGCTTCTGCTTGACTCTCTGCAGGTTGTCGATTTGCTCTCCCAGCTCAGCCACGCAGTCGGCATGTTTCTTCCTCAGGGCGGCAGCAGTGGCCTCGTGGTGGAGCGTCAGCTCCTCAAGGTCTCGCCTCAATTTCTGAAGCTCAGCATCTCGCTTCTTGTTCATCTCTATCTGAGCAGCAGTGGCTCCTCCAGCCTCCTCCAGCCTCTCGCTGATCTCCTCAAGTTCCCTGGACAGATCAGCCCTTTGTTTTTCGACTTTCGCTCTGGCAACACGCTCTGCTTCGATCTCCTCTTCCAGCTCTTCAATGCGGGCCTATGTAAACCAACCAAAAACCAAGGTCATTCTCTGACTTGCCGGATTTTAAAATATAGCATTCTATTTCCTTAAGTACTTGTAGTTCCTTGATCCTCTTCTGAGATTGCACAGCCATACTCTGCTCATCTTCCATTTTGGACACAAGTTGGCTGAATTCAAAGTCCTTTCTGTGATGCAGAACCATACCATGTCATTAGAGCTGTTAAGTACTTGTTATTTTTATGCACTGCTGCAATTGTACATACATTTTAAGACGTTCCTCCAGCTGCTGCTTGTCATTCTCCAAATCCATGATGGATTCCTGAGTTAGTTTGAGGTCTCCTTCAAGCTTTCTTCTGGCCCTCTCCACATCCATGCGAACCTTCTTCTCTTGTTCCAGAGAGCCCTCAAGCTAACACATGTACATGTTTTCAGCAAAATCCTCAAGCGACACATGCAATGATTTCCGAAGGCAACTGGCCATAGACCTACATCATCAACTTGTTGCTCCAGCTTGATCTTAGCTTTGGCCAGGGAGTTGACCTTGTCCTCCTCTGCCTGCAGGTCATCCAGTGTCTGCTGGTGGGCCTCCTGCAGGGCCAACTTCTCCTTGGATAACTTGGCGATGGTGTCATCAAGAGAGGACATTTCTTCAGTGAGATTCTTCATCTGAACATGTAAGGAGAATTAAATGTTTGAGTAAAAGCGCTCAGTTCGGTGATTTGATGACTGTCCAGAAAAACACACACACACAAAGCACCTTGTTTTCAGTGGCATGTTTTTCCTTCTCCACTTTAGCCAGGGTGAGCTCCAAGTCATCAATATCTTTCTTCAGCTCAGAGCACTCGTCCTCCAGCTTCCTCTTCTTGGTGGTCAGCTCAGCATTCACCTCCTCCTCGTCCTCCAGCCTCTCGCCAAGCTCTTTCGCTTTGGCCTCGAGCAGGATCTTGTTCTTTATCAGTCCTTCACACCTTTCCTCTGCATCTGCCAGACTCTCACTTTCCTATTCGATAAAAGAAACACAATATTCATTGGTGTAGCGTGACCTCACAGGTTACATCTGACTTACTGGAACAGCCATACAGCATGCCTTGCAGAAAATCTTTTCTCGACTCACAGATTGAATCTGCAGACACAAGTCATTCTTCTCCTGAAGCAGGGACACCATTTTGGCTTCCAGCTCCTTCCTCTTCACCTCGGCTTTGGCCAAATCCTCCTTACACTTGGCGAAGTCCACTTTCATGATGGCCATCTCCTTCTCAGTCTCAGCGCTCCTTAAGAGTGGCTTGATCTTGAAGTAGAGCTTCATCCATGGCCAGTGTTTGACATTCATGAAAGAACGGATGTTGTACTGGATGATGTAAATGGATTCTCTGGGAAGTGACAGAGTTCCTTCTTAGTCCTTGGGTTCAAAGTGTGTCAGCAAACATGCCACGTACAAAGACGTACAGTGCATGAATACTGTGATCAAGTCTACGTATAGTCTAATAAGCCTGATTACCTCCTCTCCATCATTTTCTTAAACTCTTTCCTTCTGAGAAAGCCACGACACAAGGCTTGTGTGATAGTGATGAGAGAGGCCAGTCTGTCATCCCTCATTTCTTCAAGCAAACCCAAGAGTCCAGCTTTGAAGAACACCTACAGAATACATCCATTTAAAGATACTTACGTTTTATGTCTCTAACCTCTAAGCCTTCATCATTCATTCATAGAATTAAGGGATCAGTATGCTCAAAATGAACACTTTTGCAAAGCATATGTATTGAATGGCTTGCTCCTATGGACCAGTAAATAGTAGACAGTCTCTTCAGGAAGACGTTTATGGTGTCGCGCTTATTTGTTCACACAAAATAACTGTGTGAAGAAAAGGAAAAAAAGCTTGAGACATAATTTAAACCTTGCCCACAGCTCTGCACAGCTGACAAATTGTGTGTGACCGTTGAATTGCCTGAATTGCAAGAAAGCAAATGAGTAAAATTTGCAATGCACAACCCAAACATTTCAACCTCAAAGGTTTCATTGCTACTGGAATACTCTGTTTGAAACATGCTGAGGCCCTCAGTCACATGAAAAAACATTTACCTTGGTATGGCCAAACCTATACTGGGTGTGATCCACATCAATAGACCCCAGGAGCTTCTCAGCAGCTTTCTTGTTGTCAATGAACTGCCCCTCAGGAATCACACTGGCATTCAGTACTTTGTACCTACAAGAAAATGACCCTCCAATGAACCAAAAAGTTGGCCTCTGATTTCTTATAAAGAATGTCATTGCTTTTTACCTCTGCTTGAAATCCCCATAGAGGATCCTACTGGGGAAGCCCTTCCTGCAGATCCGGATTCCTTCCAGCACGCCATTACATCGCAGCTGATGGATAACCAGGTGGTGCTCCATAATCCCTGAAATTCAGCCAGAGCAAAGTTATCATCGAGCTGCCTGACACACTATGTGAGTTGTATAGGAAGTGAAGTGAAATACCTGGAGTTTTAGTTTCATTTGGAATCAGACACCGAACAAAGTGAGGATGGGTGCTCCTCAGATTTGTCATGAGCTTCCCCAGATTCTCCTGTAAGGAGTTATCAGCATCGTTGCTTTGTTACCGAAAAACACACAACCCACATTGTATCGACATCATCACACAATACTATATGAGTGCGCAGTTACCCTGAAGAGGGCTGACACAGTCTGGAAGGATGAGCCCTTCTTCTTTGCTGCTTTCTTAGCTCCACTGCCTCCTCCACCAGTGGTCTCTGAAAGATTTTTTTTAAAAACACCATTATAATGGCTAATGCAGGTCCTTATAATGAAATCAATGTTTAGAGCCCCAGCAGTTCTAACCATCAGATGAAGCATAGGTAGAATAGAGAAATGCCAGCAGTTTGAGGCTGGCTTTCTGGTAGAGCTGGACCACAGTCTCATTAAGTGGGTCCTTGTTCTTGTCCAACCAGCCTGTGATGCTGTAGTCCACAGTGCCAGCGTAGTGCACCAGGGAGAAGTGAGCCTCAGCCTTGCCTTTGACGGGCTTGGGCTTCTGGAAGTTGTTTGATTTTCCGAGGTGCTGGTCGTACAGCTTGTTTTTGAAGGTGGTGTCCGACGCCTTGGGAAACATACACTCCTCTTCGAGGATGGAAAAGATGCCCATTGGCTGTCGAGGATATTCAAAAATGTGTTAGGAAGCCGTGCTTTTCCACATCTCTGTGTTACATGATGTTTGAATGAACCAACCTTTTCAATGAGCTCTATGCAAGCAGCCAGGTCCATCCCAAAGTCAATGAACTCCCATTCGATGCCTTCCTTCTTATACTCCTCTTGCTCCAGCACGAACATGTGGTGGTTGAAAAACTGTTGCAGTTTCTCGTTGGTGAAGTTGATGCACAGCTGTTCCAGACTGTTATACTGCAAAACAAACCATTTACAGTGCAACCACATGATCCATTCCAGATCCAAATACATGCTGCTTAAAGCAAACTCACATCAAAGATTTCAAACCCAGCAATGTCCAGGACTCCTATGAAGAACTGCCTGGGCTGCTTGGTGTCCAGCATCTGATTGATGCGTAGGACCATCCACAGAAACATCTTCTCATAGACTGATTTGGCCAAAGCACCAATGGAGTTGTAAACCTGCACAGTGGAGATTGGAACACATTTGGGAAGAAAAACCTTTGAACTGCATAAAATATGGTAAACAACATGTTGTACTGCATGAATGATAGGCTTCATGATTCACTAAATGACTTTCTGGTTGCAAAGAACCACCACAACAAGCTTAAAATATAGTAACAGGATGATATATTGTTTCCCATGCAACACATGCAGAAGATGCAATAATTCATTTGGTCACAACTCCTCAGTTTTAGCCATGATATGATTTTTGCACATAAAATGAACTATTATAAAGAGTTACAGGAGAGGATATTAAACTCTATCTGCCGGCGGCCCGACCATTGTAACCACTGACCTGGGAACATGACTTTTAATCCAGGAAATATACTGTATATATAAACTTTCTGCTTGTTGTATGGATGGTAAACTATTAGGCAGCCCTGCCTTGTGGTCATGTTACCATCACTGAAATACTCTTAACACATCTCCTGGTTAATGTAGACATCAGAGAAGATAACAAGCCATTCTTACACTGTGTGAGCATCTTGCTGAGACACCTCGCAGGTAAAACAACACTATAGCTTCTCTACTTTACCTACTGGTCTGCTTCCTTGGCAAAAGACCAAACTATTAGCCAGTTCATGCTCCAGTCAACTCCAGCAGCAACTTTCTCTCCCTTTTTTCCTCACACTCCCTGTTGCTCTCCCTCAACTCCTCCGCACACTTTCTTTGCTTTTCTCCTTGTGTGTTTTAGGCTTTTGTCTGAAACCAGAGGTTTTAAAAACATTTTAAATCGTACGACAGAAGATAAGATAATTGGTGGTAAGATCAGAAAACGCAGCAAATTGCCGTAAACACGCTCACGTTCACGACAGGCAGCTAATCTCAGCTATGACTCAACTATAGCGTCTATAACCCATGGGCACTTATGAAATGTTGATGTTGCAGTGGTAAATAATGGAGATGGTCGCACAAAGATCATTGATACACAACAATATCACAGGAACTGGAACGTGCAACAAACAGGCCTGGAGTTCTTAAACAGTGCATTCAGGCCAGTTCTACTGTCAAGCCCTTAGTCAAATCCTAATGGTTTACAACAACACAAACACACCTGCTGAACAGTCTGTCCTTTGGTCACATACTCGTTCCCAACCTTAACTCTGGGGTAACACAGGGCTTTCAGCAGGTCTGCAGAGTTCAGACCCATCAGGTAAGCTGCTTTGTCAGCCACTGTTAAAAGAATGATAAAAGGAACATTAAAATAAGTTAGATATATGGTGGAATAAAATAATAAATAATTTGAAAATGTGCCACACATACAATCATCAAAAAACAAAAATAATATCCAAAAGAAATCAAACAAACCTTCTGTTCCATCTGGCTCTGCCTGCTCCTCCCTCTGCTTCTGCTTGAACTTCATATTCCCATAATGCATCACAGCACCTGTTAGCTTGTAGATGCCGATCCTCTCCTCTGCAGTGAAGCCGAGGATGTCAACAGCGCTCTGAAAGCATGTCAGGGCTGAGTAAGTACTGCGTTAGCGTTGACGGAAAAAGAAAAATAGGAAATTTGCAAATGGGAGTTACATCAGTGGCCATCAGTTCTTCACTGTCATCGATACTGGCCACGCTGATTTCCCCCTGGCTGACGAATGGGTAGTCATAAGGGTTGGTGGTGATGAGGAGAGTCTCTGGAGGGAAAAAACAACAACTTGCCTGAGCATCCTTCACTTAATCAGTGCTAAACAAGACATCAGCTCAGACACCGTCTCCCCTGTGTTACCTATGAGCTCCGGCTTCTTGTTGGACATGATCTGGTAGAAAATATGGTAACTCCTCTCTGATGCCAGCTGAAACGTTACTCTGGATTTTTCCAACAAATCTACCAGAAGAAACAAGACCAAATTGAGCAGAAGCCTCTAACAACTAAATACGACACGCCTCTGTTGCATTAGAGCTCACAAGTTTCAATATCAGCGGAAGCCAGTTTTCCTGTGGTTCCAAAGTGGATCCTTATGAATTTCCCCTGAGAGGAGAAAAAAGCCAATTAATACTCTAGGACTCAAGATGATGAAATCAGTTGCGAATATTCACAAAGTTATCATCTTTCTACCCACAAAACGGGAAGAGTTGTCATTTCTGACAGTTTTGGCGTTTCCGAAAGCCTCGAGCAGCGGGTTAGCCGAGATGATCTGGTCCTCCAGGTTCCCCTGCAGCAGCACAAGGTCGACAACAACAGGTTACAAACACTGATGCTGATACTGATCATCACTTTAAGTTCATCAGTAGTTACAAGTTTCACTGTATTGAATACGTATAAGAACCAATAATATCACCTGTAATTTTCCAGAGGTGCTGGCGTCTTTTTTCCTGTCCCCGGACCCTGCGATTGTCGCAAAGTACTGGATGACGCGCTTGGTGTTGACGGTCTTTCCTGCACCAGATTCTCCGCTGCAGCAGGGGAACATACACAGCAGAAATGTCTTATGTCCTCTTCAACGTCAAGGTCACTGAGTATCACTGAGATGTTGCAGCAGCTTACGTGATAAGGATGGACTGGTTTTCTCTATCTATAAAAGGAAAAAACAGATCAGAAGGTTGCCACGCTTGACATGAGAACCCCAAAAAAAAATCAAAATAGGATAACAGGTTACCAGTGAGCATGAACTGGTAGGCATTGTCAGAGATGGAGAAGATGTGTGGTGGAGCCTCCTGGCGCTTTTTGCCCCTGTAGGCCACCACCACCTCTCGGTTGTACACTGGGAGCCACTTGTAAGGGTTCACAGTGACACAGAAGAGTCCTGAGTAGGTCTACAATCAAACCAAATGCTGGAATCAGCAGGGATCAACACGTATGGACACGGTGGTTGATAGCAGGATAAATTGACAAATGAAAGTGGTTTTAGACAGAAAAGCTTCCGCCTCTTCACTTTTCAGACACTTTTCAGACATTAAATTTTCATTTTTTGAAACTGATCACTTTTCTGATGCAACCAGTGAGGCAAGACTTTCATGTACATACATCTTTATGCAACTCAATTAGAGTCCCCCACTTGTTCTAATGCTTCAGTCTATCTGTGATTCTTCAAGCTATTGTTATTACTAATCCTTTTCACAGTAGAATTCCATGAAAGACATAAAAAATATAATAATAACTAAAGTATGAATTGCTTATGGGCCTCATATAAACTGTACATTACAGTTTAGCAGCCTGCATCTTCTAAATTTAGAATATAAGACACACACACATTTTTTTTTTTCACAAGCCTTTAAAAACCCGGCCTCATATCTTAAGTATTTCTATATTACATTAAATAAACAATTGCTTTGAAATAGTAGTAAATCAAAATCCTAAAGGTATTCTTTATTAAGACTCAGCTCGTCCACAGGGCGATGGTGTGGATATGGTTTCATCAGATTTTCGATTCATTGCTTCATTTTTTCCCCAACAACATGAGACAACCTGCTGTTCTGGCAACAGCATCAGTGGTACTGGCAGTACTGGTACTGTGGCATCACTCACATAGATCATCCATGCTGCGTAACGCTCTTTGAGGTTGTACAGCACGGCCGCCTCGTTGAGGTGAGTCATCATGGCCATGTCCTCGATCTTGTCGAACTTGGGCGGGTTCATGGGGAATACTTCGTCATCCCTCACCGTTACAACCTGCGATGACGAAGCGAGACGCTGCCTTCATCAACAAGAGAATACGGAGAGGGCCAGCACTACTTTGCCTACTGTATGAGATTTTTTTAAACTGCAAACTATGGCTGATAAAGGAAATGTGAATTAATATATTACCTGTTGTGTTTTGTGGATTTTTTTCATAATAAAAGCTCATGACAGAACAGGCTTAAACTATTAAAGGTGTGTACCGCAGCATAAGATAATCAATTTCAATAAAAACAGACTTTTACAAAGCTGCATACCTGCCCTGCGTTGGTTTTAATGATCGCTTTGCCTCCGTCTTTGCTTTGCAGAGTGGCTTTAGCGAACAGCTCCTTTGGCTCCATGACAAACACCGCAGTTTTGGCATCAAAGGGCCGGTTCTGGGCTTCGATTCTCTCTCGTTCGGGCCTCCTCAGGTACACAGCAGCCTCCCCAAACACGCTCATGTCGGCGTCCGAACTCATCTCTGGACCACACCCCAGAGAAAGGCACAGTGATAAAAGTTACAGTGGAAATCTGAGTAACAGTGGAATCGGTCATCATGATAAACTCTTACCTCTGTGGGCTACAGAAGATCCTACAGACACCTGTATCAGAAACCAGATGATACACACTCACACACAACAATGAAACAGAACCAGCAGAAGTCCCTGCTGAAGAATACAGACAGCTTTGACCCTTGCTTGCTTTTATAAGGTCCCTCTTGAAGCATCAGGAAAGACAAACACCTATGTTTAGGTCAAAGCCTTGGATGAATGTGGGCGGAGAGAAGCGCTTCGTCTGGCATGTGATATCATGGAGATGTCGCCCAGCTTTTGTTAGGAATCTGTGGCAGGGGAGCAACTGCAGCTGAAGAAGAGAATGAATGCCAAGGGAGGGTGACCTCTGCCAGAGGTACTGCGCTCACGTGGACACTGGAGTGTTTGTTCAGCATCCCACATTACAAAACCCCAACAATATTTATATCAAAAAGTTACACCGCCCATCTCCAGGACTTTGTACTTTAAGTTATTTAAAGACATCATTTAAATGAATTAGCTTTCTCTCCATGATTGAGATGAAAAGATTGTTTGTATGCTAAGTACAGAGCTGGGCTCAGGTTGTTAAACCTAGCTTAGCTTAGCATGAGCTTAACTTGTTTGTTGTGCTGCAGGAGAAACGACCTCGTCAAGAGTGATCATTTTTCATATCACTGATTTTTTCTACTTTGGTTACGCTACCAGTTTCCCCGCACTTTCAGACTTCATGCTAGGCTAGGCTAGGCATACATACAAAACACCAATCACCACGCCTGCTGAACTACAACGTGAAGGTGGACAGTGTGTACCATTTCAGACACGATTCTGTACATCCTGTGCTTTTCCCATGGGAGGAAGAATATATTTGTGTATTTCTTCTTGCATGAATCACTTTCCAACAGAATTTGAGAAACATTTTGCTTCACGATGGGCCCTGCGTCATGACAAGGGTTGTGTCTTGTACCATAGATTGAATTAAATCCACCTGAAAAGTTTTCACATTGAAAGGGTTAACATGGTGCGTGATAAAGTAAAGCAGACAATGCCACTGCCTCTGAGGCCTATTAACCATTTTACATGTAAACCCCGGAGCCTTGGGACTGCTTTGACTGGCCTATGATTACAGGCGGAGCTGATGAACCCCTATATAGAAATTCCTTTCCAGATTACAGTGGGCTAATAGTCTTGTTGGAGATTTGGCACTGTCTTTTTTTTCTCCTGCTATCATCTCCCAAAGAATCAACTCTGACGCACGCCAGATGACAGCGTAGGGAAACGAGACTGACAGAGGGCGAGGCTGCTCAAACACAAGAACTTCTTTTAATAAGACAAAAATGAATCCGTCAAATCAGTGATGAATGGAGACCGCAGAAATTTGTTAGACAGGCTAAGGGAAATTGTGAAAATAAAATGACTCAAAATAATACTTATTATATCATTCATATAATTAAACGGTTGAACATTTAGGCGAATAGTTGCATTCTGTCCAAGAGTGAGACGAGAAGCTCGATACCAGTCTCATGCTTGAGCGTGGAGTACAGAACTGGAGCCGGGATGTGACCCAGTTTAGCGTTAGGCCTGGTTCTGTCCAAAGATAAAGGGATGCAGGGACCAGCTCCTCTGACCAGCTCCTCACTCAGTGACATGTTGTATGGTTGTTCAACAGTTTTTGGTTTACATCTCAATCCTGAAAAGAAAGCAAATTGAGTTTGCGTGGCATCCACCTGCAGACAGATGCCACCAGCCTGATGTCACGTACCAGCAGGTGGAAACCAGGTGCGACGAGACATTACAATAAGCAAACCACCCGAGCATCTTTGAGGGCTTCAAACGCTCACTCACTTTGAACTCTGCTGTCCACGTCATGAGAGGGAGATTAGATGGCTGTAAACTGACAAGAGCTGTGCTAAATCCTGAACAAGCAACGCACAATCCCCCATTTTATGCTGTCTCCATCTTAAATATGGGCTACTTTTAGGCCGTCCTGAAAAGGACAATGATGGAGTCGGGTGATGCGAATTATTGCTGTATGTGTTTGTATTGACTGAATCGCTGCTCCAGACATTTTGAATATCACCTCTGCATTAGTCTCAGAAAGTCAAGGGGTTCACTCTAATCTTTGATGCGACAGATGGTAAAATCTCTCGGCTTACGAGTTAATGTCAAGTCAAGTTCAAGTGGCCTAAATAAAGGGCTGCTAAGCAGAGGTCACTCAGTCTATTATCAGAGATGATCTTTGATATCAGGTGATGGACAGCTTTAAACAATGAGCAACAACTCGTTAATTATCATTAATAATATATTAAAAATATACACATTGAAAAATAGAAACGATTCTGATATGATCTTACCCTTCTCTGTAACATCATTTCAATGAGCATTATGATGAAATACACTCAATGGCCACTTCATTAGAAATGCCCAAACAGTGTTAGACATTCCAACAAAACATCTCTGCCATGAATTCCCCTTCTGTGAGGTTTCTAATGTTTCAGTTTATGCTGACACTGTCAAAAAGGCTATAACTACACTTGATGTTTATCACTGAGCTCATACTGGGTGGTGATGTTGTACTGCAGTGTATAACGCTGACAGTAGGGCTGTCAATATTCTCATTTGCCCTGGTTATCTCAAGGAAATTTCAATTGAAATCAACTGGACTTGGTTGTAGGTCTTTGAAGACGTTTTGCCTCTCATCCAAAAGGCTGTATCAGTTCATGCTGGCCTGACTAGGGTGAGCTAGTCTGACCTCAGGGTGAGGTCTCCTAGTGAGATAGTCTGACGAGTACACCCTAGTCAGACCAGCATGAATCGATGAAGCCTTTTGGATGAGAGGCGAAACGTCTTCAAAGACCTATAACCAAGTCCAGTTGATTTCCATTACAGTTTCCTTGAGATACACTGACAGGAGTTCCTAATATTCTGTCCCTCTCATGTATTATTAGAAACACCTCTCAATATAATGCAGCCCAGCACCACACCACTGTAAAGTACAACATCACAATAATAACATGCAGTTCAGTAAATACTTCTCTGACACTGTCAATCAAGATCCAACATGATCTTCTTTGTAAAGGCAGAGGTTTAGTACTTTAGTACTGGGTCACATCATATTGTTCCAGTGGACCCAACGAAGTGGCCAATGAGTGAGTACTTTTCCTCACCAGCGATCAAGAGACCACAGCGCCCTCAAGCGTCACTGCTGACAAACTACAGGCACTTTGTTATCTGTTTTTCTATTTGTTAACACAGCATCGGGCACAAGATGAAGAAACTTAATCGAGGAGCACTTTAATCAGCTTTTAGTTGTCTATGGGTTAAAAAAATATTCACATTTCTCACAGATTAAAAAACAACATCCTGTCATTTATTCATGTTATGTTATTGCTTTATTCATGTTATCACAGTATGTTTTCATTTCATTTCCATTAAGAATTCTCCTGTATTTAATCTTAATATAGTTCATCTCAAAGAAAAAACTGCTCTCACTTTAGGTGAGATTAGACGGGAATGATGAAGGAGGCCGCCGCGCTGACCCGGCATGCACCTGGCTCTAGGTCACGTGTGACGTACTGTTGCCACGGTAACAGTAAACCCTGAGCATCGCTATTGAGCTTTCGCCACTTGGTTTGAGAACCAAGTTTCAGTTCGGTTTTATACTCAGAAGGGACAGAGAAAAATGTCGGACGTGGGCTCTGATGAGTTTGAGGGTGAAGTCAGTAAACTCGGGGTGAGAGGATACAATTAGCTTGATTAGCTTCTTACTTTTCTCTTACGCTGTCGCTTTAACGCTAGCAAGCTGAAGCTAACGTTCGCGCGAGCCAACCATCGGCAGATAACGGCTGTGTGTGTGTGTGTGTGTGTGTGTGTGTGTGTGTGTGTGTGTGTGTGTGTGTGTGTGTGTGTGTGTGTGTGTGTGTGTGTGTGTGTGTGCTGTGTGCGTGTGTGCGTGTTTGTCCTGTGTTTTTGTGTCTCTGACAGGAATACGAAGGGGAAAGAAACGAAGCAGGAGAGAGGCACGGAGTCGGTAAAGCCGTTCTTCCCAACGGAGACATTTACCAGGGACAGTATGAGAAGGGGAAAAGACATGGACAGGTAACCTTCACGGAGACAGTGAAACGAGCTCTGCTCCGGTTCAAGTAAATGGGACTGAGTGAAGCCTGAGACCGCGACAGACCTGGTCCCAGTCAAACCGTAGACACACCGATCATTAAGCTTATTCAGCAAATAAACAGCAGGCGCCTTATCAGTCCAACTATAATGAGGGGAAAGTATGATGAAACAAACAGATCAACACACTGCATGATGAAGTAGACTTATCATCTATTCACATGTGATGAAAAGCACAGGATGTGTACATCAGTTGGAATTCGCTCACTTTTTTTAACAGCCGCTGGTTTAATCTAAGTTGTGTATTCAGCCTGTAAGATTCTGTAATGCGTCTTTCATTAATCCATAGTTATCTTTGACTGTTTTGTCCAACAGGGGACGTATCGCTTCACGAATGGGGCAAGATATGAGGGGGCTATTCCCAGAACATGAAACACGGACAAGGCACCTTCTGCTATCCAGACGGCTCAAAATACGAAGGTGAAACGTGTTGAGATTATCGCATTATTATTATCGATGTCTTCTTACTGTTTCCTGTCTTTGTCCGTCAGGGTCATGGGTTGAGGACCTGAGACAGGGTCATGGTGTCTACACGTACCCTAATGGAGACACGTATGATGGGGAGTGGCTGCATAATATGAGGTACGTCTGCAGTTTTAAATCACGAGCGCGTGTCGCTGCAGTTGTTTGTTGTTTTCATTCCTTTGAGCGCACATCTTGAGATTACATCCAGTATTCATTCATTCCTGTATTCAGATTTAGCCCAATTCCAACATATGTAGATATGTAGTCATCTTTTTACATCACTCAATCCAGTTACAGACAACAGAACATTTAAACCTACTGAAATCCTTGGTGTCCTTGTTGCGTTGGATCGTCAGGCATGGTCAGGGCATTTACCACTACCACGAAACTGGCTCCAAGTACAAGGGCTCATGGGTGAATGGCAACATGGAGTTAGCTGGAGAGTATGTCCACTCTAACCACAGATATGTGGGTAACTTTGCCAACAATAAAGTAAGTTATCTGTGTGTGTGTGTGTGTGGGGGGGGTGACCATGTGCAACGTGAAGGCAGTCATTTCCATACATTTCTGATAGCTTTTGCAGCTTTGTCCTCATTAACGTCACCGTCCTGCTCTCCTTTTCCAGCCCCTTGGCCCAGGGAAGTATGTGTTTGATATCGGGTGTGAGCAGCATGGTGAATACCAGCAAACAGAGCAGGTAATCCAACATCAGCACACTTTTCAGCTCAGCGGCTCAGCTGATTTCCTTTCCCCCCCCGGGCACACCGTACCTCCGCTGTGCTGGGAAAGCTAAAGCTGTGTCACACCAACACACCGAGACACAACATAACCACAGCAACTCTCTGGACTGCACCTCCAGCCAGCAGACACCGAGGAGAACGGGGAAAACATAAAAGAGCAGAAGTCGCCTTACCTGGGCTCCAGGGACAGTTATGTCCCTTTCAGGTCTTCGGGAGGACTAGAGGAGGTGCTGCTGCTGCCTCAGTAAAACTCTGCTGATGCCGTGCCTTTTGTCGGTAGCGTAGCTCGTGTCCTTCATGAAGACCGTGTGGTATTCTCAAATACGAGAGCGACTCTTCATGCATAAGAAAGCATTACCGTTGTTGCTTTTTCAAGTGTGCACGCATGCCCATTCTAAGAGCACGTTTAACTTGAAATGCATGATGTGATGGGTCACTTTGAGCAAATGCATTCAAATCCAGCGTGCATGTAGATCACCGAGGCCCCGGTTTATACTTCTGTGTGGGTTCAGCGCACAGCCTGCGCCATTGTGAGTATTTACACTGGCGTGGTGCGAATAAATGTTGAGCGGATACTACTGATATTCCTGCAAAACAGATAAGAGGGAAGACGTCGGAGGAGACGTACGACGAGACCTGCACAGTTGTTGCAGTCTGCATTGCTGCGACATGTAGTTTCATAGGAAGGAGCACGTAGGGCACACAGCTTCATGGAACATACTGTGTCAATTCTATACAAAGTATAAACTGGCCTTTAGAAGTGTGTGTGAGTGTCAGGCCTCAGTGTGATTCGTCTCTGTTGAGCCTGAACTTTGCAAATGTTTTCATCCTTGCTTTGGTTTATCTGATTTCAAGCATAACAAGCTACAAACACTGCAAAATTTGTGATTTGTGTGGCTAAAGAGAAATGCATGCGCGTGTCCTGCGTTTCGCACTTCTAAAGATTTTTTTTTTTCGGACTCAACTCTCGACAGGACGGAGCTGAGGGGGATCGGGGCAAGGTGGCCTCCGCCACGGTCCTCAAGTGGATCCCCAAGTGTATCACCGGCCTGACGCCGCGGGCGGCAGGCAGAGAGGCCTCAGGTGAACTTTGATGGACCCAGAGCGGCAGTCGAGGGCAGAGCTGAAGCCGGAAATATTGTGTCCGGACTACCCCGACACAGTCCTGCCCGCCCAAGACATTTTTATCTTGTCACCAGCCAAACCTAACAAGTAACACGTTTAATTAAATTGCATTTTCTGTAAAACACATCTTATGTTTCCCTTCATTATGGTCTTCCTACCTATCCTTATGTACACTTCCAGGTAGCTAGGAATTTTGTTTATTTACGTTTCTTTTTTAAAAATTGGCGCACTTGATAATATTTAGTGTAAAAGGAGGATCAGTTGTTTTATATTGGTGTGTTTATAGAAGACAGATGGATTCTGGCCAAATTAAATCAGCTGGGAGGGAGAATGTTTTGCCCCAATTTTGGAAAAACAAAGTTATCCACACATCCTGGGTAATGACATATGGCTGCTATTAAAATTTTATTTTTAACATTTGCCTGGGTTGACTCTTCAACTCATTAAAAGCCCTTACGAGGAAAGACACCGGCAAACTTGCGATTGTTCCGATGTACTGGACACGGTGTGGACAAATCATCTGCCGAAGTCCAGCGTCTGTTGTCGTCTCTGGGGCACAAACTTAACCTCAGGGCAGATTTTATGACGGTAGCTTGTAACGTTGCTCCTCAAATGGTTCAAAGGCACAGAGAGGTCAGGCGGGACCAATTGAGGTCTGAGAGTGAGACAAGAAAAAAGAAAAGTGATCTGGATGCGTGTTGAAGTAAGTGGCGTACATCTGTGTCCTTTTTTCCCCCAGCCAGGGAAAAAGAACCAGCTTCAAGAGAAGAGGAGGGAGAGGACTGGTCTGTGTGATCCATCACCATCCTGCTTCTTTCAGCCTTTGTTTAAAGAATAAAATAACATGAATAAACACGGCATGTGAATACAATCTGCTCAGTGCTTTTTAAATGAAGAATCAAACTGGAGGAAATAGAAACTTTTCATTCCCTGCTGAAATGATCCTGCATGCACAGCAGATGCTGCTCCTCTGTGGCACTGTGCAGAATAACATATTGTTCCTCGGTAACGTCTAACCCTAAACCCACTGAAATATGTGCTGATAAGACCAAGTCATCCTTACAAGTGTCCTTAGAGAAACTAAAGGGCCGTGACACTGTTTTTATTTATTTTAATCCACTTTTCAGGCATGAAGACATAAAAACAAAAAACAACGGGCATGCCATTGGTCACTCAACACACGTGTCCGTATCCACTTTTCCCCATTTTTTAATCTATCAAAATTTCGAACAGTATTATTTTGACTACACAACCGGAAGTCGTTGCTTTGACTGCGCTTCGCTCGTCACCGGCAGTGCCGGCTGCGTTGTTTACTGTGCTGTCATTCTGCGGGACGACAGAGGAAACGAAACGCGCGGCCTGGCAGGATTTCATCATGCGTGGAGGTGGAGGAGAAGACGCCGGTTACTGGTCGGTGTTTCCTGTTTAGTCGATTACCTCGGCACACGCAGCGAAAGCTGTCAGATCACTGTTGTCGCCAAGACAGCGCCGGGAATGGACGACTGCGCTCAGCCGACGCCGCTGTTCACATTCGGCGTGATAGCTGACGTTCAGTACGCGGACATCGACGATGGCTACAATTACACCCGGTCGAGAAGGCGGTACTACCGGGGCAGCCTGCAACTGCTGAGGAACGCCCGGAAAAGTTGGTCCGAGTCGGCTGTCAAGCCCGAGTTCGTCCTCCAGCTGGGAGACGTCATCGACGGCTTCAACAGGCGCGAGGGCGCCTCCGAGCGAGCGCTGGCCGCGGTGCTCAAAGAGTTCGACTCCGGCCCCGGGCCGGTGCACCACGTGTGGGGCAACCACGAGTTTTATAACTTCGGCCGAAGCGCGCTGCTCGGCTCGCGGCTCAACAGCGCGGTGGGCGGGGCTCCGGCAGCCTCTGGTTTCTATGCCTACCAGTTCAGCCCTTTCCCCGGCTTCACGTTCGTCGTTCTGGACGCCTACGACGTGAGCCTGCTGGGCAGAGAGGAGTCCAGCGGACAATACAGCAGCGCTATGAATTTGATAAAACAGCACAACAACAACGAGGATCTCAACTGCCCCGCAGGTACGCCGGGCCCGCTCATCCGTCACAACGTTATGTTACAGTAATAATGTTGCAGGCTTTTAATGTGTTTGTAAAGGCTGAAACTCCAGCCTGTTATTGGATGGAAATGTAACATAGTCTTCTTTTTTCAAATGACAAGTTATTAAAGTTACAATGATACGAAATGTTACACACTTCCCGTCTCCTAAAATGGGCGTGGCAGTAGCTAATATATTATAACTATACTATACTATATACTAATACTATATAATACTATATAACTAATTACTGCTTGTCATAATCCGTAATCCGGATTCACTTCTCCCATTTGAGTTAACAGAGTGAGGACCCGAGGCACCTAAACGCAAACCCGGTTTAAACCAATTTCAGATTTCTGATGGGAGAGGGTGATTTCACGGTTTTGTGTTGTTTTTTTTTCTTTTTTCTTTAAGCAGGCCGCACTACATCAGACTAGATCAATAATCACTTTACTTAGACTTGTCAATCATAGACTACATTCACAAGGAGAACCCAGAGGCTGTTTTGTAAAATGACACTTTTTTTCTAAATTATAGAAAATACTTGTTTCCCCGTATCGAAAGCCATCTTTAACTTTTATTTAACCGAGGATATGTAAACTCAGAGCTGCCAAATCATGCTCTTTAGTATGAAGTGCCTTGCTCAAGGGCGTGGTTTGAAATATCAGTACTTGAAGAGAAGAGATGCCAACCAGACTTCCTTATACAGTCTGTGGATTCACTGTGGGAGTGGCCCACCTCATGGTTTGATCAGTTTATTCATTTTAATTACACTTGGGCCATTTCTTAGACGCTGTGGTGACTTAACGCAGCAGCTGCTGACAAATTTCATGCTTTCTATTCCTGTTTCAGTGTTTGAGGGCCTACAGCAGAGGTTCGTCATGTTCAACGGCGGGTTCAGTAAGGACCAGCTGGACTGGCTGGACTCTGTGCTGGCTGCGGCTGATGAGAGAGGGGAAAGAGTCACTATTGCCAGTAAGTGAAACCTGCAGCTTTTATGAGGCAGTATGGTCTGAAAACAATAATCAGAAGCCTGAACACCTTTCCTTCCCTCAGGTCACCTCCCCGTCCACCCCCGCTCCACAGACCCCATCTGCCTCGCCTGGAACTATGACGAGCTTCTTGCCGTCATACGCTCTCACACCAGCGTGGTGTGTTTCATGGCCGGACACGACCACGACGGTGGATACTGGCTGGACGAGGAGACGGGGGTGCACCACCTGACTTTAGAGGGCGTGATCGAGACTCCGCCTGAAAGCAACGCCTTTGGCACCGTCTCTGTCTATGAGGACAGGATGGTGCTCAGAGGGAGCGGGAGGATTGCAGATCGATTGTTTCTGTTCCCCTGATGCCAAAGTGAAGCAGATAATGGAGGCCTTTACCTGTATTTATCAGTTAAAAAGCCATTCAGTGATCACAACATACTTTAGTTAAAGTAATGAAATCACTTCAGTAATGGAAGTCCTGTAACTTTAAATCCTTTTAGTTAAATTTAAAGGCTGAGGTGGGAATGATGACAACTATGGTGTGAGAAAAACACAGACACACGTACGCTTCGATGAGTATTTTAGATGCAAGTCATGTCCACTTACCTCAGAACGAACAAATATGGTACCTCAATGAATTTATTGCACTTACGAGTTTGGATTTTTATTTTTTCTTGAAATATGAAATGGTTGTTTTATTCTCGAGGTTTAGTTATAAAATTTGCGGATTTATTTATACATTTTAAGGGGGAAGGGATTTTTCTTCAGGAATTGCTGCCTTTCGGCACATTTGCTTATTGCTCCAAACTGACTTTCTTGTGCAGTTATTCTTTATTATCATGTGCCGTGCAGTGAGAAATTTGACACGCAGTGTATTGTGAAATGTAATTACCCAGTTTCTAGGTTACAAGATCAGCACAAGACAAGTGCAATGGTTAACAATACAGTGAATAATAAAAATTCTTTATACCAGCTGTAGTTGCGTTTACTTGCTGAGCTGAATGTCACATTTGTATCTGTCACCATGTGATGCATTTAGAATACATAGGAAAATAGTAGATACAAGCTTATTACTTGAAACAAAGACAAGAAAAGTCCATTTGAGTTTGAAGAGACAAATAGAAAGTCAGGTTTGATTAAGAAACCCAGCTGTGATGTGTCCCTTCACTCCATGATAGTGTGATAGTGCTACACCAATCAACAACATGAAAACCAGTTACCGGATTTCATAGTGTGGCCTTTGGTTTCTGCACACAAAACATCTGAGTGCAAAAGAGTTAAACAGACCACAAATATATAAATTACAAATTATAAATGATACAATAATGGCAAAGAGGTAATTAAAAGAAGCAAAGGGGGTATATCAAAGTGTATATGAATAAATGCGTGGGGGGAGTGAGAAGTATGAGACAAAATAATTTTAATTCCAGGTCAATTTACAAGCCTTTTCTGGGAATTTCAACTGTATCAAATTGCCTTCATCACTGGGTATTTGACTTGTGATAACAGGTTGTTGTATATGGCATTAGCATATTAATTTAATTTCCATGTTTAAACCATCCACTGATGCACCATGAGATACAGTTGGACAGTTGGAAAAGATAGTAAGTGGACGTTGAGTAACTAATATTTCATTAATAGGGTCATCAAGTAAGTCAAGAATGAATTTCAATCTATGCAAAAATCAGTTATCTTTGACATGTTCACACATCCAAGATTGCAACTGTAAAATGTAAATGAAAAAAGAAATAATATGCAATGTTCCAGATAAACAAATAACAAGATCTAGGAAAAACAAAGAGGTGTTACAAGACACTAACATTATAATACAATTCAATACAATACAGTAATAATGTCGATCAAACCAGTAGAATTACTTTTGTGTTCATTATTTTGTTTAATCACAAACTTATAAGTGGGAAATTGAATTGATACAGTATATGCAACAGAAACGAAGTGGAAATGTTATGAGCTAAAGTGGGAGGTGTAATATGTAGCGTGATTCTGTATTTCCGACAGCCCGTGAAGGCATCAGCGGCACAGACGTGGCCGTGGTGCGGCTGCTGCGTTCGAGTGGCGCAGTGTCCCATCTGGAGGCAGAGAGGTCGAAGTTTCACTCTCTGCATTGCAGCCTGAGCGCTGCTGCCGGAATCCAACACAACAATGGCGACTCCCAGTCCTGACAGCAACTCCACAAGCTCCAGCAACAGCTGCAACATCGTAGGATCCACGTCGCACCAACTCCACCAGCAGACACAGAGCAGCAGCATGCAAGGTGGGCGATGGTGGCCTGTATTCCACGTTTTTTTCTCTTTCAACTGGAGATACTGGAGTTTGTAGGATAAAGGTAGCCTGTAGCTTCCCAGAAGCAGACACCATAGTTAAGACAGACACAATAATTCAGTCTTTCCGGTCAGAACTTTCAAAATAATCTCCGCCTTGTAATCCGTAACACAAAAATGTACTGCTATTAAGGTTGTAACCTAGAACTAGTTTATGCGCATTTAAAAAAGGTTATGTCCATTTAAATGCGAAACATAGACTTTGGAGGGGTTTTGCTAAGCGTTGTTAAATTACCTGGCAATTTAAAAATATTGACTGATGAACACTGTTAATTATATATATATAGGGTCATTCAGAATGTTCTCTTCAGCCATAATTTAACATGGTGATGTCAAATGCAGCACCGGCCAATACATTTAAATACCTAGATACGAACATGAGACATATCGCCATTTAAGTGAGGGATATACTGCATTTATATATTAATAATTTTGATTATTACTCATTATTACAGTATAAAAGCTCAATATATTTAATTACAAGTCAGTTGTGCGGTGCAGTCCTGTTTGTCAAACTGTGCTTTAATTTGAAGGCCGAATTGCGCAATATCCGCTCTGGCTTTAGCTTTCTTTGCCTAGCTTGAAGTAGCCCCCTGAAACTACACAGCTATAGCCTGGTACCAGGCTAGCAGTGATGCAGTAGCCCTTGTGTAGCCACTGAGCCAACAGGCCTGTTAGTGGAGCAGCGAAGTGTTTTCACTTCTCGAGTCTGCCGTGATTTTCATTTGACAGTGAACTTAAACCAGAGGGTCTGACATGTGAAGAAAAAATCAATAAGTGTACACACAGCGACGTTATTACACAGGGCTACGACAAGCATTAACCGAGGCCTACACTGAAGTGTTCCTCTCTCCTATGCTAGGTCGCTGTTTTCATGCAACGCTGTCTGTAGCAAACTCACGATACAGATAATACAGTTTAAGTTTCATACAGTCAATGAAGTCAGCGTTCATGTTCCAACGCTGCCGATGCATTAGCTTCAGTCGTCTGACAACGCCACGGAGAGGCTCCTTCTCGTTTACTGTGTTGATGACGTTACTTCTGACGAGATTCGTAATGTCTCGGACACCAAAGTGTCTAATACCACAGTTA
Organism: Psettodes erumei; assembly: GCA_016785225.1. Lineage (NCBI taxonomy): Eukaryota > Metazoa > Chordata > Actinopteri > Pleuronectiformes > Psettodidae > Psettodes > Psettodes erumei. Next base: position 1,173,849 of record JAFBJZ010000407.1, on the reverse strand, counting down.
TGTAGCGAAACAATGTGCATGTGGTGTTCAAACGTGATATACACATCCACACATCGCTAGCTAGGCTAGGCAGAATGTTTTGCGATGCAACCTAGCCTCAGAGTACACACGCTAGATCCATTATCGGACGTGCAGTCTAGCCTGGTCGCGGCCAGTGTTTATAGTGTAGTCTATGTGACTCTCTCAATCACAGCTGTTCTCGATAATTGCGATGATTTACGAAACACATCCGCCGATAAAAATCATAATAGAAACTGGCCTTTCCGAGGAAGTGCCAGCTGAGGCGGACAAGTCTGTTGTGCATCGCTTTAGCTAATTTGGGGTCATTCGGCAACGCTACTAATATATGATTGTAATAAACTATACGTAACAGCACACAGGTTTACATACTGGGCTGTGTGTGTTAATTTTACTGGGAGAAGGACGTCGGGCAGGCTCGTGTCCGATAATGGATGTGCGGATGGTAGCTGCTGGCTTATGGACAGTATTTCGACTGACTGATTGATTTTAGCATCCGCGACCTAATGATGTGTGTCCGGTGGCTAACACATCTGAGCTGCATTTTGTTCCTCTGTGACAGATGTCTAGTGTCAAATGTTTTATCTAAATCTTACAGAAACCAACACCTGCTGGAGATGTCAAAATGAAACAGGTATTCACGCTTACTTTACTAGGTTTCAGTCTGCTGTTGGAGGATATTTTTGTTTCCATTGTTGGTTTGTTAAGGCCATATCTTGGCCGAGACATTCCTTGAAATGTTCCCTATCCACTTCCTTCTGTTGATCTTTATTTGTTGTTGTTGTAATTTCATTTAGTTTTCTTTGTGTTCTTTTTTTTAAAAAAAACAAACAAACAACAAACCTGCATTTTTATCCACTTATCTGCATGTTTTTCATCTCGTCTCCATATTAGAGCGACCTCATGCTGACACAGTAGACAGACCCCCGTGTCAGCAGCACAGATGTCCAAACGTGGCTGTTTTAGTGGGCCACCTCTAAGCAGCCCCTCACTTGTGTGCTGTTGACAGATCCCACCCTCCTGATGGTGCCACTCTTGCTTTACTGCCATATGTACATTGTTAGTGGTATGCCACTGCTGATCAACTGGTGTATGATAACTAAAAAGAAAAGGCAATCATTTCTTTTGGGCCCCAGAGCAGATACAGACTCGACCGCAGACCCCGACTGTCCGTTCTGACAGGAGTACTGGACACTGGACACTGTAAGCAAGGAGCAGGAGTTGTCTTACTAGGGGGGAGGGGTTGCTGGTGAGGAGGAGTGATGCCAGGGAGAATTCGGACTGGGTCTAGAGGAGGCTGGTTCTGAGAAGCCGACGAGGCTTCACAGAGGAGGAGAACGCAGGTGATCAGAGAGATCTGGGGAAGAAAGCCGCAACAAGAGATCAGAAACTACAGGACTTCACGAGCAGAGGTCGAGCGGACCTCAAGAACAGTCTGGCAACGAGGGGGAGAGGAGCTGGGTTATTTGCACTGTGCTCGATGAGATGCGGGTGTGCCAGGTAGCCACGCCCCTGCAGGGAATCAGACACGCCCACACGGGGGAGGAGACACAGGGCGCACAAGAAACGACCGCTTCCACTTCTCAGCAGAAGTGCAGAAGCAAATTTAAATGTTGTTACCTTTATGATTCCAATGGAGAAGTGAAGAACAGTCTGATCTGTGATGCTCCCAGGCTTCCATCGCAGTAAGCTCAGGCCACACTAATTTAGCTTGCCTTCAGCTCGTCCTCCCATCTGTAGAAGACAGAGATGTATGATCCCGGTTGGAGAAAAGGTTTGACATTGTAGGAAATTGTCTTCTTAGCTTCCTTCCCCCGAGACAGATGAGAAGATGGACACCAGTCCCAGTTGTGCGATACAAAACCAGCCTACAGCGAGTCCAAAAGTGATCACGTCGTGGGGTTTGCCATTTGCTGGTGTAAAGTGTTTTTATGTGGCAGACGGCAGGCAGCATTCACCGTTTTGTGCCGGTGGAACGTGACTGACATACAGTAATGTTAATAAGCGCCATATGCCAGTAGAACAGTACCAGCATACCCGTGGTCAACAGTGCCTGCCGCTGAGACGACAGCGGCACAGCATGATCCACTTCCTGATCTAGCGTGAAATAGCAGCGAAGTGATAACTGCAGGTCGGCGACACCGGAGATGAACCAGAACACTCCGCCGCTGGTGCCAGCGCTGACTGAGCCCGTCAAAATGGAACCGTTCCTGGTTCCGCCGGGGCACACGTGCACGCGCCGACCCGGACCCACCCGTAGTGCGGCGCTTCTCCGGCCGGCCGACGCTCGCTGCGAGTAACCCGCCCTGTGTTCCACTTTCAGCGTTCGCTCCCGACGGGACGGCGCTCGCTCATCACGACCCACCCGCACACGCTCGCAGCCTGAAGACAAATGTAGTAAAATGTGTTTTCTTTACTTCAGGGTTTCAGATAAGCCTGTCTGGAGTTTCCCAAAGTAAGCACTAGACTCGCACACAAAGCACACCGACCTCTACTATTTGTGGGTGCACCTCAGTAGTCTAAAGTGGTTCCCCCCCCACCCCACCCCCGCCTCGTGGCCTTTCACGCGCGTGTCCGGCCCAACGATCGCGACCCATCCGCTGTCGCTCTCACGTTTTGATTGGACGAAACGGGCGGAGCGAAACCACTGTATACTACTGAAACAGCCTGTGTGGTGCTCTGGTAGTTGGGGGCGTCCGTCCACTGTTCACCGCTACGTCACAAATCCAGTTACGGCCGAGAGGAGTTGGCCTGCGCCGGGGGCTTGGGGGTCGAGGGATCTGTTTGCGCTCAGGAGCTGCAAACAGGGCGCGGCAAAGAGAACTCAACGCTTAGACGCAGCGCTTTACGTTGAAGCTAAGCCTAATGACGACACGTCACCTGGAGCTGGGCCACGCTGCTGGCAGACGCCGCGCACGCACATCGCAAACGCACTGAAATCCAGAGTCCCATCTGAACGGAGTGCTGTCTAAGCGTTGGGTCCCTTTGATATCTGAGGGGAGGCGGTCGGGTTTGAACTGCACATTCTTTTAAGAACGAGTTCTCAGTGGAAACGTTTTGGACCGGGGGTTCCCAATATCAGTCGCCTGCAGGGAGGCCGGTTTGGGCTCTGTTGCAGCCGCAGCGATGCAAATAAGTACGACGACGTATGGAAATTGGAACAAAGGAGAAAAGCTAAAAGGCCTGGTGCAGCGTCTGAGCGTTGGGAACCCCTGCAACACGTGGCCACTCTGCTTGTGTTCAGAATGCATTTTGTGCTTCCTGTGAGCTCCAGGAGAACTTGAGATAACCCGACGGTCACGTCCATTAAGACCCAGTCTTAATGGTCGCACCGTTCCGTGCTGACCTATTATTTTTGCAAAGCACGGTGCACACGCTGTAGCGTGGGTCACATGAAAGTTCTCTGGCAGCAGTTCCCCAATGCTGCTTATTGCCCGTGTACAGTGAAGGCTTATCTCAAGTGTGTGTCGTCCGATGTGACCGAGGTGAGACGTCGTATCACGCTGCGTGTCCCCCCGTGGCCGCCGCAGTGTAGCGCGCACGTGGTGGATCTGCTGTCTGTCTTCACCCTGCCAGGTAAACGTAAGGCCCTGAAGCTGAACTTCGCCAACCCCCCGGTGAAACCCACCTCCAGGCTCCCGCTCCACCCCACGGCCCCCTCCTTCCAGAACCCTCACATGTGAGTACAGGCGGGCGGGACGCGACGTGGCGGGGCTCCTTGGCGGTTTTCGAGAGTATCCTGTATTTCGGCAGGTCCCCGGAACGGTGGCGGCGATTCATTCTTTTTTTCAAGATTCAAGTTATAATCTTCATGCTTATTTGCTTATTTATTTATACTTTTTATTTTGAGTTTGTGTTTTGTTTTTCTTTTTTCTTTTTCCATGAGCCACCTGTGAAAAGGGCTAGAGTGTGTCGGCCGGGTTTAAGTTATTTCGCTTCACACCGAGCTATGCAGTAGGATTATTTATTACCTTCATAATCTTCATAAAAGCTTTCTGGAAAGGACCTTCTGAAAAGCAGAATCGCCGAGTTCCTCTCCTTTTCTAGTCCTGCAGTTTCTAACCACTAGGTGGCACCATTGTAAAGCGGTTACTGCAGCTCGACAGCAGATGTTTTGCTTTATTGTTAGCTTATTGAAGTAAAATGGCACCTGTGGAAAGATCTCTGAGTATGAATGTATATGTAAGCTACCTCATGGAATCTTTGAATGTGTCTGAGTCCCGGACACGCAGGGATTCTTCATATCCACGTTAACGTGTAATCTCGTGGCTCCTCCCTCTCCCCTTCACGCCGCCGCCGCCGTCCCGCGCGCCCCCGCAGAGAGCGCCTGCGGACGCACAGCATCGAGTCGTCGGGGAAGCTCAAGATCTCTCCCGAGCAGCACTGCGACTTCACCGCAGAGGACCTGAGGGACCTCGGGGAGATCGGGCGCGGGGCGTACGGCTCCGTCAACAAGATGGTCCACAAGCCCACGGGCCAGATCATGGCCGTCAAGGTGGGAACAGCCGCTACACCAACCATCAACCAAATTATAGGATGCAATCTTAATTTCTTTTCTGTAGAATCAAACGAATCTTGATGGAATTCCATCTGAGATAAGAAATGAAATCAAAACATAGAAAGTAGCTCTCAGTTGTGTCATGTTCTTTAAGATTTGTAAATGAAAACACACCCAGATGGCCCAGATTTGCAAATCATGGCATAAGCGCACACAGAATGTGGGGTTTTGATAATATTTTAATAATCCATTGGTTCTTTTATTACATTTTCAAGCAAAACAATGAAAAAATGCCTCATGTACTCCGGTTATATTTCTTCCACCATCAAGAAAAGACACCACCAGGGACTCTGGGGTGTTTCTTTAAAACTATTTGTGACATTTGATTGATTCATTGAACAGATAATTTGCAGATGAATCACTAATAACCGTAATAATCGTCCGTTTGCGTCGTCTGCCCCTCAGAGGATCCGCTCCACCGTGGACGAGAAGGAGCAGAAGCAGCTGCTGATGGATCTGGACGTGGTGATGAGGAGCAGCGACTGTCCCTACATCGTTCAGTTCTACGGCGCCCTCTTCAGAGAGGTCCGCCGACACCTCGGTCGTCGCCGGGCGCCACGACGACTTCCTGCGGGAAACTGACGTCTGACTCTGTGTTTCAGGGCGACTGCTGGATCTGCATGGAACTCATGTCTACCTCATTAGACAAATTCTACAAATATGTATATTGCTCATTAGATTACGTCATTCCAGAGGAAATATTAGGCAAAATCACATTAGCGGTTAGTAGCTGATTCACTTCTTCTTTTCTGGGATTTGGATTTGACATCGTTCATGTCACTGACCAGCTGTGTCTTTCTTTTGTCTTCAGACCGTTAAAGCACTGAACCACTTAAAAGAAAACTTGAAAATAATTCACAGAGGTAGGTTTTTATGTCGCCTGTGAATTTGATCAAAACGTCAGCTAACTTTGTCCGTTCACCATGCACGTATATTTTGTTGCTATAGTTTTCCAACAACATTTTAAATGTACGACATATGTGTGTGTTTAATGTAAAGATTATTCCTTCGAAACTTGGAGAGAGAGTTTCAGTTGCCAGCAGGATTTTCTTGTGACGGGATGATCTTAAATTAATCTTAAAAGGCCTTTTACAACCGGACAATGATGATATGCAGTTGTTTTTTTTTTATGTGGCCTCACACAGCACTGAATGTTGGCTCTAATTATTGACTGCTAGCGATATCGAAACATTGATATTGGACTTTGAGTTCAAAATCCGACAATTTCCGTGTTTCACGCCGTGTGACGTCATATTTTCTGTCCCGTCAGACATCAAACCTTCCAACATTCTAATGGACCGAAAGGGGAATATCAAGCTGTGCGACTTCGGCATCAGCGGTCAGCTGGTGGACTCCATAGCCAAGACCAGAGATGCGGGCTGCAGGCCTTACATGGCGGTGAGTAATCTGCAGCAGGGACCTGAACGCTGGGATGACTTCTGTTTGAATCCTTCATATTCCAGCGACCTTGGCCAGAATATTGTGAATACTTCTCATGCGATGAAAGTTTTCTTTTGCTCTCACTCAAGTGGTTTAGCACTTTGGCTTTGTTGCGTTGTGCGTGGAAGCATCTGCATCCATTATGTTTCTGTGCTCCTGCACTCTTACATTCTTTTTCCCACTTCTTCCCTTTGTTCCCCGTCTATAAAACAGTCAGCTTCGTGTTTCAGCCTCGCTCAGTCTTACTTGACCACACGCAGGGAAACAGTTTGATATTGCATAAATAAATACTACCGGGACGATGAACTGTATCTGGTTTAATTAGTGTGAAGAAGACAAGCTCCTGACTCGCGCATGGCTGAACAACAAGCTGTTGACAGTATCGTGTGATGTCGACAACAGTGAGGTGCTGCTGACCTGAAAAATGTGTAAGGACTAGGCTCAAGATCCCAAGGTCCTAACCAGGACGTCCCAGTGGAAGGGGTAGACAAAAACTGTCCCGTTGGGGGGGTGGTGAAGTATCTCAGTCTTTCCTGTGTGTGTGTTTGCAGCCTGAAAGGATAGACCCCAGCGCGTCCAGACAAGGCTACGACGTGCGGTCCGACGTGTGGAGCTTGGGAATCACCCTGGTAAGACGAATCGCGTTGTCAGTTTTATCAGGAAAGCAGACGTTTTGTTATGTCTGCAGCGCGTTCGAATCCGGAGATCCCTGGGTGTGCTGAAAGTCCCCGGGTTTGTGTTGTGCTTTCAGTACGAGCTGGCCACGGGAAGGTTCCCGTACCCCAAGTGGAACAGTGTTTTCGATCAGCTGACGCAAGTGGTGAAAGGAGAGCCTCCTCAGCTCAGCAACTCAGAGGAGAGGCAGTTCTCCCCCAAGTTCATCAACTTTGTGAACCTATGGTAAGCAGGAAGTGGTGAACGCACACTTCAGCATCTGTATCGCTACTTAACAATTTCCATTTTAAAATTGAAATTTGCGGCCTGGCAAAAAAAGGGTTTCGCTATTCACTCAAGATCCACTTACTAGCTCCTTCCAGCTTTCAATCATACCTCATGGTTTTAATTAGTGGATTGAGTCAGTTGTCTCAGGTGTGGATCGACCCCCCACCCCCCAATGCTGATATATTTTTCCATTTCCTGTCCAGCCTTACAAAGGATGAATCAAAAAGGCCAAAGTACAAGGAGCTCCTGGTAAGTTCTCAGACTCGCCTTTACTCTGAACACGCCTCTTTCAAATTAATCCTTCAGAACCTTGCTGCTTTGACCCAGTTAACTGTCTGTTGAGTACAATGCTGAGCTCCAACACAGTTTCAGTGTTTTATGCTGTATTTACTAGCCATGACGGCTGTGACCGTTTGAGAGAATTATGGCATCGGTGACCTCTTCAGCCAACCACAAGTGTTTTCACGCAAACTGACCTTAAGCTCTGTGTGTCCCTCCCATAGAAAGACTCCTTCATTCTGATGTATGAAGAGCGCTTCGTGGATGTGGCCAGTTACGTGTGTCGCATCTTGGATCAGATCCCCGCCTCTCCCATCTCTCCCATGTATGTGGACTGATTGAGTTAGGCCGGGGGGGGGGCAGGACACGAAGAGTTGTGTTGCGGCACTTTGCCCTCAGAGTTGCGTAGGATCTCCCATTCATTCACACGTTCCACAGAACAACACAGAACACGGGAACTCAGTCCAAATTGCCCGGTGCAATAAGATGAATACTGTTAAGCTACAGCTCCCAGCTCCCGTCACCTCCGTCAGACAAACCTGAAACATCATCACCCACCTTCAGCCAGAAAGACAACTTGAAGACATAACCATGTCTTATAGAAATCTTTTTATGTGAGACAAAAGGTTTAGAGTATACATATATGTTATAAATATATACATACTTGAACTCATACAAAAACACAGAAATCTACCAAATGAAATGTTGAACAGTGACACTCGTGACGTGTGAACAAAAAATCGCCACCTATTGGATTGTAGATTGTGGACTGTATGTATGCATATGTGCGTTCACCTCTGAATCGTCGACATGTACAGATGTGTGCCGATAGACCTACTGTCCCAAACACACACACAAATACACAGGCACACACACGCAGCGCACAGTTTGTCGTCGGCAGCCTGCACTCGTGGTAAATGAATGAGTATGCAAAAGTGCTTCTCTCTGAAAGCTCATGGATATGGTCGCGTGGCTTTACTTTTCTTTTTACTTTTCTTTGTTTTTGTTTTTTTCAGTATGCAATCTGTGAGAGTTTGTCCTGACACGTGATCGGGACGCCATACGCTTCTCACATCCGCTGCTCGTCCCAGTTTGTCCCTCTCATAGGTCGTCATTACGTACGAGTCACAGAGATAAGCACCTGCTTTTATAAAAGGTGAATCCCTGGTGGGGAAGCTCAACAACACTTGCCACAGTGTTTTAAAGATATTTGCAAAGTGTGTGTGTGTCTGTGTATATACACACACACACACACACACACATAACCAGATCATTTCTTTTGAGAGAGTTCACCGGATGAAAAGATCTTCTGAGCTCTTCAAAACAAGAATCTTTTTTCCAGCTGAATCTCTAAGACTCGAATGTAATTATACAAGATGAAAGGCACAAACAGGTGCTGAGCCGATGCTACATTGCCTGATGTAAAGTTACTTTGGGGCATTGTGTCCCTCCATGTAAATGTGTATGTATATAGTGCATCTAATCTGCTGTTCCTGGCAGGTTCTGCTGGACAGTTAAGGCTCATTTCCCAAACAAGAGAGCTGATCAAATCAAACGGTGAGCGGAGTCGGGCCCGGGTGCAGAGAGAAGGCACGTCTGCGCGTGCATCAGTTTGAGGACTGAGCCTTAAGGCTCTCCAGCAGCCCGTCATAGCACTGTACAGTTCAGCTGCTCATCCACACTGATCACAGATCCACCATACTGCCACACGGAGGCAAACAGCAGTAACTGTTAAAAAAAAAAAAAGAGTCCTGGCAAGGGGTTTCCTGTTGAGAAGTCGATACCCATAAATGCTGCTAAGTGACATAGCGTCCACCAACCACACGACTGTCAGGAGAGGGGGATAGTTACTGCTCTTTGACCCTCACGCTCACCGTGAACTCGGCACGTCTCTCTGGCTTGCACTGACGACAGCACGTTTCCACACCAAACCGGTCACTACACTTGGGGATGCTTCTCCTGAGTCTGAAAAGCACGTCCCCTCGCCGGTCTCCCCCCACCAGCGCTCAGATGCTAAAGCGATCCGTACCGGAGCAGGTGAAAGGATCGTTCCCCCTCAGACAGCAGCGTGTACCAGGTAGCGTCACGCACCTGTACAGAAGGGACATGTAGTGGACAGACGTCCGACATCTACAGTTAGTCAGCAAATTATCTGTACGGATGGTAATCCTTCAACACGCGGACACTGTAGAGACCTACTTGAAAGTAGGAGGGTGGCGTTTTATTGTCAACCAATCCCATAAGATTAAATCCAGCCAGCCTTATCTTTCAACATAGCGAATACTAACAATGTGAAGTCATAAATGTGATATAGCCTATACTTTAATAAGCCAAGAGTATACAGGGATTTTAAGTCAGTGTTTGACTTTGTCACCTGATCCAGGATCAGTTGGATGATATATTATGAGTCTGCTGGAGTACTGTTTTCATCACTTAACAGCATCGTCAAGGTTTTTACTGTTGGCATTTCCCTTGACGGTAGGCTTTTTACATTTAGTTGCATCACATTAAAGGAACTGCCATACCTGAACGGGCACTGCAGCAGGTTTAGTATTGTACTTTAACAAAGTTGGGAGACCCCTCTCTTCAGTTCCCGTGACACAGGCCTCTACACATGTCAGCCACGTCGAGAAATCACCACTGTTGTCGGGCCGCGTCGGGGATCACTCGTAGTTGTATACTCGTGAAACACTCGGGGAGGGTGAAGAGACCGAGAGACGGGGAGATGCATTGCAGACCAGACACGATTCTCTGTCGCGGTCAACAGGAGAGCTCTTTCAGCTCTGTCCTTTCCATTTCTATCTGGTATGCAAACTGGTGCAAAGCCCTGAGAAAGCCCACGGTCTCATTTGACACAAGAGTAGAAGCTGTTTCACTGCAAACAGTCGTCTGATCTGTTCTTTCTCTCATGGGACGTGTTTCCAGGAAGCTAACTTACCACTGGTGAAGATGAATCCCAGGGTACATGTTGTATAAATTGCAATTTACTAGAATGTTCATATTAGATTATAAAATAATATTAAGGGCAACGAATATTATATTGTATCTTTATTGAGGGTTACAAATAAAGTTCCCATGGAAAAGATGAAAAACCTGTAATGTGTGCTTCTTGTGAGTTGGACGTGAATAAAAAAAACTGTAACTGCAGAAATGATTTTGCTGTGATAAGTTTATTGCTTTTCTTTCTGTAGTATACAGAGATGCAGGCAAATACTGTTCGTTCAGGGTTTTTTTTTTTTTTTTACAATAGTACAGCAAGTCAGTGGCCAAGCAACATGAAAGCTTCTGTCAGATGTGATTTTTTTTTTTGATAAAGTAAAATTACACCCATAAGCCATAAGAGTGAAAGGACATTGATTGTCTCCTTACAATGACACCTGTCAGAGGGTGGGAGATGTAAGGCAGCAAGTGAACAATCAGCTCTTAAGTTCATGTGTTGGAAGCGGGGAAAAAATGGGCAAGCATGTCCATGTTGACCCCTGTCCACTGCTGAAAGCATCAGAACTGCACCATGCAGCTGTGGAAGAAGGTGTTCATGTCTGATGAATTATGTTTTCTTTTGCATCATGTGGCTGGGTGTGAGTGCATCATTTACCTGGAGAGAACATGGTACCAGGATGCATTATGGGAAAAAGCAAGGCCCAGGAGAGGAAGTGTGATGGTCTGGACAATGTTCTGCTGGTGGGAAACTGGATTCATGTGGATGTTACTTTGACATGTAACAACCCCCTAAACACTGTTACAGACCAACTACCCCCAGAGGCAGCTGAGTTCCCTAATTGCAGTGGCCTCTTTCAGGATGCAGGGTATGAGGATTTGAATGTCTTGGTGTCAGATATCACCTTCAGAGGTCATGTGGAGTCCTTACCTCAATGGAACAGAACTGTTTCGGTGGCAGGAGGGGGACGTACACAATATTAGTCAGGCGGTATAAATGCTGTGGCTGATCGGTGTAATTGCGAAATGAACCCAAATATTTTATTTTTTGAAAAAGGGCCAGTAGATATTCCAAGAACAACAGAGAAGAGAAAGTAATGAACATCAGCTTTGTCCTATATTCAAGATGGGCATTAATAAGCCTACATGTCACCACAGAACCCATTTAATAAGTGCAACATTTCGTTAGTAACAGAAAAAAAAGAAGCAATCTTTGGTCAAAACAAAACACAAAGTGAAACCCATGTTTAGAGAAGACGTAACTGTAAGAGATTTATTGCCCAATGCACTTACAGCAATAGTGTGAAGCTTTGGGGAAATGACACATTCGCTCTTCTTCGGCCTCATCGGTCTTGTGTAAGTTAGGTAAAGGGCTGTCGCCTCACGTTTAGCGCAGTGGTATCGTTGACCTCTAATTCCTGCCTCATGAGTGTATGTCCCCAAACGTTCACCTGTTACTGTTACTGGTCAAACGTTCGGCTAACTACTGTGCGTCCAGGATGGCTCCAGTACGTCCGTGCTGCGTCCTATTCGGTATTCACAGTCAAGGTCTGAATATATTACATTCTCCTATTCACAAGTGCTAATAGTGGGCATTTCTACTTCACATGATTCTTTTAAGGAAAAGGGTTTTTTAAGAAAGCATGGCTTGTCAAAGTGGTTCCTTCACTTCGCATCACATTTTTTTTAAGAGAATGATTTACAAAGAAATGTCAAAATGGTAGCACTGGAGTTTTCTGGGAAATCAAAAAAAAAAAAAAAAAAGTCCCAATCTAATAGAAAGGAATGCCACTATAAATACAGGATAAAGCATAAATATAAAAAAACACAAAATAAATAACTGTGATTCGCCTGGAAATAGAAAGGGTGAAATTTGATAGGACAAAAATAAAAAATACTTAAAAATAGAGATGAAGTTGTACTTTTTGTTAACATTCGTCTGATTTTTTTTTTTTTTTGCAGCTGAAGAAAAACTGACTCGTGTTGGCGCTTTCTCTATCAAGATCTCTCAACAGCTTTCAGGGAATGGTCAATTCATACAACAAATGTAAAGGGAAAATTGGCATAAAAAATGGTAGAACAAAAAGCTGTCGCAAGTAAGGCACAGTTCGTCTGCCGATTAAAACAATAAGACCAAAGGTTTGTCGAAGACATTCATTTCTCCCCGTAATGTCATCCTGTGGATTAAATAGGCCAAACAGTGAAAAGAAACTTGTATAAAAAAAAGGACCTTCAAAGGAATGACAACCACGTCTACACACATATTCTACGTTCAAGCAAACGGTGACAAATGTGTATCAAGCTAGAGGTGCACAGTGAGGTTTTTGGCATATTTACATCAAATGAGAACTGGATTACATAATACACATGATTTGTGGTTTGTGTCCCTTCCCACTCCACTGACAAAATATGCAGACGTCAATGTGTCTCTGTCAGTACACATAGTTATGATATTATTTACAGAATGGCCGTACGAAGCAATCCAATTCACCTTGTAGTTCCTTTCATTTTTTTTTCCAGTAATACAAACATAGACTCAGAAAGTATACAATGGTTATCAAAATGTGTCTTCAAGTCTGGCTGGCGTAACACTGATATTGCTTTAAGTGTTGGTAATAAAGCATTGGAGCCATGTCCTTCACTTATCTAAAAACTCCTTCATGTGTCCAATGTCCTACTTATTTGGCAGTTGTGCGAATCGTTGTCCTAAAGGATGACGATCATGTCAAAAAGCACCTGGTCTTTGGACATTGGGCAGGACGACAGCGTGAGAACCTCATTTCGATGAAGTGGAGAAAATAAGTCAAAATATTTGTCTGTGGTTCAACTTCTGACTTAGCCGGCAACCGTTGAATGCGGACTAATGGTCGAGTCTTAATGTAACATAGGATTGTGTTATAACAAGAAGCAAATTCAGGCACTTGGACTGAAGCTGTTCAGTTGTTCTTTGGTATGGTCGGCGCTGATATCAGCGCTCTGTGCAGCTACTTTCAAGCTAGTGTCTTGTTGTGTGATGGCGGAGCGCCGGCACGTGGGTGGCGCTGCTTTCACCAGTGCTCCAGGTGGAGGTCCATGGCGGAGTTCAAATTAATGTCTGTGACGTCCAGGAACTCCGTGTTGAAGATGCTGGGGCCGCTGGGCGGGGCCACGCTGAAGGTTGCGGCCGAGCTGGGCGGCATCAGGTCCAGCCACTCCATCGTCTCCCACGGCGTCTCGCTGAACGTCATGCTCACCATCCCCTGCACCTCGGGGAAGGCGGACACCTTGGCGCTGATGGGCGACAGAGGGGTGTCCATCTGATCTCTGCTGGTCAGAGGTTTGTCCGGCGGTGGGTGGTGGACGTGGCGGTGGTGGTACCCTTCGCCCTCTCTGTTCCCGTCGTCTTCCAGGCCCCCGTCCTCGGCGGGCATTTTAAGAAGGGCCGCCTCCCCGCCCCGGCCGACCGGACTTCCCAGCAGAGTCTCCAAGTGGCTCTCGGTGACGTGATTGGCCGAGTGGTCGTAGGGGGGCTGGGTGGGGTACAGGTATTCGTAGTGGCGGTGGAACCTTGGGATGAGGAGGCCGGGACACCCTGGGGACACAGTAATGTGAGGCACAACTTTGGTTACAGAGGACCTCTCCCTCTCTTCCCTGGCGTTAGCTGGCATCTCTTGAAGAGAAAGAGGAGAGGAGGGAGGGTCACAGCAGGTTCTGGGATCTGGAGAAATTTAAAGCCAGTGCCCTCAGTGATCTACAAGTGGATTTTACGCTAACTTGCAAAAGGCAACTACGGTGCCAGCCACAGTTTTATTCCTGCTGACGAACAGGATTTGACAAATTTTACCTTACCTCCACTCTCTATGAGCACGTCCAAAAGTTCATCCATCTGCTGACTTCTGGTCAGTTGCTGTAAGGGTAGTAAAAAGGGATTACTGTTTAACTGTTCACTCTAGCTAATAAGAGTTACATTTGCCATCATGAAATGTATAATAAAAATGTTTGTCCAACTAAACCACCAGAGTGCTTCAGACTTGATATAGGGTGAAAAGTTAGTGCAGTAAACGTAAAGCAAGTGGATGAATAAAAGAGGTGCAACAGAGGTGATGGACTTCAGGAGACAAAAAAAAATGAGACAGGAAGGAAAGTGGAATTAGAGCAATGCCCGATAGGTAGTATGCAATCTCTGGCCAGCCATTATCTACTCAATTTTAGCACGGGATTGAGTTTACCTGCTTCACTGCATCCTCATAGCATGGGGGCTGTCTTAAGTCAGATGCATCTGAATCTGAGCTACTGAAGGCGGGGGGAGAGACCTGGCTCTTTTGGCCAACATGCCGAGGAGAGGGCAATACTGAAATCTATATGAGACATAGGTGAAAAGTGACATTAGCCCACCAATTAGAATAGGGGTGCGTACCAAATATGAGTGTGTAGCAGAGGCCCTGGTGTTCGAATGACCTCTCCACATTAAACATTTAACTGAAAGGAGTGGGTTGGCGCGTGTTCTTGTAAAGTAAGAAGTCGCTGACGTGAAGGAATATGTAATGAGAACAGATGAACTCTTAAAGAGTGGAGATATGACCAGAGTCGACAACCATATAGAGTCAGACAGGTCACAAATTAATGGGAAAGAGAAAAACGGTTACGTGAACGTGAGGTGACTCAGATGTAGTGATGTAGATGATGGGACGACGTCGCAGACGCACTCCAAGTCGACGGGGGCGTTTACCTTTGGCTGCATGGGGTGGTTTTCGGCTTTGGCTGAGCCGCAGTCGGCGGAGTTGGGAAAGTCTACCTGAAGGCCTCTTTGGTCAGAAGTGTAAGAGCAGCTGAGTGGCTGGTCGCTGCGCTTCTGCTGGATCTGCAGGAAGCCAGAGGATAAAACGTGAGCGTGCTTGTTGGGAATCAGCGTGCAATGCTAACGAAACCAATGAACACTCTCGTTAGCGTCAGCTGTACTTCGTTCTTAGCATCATTCAGCAAGTGTTAGCATGCTAACATGCTAAAGTGGAATGGCAAACAAGTTAACATTACCTGCTAACACTACTACTAGCATTGAAACACTGTCTATGTGAGCATGTTAGCATATATATTTTGAGCTATCCCAAAGTACAACCGGCTGAATCCACACCTGCATGTTGCGTGCTCTGTTGTTGCCCGGGGTGTGGGGGTGACCGCAGCCGTCCCTTCCCATTGGAGGGGACAGCAGGTAGGGGTTATTCGGAGATGAAGGTTGGGGGCTGCTTGAAGGCTTTCCGTTGGGAGAGTCTTGGGGCGAGCACTGTGGACTCAGAAAAGCAGACATGGTGGAGGGACTGCCGGAGGAAGGGGCCGTGTCCATACATTGTGGCCCGCCGGGGCCCCCCAGGTTGGAGACGGAGGCGTTGCAGTGTCCCATGTCCTCCATGCAGCTGCCGGGAGGGCTCTTCAGCTGTTTGGGGGAGGACAGGGGGCAGCTGGAGGACAGCGCCATGGGCTCCTGCTTGATAGTCACCCCGAAGAAGTGCTGGCCCATCATCGCCGGAGTCTGCTGGTGGTGCATGGAGGGGTGAGGTGGAGCAGGGACGCTGTCCTGCGTGGCTCCATAGCAGCGTTTCCTCTTGTGGAGCTGCATCTTCAGCTCTTCAACCTAAGTGGAAGTCAGTGTTTTGTGTGACTAAAGCAACAGTCGACAAATGTGATTGTAGTTGCTACTTAAGGGCTCGTCTGTAAGAAGAGCTAAGAACTATGAATTAGACCTGTGCTGTTGCTGTTCAAAAAGACCTACATGGCACAATTAGTTTTCATACCAACACCAACACACGTGAATTCTGGGCAACAATGTCAAAAAAGTATTTTGTCTCTTCATATGTTTAACCTTATTAAGATATTTGAATCCTGAACCTTTATAAGGGATGACTGCAGCCTGGTGCACTGACTGCCACCCACCTGTCTCTGCTCCTGGTGCAGCTTCCACGTCAGCTCCTCGATCACCTTTTGCTTCTCCACCAGCATTTTATCCTTCTCAGCCTCCAGGCCATCCGTACCTCCGCCCTCCCCTGCCCTCTGTCCTCCACCTCCCTGGCTGCCTCCTCCCAGGCCATCCTCCATGCCGAGCTGGGCAGGGGACGGCTGCAAGGCGAACTGCGTCGGCGAGGACATGGGCACGTCGCTGAAGCTGTCCGGGAGCGAGCCGCTGAGGGACAGCTCCGAGGAGGCTGGAGAGATGGGAGGGGTGGAGGAGGTGCTGGGGTAAGGGTAGTAGCCTCCCTGAGACAGGGCGCTGGAGGAAGATGGCGACTGGTAGGAGGACAGGGACCCAGTGGGCGTGACAGGGAAGGTCACTGTGGTGATGTCGGAGGAGCCTGAGGGCGAGGAGCCGGTGGTGGAGTCCTTGAAGGGCCGGAGTCGCTCGATGAGGGCCGTCTTTGTACCTGAGACAGGCATGCCGCGAATACGCAGGTGCTGCCTGAGCTCCGATACCTTACACAGACAAAAAACACAGCGACGGGATCAGATGGAGTAGTCCTTGTACAGTGGAGAATGTTCATCTGAACCTCCAACACCTACTTTTAGGTCATCCAGGTTGGCTGGCAGGGGCCCAGGTTTGACCGGTGAGATGTTTTGGTTGGGATATGTGTTCTTAACCGGAGAGGAGGAGTTACTGTTGGCTGTGCTGGATGGACCGCTGGAGCCACAGGCTGATATCTGCTCACTGGATCCTCTAGAATGACACAGTTGAATTAGTCAAAATATGCATTTAAACTGTACCGTTTTTAATAAGGCACCGCTACGGGCTTACGCATGATATAACTAGTGGTTAATAAATCTGTTACCAAAGCTTTGTAGATGAACATTAAATAAGAGCATGTTTTAGGCTACCAGGGATTGCTTTAGTTTTTTGTTCCCTGCAAGCGGCCAACATTGGTTAATGAACAATGGAAAGTTGAAGCATTAGCAGTCCATGACAGCGGAGCAACTTCATCTGCTGAAGAATGTGATACGGTCGAAAGGTCTGGAACAAGCTAGTAAGTGGACCTTGACTCAAAATTGCTATAAGTGGGTCTAACTGCGCAATCAGCCCTAACTTCTGCCCATTACTGACCCACAAAGTATTAGTAAATAATTTATCAGCCATTATTAAAGCCAGTCGTTTTTACTGGGCGCATATTAAAAAGCTCGTCGTTGCAACTCAACTTATTCACTTTGAACATTAAAGCTCATTTGTAACCTTGAGAAAATTGGTTTGACAACATGGTCTTGACTCATACTGGCCCTCTTACAAGCTCCAGCTTTTATTTCATCACGCGGTCTTTAACAGCAAATGGAGATTGCTTAGTTGTAACGGAGTTGACTCAGTGCCACCGTGCGTATGGACCTCAGCAAACTCTCTGCGCTGATGACGACCGTGACAGCATGCAGCCGAAAGTTCAGTTTTCGCTCAGAGTTGAGATTAGTGCGAGTGTGACTTACTTGTGGGTCTGGGCTGGGGGGTGAGGCTGGTAGCTGAAGGCGGGCTGCCTCTGCTGAGCCTGGGCCTGGGTGTGTGGAGTGTGTGTGTGCCTCTGCGACTGCTGAGTCTGTGAGTGTGTGTGCGAGTGCTTCTGCTGGCTGAGGATCTGCAGCTGCAGGAAGAGCTGCTGCTGCTGCAGGAGCCGGGCGTAGGCCGAGTCCATGGGCGGAGGGGACTTCTCTGCCTTCTGGTCCGGAGGAATGTACTGGTGGTACTTGAGTTTCTTCACTTTGGGCTTCACATCTTTGGGCTTCTTGTGTCGGTTCTTGTCTGACGTCTTGGACTGTCGGGGGCGAGGAGGGTGAGACGGTGTGAGCACGCGGGCCGATCGCCGTAACGTGTAAATGTGGGTAAGAGCGGAGGCGGCTGACCTTGACGATAGCAGGGACAGGTATGGGGGGAGTAGTCTGGCTGTTGTTGGCAGCAGACAGTCCTTCATCCTGGCTTTGATCAGGTGGGTCTCTGGTGGCACCCCCCTGTTCACAAATTAAAACAAATCAGATATTATAAAAAGTCCCTCATGGCTAAAATCCTCTGTATCCATCCAGAGCAACTCCAACTTTTTTATACTAGGATGGACAAAACAAACATGAACTTTGAATATGTTTCCTCCACCGCTGAATAAGATATATGAATATATATAAATGTTGTTATAAAAGTCATCATGTTCAATAAAGTGTGTTTTTTTAAAGAATTTACAAAAAAAATGTCTGTAACGTCTGAGTGAAAACAGATTTCTACAAAGTAATGTTGATTAATTAGAAATATGTCATGTAAAATAGGTGAAAGAAAACTGTGCAAGCCTTGACATTAAAGAGTCTTTTTTGGTAAATTCTTTAAAATGATATATATTGACCATGATTCCATTCATGACAGCAATAACAGAAAAAAACCCTCCAAGGTGGTGAATACTTTTTATAGGCACTATAAAAACATCAAGAAAAATGTCATGGTATAGTTAGCCATAAAACGCTGTGAAAATTGGCATAGTACGCAATCAGTTCTTGTGAAAAATGTCACAGTAATAAAAAAGTCATGAATGATGTCATAGTACAATAATAGATATAGTCAGGCATGTAAAATGTGTAATATTTTCCATCCCGGGACTCGAACGAGGAACCTGCTGCTTGTGGTGGGTGCACTCCCCACTACACGCTACTGG
Organism: Psettodes erumei; assembly: GCA_016785225.1. Classification (NCBI taxonomy): domain Eukaryota; kingdom Metazoa; phylum Chordata; class Actinopteri; order Pleuronectiformes; family Psettodidae; genus Psettodes; species Psettodes erumei. The sequence continues at coordinate 1,155,042 of JAFBJZ010000407.1, read as the reverse complement.
GTCTCCCCACTTATTTCAAATCTTCATGCATTTATGGACACGTGACTCCAAATGTTACGTTTTGCCACGTCACACAATGGTAAAGAGTTTTTTAATCTTTTAAAAATCTTAGATACAGATACTGATCCTAATAGTTTTTCAAGTTTTTAACTTCAACTAAGTGCTGCTAAAAACATTTGTCAAAATCCTAATTACTTTTCATGTAAACCTGCTAAAAAACCAAAAAAAGGTACTAGCAAGCAAAACAGAATTAACTTTACTGCTCCAGTATAAAAACACTTTGAAGTTAAAGCATCATTAATAATCCAATAGTAGAAATATAACAGTGACGGGGTCCTGATAATCAATCCATCCTACAATCTCATGTTTGGCAAGACATGTCAGAGTGAATTAAATAAACTAATGCAAAGTCAGGGGATCACCAGGTCAGTTTGGAACAGAACTGTCTAATATTGATTTAATCCATTTCAGTCGGCATCGGGGTGGCAGGTTATCATATATTACATACATTATCGTTATTATTATAAATTGTTAATTGTCTGTAGATGTGTCCTAAACTGTTCCGTCACTTCGGCTGTGACTGCAGGTAAAGAACACGTGCAGCTCCCTGCCCTTTACACTTCATTTGGTAAACTGCTCTGTTTAGAAGCTGAGTTTCAACAGGTTTATCCATCAAGTTGTTTTTATAATATCTCCTCCCACTGACACAACGCCTGGTGCCAAACCATACAATTAGATCATAGTATACCATTTCATAAAAGAGAAAGAAATCAAACCTGTTGGTTTCATTTATGTGAATGTTTTATTGATTGTGTTTTAGGTCGGGTGTATTTTGGTCTGACGGTATCTGTTTTCTTGGACTGTTTTCTGTTAATTTGGTTTCTCCTTCAGGAGAACTAAGTTGACATGAGGAGGCGTGCTTGCGAGACACTCCGTTTGTAATCCAAATAGAGTAATTATCCCCCAAAATGCACATGTATTGATGTGTTCTTCTGTAGAAGTATTCCAGAGAGCTCTAAACAGACATTTGGAGCTGACGTGAGGCAGTGAGAGCCGAGGATTCAGTTGGAAAATGTCAGAGGCACGGGCCTAATGGATATAAACAACCCTGTTCTGGCATCAGTTTCAGTCGAGCGACCGTTGCCGATGGTGGCCGTTGGAATGAGGTCATGAAGCGCGAAAGGTAAGCAGTCAGGAAATAAAGGGAGCTGTGCCAGATCGCGGCACCTGCCTGGTTCAGCTCAGTCCAGCAGTCGCTGGAGACCAGAGGACAGCGGGACAGTCCGCTCCGCCGCCACAGGAGGGCAGAGCGAGCAAAGCTGTGGCAGGACGGGCGGGATGCAGACGGAGGGGAACGAACCGCACGCCGACTGCAGGGAGTTTTTTACCTGCCGCGGGCTGGTGAGGGCGGGTGAGGACGAGGAGGAGGGCGTGCTGCCCACGGCCTCGGAGGAAGGGCAGGCCGAGCCCTGCGACTCATCGCTGTGGTGCTGCTCCGGAGACAGACTCTCGCTGCTGCTGTCCTCCTCGAACGCGTAAGAGTCGTCCTGCTTAGGGAACTTACCATGGTTTACTGAAAGGAGAGCAGACAGAGACACGGGGGGGTCAGTCAGCTGGAACGCATTATATAGTGGGCTGACATAAAATATGCTCCTCAGGGTTATTCTGTGTACCTGCTCAGTAAGTAGAGTGGGTCAGGGATGAACAAGGATGTCAGTCTGGAAAGTGATGGATGTTTGGCTCATAATTTTCCCCTTCACCTTTGTATTCTCTTACTAATAGTTTGGCAAACCTGCACTTTCTTTTTCAATCTGTTGATCTACTTGTGTTTCTTGCTCCACTGCGCGCGAACGATTCCCACTGGCTCCACTCTTCTTTTCTCTCCTGCTCTGTTACAGTTTCGGTTTGACTTACCGGCCAAAATATCTCTAAACCGCGTGCTTTCGCTGTCCGGCCGCCACGGTCCCGATGAGGTAGGCTTAGCCCGTGCCGCCTTTACTTCTAACGTACGCTCGCGGCATCGAGTGATTTGAAAAGCTCCTTCTCCCTGGGCTTAACTTCCCAATGGATCGCTGGCTGTGGTTGTACACAGCCTGAGAGGAAGACGCCTTCTGATTTGATTGCATTACATAATACATATGTATTATATTACATATTAGTATACATTAGCTATTATAGAAAGCATTACAACTATGGGAGGGGAGACTGTATGAACCTGTTCAAAGGCAGCTTGGATGTATGTGTACAGAATGCATGTTCCCGACCTGACCGTTGGTATTTACACACCGCCTGTCCGTCACTGACACCTAGTACCGCACTCAGCCTGGAAGTGTTACGCCGCGTGGGTGAGAGACTGCCACCGCCACCTTACCGCCACCGCGCTCCCGATTGGCCGCTCTGATAGCGACAGCCGTTTCCATTGGAGGAGCTGAGAGCGTGTATCTAACAGAGCTGGAGGGACGGAGCGGGGGGAGGGAGGTGGTAGAAGTTAGTGTGTGTGCGTGTGTGTGTGTGTGTGTGTGTGTTGTGTGTGCAGAGGTATAAGATTCTCTTTTTGTATCCAAACATGTGACAGCCAGGAACAGACCCTGGTTTCAATCACAGCACCAGGCCCTTTCTGTGCAACTCGGTGACCTCGTAATACACACAAACACACACACACACACACACACACACTGGCAGAGCTTAACACACAGCTTAGTGCACAGCATTGTCCTAAATGCCATTTCCTCCCACCTGTTCATATTTAACTCCGCAGTCACACACAGGGGCGTGGGCGCACGTGCTGTGTGTGCTCCGCCGCGCGACGCGTCCCCGACCCTTTACGTCAATTTACTGTCACCGGGAGATTGAGATGGCGGTATTGCAGGAAATCTGCGAGCCGCGCACACTTCCGCTTTTCAAGTGGTTGGTGTAGAAGCAACAAGCGGGGTCACATAGTTTTCCAAAATTACCGGGCAGGGGTTGAAACGATCGCTGGGAGTGTTGTGTAAGGGGATATAGAGCTTTAAGGTGAGGGGTTAATGCTGCAGGCGGCGGAGGGGGGGGGGCAACAGCCTGGTCCTATCACAAGGCTTTGTAGGTGGCTTCACTGGGGCCAGTTACAGCAAAGAAAAAAACAGAGGGAGGGGGTGGGTACAAACATACACACAGGTACGCACACACACACAGACATTCTCCAACTCAAATACACATCTCCACTTCTGGAGAAAAAGGGTGGACACAAATACAGCTGCTGTTCATCTCAATAAACGGCACTAACCCTCCTCCTGCAGAGGTAGTGTAAACCAGCTGACTGCGGCCCGCCGGCTCCTCTTTGCGCAACGTGTTTACTGGGAGCTCAAGGGGGCAAACATAAAACCGCGAAGACGCCGCCCGTCTCGGAGGAGAAGAAAGGTGGGGGGAGAAAAGCCGCCGCTCGCGCTGCCAGGAATGCTATGGAGCGAGCGAGCAACGTGTTGGGGACGGGGGAAGACAAACAGCGCGAGGTCCGCTCCGCGCGGCACTAAATCAGCAGCTCGCCTCAGCGTGCACGCGGTGCATTTCCCTAAATCAAACACTGGAGGAGGTGGAGACCTCAGAGGAACCCCGCAAACGCCTGAGTCCACACTATGGATTCATAATATATATATATCTTGGGGAATATTAGCCATGTCAGTGCCACAGCAACAGCAATCAAGATCCAGACTGACGACAAGAAATTTGCAGAGTATGCATGTCGTTATGAAAAATGTAAAAAACTGTAAATAATGTCAATAATGAAAGTAATACCAATGATTAATATTCCCTCCTGCTCATAAATTTACATCACATTGAAAAAGAAGAACAGGAACCAGGTAGTTTGACACCCGGCCAAGTGGAATGTAAAGGTGGGGACTCTTTGTTTTAATATGTCAGTCTCTATAAAGTGCTTATGAGCTGTAATTGATAATGCTAAACTGTTTATGAATGCTGTATTGAGTAGATAACCATGAAAACAGCTATAAAACACAAGAAACTTGGTTGAAACACCCCCAGCCCCTTTTGATTACAAATGTTGGTGATCCATAGAGAAATGTGCATGTGCTCCATCTATTCATAGCTAATGAATCTTTAATAAAGAGTTAATGCAGTACAGCGGCTCGCTCCGAACAAATCAAGCCACTCGCAACTTCACGAGAAAGCTAAAGTTTGAGCTTGAAACTTTAGATTTAGTTGGGGAAAAAATAACAACAGATGCACTTCCTGGGTCCTGGTCTTTTCATCACATCAGGAAGCAAGGACGTTTGGGGCCCACTGATGGGAAAGTGATGCGCCTGCAGTTATTTATATACATTTAAACGTTTCAGCTAACACACATGTTCACGTCATGCTGTCGTCGCATAAGCATTCTGGTTTGACAGAACGATGCGACGGCATTGAAGTCCAGCAGTGCACTCATTAAATTACATGCTTGCTTGAGTAGATTGCGATCTCTCAGTGACTTGAACGGTGGCATGTTAATACACACACACACACACACACACACACACACACACACACAGAGTCAGGAGGGAAGCGTGCTCTCCCATTACTTCAAACCAACTCCAAAGCTAAACCGTAGCAGGTGTTAAAGGTGCGTTATGCTGTTACGCCACACCGCAGCGTCTCCCTGCTGATACCTGTCACCGGGTCGCCGGGATCTAGGGGAATGATATTCTTTTGGACCAGCTCCAGGGGCCCCGGCCTGAGAGCCAGCTTCTCGTTCAGGTCCTGGGCAAGCTGGGCTCGCTTTCGCCTCAGCCGGTCCTCCGGAGAGGAGCCGTCTGAGGCCGGGCCTGCACGACACACACAGCAGGACCACACCATCAGCGACGCGGGACACGGCGCAAACACACTACAGATGGCTACACGTGGCTGAATGCACAAATGTTAGACAGTAACTAAGTACATTTGCTAAAGATCTGAGAGTTTTTCATAATTCTTATACTGCTCTACAATTCATTTTCACTCCACCGCATGTAAAAATGCTATTTGACCATATAAAATACATCCACAATAATTCGACGGAACCCTGTTGTTTCCGTAAAACAACATTTACACGGCTTCCCCCAGCTTTCAATAATCACTATTTCTGTTTTGGATCAGCTGTGCTATCTGTCCCGACCCTCCACCACCAGTACAGTCAGCCGCTCTGAGCACTGGACAAATAAACGGAGAGGCTGTAATTAAAGGGCTGCAGCAGGTGAGATCTTCCACTCTCCACAATCCCTCTCTGTTAAACCCAGGATAAATAATCAGGGCCGGAGCTAACCTGGCCCGGCCTGCAATCCGTCCTCAGCGCTCGTGGGACTGATTGCCCAGTGAGCGGTGGGGAAAGCGCACCAAATCAGTTTGATTATGTGAGCGCAAGAAAGAGCAGCAGCACTTATTTGGTCAAACATAATTTTGGTGGGATATTTCTGAGCGATGAAATGGGATACAGTGGCAGAATGAAATGAATGAGATTGAGCTGTGTGCTGGAAAACGCCAGGTAGAGCATGAAAAATGGCCCTGAAATGTAATGCTTGATGTAAAAAAAAAAACAAAACATCAAAAATAATCCCAAAATCAAAAGTAAATTAAGATTAATCTCCAATATTAAGGTGTCTTGTTCTCCAGATACAGCAAATATTTATCTCAATGGCTCCTTCAAATAAGACATCTGTCTCTCTCTGTGCTACTTAGAGGAAGTGAGAAAGAACGGAGGTCAAGAGGACAGATGAAGGTCACTGAAACGAGGGACAAAAACACTGAAGGAAAATGAAGGGATACCAAAACCGGGACATGGGGATGAAAGAACAAATTAAGGCTAACTAAGACAAACTAAGAAGAATGGATTGAAAGATGAAAGAGATGATGGGATGGTTCGTTTTAGTTTAGGATAAGTGGGTGGAAAATAGATGGATGGAAGTACTGACAGAACAGATGTTATGAAGGTAATGGAAGTAAAAAAAAATGAGATAAGAACGAAAGAACAGAGGAATAAACAAATGTCTGATAAATGTCACAAAATGGGAGAAGGGAAGGAAAGGAAGGAAGAAAGAAGACCGGGAAATAAAGGAAAGATTTAAAGTGGAAAATAAAGTTGACGTCAAAATGGAAAAAAGAAAGACAGAATAAAGAGAGGTTGCGGTAAAAGAAAGAACAACAGAAAAAGTTGAGTGGGAAGAGAAGCTCCAAGGCAGAGGAAGGGAAGAAAAACCAGAGACTGGCAGGAGAGGAGGAGGACGTGTGATGATGGGATGGGGGAGCGGAGGCCACACAGATGGAGGGAGGGCAGCGGGTGAAGCCAACTGTCCTTCCTCAGAGAGGGAAGTGGGCGAGCGTCAGCTGCCAGGCCCGTCGTCACGCTGGCGAGCCGTCCGCCAGCGGGATGACATCACCCTCTGTTTATAACCGGGCTGTGCTGCGCCTTCCCGCCTCACCTGTCACTGACCGGCCAGATTTAAGGCCCGAGTCGACACGGCGGGGGACACGCGGAGCTTTAAGTGTGTTTAAATTCGTGTAACCAAAGTGCCTACAACCTCGTCCCACCGCCGCTGCGCTGGCATAATGTAACCTGATCCGCCGAGGCTGAGGCTGGCTTACAGACTTTAAACATTCTGCGGGCCGTATTAAAACATACGCGCACTCTTAAACCTATTGCAATACATATACCTGCTGACTGTATCTGTCAAATGTAAACAGTGCACTGAGAGGTAAGACATATGGTGCATTAGGCAGGAATAATTCCCTTTGTGTTTCCATCCACTGGGGATTAAAGCACTCCTGCCTGGGAGTTGAAGGTGGGGTGTTTTTACGCAGGAAAAAGCAGAGTCGACCCGCAGCAACAGCCCTATTATCTTTATGAGGAAATATTAGATTGTGTGTGTGTGTGTCAGACCTGTGGCCTGCAGGTAGACAAGCGCGCTCCCATGCAGGCCACACGCCAGTTAGGCCTGAGAGGCCGGGGCGGATTCTTGAATAGCCTAATAAACACCAGATGTTCCCTGGGTAATATATACACAGACCCTGCGCCGTGTCCATCTCCCCAGCGGGAATAACACGGCCAGGCCGAGCCAGCCGGCGTCTGAGGCATCGCAGCCACGGCAGCGCAGGGGAGGATGCCGCGATGCCCCCCCCCCGAAATATGGCCTATTTTATTTAGGAGGGGCCAAGAATAAAGCGCTGGGAGGACGAGCGATTCGGGAGACGGATAAGACGTCGAGCAGGCACTAACAAATGCTCCATGTGCGCCACCGCCTGCAATCAGGAGATAAACAGCCAATTGAAAGTTCCTTTTTAAAAAAAGAGCTGGCCAATTGCGTTTCTTCTTGCGGCCTTATCTGTGACAGATTCCTAGAAACTGATAGGGCCCTTGCCGGGCCTCTGGATTCCGTTCCCCCGCACACTTACCAGCAGTTTATCTGGAGGCTGGAGCCTCTGTGAAATGGCAAACGGTGCCAGAGATATCGTTCAACAAATCCCCGGCCTGCAGTCCAAGTCCCCCGGTCCCCTTGTTTGTTCTTACAGACGAGTAACAAAAAAAAAAAAGAAAAAAAAGACCCAACTATACACTGGCATCACTCACTGCTCCTATGAGTGCCAAGACGACGCAGCGTGGCTTTAAAGTATCAGGAATCGATAAGATCTTAGTTTAGAAGTGGCTGTCTGCTGTGTAATGTCTCATGCTAAACAAACGGAGCGCTTTGCTTTCTCATGAATATTTGAAATCCGTGGCATGTGTTGGCAGCGGAAAGCCGAAAGCAGACAGCTGCAGACGCTACAGCGCTACCCTGACCCACAGAACGCGCGGGGCCGACAATGGCCGCCAACAGCAAGGATTTAAGAACGCGCTCAGTACGGTCGGGTCTGCGTGTCCTCACCGCCTTGTCTTGTGCGGCGTGACATGGGAAAAAGAAAAAAAGTGCACAAAGGCGGGCCCCCTTCTCTGCGTCGCTGTGTTTGGGGCGTGCCTCTGCGGGCCCTGTGCTGTAAACAGGTACGCTCTGTGTAAATCTGGCCCCGGCACTCCGCTCGACCGAGAGGCTCTTCCAGCGCGAGAGCATTCCTCGGCGGTCATTCGCCGACCTGTCTGCCTACTCGCTGGCTGCAGCCGCTATCTGCCTGTCTGCCTGCCTGCCTGCCGGGCGCACGCGTATCCACCTGCCTCCTCCGCTCTCGCCTCTGCATCTGCCACCGCCCGTGGATTTATCCGTCCTCCCTCCAGAGGATCTGTCATCTTAACCGTTCGCTTTTCTCCCTCCCCGCTTCTCTGCCCGTCTTTAATCCGCGCCGCGAGCCGACCTCAGCGCTCGCAACAGTTTGACTCGGGTTGAAAAAGTGCAGGAACGCGCAGGTTTTCCACCGCAGCCGCTTTGATTCCAGGAGGGCGCACCGCAGCAACTGATTTCACTGATTGGTTCCTTCTTTTCGACTTGAAGTTCAGCGAAACTACCTGAACCCTCTATCTCCCTCCTCCCCTCCCCCTCTTCCTTGTTTGTTCTTTTACAAGTGGCTGGCATGGGATTTTATTGTTTCATTTCAGAACTGCGATAGACAATCACAGATCTCTTTTTTCTCCGTGCAGCATGTCAGACTCAATGATCTGATCCATGTGAAACTCTGGGGGAAACGATGCTTCTCACAGCGGCATTCCAAGATTTTCAGAGTGATACTGATTGAGCCAAGGGGACCTGCACTTAAAGGGAAAATTTGCAAAGGCAATAAGTGCTCAGAATTCCCACACTGGACTGAACGTTTGAACCTTTGCATTCATGCTGCTCTATAGAACTGTCAACACACAGAACGTGAGAACGTTTGTTGTGTTTACTAAATTACTTAAAATATGTTCTTTGTCTGAGCGGCATTTTAAAGAGGCCCACTTGTTGTGATGAGCCTCACGGGGCCTCTTTTAGCTCACTGCTTTCTTCTGTCATCCTCATCACTCTTAGTAAAAAAGCAAGACAACCAAGTTAGCGACCGGCTGGTGAACAGCTAAACAGGCTCCCAAGGAGTCGGTGGAGACCAAAAACAGAGCTAAAACTGAGTGAATATTCGACTTACAGTCATCGCGCTGCCTAAAAGGAAACTAAATCAAGGTTAATGAGGGCTGACTGTGCAAAGGAGCAATATTTTGCTAATTTGTTTCCCATAAGGTGACATGTGATAAATGAATGCTGTCTTTACAGCTTGTTTCTCCTTGCCCACATGGTCTAAAAATATAAACGCTTTAAGCAAAACGTCCACTTAATATACATAGTCCTATAACACAATGTCAGACAGGTATGGATGGAATTTACCTTGTGGTGCTCACAGCACAGGAAGAGGGCATTTTAAAAAATGTACAGTGACAGCATCATCTTTTAACTCTGGATTATTATCATCAACACTAACTGTGAACTATTTCTGCAGGGGTTATTTCTTCAGTCAAACAGTAGTTCCAGTGAAAACTGTTCACATCTGTGCTTCATCCAGAGTGGCAGGGACATGTCTGCTGCAGAGACGGGTTGGTTTTTAATATCTCCAAACCTGGACAGATTAAAACAAAGATATCTGCACGGCCAGATGCTCTGGGGACGCTGGAAAATGACCCCCTTTCCCCTTTTATTACTACTTGGATCAAAGCGATATGTTCCCCGCTTGTTCACTGTGTTTCTCTCGCTCTTTCCATTTGCCTGCTTGAGTCACACTCAAGCCTAAAAGCATGTTACCGGGAACTCTGTGTGTGTGTGTGTGTGTGTGTGTGTCTGCGTGCGCGTGTGCGTGCGGCAGCCCGTCGTTGCAGGGTGTTACTCACGAGGCATGATGCCTTGGTCTGCCAGCTGCTCTCGTGTCCTCCTCTGCTGAAGTCTTAACTGTAGGACTGAAGGTGGAAGGGGGGGAGGAGGAGAAGACGAGTCAACAAACAAAGAAGGAGGGAAGACGAGGGAGAGGTGTGGAAGGGCAGGTGAGGGACAGAGAAAAAGCAGGAAGAAAGACTGAGAATTCAACCCACTTCAAATTCATAATCCTAGCTTAAAGTTGCATTGAGAAGAACCTGCAGGATTTTATTTGGCCCGCAAGTGAAAAGCCGACTTCATTTGTGGTGATTCAACAGAGGCACGTGCGCTGTGTGTACTGGGCGTATCTATATATACATATGCATACAGAAAACACAGGGGGGAAAAAAACAACACTGCTTGCTCACAAATATTTCTGCGAGCAGGATGTAGGGAATGATAAACACAGCTCCCGGCTTTTAAACAGATCTGCTCAGCAGTGTGTGGTCCGCGGCGCGCGTGCATGTGTGTGTGCGTGTGTGTGTGTGCGTGTGCGTGTGTGCACAGAAGTGGCCTAGGTGGGAGTGCGGGGTCATAAACATAGAGCCTCCCCCGTGTCTGTTGGTCTGGGGCTCGTTTTTGCTCCCTTTCTCTTTTCTTTGTGAGCGTGCTTTTCCTCCCCACCGTTATCTGAAGGTCTCTCGGCGAGATCCTGGGTCTGACACACAAGCATGAAATGTTCCTCCTTTTTTTTTTTTTTTTTTTTTCCTGCAAAGCCCTAATTACTTTCCTGCCCGTCTTCCCCCCGTTGTTAATTATCCGGCTCAGGTGGTTTGTGTTCGTGCAGCTGCGGCTCCGTGAGCACGAATTTCCTCAAACCTTCTCCAGACCCGACGACTCTCTCAACGAACGGACTCGCCGAGCCCGGGTGCTCGACGCATCACGGGCCCCCACCAACGGGAGAGCACCTCCATTATGTAACGCCAGTCCTTTTCCTTCATCTGCTTTGGTTTAGCGTGACATCACAGAGACACGACACAGACATTTGCCGCTGGCTGAAAGATGACCAAAACATGTAACTGATACAGCCTCTGGTCAAGGAAGCCTTTTTTTCCGCCATGCCCTGCAGGAACGAGCATGTGCACAGGGACAGATGCGTGCAGGTTTGGTCTGCTCTGTCATGGAAAAAGCAAGGTGACAATGGAATGTAACTGTTAGTGTTGGCTAATTCTGCAGAGCTGCTTTGATTATAAGTGGAGGGACGGCTCCGCGCTGCTCTGTATTGTGTTTACAGAAAAGGGTTATCGTGAATTCGGTCTGGAAAAGCACAGCAGCTGCCACGTGACCGTGACCGCTTCTGAAAAGAGCTGAACGTATCCGAACACAGGCTTCAAACTCAGTCTAACACGCAGCCTCGTCCTGAACTGCGTTGTCAGATCGGCGACGGCCGCTTGAGCGACAAGCTAACGTCACGACCGGGCAGTTCAAGGCTCACTTTAATTTGCGGTCCACGAGGATTCGGTCTCTCCTGGCACGAGAGGTGCAGGGCGACAGTGCGTTTGTGTCGGCTAACTCTGCGGGGCCTCTTGGTTTCGACTCAGGGAATGGCTCTTTCCTGCTCCTGAAACTTTATCGATAATCCTGCCACACAATCCGCTCTCTCTCCTCAAAAGCTCCAGCGCTCGAGGGTACGCGCTGAGCAGCCGAGCCGGGCCGCGCGATCACAGATCACTGAGCGCGCCGCACTCCGCCTCCCTCGCCGGTCTCGAAACCGAAAGCCGTTTGTCTCGGCTCGTGGGTTTTCTTGACGACAAAGGACATACAAATCCACAGCCACATTTACCCGTTTTCAGATTTATCGTGTAAACAAAGGATCTTTTGGCCTGGCTTGCACCACTGGAGTGGTGATAATTACACAAGCCAGTGTAGCTGATACTCTCATTTACCATCCCCGCTCACGGCCTGCAGCGCGAGAGACAAACAGGCTGACAGCAACGCCTCGAAGTCCAGCGATTTCACCAAAAAGAGCGGTCGCCCTTGTTACACGACTCCCCCTGAACTCTCCCGTGGCGCGAGCAGGAATGTGAGCGCGACAGATGTATGAGCACCACTGTATAACTTTTAATAAACAGGTATTCCTAAATGAAGTATTAGGTTTATTTTAGTCTAATGCCTCTGCGTAAAGCGAAAATCCACCTTAAAACGGAGCCCGCATATTTTATCCGCGCAGTCTCGGACAGTTGGAGGCAGATTTGTGAACGCGAGCCAGGGCCGGCGATGCGGAGGAGCCAACACTCCGCCATAAAGATCCAGTTTCTGGAGCCGCTCCACTGGTGCTGACTTATGGTCTGAGATAGCGAGGTGATGTGGATTTGTGCCGCAGAAGAAAAACACAGGTAAGTGCTTGTATCACACACACAAAAAAAAACGAACTGCTTCCAGAGTTTGTTCAGGTGCCTCGCGCATTATTACTATCAGCTTTGATCACAGATACGGGACCTGCTGTGGTTATTGGAGTAACATTTATCCGCTCTCGCAACCTATTTTATTGAGAGATTCAATCCATGCGATTAGCACAACATGATAGGCCAGTTTCAGGCTGCCTAAAAAAAAACAGAACCAACGCAGTTCATTCTGATTCATTCCAACACGACCCACTGGCCCGGGCTGAGCTGACTCTCCCTCGCCAGCCTCCGATCCTGAACGCTTCCTCACGTTATCGCTGAGGCGGTTTGGCATCGCGACTGGCTGCGCTCGCGACACGTGAGCAGCTCCTGACGGGGCGGACAGGTGCGGCAGGTGTCGATCTCCTTGGACTCGAGTCCCATTCGCCGCCTCTGTCGCCCTGTTACGTAACGGCAGCGAGGCCTGAGACCCTTTTGAGCTGTTAATCAAATCGCCATGAGAACTGGTCGCCGACGCACACGCACACACACGCGCACCCCTCGCATTCAGGCGGTCCGTGGGGAGCACTTAAGTGAGATCCTTATCTTCTCCTTTTAGCGTCAACCATGCAGCAGCAGTTCCCATGGCTTTGATAATGGAGTTCATACGTTGTAGCAGAAAGGGGCAGCGGCCGTCGCTTTTTCACGGGGCGCTGGACGTGTAACCGGAGTCGGCGCAGCTTTGAGAAAAACTGTAAATCCTGCGTGAGACGGCCCCTTCGCTTCACTTACGCACAGTGTTTCACTCGCGCGCTCGTAAATTGACTCGGCGCGGTCGTGTCGGCCGTAGCGCGTTTCACCCACGAGGAGTCCTTCCATGTGTGACATCAGGCTCAGTGCGGGAGGAACTTCACAGCAGCTCCATCTCTACATCTGCGCCAGATTAACCACCCGAGAGCGGCGTCGAACCCGAGCCGCCTTGTTGAAAAGCCTCCCTCCGCGCTCCAGCGCGGCCCTCCGCCCTCCCGCGCTCCCCGGAGCACCGGGGGTCATTTCCCACTCAGCCAATCTGCTCTAAACAACTCAAAGGAAAAGCATCATTTGGCCCGCCATTTGTGGAACGCAGTCACGGCGCGCGGGCCCCAAACTGCGAGCGAGAAGCCGAGGGCCGCTGGGGCCACAGGTCTGTGCGTCTGCTGCCGTGCGCGTGAGGGCGGCCATGTATGTCAGGCTTTACACGGGAGGGAGAGAGAGAGAGAGAGAGAGAGAGAGAGATCTGCCACCACCATCAGTTACATTTTCCTCAGGGAGGTGGCAGTGTTGGTCAGACTACACATACTGGGGTAGTACAACGCAAACACACATGCTCAGCCTCACACAAAGTACCTTCAGAATACAGGCCGTTACTGAGTGTGTGTGTGTGTGTGTGTGTGTGTGTGTAAGAAAGGGAGAGTGATGGTACATGAAGGAGCTCCGGGGAGAGTTGGGCTGAGGGCAACAGGACATGATAGGCGAAGATGTTTCGCCCCTCGTCCATGAGGCTCCGTCAGTTCCGAAGAACGGGATTTGGGGTTCTGAAGAGCAGAACCGGAGAGCAGAGGTCCAGTTGCACTCGATTCACCTCCGCTTGGATACCCGGGGACCTGGATGGCTGAGAATCTTCACAGACATGTGAAGGAGATGGATAGATGCAAAGCCCCAACAGCTGCTGTGTGTTAAAGGGAGTTTAAATCAGCCCCGTCGTCCTCTCTCCCTTTGACATGCCCAGGTACGCACACGCACGCACACACACACACACACACACACACACACACAAGCACCGTCGGCTTCCACTTCAGCCGCTTTAAGATAACCTCTGACCCCTCTCCAGTGTCTAATCTCCCTTTATCAGCGAGCACAGAGCCGCAGGACGTCTCGCTGGCCTCCCTCAGCAGCAGCAGCAGCAGGGGAACAAGTGCACTAACCTGCCCGAGACATCACCCTCGCATGTCGGCTTTTTACGAGGAGGCGGGCGAACATCAAAGAACACGCCCAGCCGTGAATCCATCACGCCGTGACGGGGCGCGTCGTTAGCCTCGCTGCTCGGGAGGATTTCTGACTTATGCCGGCCTCCCTTCGGGTTATTCCTCGTGCCGTCGCATGACCGCAGTATATCACACGCACCTGTCACTCTGCTGGTGTTACTGAAGCCCGCAGCGAGAGCGTCAACACAACTCGTCTGTGAAGACAGATACAAACGCACGGCCTGCGAGTGCCGAGTGTTGGCAGAGGACGGGAATAAACGCAGCGACAGACAGTGGCTTACGAGCGCACGCGCCACGCACAGCGACGGTTAGACTTACCTGATCTAAACTTGCTTCGTATCAGTATGGAGTGCTCAGAGCCCAGAAGAGTCATAATGCTCTACAGTACAGTTCCAGTGTTCAAACGTTGCAAAATAAAGTCACACCAGCTGGAGAAGCCGTACGCACTTCGACCCCCCCGGCCACCTCTGGACCCCAGGCTGAGATGAGATGAAGCTGACCCGGCCTGCCTCATCAACAGCTCGAGAAGAAAACTAGTGAAAGAAAAAAAAACCCCAGCACACACACACACACACACGCTGGCGTTGTTGCTGTGTCTCTCTCGGGCCAGCGCGCGCTCTAGCTGCAGCTCTCTCTGCTCTCCGCTCTCTCTTCCTGCCTCCTCTTCTCTGCTCGCTCTCCCCCAAGGGGCTGATGTGGGAGTGGATGAGGCTGTGGGCCGGTGAAGCCTTGGTCCCATCTAAGCTGAGAGCTCTGAGCTGGGCCAGGCGCAGCACGGAGGGATATGCCCCGATCGGGGAGGGGCTAATTGGCCAGGGTTTCCTCTAAGCCACGCCTGCACGGGCCTGGAGGCTGGACAGGGCTTGGCTGATGACTTCTTCCTTCCCTGCCACCAGTATAAATATATCTGCCTATCAGCCCTGCTGACTGTCATTGGGGGGGGGGTCTGGGGGGAGTTAGATAGAGAGAGAAAGATCAAGATAGAGACACAGAGTGATACTGGAGCAGCAGTGCAGCCAGGAGGGAGAGAGCGGGAAAAGCAGGGATGTCTCGTCTTATGGAAGCATTAAAACATTAAATTAATTAAACATTAAAATATATATGTATAAGCAAGAACCTATCAGAGCTGCCACTTTACTTTTTAATGAGGTTCAAATTGAATCACTGAGTCGTCATGAATAGCGTGGCTTCTGTTTGTTTGTTTGTTGTTGTAATGGAGAAGGCATTGTTAAGATGTCCTGAGCCACACTGGTGAATGGGAACATGTATTTCCTTTGGCATCAGTGTGCGAACAGCAACATTTTTAAATGATGCTCAGCCTTGTGCAATTTGGTTCAGTGGTACAATATTACAATCCATTTTTTTATATTGAATGTTCTCCTTCTTTTTCTTCCTGTCCCCCCCCCTTTTTTTTATATAACTGCCTGTACTATATCCAAGGACACAAATTGTCTGTGTCCCATGTTTTAAAAAGGCTCATCTCTCGATGTACAGCGCCCGGTCAGTCAACCAGCAGCTGAAAAACAGGAGGCTGGTCTTATCAGCAGATTGTCCAGCATCAACACGGCATCCCTTCCTCCAGCTCCCACATACCAGCCCAGCGCTGGCCCGCTCTCCTGGACGTCCAGAGCGTCCCAGAGCGTCCCGGTCGTCCGTCAACGCAGCACGGCAGCTGGACGCATCGAGGCGCTTTCTCTCCGCAGTTGCTCACAACCAGACCTCGTTTGAGCGCGACGCACACCAAACGGAACACATCGGAAACCATTTCGAAATCCGACGGTAGGAGAGTGACACAGGAATGTCATTTATGTGTCCTTGTTTTGGTTACGCAGCAGGTGTCAGGGTCTGTGGGGCTACTGTCTCACTAAACCCAGATTAAAGGGTTCAGTGGTTCGAGCTGAGAATGTGGAGAGGCTAAACACCGAGAGACAGCCCGGCTTCCTGTCCCCACACACACTGCAGAGCGGTATTCAAGAAAGTCGCTAGCTTACTTTTCACCGGCCACGTGAATTTCCTATTTCCTTTACTATCTGTGAAGAGAGAGGCACATTACTGTTGACGGAAAAGGAGCCTTTTATCATCGTTCAGCTCATTGTTTTGGTTTCGCGAGCCGCTGCTTTCACATTTAAAAAAATGTTTTAAGATTAAAAAAACATTTAACTTTACTGAATCAGACCGACGTTTACAAAAACACAGCTTCAAGTTCATGTTATCACTGATTCAAAATACTTTTTTTTCCTGCTTTAATGCTGAAAACGAGCGAGTCTGCGCCGCGTCGTCCCAGGCAGCGGTGACGAACGGCGACGTGACACGAGGCACCTCCGTGTGCGTTACTGTCTCACTCTGCTGAACGGAAAGGAGCGCAAGAATTTGTTTCTTCACAATTCATCCCGGCCGGCGCCAGGAACCGTTATTGTGATTTTCTGTTTCACTGCTTATATTGTCTTTTTCGTGGCCCGATTTTTTTCCTTTTCGAGTTTAATCATGTCATTTTATTACTCCAGTGGAAGTCTTTTTTCCCCGTGGTTAAACAGCAGCACTTCTGTCTAGCTTACGCAGTATTTCACTTGTTCACAAAATGGATTTTTTTCTTTTTTTTTGTACTGCCTATCTGTTTTATCACAATGTAGTTCACTCACAAAGGGCAAAGGAGCCCATGAGCCTCATCTTCGATTCGACTCCACCAGTTTCCTACCCTGCGCCGTGTGTGATCACTACAGGCCTTTTCTCCATGCTGTGTAAAAATGTGCAGAGGTGGCGCGCTAATCAGTCATCGAGAGCTTCGTCCAGCAGCAGCTCGCTGCCCCGTGCCCCGCCGTTATCCGTTTTAATCTCTTCACACCATAAACACTGCTCGGGCTTTTGTTGAGCAACCCCACAGACCAAAACATATCATAATTTAAAGTTCCAAACGACACGCCCTTTTCTGTTTGCCTGAAGCTGCGCTCCGACGTGTGCCGGAGCGAGTTCCAAACCCCCACCCCGCTCTCACCCCCGTCCCCGCGCGACGCTCAAGTCAAATATTTACACAGAAGCTTCTCAGGCTGCAGATCCATCGCTGACGTTCGCCGCGCGTGCACCGAGCCGACGCGCGCGCACGCAGGTGCACGCGCACGTGAGCACGGGATACATTCGTGCGTGGCGTCTTAATTAGCAGGTGAAAGTGCTTAAAGGGAAGGTCTGTCAGAGGGTTTGACAGTGTACACACAGCGTCTTGGAGAGATTCCTGAAGAGGTCACCCAGCCCTGGCTTAATCCTCCCCTTTAATTGGGCCCTATGTCAATGGACGTGACAAGTCTCATCTGAACTGTCTAGAGCCGCACATGTGTGTGTGTGTGTGAGGTCATATACCAGTTCGACTAATCTGCAGCACACATTTTGTCTGTTATATACATTAAGCGTGAAGCAGGGTGTCACGGCCCGGCTGCATGATGCACGTTTCGAAACACAGCTCATCTGACTCAGTAAATCCAAACCTTTAGTGAAGCGCATGTTTAAGACACGCGTGTGTTTATTGGCCCACTGCGCAGACATCTAGATCAAGAAGCGACTGTTAGTGTTTGGTGTGATTTCTTGTGGTTTAGATGGAGCAGATGTGACGAGCTAAAGCAGCCAAACTGCACAAAATATGATAAAAATGATGTCCAGGAAGAGAATTACAAACACCCGTTACATACAATGTTTTAACAAGATCGTTATTGCCGTCAGCTCCAGTAACTGATGAATCTTGTCTCTGCTGACGGGACCAGGATGCTCTGGATGCTCTAAATATCTCTTTTCATGTGCCATCGCTGGAATCCAGCTGTCCCTCAACCATTTGCCTGAAAGAGTGTCGCAGGAGGAAGTGTGGTGGAATGCACTTCCCAGGGCGGCGTGAGTGGAACATGTGCCGGACGCTGTGGGAGCTGCCCCGCCGAGCATGCACTCAGCTGTTAGGCTGCAGCCATAGAGATCTTCATCACTCTGTCTTCATCCTTCCAGCTCAAACCAAGCAGGGGCGAGGCTGGATCACTAAGACCCAGACACACCAACTGCATCTCGTTTCATTTAGGGCAGTTTGATCCACGCATTCCATGAGAAGACCAACACCAACAACGTATTAGCCTGCCTCGCAGCACTGTCCAACTTCCCTACCTATACTGAGGATGTAAATCTGCAAATCTGCAAAAAAAAACCCACAGCTTTATTTAAAAGGCGCAGGAATTTTCTAATACAACATGGTGCTGTAGTTCTTAGCAAAATAGTGCATTAGCTGGGGACTATTTTTAGCCGAGGATGAATACACATTTGGTGCACGAGGGAGGACAGCGTAGGTCAGTTCCAAATCTTATCTCTATGTCTGCTGTCGTTCAGATACATTTAGAAACGTGTTGTCTGCTGTATGTGGTTATCTGAGACACGACAGAAACGTTTTGCTCCGCACTTTGTCATAGCTTCATCCTGCTGCTGGAAAAAAAGAGGATCGACTGGAGAGCTGGTAGAGACGCGTGAGCGTGTGTTTGTGTGTGGCGAGGGTGGTTGCTTCAGAGGAGGAGGAGGAGGAGGAGGAGGATGGGAGATAGAAGTTTGATGGAGTGCAGATAAAGTGTTTGTCGACAGGAGCGGGGGCTGTCGGGTCAGCGGTGCACAGGATGCGGGTGAGGGGTGGCGCAGGGTGTGGGTGCATGTGCGCGTACGTGAAGCCCGGGGGGGGGGGGCGGCCTCCAGCAGCAACAGCTGTGTCGCATCAGCGCAAGCGCCGTCTCCGTCTCTGCTGCTCCCCTCTGCTCACTGTCACCGTCTCCGGTGGCTCTCAGGTAAACACTGACATTTAGGCGACCAATCGGGAGGCTGGAATAAGACGCACTCGTTCGCTAATTACATTATAACATGGGCTTAAAATGAAAAGGAGTTACGGTTTGTTTACGCCTGGCACATCCACTGTGCAGATCAGAGTTTAACGTCCTGCTCTTTATAACATCATGCTATTAATATGTAAGTCATATGCATATATAGTAAATACATAGGCACATACATAAATAAGATACATACTAAATAAAAGACGTGTAGGACTCGTCCAAGACCCACGACTACCCACGTCTGCAAAGACAAATGTCTCCTCCATGACCATGAACTGGTGAGGACGTGCTCCTTTTTTATCTGGGGACGTCCAGCCTCAACCTGACGGGGTGGGGCCGTGTGAACAGTCAAGTGCCATTTGGCTTTGATTTGTCTTATGAATTTCACCCGGTCCAGCGGCCCATTTCCTTGATGTATTTTGAACCAGTGATAAAGTGAACTTGAAGCCATGTTTTCATAAGCTATCATTTATCATTTCGCTTCACTGTAAATGATTTAGGAAGTCAACAGGGTTATGCGAGGTTAGATGATGGAAGTTGGATTAGTCAATGGAGAGACTTCAGAGTGATTCATTCCTTTATCAGCACCCAATCAGTCTTATCAGAAAACAGAGGGGTTTCTCACGACACAGGCCGGGCCGGCCAAAAACAAAGAGACAGGGATCATGGAACGCAAACACAGCGAGCGGAATATCAAGAATACAAGAGGACGGAGAGACGGAGCGAGGGCACGGTGGAGGAGCGGGAGCAGGGGGAGCCAGAAATATACTGCGAGGAGGGGAGGACGAGGTGAAGGAGGGTGGGAAAGCGAGAGTGAGACGCGGAGGGAGCCAGACGTGGAGTCAGGTTCAGCGTTTCCCCTCCGCCTCGGAGCTGCGGTTTATAATGCATAAGTTCCAGGGGGAGCGAGCCCGGTCCAAACCAGAAGTGACAGAAAGAGGAGCCCGAGCCAGCGGCCTCCCCTCCTGTCTCCTCTTACATGTCTCCCTTATGCTCTCTCTCTCTCTCCCTGTCTCTATCTGGTCCGGGGCTCGGCCGCCTCCGAGGGCCCGCGGGCCCGAGCGCCGCACGTCTGCCGCCGGCGGCTGGAGATGGCGGCGCGTTTGAGAGACGGCGGCGCTGCAACCAATCCGCATGGAATCCCAAAACACAACAAGAGCGCGAGGGGGGGAATAAGTTGTCTCCGTATCGTGTAAAAAAAAAAAAAAAATCCCAAAAAACGCCGGGGGGAGATACTGTTTTGTGTTTTTGTGGTTGTTTAGATTTCGGCAATTGACTTTGCCTCCGCTGCAGTCTGCAGGCGCTGGCCGGTGGCCACGGCCGCTCGGCCAGGGAGGTGGAGAGCGCGTCTGGGAGGCTTCAGCGCAGAGACGGGCCCGCAGCGCCACAGCTTAACTCTAACTCCTGCCTATTACCAGAGGCTGTGGGCCGGCTTTATGTGGTATTCCCAAAACTACGCTATCAGAAATTTAATAACTCAACGTCTGCTTTGTTGTTGTTAATGTGTGTGTCCGTGACTAATGGGTCCAGCTGAAGGGAACATCAAGAGGAGTGGCCGGCCTGCTGCCGAGCAAACGGCTCGCATTTGGCTGGACGGTGGCGTAAGGACACACCGATTAAGTACAAAATTAGCAAATAGAAACGGGAAGGTTGCACATGAGTTGAAATCACGTCCAGGACAAACAATGATGCCGCAGGTCTGGTTTTGTTGGAGGGGGGGGCTGGTGGGAGATGATCGGCCGTGTCAACATGCAGCACAGAAGCGCTGCCTCACAACATCTGAGCCGGGACATGTGGACATTATTAAGTCTTTTCATGTAATCTGCATGAAAAAAAAAAAACACGCTCTGTCAGACATCTTGTTCACAGTACTGGGATTAGCTTTACGATTTACATGTTTGGTGACTGTGCCCCAAAATATGCTGCAACTCGGTTTCTCCCCAACAAGGTATACATCTGCAGTGCTTTCACGAGGTATCCCTTGTATCACTGCAACGACACAATTGGTCTGATATGTTTCCTGTTCGGCTGTTACAAAGCAGACTATTGGCTCACTGCGGGGACAAATCCATTAGGGATTGTTTAACACCCATCCATCCATCCGTTGAGTCAGAAACTGTCCGATTAAGCCACCATGTACAGCGGGAGTCAACAGGGACCCAACAAAATATTTTCGACCTTGAACCTGCTTAGCCAACCGACAGGCCAAATGCTGGTATTTCCTAAAATGTAACCCAAATATCACAACAAAGCAAACATGTACGGGCCAAAATCAAGAAAAAACATCTCAGGGCAAAAAAATGGAAAAATAGATCTGAATCTCAGTCACGTGACTTTGACAAGGAGCCAATGTTGTGTCGCAGGCCGCACCGCAGCATCGGCACAGACCTGATAGAGGACGTAAAGAAAAGACCCAATAGTACAAATATTTAGTTATCTGGATCTCCGGAGCTGCTCCAGCACTTCCAAACGGCCTGGCTGAAATGGCCTGTCAGCCAGCACATTCTTTCTCTCAATGAGCACCGACCGGAGCCATGTTTTTGTTGGTATGACCCCACCCTGCCCGCCCCGTCCTCTCCAATCCCCCGTAACCCCTCCTTCCTCCGGACTGACGTCTGTTTAGCAGAGTAAAACATGCCGCTCCAGAAGCTGATTCTGGGTCAGATCTGCCTTCTTAGACAAACTGCAGCTTGAGGGTGGTGTTGCTGATCCAGGAGCAGCGCTGGAGCTGGTTGACAGACAGAGAGCAGACACGGGGTTGCCACGGGCCAGAGACTGGTCTCCGGGTACAGTGCTGGTATCTGCTGGGCTGGACGCCACTTGACCACTGAGGAGCACGGGCTTATTTATAGTCTCCGTGTGCACGTGTGTTTATCTGCCCATGTGTGCACGTGTGTCATATGTGGGGGGGGGGCGTCTTATCGGCACGGCGGAGCATTCATCAGGGGTGACATTTCCTGCCGTTCGGCGCTCAAACCAAACACGCGGCCGCATATGCTACCTCCGCTCCGCGGTTGATGAGAGGCCCTGACTTATGTGACTTGTCAGTAAGAAATTACGCTATCATCGCGCCGACCCATTGATTCGGTACGTTGCCTTTTTTATTATTTTTCCTGCGATAGGTAATGCCGTCAGACAAACCCCTTTTTTCTTCTTCGCCCGATCCCCAAAGCTGAAACAACAAAGGGGCACCAACAGCTACACGGTCCTGCTTGCTTTTAACACCCCAGGGACGCTCAGTGGGTCATGATCGAATGTTGTTCTAGGGCTCTGAAAGAGGTTGTGTGTATACGTACGTATTTTTAGCCCTCTTTTTTTTTCCTATCTCTGCGGCCTGTGTGCGTAAACCCCAGCACACCTTTGCGGCCACGGCGGGCTTGGAAACTGTCGTGATGGGGGGCGACAAACTGGAGGAGACAAACCGAACCGAACGCGCTGATGTTGCAGGAAACCTTCAAATTCTTCTCAGAAAAGATGTCTGACTTTTGGCTCCTACTTTATATATACACATTATATGAAGGTTTTGGATATATCTCGCTGTCTGCTGTTAGCAGAAAGTAAAGTCGACGCCACAGACGCTGCCTTTTGGTTGCGCTGGCCCCGTAGTTAGATGGAGGAGTGGGAAGTTTCCGAGTTTAGTGGCTTTTCAGTCCGCAGTGTCCTTTTCGTGTTTCGGTGCTTCACGGCGGAGGCGGGATACCGCCCGGCATGGCAGACAGTTTGTTGCCAGGGAAAACATAACATTGGCAACAACTACAACCAAAGCTAATTTGAGGCCTTAGCATTCCAAGTTAGCCAAATTGCTGAAATATTTTCCAAAGTTCGGGTCATTTTGGTACAAACTCTTTTTTTTGTGCGTGTTTTCCAGGACAGTGTTAAACTGAGCGGCGGCACCCGACTCTTTCCCACTGTCGCATATTGGTTTGTTGCCGGGGGGGAAAACATGGCTGACGTTAGACCTCTGCTGTATAAGTTAGCTAAATCGGGTGGTCATTTTAAAGAGTTCTGAACTATGGGACCAGAAATTCCCTTTTTTTTTGTGTGCGTGTCTCCCCGGCAAGCGTCAGGGAAGGAATGTTGCTGGGAAAGGACACTGGCGATACGGCCACATTCATGTCATATTTGAGATGCTGTAACTACCAGTTTCTAACTCCTAAACTCTGTTTACGTCAACATCCATCTCATAATCAGGACTGGGAAATTCCAATTTTGCAAAAAAGTGGATATATTCGATCTGACTTGAACACCAAGCAAACGTAAAAGTAGATGCCTCACAAAACCAGCGTAAAGTTATCGATGGCGAAGCTATTACAGTGTTACAGTATACGTGTGCAGGATTTTAACTGTCACTGAAGGTTGAAGGTTTGAATCCTGCTCTGCCACAGAGTGTGGATCTTGTCCAACCTCTCTTGCAGCGTGGTCGCTTTATGAAGGCATCGCTTGATGCTCGATGACAGCCATCGGGGGGGGCTAATTTTATAGTCAGCGGCATTGCTGTAAACAATAAAAAGCCACCATGGAGGTTTGAGCTTTCACACCCAACTCAGCTTTATTTCACAGCAGAGCAGACAGCTTTGAAAGACAAAATGCCTCCATATCCTGTGCTAATCACCCTGTGTACGGTCACAGTGTCCACAGTGTTTGCACAGAACGCCGTCTATGGATCTGCTCCGTGGAGAGGACAGCGCTTCTCTTGCAAATTATTCTAAATGTCACACAGATTAGAGATGAGAGGGTTGGCTCTGTGGCGATTTCATCATGCTCCGCTGCGGTATGAAGTGCTCCCAACGACAAGAATCACGTTGAGAAAATACGACTTAAAGTACCAGTTGTGCTTTTTAGTGCGTTGTTTCTTCAGAACATCACGTAAAAATTATTTTCCCTAAAAATTATGATGGTAATTATCATGAAATAGCTTGTCTTCCTCCATGCTTATGTTTAATAAAGTTGTAATTTGCTCCAGTACGTCCTGAGCTTAGTACGATCGTCACAGAGAAGAAAACACAAAGGTCTCGGCAGTTAAAGGGCACAGATCTTTGGATTAGCAACACAACGCACACTCACAACCACAATTAGATCTGACTCAGAGCGTGAACTCGGTGGGTGAGACAGATAGTGTGTCACAGTGACCAGGGGTGTCACTTTCTGTCTCCCACCCCCCCCCCTTCCAAACACACACATATCCTCAGTGAAGTATGATGTCATTGGCTGCCTGTCCGCTGAGTCGTGGACCGGAGCCATGATCACAGGCTGAACGACTCACAGGCTCCACGGCCGGGGGGGAGAGAATAAATTGCAAAGAATAAGGCTGGAGACAACTCCACGGCGTCCTGGAACGCGCAGCAGCGAGGAGGCAGAGAGACCGCCGGTGATTCCCGTTCCACGGCGTCCCTTTATCATTCATCTATCAAACCTGATACCAGAGAGGTTAAAGAGCCATCCCGGCAACCTGAGAGTTTTCAGCTCATTAACCGCCAGCTATGTACGTACAGTAATGCTGGCCCTTGTAATCGCACGAGCAGACAAACGCAGAAAATTGTGAAAAGGGCGAATTTTGATGTTTTCTTCTTCAGAATGGGGGAACAGTTCCCGTTAACAAGCGGAGCGCAGGGGTCTGTGAGGAACCGCCTCGCCTGCCGAATTTCCCTACTTTTCTGTATGTTTTGTCTGTTTAGCGCATTTAATGTGCACGACGTGCAAGTTACCGTCAAATACCGTCAATATAACACTTATTGTTATATTTTTAAGCTTTCAAGCACATCTCGTGGTCTTCATCAGGGGATGACCACCTGTTACCAAGTGACTTAGTCCCTGTCTGTCACTGATGAAGACAGTGGAATGTAGTCCCCCCCCCCCACACACACACACACACAGAAAAAGTCATTTGAAATTATTTTGTTTGCGCCTCTCCTTGAACCCCACGTTACCAAGGTTCCTAAATATAGGATGGCTAAAGACACGCTAAAGTCTCCCGTCACCAAGCGTTGGTCTCCCGTGCTTTCGGGCCACAAACACACAACTGCTGCAAACAGGTAAACACACCAGAGTGCATCTGAGCTGAACCCACAGAGTTGTGAGACCGCAGCTGTCTCCGGTGACTGTCTTCTCGCTGACAGGCTGCTGCCACAACAGGTGATAACCACGAGGACGGTCGGGGGGAAAAAAAATGTCAGCGTCTCGTCCCGCGCCCGTCCTGCAGTGTCACTTATTCCTCTCACTCGGTTGTGTGGTGTCAAACACAAACGAGACACAACCCACACAAACACTGAAGGGCCACAAATAGAGGACAGACGCATCTCTGGAGGTGACAGCTGTCTCTGTTTGGTATAGACACAGACGAAACTCACAGATGTACACAGGCCTCCGCACATGTTTACACGCAGGCACAAACACACAAACAGATCGCTGGCAGCAGCGCTCCGTGTTTGCGTGCGACTGGAGACACCTCAGCGCCGCGCTGACAAGGAGGACTTTCACTCTCTGCATACTTCACACAGGCCTGCAAACAGTCCCCCGCTCCCCTCAACCGCTCGTCAGCGTGACGGACAGCTCGGAAATGTTTGGGCTTCTCGACATGTCCAAGGGCGCGAGTCGTCAGATAAACAGCTCTCATGAAGCAGACGGCGACCAGCTTGTCAGGCGAGGAGGCAGGAGAAGGCGAGTGGGGGGGGGAGGGGGGAGGCGGACACGGCGGACTGTCAGCGTGTCCTTTTCACTAATCAGCCTATTAGCGACGAGACGACGGGGAAACTTGCTCCACGTCTCTCTGGGTGACCGTTCCACCTTTCCACTCGCAAGAGAGGCCTGTGTGTTTTCATGAAGAAAAACGTTTATTCCTCGGCCTGTAAAAGCTCCACAGTTAACCTGCAGGGAGGCGCGGTGAACGCGGGGCGTCGAAGATTCCGCTGGGAGAAGCGAACCGACTGGCGAGAGAGCCTTTTTTTTTTTTTCCAAGCGTGACCTTGCATTGTGCTGCAGGATTTGGCTGCACGGTGATTGGGAACGTGCCGCCCGGCGACTCTTATCATTCCTGTCTGTCAGAGACGGGAACACTCACGGCCTGTGGGGATGGCTGCCTGGAATTCTCTGGAGAGGTCCGCCGCTGGCTCCGACTCCGCAGGTCAGAGAGCACAGCGGCCGCTGGCCGCATACCAGGAAGACAGTAAAGGGTGGGGAAGCTCCACCTGGCTGCCGCAGGTATTTCACTTCCAGAGAGGAAGAATGATTGCACGGCTGAATAAAATGTCCGGACAGGTGAAAGCTTATCCACTCATGAATGGTAAATATGGTCAAGGCGGATATGGAGGAACACGGATCAGGTTGGGCGTTAGATTGGAAAGCTGCACCCGCGGTTGTTGCAAAATGTTCGGACTGCCTCGTTTGTGTCAAACTGGTTTTTAAAAAGTCTATTAATGATCAGAGCGGAAATGAATCCAAACGGAGCTCGGTGAGCCTCAGCGCTCAGGACTGTGGTCAGGACGAGCACTGGTGACAGATGACAAGAAAAGCACCAATGAAACCATTTTGATAATTGTTTACACTTTTGAATCAGACCCTAACTGAAGCTCATAAATTTCCCATTTACAAACATTTACACCAGACTGTGGATCCTGAATATGAAAGAACACCTGAGTTAAGCTTCATCGTGACCTGCACAACCAATTTGGTACAAAGTGATGATTTCATTCAAATTAGGAAGAATTCCTGACAAATGTCAAGAAATTTCCACTCAAAACCATCAGACGCTCTTTTTTATTTCTTGTTCTTTCATCACTACGTCTCCCACTGAAAGTTGTGCTGCATCAGCCATTAGTGGTTCTATTTTTGCACTGATGTCTGTTGCAACTTTTTGTGGGATTCCCGAGTGAAAGTTTTGAATCTATTATTAGTGAACAGCATTAGAAAGAGTTTCCAACGGCGTGTGGACTGGTCAACTTTAAGTAAAAAAGGTTCTGACAGAAATCAAGTAACACTGAAGAAGGACCAGTGGAGCCTCCCCAAGACACACAGCCCGGGGAGACTGAGAGGACAGAATATCAGGCTTTTTCTGGAATCTGTCGATTCAAATGTTAGATTTGACATAAGTGCGCCTGTATTTTAATGGATTACTTCACCTCCCTCTCGCTTTTTAAAATTAAATACAAAGACTCTTTTAGCCCAGTCTTCCCGGTTCATAATTTTACAGTAAAGCCAACTAGCGCAATGCTTAGCATCCTCTGACAGCCATCCACATCAAACCAAAGCAAACAGTGGATCAGAAGCCAGATACCTGTTGGAGCTCTTCTTCGTTTTAATGAAATTTCCAAGGTGTGCTGAAAATGAAGCACATCGTACATAAACAGAGAATGAGCAAACCGGAGCGCCGTCCTGAGCGTTAATTGAAGAACATCTGTACGAACACATGCCCAAACCCGATAGGATCTCTGATCTCCGAGCGTGATCTTGATATAAAAGTTGGTATTCTGTTGTTTTTGCTGAAGCTGATTCCCATCGCTTCTGGTATGTCAGCTGAAACCTTTAAAAATATGACCCTGGCTGCCATGTTGTGCTTGGCCTTTGGGGAAAGGCAGCACTCAGGGCACATTTGAAGGCAACCCCTTGATGGATTCTCAGCTCCGCGCTTTAATGAAGAACATATCTACGAGGAGAAATTGCGAGCACGTCCGCTCGCCTTCGCACGGCACCCAGAGATATCTAAAAGAGGGCAAGTTTATTTTCAAGTTCAAGTTTAAGTTTATTTTTTAGCTGGAACATATGCTTCACTTGACAACACTATTCTCTGGCTTGAACATGCTTTAAAGGATGATTGACAGCACACTTAAAGTAGTGCGAAACTATACTCAACTATAAATCATATGGTGACATGGCTGCCATGTGATGTCTAACACATAGGCCCAAGTTTGCAACAATTACATGTTAAAATTTAGCTTATCCACATTTGGGTCTGGGGTGGGGGGGTTGAGGCACCCAGCTCCCTGGGGACCCCTCCCAGTTCCTCCTGGGGGATCCCGGCCCAGATGAGATATGTCATCTCTCCGGCATGTTCCGGGTCTGCTCTGGGTCCTCTTACCAGTTGAATGTGCCAGGAAACTCTCTAATGGGAGACATCCTGATCAGATGCCCCAACCAAACCAAAATGGCTCCCTTGGACAAGGCAGAGCGGCAGCTCTACTCCGAGCTGCCCCTGGATGCCTGTGCTCCTTACAGTATCTGTAAGGCTGAGCCTTGGCACCTTACGACGGAAACCCACTTTGGCTCCTAGGATTTGTGATCTCATTCCTTTGGTCACTACACGAGGCTCGCGACCATAGGCGAGGGTTGGAAATCAAAAGCTTTGCCTTGCGGCTCAGCTCCCACTTCACCGCCCGGGTCCGGTACAGTGTCTGCATCGCTCATGAACGAAACCCTGAGCCGCTTCAGCAACTCACTCCTGCCCCAGTGGGAGCGAGTTGGGCCATTTTTCCGACAGAGAAGCCACGGCCTCAGACTTGGAGGTGCTGACTCTCACTGAGGCCACTTCACACTGAGCTGCAAACTGTCCCGGTGCACGCTGGAGGTCAGAGCCTGATAAATCAACTGAAGCATGTTGTCTGCAGAGAGCAACAAGGCCAAAAGGGCTGGGTGCTATGTGAGCTGAGTGGCAGGCAAGGTTCATGACCTGTGCAGTCCTGTTGTCCTATGTTAAACTTTATGGTCCTTAAAGTAAGTTAGAGAACCTACAGCAAGCTAAGATGTCCCACAAGCAACCACGGTCAAGCCATTAGGACGAGTGGAAGAATACTGAAGTCAGTGACTGCTACATTGGCAGCATGATGGACTAACACTTTGGTCTGGAGCTTCAACCCCTGAATTTAAATGTAACTAAGTCAGGAGCTCTGCTACCCATTAAACCCAACACAAGAGACAGCATGGTGGTCAGTACTGACAGTATGACATTTGGTATTTTAATCTGGTCCTGAGGAGGTTGGTCTCTCTTGACTGTTATCTTGATAAAACAATGATTCACACAGAAGATTTCGGTCTCGGGAGAGTCGGAGGCGTTGATTTATCGACAAGAAGTAAAATGTGATGACGTGTGACAGGAATCATGTGACTGAAATCCCACTCCAGTTTCTGTTCCAAGGAGATCCCAAAAAAAATGGACCCTCTCCTCAAAGCTCTCCATCTCCAAGCCATCAATGTAGGATTTGATCACAGCCGGTGCACTTTCAATCACGTCCTCTTGTTGCACCCTCTTCCTCTGCAGAGGTATAACAGCACCTGACTGTGTAGTAGCGCCACCTACTGATTATCTCGATGAACCCACTCTTTTCTATTTGCATAACACTGGTGCGTGACGTGCGTCGATTTTATTTCTGTTTGCAGCTTTGTGAAAATTCTGTCAAAATTTGCGACATGTTTGGATGGAAACCCAACTACTGCCTGCTCTTGTGATCCCAACTAAGCGCTCGACAGAAAGTTGAAACTGAAAATGAAACTGTTACTTTTTAAAAATTTTGCTGTGTGAAAAGGCCCACTGTCAATTTACTTGAACTTCCATTTTGCTTTTTCGTAGCAGTGCTTTGTATTGCTGCGTTGTCTGGATGCACAACAAAAGCTTTAACGGAGAGTGGGTGTTTGATGAAACAGTGTTTTCTTCAGCTTTTATCTCCAACACCTGTTAAACGTTTGGCTCTCACAGAATTGAGAAATTTGAAATGGGTAACACCTAAAAAAAAAAAAAAAAAAACTGCGTCGCAGGCTCTTCGCAGGCCTCCTCACAGAGAAGAAAAGAGCTCTGTTTTCAAACGAGCCCACATACTGAGAGGGAAGCAATAAAGCAAATTACATTATAATTTATGGAAAAAGATTCTGTGCCGCCCGTCGCCGCTCTGATCTGCTCGTAAACGCGGCGTACGTGTCCTCGGCATGCCTGTCCATCAGTCTCATTAAAAGGAATCCTTTAGATCTTCCAAATGTTTTCCTTCTGATTTGAGCCAGTGTTGTCCTGTCCGTTGTGCTCCTCGCGAGCGCAGCCCACTGTGTGTTTCCATCATCTGCAGCTCTAATCACAACCAGGTGCCTCCCATTCAAATTAACATGTGGTTCTAACTTTCCCCCTATTTTGACAAATGCATACCTGGGTTGCTGACTAGTAAAACCATAAAATGAATTCTTCTTTTTTATTATTCACAACACATGAGGACGGCTGGGAGAGCAAGGTGGAACCGAGCTGAGAATGATTTCACCTTGCATGCAACCCTCCTCCTCTGGTATTGTGTACCTTGATACATGACTGGGATCGCAGTTATTAGAAGCAGGACCTATTGTACTTGGCTCATCCACATTCTCCTCTTTCATTTGTTCATTATTTGGGTTCTCGGTTGCATTTGTAGAGTGCAATAACGCGCGAGCAGAGAGGCTTTAGTGTGATACTTCGGTGAGCTGTGATCTCAGTCAGACAGACGAGGCCTCACGTGCAGCGAAAACGAGCTCGCCGTCATCGGCCGCCGCAAATGGCAGCGAGTGGGTGAAACGTCTGAAAGTCAACACGCAGAAACGTTATGTAGCATATTCCTACTGATCAATCCAGCGTGCGAGAGATGGGCCAGCATCGTTATTTTTCGGTTCAGACGTAAGGCTCTAATGTTGGCTGCAAAGTCAAGTCCTGAGTCATTACAGACAGGTCCAGTCAAGTCCCAGGTCAGGACAAGTTAACACCCGAGACATCCAAGTCCCGAGACATGACCCAAGTCAGGATAGTTAAGTCCAGGGACAGAATCCCTTGTGTCTCGGTATGTTGCTGCTGTGAAAAGCTGTGAGGCCAAACAGCAACTTCTAAAATCTGCATCCGTCATCCCCTTGATATCTACATGCTTTGTTAGTGACCATCCTCTGAGTTGGAACCTCATTAATCTTGACCTGAAGCTAAAACCTGCACGAGATTAAAAAAAAAACAAAACATAAAACATGTGAAAGTCAAGAGCTGAGTGATGTTAAGGAGACTGAGGTCCACACCTCTGATTTCTGCTGAAGACAAAGATCAGCAAACAGAGTCCAGCTTTGCTGAACGCAGCATGAAATCAAACCCCCTTCTTTTAACATCAGCGCCCCGTGTCACCATCAGCCTCGTTTAACTTATGCCAAGATGATGGATCAATTAGCATGTCTTGTCCCACGTGTGTCCTTTGGGCTGAGAAGACGGTTGGGCTGAGTAATTTACATTCAAATCAGAGAGCTGTGCCAACGAAAGCAGTAGGAGATGACTCACAGCCTTGGGAAGTCCTGATGATGACAGGCCGAGCGTGAAAGAAAACTCAGGATGGACTACGATGTCTCTTTCATTGATATTTATGGTGCCAGACAAACTCACTGAGAAGTTTAACCTGGACTCAAACAGTGTGGGAATACATCTCTCTCTCTCGTCGTCGTTCACACAGACGCCACGCATGTTATCGATATGCGAGAAGGATCCCGAGCCGCCTTTGCTCGCTCCCTTCCTTTCTGCCGGGTCTGGAATGAGCCGTGAGCTGGATCAGAGCTGTATATTGTGTTACTGTTTTCATTTCTACCGTGAGGATTTTCTCCTCTTGGTAAAAATTCACCGCCCAAAGCTCTTGTATCCACAATACAACACCTGGAAAAAGAAACTCTTCATTAATCTCGCCGGCCCTTAAGAATCTGTGGTTTTAAGCACTCCTGTTTCCAAACCACATGTGAGGCGGCACAGCGGCTGGTCGGCGGAGCCTTTGTTTTAGAATAACTCTGGGTTATTTTCAGGTCATTGTGGACGAGTGGTTTCTTAATTGAATTTCTGAGCGTTCTGTTTAATATGCCACCGTTAAAGGGCCCTAAAAATAGCCCAGTGGATGCAATGACCTAATCTTTTCCGGAGTTTTGGAGATAGATAATCCTTGACTGCCTGTATCTCTCCGACTAACAGCTGATGAATGAAACCATTACAGAGCGGGTGTCAGTGTCATTCGCAGGAGTGCTGGATCACGTGACGCTGCACTGATTACTGATACATTACTGATGTATGGTCCACGTGATAAACTCGGCGTTAATTCTGGACGCTCTATTAAAGCTAGTATAATAAATACGACAGATGAGAGAGGGCACCCCTTTTAATTGCTCGCCTTCACCACCACTCGAACAAATAATGAAAACTTGGAACGGGAGCTTCTGGGGTAAGCCCTTTAACTCCCTCTATATTGCGTTTGTCCTCGCACGTTAGCGACATTCATGGAAAGTTCTAGTAGCCGCCCGGCTGGGTTTTTGTTTCCAGTGGACAGTAGCTTCAAATCTGAAAATCCTCCTCTTAATAATAGAAGCCATGAAATCATAATAACATCTATTCCCCGTGCGCAGAACTGTCCAAATGTGAGTCAGCTGCAGGGATTATACGATGTCGTAACTTCTGCTGCTTAAATTTGGATCCCCGGTGTGTCGGAATACATAATCGCAATAAAGCGCGTGCGATATACAAATCAGCTGGTCGCTGACGATGTCCCGGCGTGACACTGGGGTGAGGGGTGGGGCGCCACAGTCCGAACGAGCATTCACTCTCACCGTCCCGCCCGTGGAGGACGACGTGGAACCTCCCGTCAGGCGGGCCTGCGTGAGCGCCCGCTCGCCGTGAGGCCGCGCCGGACAGCCTTAGTGAGCAAAACTAGCATTTCCGCCGCGCTAGCTGACGCAGGCGCTCGCTCGTTTAAATCTGCGGCAGCTGATGTGCGGCCGGTTACAGGAGGAACCCTGCGAACACAGCACAGACACATCAGCCCCCGTCGCGTCGATACGGCAACATGATAATAATGTGGCGAGTTTTAATCATTTCTCTTTGCAAGATCCCCTGATTATTTATACGTGCAATCATTTATTTCAGAATCGCTTTCAAAAAAAGAAAAGACCTGCGATGAAATGTGCTGAGCCAGTCTCACGCTGTGCGACTCACGCGGTGTCGGCTCTCTGATGACTCGTCTGTGATCAAGGGCAGGGACAGAACACACACACACACACACACTCGCTCCCTGATTCATCAGCATAAACGCCAATGCGAGCCCCTTCCATGCGGGCGGAGGCGGCCGGTGACTGAAGAGCTGCTCGCGCTCCTCACAAGGGCCTGCCATCTCTCCACGCTGCAGCAGCCGCCGCCTGTATTTATATTAGCCGCAAAGCAATTTTAACTGTACATTCCAGATAGGTGAACAGCACTTGGCCCGGGCGGACGAATATTTCAAAGCTTACAAAAAAAAAAAATCAGCGATCAATGTCCAGTCAACAGAACCCTTGGCATGAGGAGGTATGCAGCATTTTTGCAACAAAGGTAACAAAGATTTATTTATGTGTTTGAGCTCACAGAACCCCAGTATACCTTTCAATAAGTTTTACTGTAGTACAGCTAAATATGAAACTAATTACAAACGGGGGTCGGCACTACAAACACAGTCCCTGGGTTTCTATTTTTTTTTCCAACCCTCAAATAAAAGTATTTATTTCATGCCGCTCCCATTTGCTTTTTCATCACGTCACAGCGACTGGTTTGGTAAATAATAAATCTGTTTACTGCCCGTGTGGACTGAGGTAATATTTGCCCTCACAAATGTTCTATCCATCAACTGATTCTCGTCTCGGGCTCTGTTGCTCTCGGCTCGGATGATGAATGAACGAATGTGAGTAATTTCATGCATGAATTAGGAGCTAAAAACAACAGCAGGAAAAAAAAAAAAAAAAAAAATGCACCGGCACACATTCCACCTGTTGCCTAACGCACACAAAAAAGAGGTTGTTATGGTGTCGAGGCTTTATGCTGATGGTGGTTAAGATAAAGGTGCCTGGCAGGTCTGCAGAACACTTTTGATAATGAGGGTAGCAAGGTAAACATTTTCTGGATAGTACTATTTACAGAACAGGCAGTTCTTGTCATGTCTGCACTAATATCTGTTCATTACGTTCATTTAAAACCTTTTTTTTCCCCCTCCCGAACTAGTCCAGGGTTCAAATCTGAACCACAGGCATGGAGCTGAAGCTATTGCGCAAGGCATGATTGTCTATAATCAGAAAGCTAAGTTAATTTCCTCTGATGAAAATGAATCAGTCAGTTCGGGGGCACGGCGCTGCACAAACAGGCGAGCGGCACCGATTACACCGCATGAAATGATGAAGTGTTGGGCTGATCGTGTCGATCGGTATTACAGACTAATCTCCTCCAGATGAGAGTAATCTCCCCGACTCCAGCCACCATCAAATCAGTGAGGAATCCGCCGGGCTCGCCGAGGGAGAAGGTGCTGCACGAAAAAGCCAGACTGGAGCGGCGGGAGTTGTTTCTGCCGCAGGTGTTGGAGGACCCCCCCCCCCTACCCGAGGAGCCGGGCTGCCTCCTCGCCCTCGCTCCGACGTGACCACACGAACCCGGCGCTGCCCAGATTCGTATCTGGCGTAATCTGGTGTGCAGCGCGCCGATGGATTACGGCGGTGTCGGGCCACCTTTCGGCCGACTCGCCGGCTCTGTGATGTTGGGCCAGCGAAGTCTGATTGCTTGTCTTGCTGCGCCCCGTTTATTAAACAAACAACAAAAAAAAAAGAAATAAAAAAGTTGATACCAAAAGGCAATCACGGGCAGAGCCGGTGCTCAATCAGGTCGGGATCGGGCGGCGGGGATAAAGTGAACAATCAATGCACCTTAGCTAGAAGTCAGGGCCAAAAGGGCAGACGCTCTGTTCCTGCGTGATTAAGAGCATTTTTTTTACAGAAAGTCATTTTCAAGTGTTCGGCCTCTGACGCAGGGCACGGACGTGAAACTGAAAGTGCACTTTTCACTCTTCCCCTGGCAAACCTGTGTTAACGATGCCATCATGTGGACTCTCACGAAGCTTTAGGGTCTCACGAAGAGCGATCGCCCGTCTCGCCGGTCCGGTCCTCCTGGTTTGGACGTGGAGACGCCGGCGGGGATCATCCGTCTGAGGCAGCGCGCGGAGAAAACGTCACCGTGATGAGATATCGGCTCCCCCGCATTTACGTCTGGCAAACGGCCAAGGCTGGAAAAACTGCCGCCGGGCTCAGCGCGAGCTCGCCCGCCGTTACTGTCCCCTCGTCCTTTCATCTCTCTCTCTCTCACACACACACACACACACACACTCGTTTCATGACTGTCCCGCTTGCATGCGTGTTACACGCTGGTGTCGCTTCCTGCTGCTGATGCGTGAGTGCACATTTGGGCCAATGAAGGAGGAGAAAAGAAGTTTCTCTCAGTCAAATGTCGGTGCCCTGCACATGACGGCCGGTTCGCTCGAGCCCTCGCTCGCCTGGACAAACAGCAAACGCTGCGAATATTCACAGAGGCTTTGGTTCGGCTGTTTTTGCCGCCGGCGAGACGGGCCACGACAACCGCGACTCACGTTCTGTCGAGGCCCCCGCCCAGTGCGACCCACCGACATTTGTCTCTTCTCAAATTTCTGCTTTGTGTTTTTGTAGTTGCTAATGATCAAGCTAAATGGAATGAAATGATGTGCGTTTTAGACGAGGCCAGTTTTCGTCTGTAAAAATCCTCCGCTCAGCTCAGATCTCAGCGGTGACGTCCTGATTATCAAACTTGAGTGACCCTTATGGAAAAATGTTTGTCAGAGATGGGGACCGTATGAAAATTATATATATATTTATATGTATTTTTTTTTTTGCAGCACTGCTTAATATTTTCTCAGCCTTCCCGTGAGAGGCGTATATTTTGTTGCAAAAAAAAAAAGAAATAAACATGAGTTACGACACTTTTTAAAAACCGTACTAAATGTTACACAGTCCCTTATGTGTTTCCCTTAATGCACACATGGTGCAGAATGTTGCTGTCGAGCGTGTTACAGATACGGGCGTGGGGACGACCCGGCACGGGTCGGGCTGATTTCGTTCCTGATCCTCTCTGAGCGTAAGCTTTGAACAGGATGCTGCGGCAGTAAACGAGGAGCGGGTCACCGTGTCAGCACCGGGCTTATCTTTCATTTGTGTTTGGCGTCTGTCCTCCAGCCTCTGGCAGGAACATGACTTGTTTTGTTTCTCTTGTCCCTCCCGTCTGCGGGCCGATTTGAAGAATAAGGGGATAAAATGAATGGCCGAATCGGAGGAGATTCCAGTTTATGTTCATCTGCCTCTTCAATTACTCTCACTCCCGCGCCTCGCATGACATCATGGAAAACTTTGCGAGGGCCCGGGGTGCAGAGGGAAACGCTGCGTTGCTCTCACTATTCCGAGAGCCCGCAGGGATACGCGGGGCTAAAAATACTGCTTTAAATCACAGGATTCCTCGGATACCTTCACCTCCAGCCCTGCGATGCCAGTGGCATTTAAGCCAGGTTGATTTGGGCTGTGAAGCTGAAAAGCTGAGATGTTTCAGCACGGATTAATCATCAGACGGAGTCAATAAAATGTTCAAGCATCTTTGTTTCATCTGGCCCGCGCGACGACTTTCTCGGAAAAGACGCGTGACTCGCATACTGCACCGTGTTTACCTGCCGTACGCGCGCTGGCTGGGATGACACGCGTGGTTTTCTAAAGTTTCTAAAGATAATAAAGCGGCGAGCCTGTTTGCGTTTTACTCTCAGCTTTGCTAATTGGCTCAGACGACTTCATCGATCATCGCGGGGCTACCATTAGTGCCCCCGCAACGGCGAATGTTTGGCTCCTCGGTGAGGGCCAGCCACGGAGGAAAGATAAGCGCTTGTTTATGTGCACAGTAATGGGAGTTCTTCACGTGCGGAGGCTTTTGATTGGATTGCTGGTGACCAGACTTAAGGCTGGGTTTTATTTTTAGACCGGTCTAAAGTTTAAAAAAAAAACAATCTCTCCAGTGAAAAACAACATATATCCATTCAAGATTTACTGCAGCATTCTTTGCCTTCCCCTCCACTTTTGCACTCTTGTGAACCCTGCCTACAGTAACAGATGAACCTGTGTCTATGAATTCTCACTTTATTTATTTATTTTATTTATATATATATATATTTTTTTTGTTGTTGTTTATATACTGTACGCATCTATTTTTTTACACCTAAAGGCCTGTGCACTGTTTTTTTGTGTTCTGTTCAACTGGGAAATTACTTGTTCCAGAAAATAAATGAAAGAAACTAGCAGAAAGTTGAGTTCTCACTCCGAGCGTTAGATTCAGGGCATTTAAATGAGCCGCTGCGCAGCTCACGTGGTCCAAACTCAGCCAATCGGATCGGGGAATGGACGCACCCTCTTATCCTACAGCAGATGAACGACTCGAATCTCAGCGGGATGATGATTAGCAGGATCATTTCAACTGGCTCACGCAGAATTCGCTTGGACGACTTCAGCAGTTTGGGGTTTCAAGCGGAAAGGAACCAATGAGAGCTCACCGTTCTTGTCTTCTGATGACGGACGCTGCGTCTTCACCGTGCGGTTGCTCTGCTCCGGCAGCCGTCCAGCGTCTCCGTGACCCCGCGCAGCCCTCTGCAGTCGTCCCGGGCGCCGCCTGTCCTCCGAGCCGTCCCCGCGGCGCTCGGAGCATTTCGCTGCGTTCATGGCTCGCTCTTCACTCCCCGGTGGACAGCATGTCTTGTCTTGGGGGGTCACCACAAATTCCCTTTCAAAGAGAAAAAAGACGGTTAAGGGACGCTCGACTCCCGACTCCCACCCCAGTCAGCTGTGGCGGCTCGAGAGCCGGCGTTAATTGAGTTTGAACGAGCGTGAAAGACACAGCAAACAGCCGCTCGAATGTTTGCGTTTGAGAAATCCTCCGCGGGGGCTGGGAGTCGGAGTTAGTGTTTGCAGAATACGACGCGAGTTCCAGGTTTTTCGCAGCGTTCCTCTGCCCGGGGTCCGTCTCGGCTCCGGCGGACGGCCGAGCGCGTGTCTGTTTGTTTACAGAGCTCTAAGCCCACTTTCAGCCGCGCGGATGCGTCCCTCCGTCGGCCGCCACTATCCCCCCGCCGCTGCCAACTTATCAATTTACACGATTTACAAAGAGCAGGCCTTCCTACCTCCTGAGCAAATATTAAACACGTCTCCTCGGTGGATTCAGTAGCTTAGAGAGCCCCCACAAGGTGTCGATGTGAAAAATGAGCCTCTTACTCAGCTCCCAGACAAGCCAAGCCGTCTTTGCAGCCTGTCTGCGCTCCGTACGCCACTACATCATCTCTTGAGGCCTGCGCGGCAGGGCACCACAAACATACATTTGTGTTTTCTTTAATAAGCTCTGTTTGGAGAGCCGCTCGTACGCTTACAGGACGATAACACCCTCATAAATGTATGGAAGGCCTTGTGAAAATAGCACGTTTAAAAGAAAAAAAAAAAGGCCCCTTCAGTAGTTCGGGCTGGACTTTTTATTGGAGAATCTACTTGCAGATCAAATAGCGTGGATTTACGCCCGAGCGTTCAGATTACGGGGAGGTGCCGAGGGCGAGCCCGGCCACGCCGGCGTCACGTGACGAGGAGAGGCCTTTCATCCACGACACCCCTGCTATCCCCAGGAAATCAGCAGCTCGTCTTATTAATCAATCAGCCCGTCCTACAACTGCACGGTGCAGGACGTGACACAAACCACGGCTGCGTACTGTAGAAACTGTTGCTGCGTGTGTGTGTAGCTGACAGCTTGCAGAAGAGCAGGCTATAACGTGTCAAAGCAAACCGAAGCTAATGCGCAGCTTCACGGTGGCCTTTGGAATTTTCTTGCAAACAAGCAAAAGTTGTGTTTATATTCACTGTTTGTCTGTGAAACGCGGCGTAAACACTGGCGTGGTCTGCCTAATGTGTCGAGCGTGCTTTCACTCTTCTTTTTTTTAAAAATTTCTCCTCGTGAAACATTTGCAGAGGGCGTTTTTGAAACTGTTTTTCGTATGCAGGTTTTGCGAAGGGTAAATGAAGAAGCTGCAGGTCAGCCACAGGGATCGGACGGCGACGCCTGACACGGCACCTGCAGGTGGCACGATGCGACACCTCAAATCACCTAAAAGGCCTTTTTTTTCCCCAGGTGTCGGGCGTGTTCCATGAATTCTCACTCTTTATTTAGCGCCTTCCGTGTGGGTTTTGTCCAGGTACCCCCCGGCTTCCTGCACGAGTGGTTTGTTTCTGTGCGTCGTGTGAACCCCACCCTCACCCTTGTCCCTTCTTGACCTCGGCTCCGCTCGCTCCCCAGATAGCCAACACGTCATGGCCCAACAGCAGCCTCCATCTGATAGTCCTGATTGCTGGACTCGTGATAAATGATTCATCACCGTCTGCCAAATGGAGCCGATTCCACCGGGCGGACTCTGGCCGCGCCGCCGCGCACTGGAGGTGACCCTCGGTCCACCCAGAGAAGCCCGGCCGGGGTCTGGCGGCCATATGGAGGCCGCCTGGGCAGCCGCCGCCGGACGTGACGCCGGGCTCCGTTTCCCACCAGGGGGCCCGCGGCGGACACGGAGCCCAGATCCAGGATTCCAGACCTCCTTTCCGAAACGGCCGACCGCGGCGGGACGCTCGCGTTCTCCGACGGTCGCCGGTTATCTCCGAAAAAGCTTCCGCCCTGGCAGGTTTCTTCTTCTGAGGACCGCCCTGTAGACGCTGCATCCACTCAGTCCCTATCTTGACACACAGATTACATGCGGCGTGGTCGAGGGATCAAAAAAAAAAAGAAAAAAGAAGGGGGGTTTGCGTGCTATACTGCGCATAAACACGGGCCGGGGCAAACAATAACAAACCCGTGCATTTACCTCTGAAACAAGACAACACTTGGGGTAAATCATGGCGGGTTAAAAGGCCGGAGGAGACCGGGACTCCTCCGTGGAGCGTCATGAGGAGCCTCTTTAATGAAGCCTTAACTGATGGGCCGGGCTCAGCCCACCCAGAGACAGATAGGCCCCACTCTGATCATTTAGACCGCAGTGACAACCCCCCACCCCCCCCCCACCCACTGCACTGTGTGGAGCGAGGCGGGTGGGGGGGGCACTGCCTCAAAGACAGAGAGTGGAAAAGAACGGCGCCTGAGCTCAACCTTCACGTCAAGGCACGCCGTGAGAAGTTATCGGCGAATCTGCGTTTTTTTTTGTTTTTTTTTTACCTCACCAGATCCTCCGAGGGGGGGGGGGTTCTCCTTTACTGGAGGGCTTGAACAGAAATGCGTGGATGCAAAAAAACAGAGTGAGAGGAGCCAGGTTATAGCCTGATCCTATCTGCCCGTGTCAACGCGACGAGAGCCGAGACACGCGGCTCGCTGCGAGCCCCGTGGAAGATGGAGCCGATAGGCGAGCGCTCGTCGCGCTGTCCGCCCTCCCTCTCTAATGGCTCGCACATTAAGGGGCGACCGCCTCGAGATGTTTACGACCGCCACCCTTATCTCATCTTTATGACCTGCCGCTGTTTATTGGTCAGGGAACGTGCCTGCGCCATGACACGCTCGGGCAGATTTTTGTCGGCGATCGCTGGCGTGAAATTAAAAAAATACGCAGGGCGGACAGGGCCGGCCGTTAAAGTTGAATTAAAAGTGACTGTCGCTATCAGCCTGACGCGCGGTTATTTTGTCCAAAACAGGAATCACGGGGGAGGGAGGAACTGAAGGCCGGCTGTCCCCGCGCGATGACGATCCCAGCCTCAATGCTTCGAAAGCTTTAAAACAAAGTGATGCTTGTTCAGCGGCGCTTTCAATTTCACGTCGCCCGCTGGTTTCCTCTCCACGCCGACGGTGGACGCAGCTTTCGGGAGCCGTCCTCCGTGCCCAAACGTAGCCCGTGTGATCTTTACACGATCCGGGAGAGCCCCGCGTGCCTTTGTCAACACAAGCAACGCTGCATGCTGGAGGAGGAGGGGACAATAAGATATGATATGATATAATCCAGTCGGTAGTGCACGGTGAGAGTTGGACAGAAAGTATTTGCGGCGCCATAAAGCAGCGGGGGTTATCTCATCTCCTTCATTTGACAGTGACAGTAAAGGAAAATATGCAGGACCTGCTTTTAAATGATGCGAGCAGCAGCGGCGGGCCGCTGGTTACTGGTCGTCCACTTCCTATTATAGTATACGTGATTTTTGCGGTAGCGTTCGCACGCGCGCGGCTCTGCCGTAACCCAGCATTTGTTTTATTTGCCTTGGACTGACTGTTACAGTAATTCACGGTGAATGATAACGCACCTTCTATTTCCAGGTTCTCTCTATCTGGGGCCACAGATTCACACGTTCGCCGAACGTCTCCGTCCCCCCGTCCCCCCCGCTCGTCTTTCACGGCCGGATTATTCATTCGAGCGGTCACATCTGGTATGTTTTCTTCTCTTTTGTCTCCTTCCTGCTTCTCTCGCACTCTCCCTGGGTTTTTTTTTTTTTTTTTTTTTTTTGAGCGACCACCAGCCGAGCTGAAGCCCAGCCAAATTTACGGGAGGCTTTTTCGTGGCCTGGAATATTTATGTTGGGGTTAGTCCAGGATTTCCAACTGGCGATCGTGAATTTATGCTGCAATCAATATGGGGGATCCTCCAGCTGAGCTCGTTATGATAATTCCCTCCTCGAGCTCTGCTTAATAACATTTGTTTAGCACGTTTGGAAGGGAGCGCCGCAGCCCCCCCCCCCCCGCTCCCGGCTCGCTAAAGTGCCTCCGTGATACAAGCTCCTCTTGTTTACGACTTCCACCGAAAGTTTAACCGACCGACACTCTTTACTGGAATGCTTTTATCTTAAAGGCTTTTCTCCAAGACTGAGCTCGTCCTCGCGCCATCATCGGGCCGAGCGGTAATCTCCAACAGCTCCGGCGTCCGTCGCCGCGCGCCGCATTCCCCCCGCCTCGCGCCCGCTTTAATCCGCCGATAATACTTAGCGGGGCGGAACGCGCGGCGCCCGCCCGCGCTCGGCCCCCGGCGGGGCGAGGCCCGGAGGTGTGCTTTTCGGCCTCCGGCGAAGAAAGGGGCCGCCGCCCTCCACCTCGGGCCCGCGCCGTGGAAACAGGTGGTGTTTCGGGATTTGTTTGAAAGTAAATAGACGCGCGCGCGTAACGAAAAAGGAATCGGCTCCGTGTACATGGCGCTTCGCTCCGGACAAGTTGTTATTAAATGATTTTTTTAACAGAGGATTTGGCAAGATTTAGAACTTTTGCCATTCTATAATAAACAATGGCATGGCCATAATGAAAATATTTACTTAATTCTCTAAAGTGACTTATGGCAACTTTGGCCACTAAACAGAGTGTCATGAGTGTTATGGCGTCAGGTGCCACAGTCTGTATAAATACTGCCTGTACACTTGTTTATAGGAAAACCCCCATCTGGCTTGGAGCGCACACAGTCAGGCGCACTGGTGACCCCTTGGATTTTTCGAATGGAAAATATAACAGGGCTGTTTGCTGAGCAGGGGATGGGGGGGTGGGGGGGATGGGGTAGCGGTGCGGCAGTCAACTGTCAAGTGACAGACAAGACAACGTTGTAAAAGAATGCAGGCTCCACGTCCCCGAGCCCAGCCCCCCCCCAACCTGTAAACACAGAGCCTGCCTTTTGAAGAACTATCCCAAAAAAGACCCCCCCCTCCCCATTTACTGGATTTATAAACTATGACAGTGTTACAGCGCTGTGCACACGTAAAAAGCAGATAACAACTGAAGGAATTAATAGAAAAGAATAAACCGGTGAAAAGGAGGTAAAAAAAAAAGCCCAAAACAAACAAGTTCGGCACAACTTCAGCCTGCGCTCGCTCAGGGATTTATGCTAAAACACGGGATTATTGAGCTTCATTCATTTGAAACGGCATTAAACAAGCCCAGCATTTTTGGGGACTTTTACCTGTTTTATGACCAACGTGGTTTAGTCTAGAAGGCCCCTAAAAGCAGCGGGTGACAGTCGACGCATACACAGAGCTGCCGTAACTTATGGCAGATAGAGCGGCGGAGAAAGTCCAAAGGTCGAATGTTTCAAATAAACACGGAAGGGCTACAATTACCCCCACCCACCCCACCCACCCCCATTTTTTTGTTGTTGTTGTTACACGTTGTGAAGAGAGAGCAACGTGAAAGAATATCTGGTGGTTAAACTGTCGAGGTCGACGCAGCTTCTCTTAACTGCCTAAAAAAAAAAGGTTTCATTAATCAGTTAAGAGATTCCCAAAAGACTATAATAGCATTTTTTTATCAGGAAATTTATATCTTTATATAGGCAGAAAGCTCATAAATAAAACGAAAATAAAATGGCAACTCATAAATTTAAAAAATGGGACTTCCTGCAACATAAAATCATATTGAACTTCTTTTTAAACGTCAGAGT
The DNA here is from genome assembly GCA_016785225.1 of Psettodes erumei. Taxonomy (NCBI): domain Eukaryota; kingdom Metazoa; phylum Chordata; class Actinopteri; order Pleuronectiformes; family Psettodidae; genus Psettodes; species Psettodes erumei. Next base: position 1,111,850 of record JAFBJZ010000407.1, on the reverse strand, counting down.
ATTTTTTTTTTAAGTGAAAATGAACGAGTGGATCCATTCATCATCAGCTGATCGTTACACAGGTGACCCCAAAAAGACGAGTGCTCTGGAATCTGTCCTCAGACAGGACGTCTTGCCTTGCAGCAGCTGAAGGCAGAGGTGGGACGGAGACGTTTCGACTTGTGTCTTGTATCACAGGTCGAGTCCAACGAGTCTCCAGTCCAGTCGCAGCGTTTCCAGCTGGAAGCTCGAAGTAATGCACGCGTCATTGTAAAGAGTGATGGTGTTGGATTGCGTAACTCGAAATGAAACTTCACGACATTTCTCGTGAAATGATTGGTTATGTGTCGGCGCACAGTCGCGATCATTCGTTTCTGAGCCCGCTCTCTTCATCGCCGTCGGGCTGAAGTCTTAAGACGTCGCGTTCAAGGTTCCAGTCGTGTCACACAACGCTGACTCGCTCAGGTGTGACTGAGGGGGTCGACCGCGGCCGTCGTCGAACGTGGTCGCACGGCCGATGAAAAAAACCAAAGAGGACTAACAGCAGCGACTTCAGTGTTTACGTTGTGCATTTTGCAGAGAAGCTGAAAGAGCTGCCTCCAAATGTCACGCGCACACGCACCCTCCCCTGTCTGCTACGCTGACCAGAGCGTCCGCCTCGCAGCGACGGCAAACGCTAACTCGCCCCACGTTCGCGAACGTGACGCGCTTTCGTCAGTGGAGCGCGCACATCTCACGCCCTTTCTTCACGCCGGAGAGAAGCTCTGGCAGCGCGCTCCGCAGTTCGGTCTGGATTATTTACGAGGGGAGCCGTCCGCGCTGGACGGGCGGAGAAACACTGTCGCGCGGACGGCATCTGCAGCGCGTCACTTCGGTCGCTTCGGCCCGTGTTAAGCGTGTGAATTCGGCGATTAGCGCGAGAGGGTAAGTGAGGAGCCGCGGTCGGCCCCGCAGCTGGGCTTCTAGTATCCCCCTCCTTTAAACTGTTTAGCTTGATGGCCTCTGTCCGCATCAATCACGTGAGGAATCGAGCTGCGGGGCGCTCCGTCCACGCTTTTCCCTGGGAAAACAGTGGAACGTGGCCCAGACCCACTTAAGCGGCGCGTTCAACAGAAATTAACGGGAATGGCGCGCAGCGGCCGCGCGGCGCGTTTCGTCTGGTCGCGCGTGCCAAGAGAGATTAAGATATTCCAGAGAAGAAGATCCGTTAATATTTTGCAGTTCACCAGACGCGTCCCCGCTGTTATGAAAAACACGCCTTCTGCAAATCCATCATCTTTCGTTCCTGCGAAATACATGAAAGGCGGCGGCGCGTGGTGAATGGGGAACAACAGCCTCAGCACTCAGCGTCCCACCAGCCCTGCGTCAAGATGTCAGAGGGAAGCACCCTGAGGGGGTCAAAGGTTGAAATAGGCGGTTAAATGGCCCGGGTTTGAAAGGTTTTGCCAGAGTGACACGCATGATTTGCGACTGGCGTTGAGACCGAGGCCTCATCCTGTACGTCATCCACTCCACGCGCTGACGCAGGATTTACAAACAAACGGTGCGCGGGTTTAAACATTTCCTACCCGCCACGAAAAGAGAAAAAAAATACAGTCGCGAAGAAAAGTATGACTATGGTTCGTCCCGTTGTCTTTCGAACGAGGAGAGAACAACGGGACGAAGAACGCAGGGAACGCGGAGACGTGACCGTGACCCCCGCTGAACCGGGCCGGGACCGATCCAACTCCCAGGAACAGCGAGGACCAGTCTGAGGATGTGAGGGTCAGAGTGTGCGTCTGCGTGCCAAACCGCCATCACTTTCAAGGTGACAGGATTCTCACGGGGAAACTGGAAGTCGTCATCAGTGAAACATGGCGGCCAGTTCCTTTGTGGTGGTCTGCTGTCTGGACCTGCTCAGACCTGGATCCGTTTCATCATCACAGCTTCGTGAAATTACTGCTTAGTTAGCTGCCGCAAACCTCTTCTCATCACCTGGCTCTTGGCATTTTTACTGGTGAACCAATCAGGCTTCACCACGGTCTCAATCGGCCAATGGTGTCGTTCCTGTGACTGTTCTCGCCGTTCCGTTCGGGGCTAATCACACGGACATGCCTCCAAGAGAATGACACTGCAGTCACCACCACCACCAGCGTCAAGACCCTGACGGGCTGACGTCCGACACTGTGCGACGCCCCGACCCCACCCGTCCTTCAAAGGTGATGACATCACAATGGGGTCTACTGATGCAAGACTCTCATCTCTCACATTTCTCCTCTTATTCAAGCACACAGCAACAGAAAGGATGGATGAATGGTTGGATGGATAGATAGATAGGAAGATGGATCATGGATCATGGAAAGATGGATAGATGAATGGTTGGATGGATGGATGGATGGATGGGTGATAGATGGGTGGATAGGTGATAAATGGATGGATGGATAGATAGATAGATAGATAGATCATGGAAAGATGGATAGATGAATGGATGGATGGATGGATGGGTGGATGGGTGATGGATGGATGAATGGATGGATAGGAAGATGGATGATGGAGAGATTGATAGATGGATGGATGGATGGATGATTTAGAGATGGATAGATGGATAGATAGATAGATGAGGGATGATGGAAAGATGAATAGATGAATGGACGGAAAGATGGATAGATGAATGGATGGATGGATGGATGGGTGGATGGGTGGGTGGATGGATGGATATAGAGATGGATAGATGGATGGATGATAGATAGATAGATAGATAGATAGATAGATAGATAGATAGATCAATGATAGAGAGATGGATGGAAGGATGGATGGGTGATAGATGGATGGATGGATGGATGGATGGATGATAGATAGATAGATAGATGGATAGATAGGAAGATGGATGGATAGACAGACAGACAGATGCAGCGTCTTGTCCTAATGAAGGCGCTGCTCGTGAGCGACGTTCAGAGGCGTCTGCCAGCACCTGTCCTGCAATAACCTCCGTGACATCACCGCGGCCTGGGTGCTGCTGAACAGACTCAGCGCTGGCATCGTGAATAATGGCCTGTGTGTTTAACTTGCTCAACACAAAGAAGCCATGTAATCTAAATACATAAGGTAATATAAATATAAAGGAACCGTGTAATCTCGCACGGCGAGCGTGTGCGGGCTTGCGTGTGTGTGTGTGTGTGTGTGCGCGCGCGCGTGTTGTGCGACCGTGACATTTTGGCTGCGCCTCCCGCTCCGTCTCTGGCCCGGGCAGGCTGGCACTCTCAGTGTTTAAAAAGCTCCCGGAAAGTTTACAGAGAGTGTACTTCTGCGGGGCTTTTGTGTGACAAGCTTTAACGCACCATACCCATCAGCGGCAAAACAGCCGCAGACCTCCCCGGAATCCGCTCTGCCCACTTTCCATTCATGCGTTTCCACGCGCCCCCCCCAACCCCCGCCCCCCGGCTTCCTCCGCCGTCCTGTCCCAGAAACCCGTGTTGACCATTAATACCGCCTCTGTTTGTCAGGCCACGAGCTAAGAGGCTACCGTGTGTTTACCCCCGCGCCTTGTCCTGCCGCGCGTCGCCGGGAAGAATGGGTCCTGATCCCGGTCGGAGAAGGAGGCGCGGTTTTCCGACCAGGACGGGAGATGCTCGGTCCCGAAAAACCCTCGGGGAAAAAAGTCTCGCTCGCGTCGCGTCCCTGGGCAGAAAAGCGGCGCGATAGGCAATTAGCCACCCGCGGCAGCGTCCGGCACGTAATGGTGCCACAGCAGCGCGGGTGTGACATTCCTGACGGAAGTCTGTTATGAAAACGCCGCGCCTGCCGCATTAACAGGCCGCTGCGGGAACTTAATAATGTAAACGCGGCGGCGCGAGGCCGCGGGAGACGCATCTCTCCGGGCTCGGAAGACGGCACGGGAGCGGGGGGACGTGAATCTGAAAAGCGGCTCCTTCGCTCCGTTCTGCTGCCGCCGGTCGTAGCGATTTTGCCGGGGAAATACAGCACAACCACACACCTGGACTGATGTGCAGCCGCGTGAGTGCAGCAGGTGACAGTGTACAGTATTATGTACAGTAGTATTATTAACGATGGCGTCACATTCCAACATGTTTTCACATTCCTCCTTCTTGGGGCTCAAAACAAGTCCAGCTGGATTAAAGTGACGGGGTTTGTACAACACACACACACACACACACAGCAGTTACCTTTTGTTACGGATGTTAAATATGGCTGCACGAGACCCGCGGAACCCGACGACGGGCTTCTGGTAGGAGGCGTGAGCTGCGTCTTTGGCCGATGTTTTACGAGAGCGCCGCGCGGGGCCAGAACATCTCAGCCGTCGCACTCCGAGACGCCGGGACGCTCGTTCAGCGTCTGCGCGGCGCTTCAGGAATTAAAAATAAGGAGGTCCCGAGGCGTCCGCACGAGAGCGGGCTGACCTCATCTGAAGCTCTGTTCTCCGTGCACTCCATGACCGCCGTCAGTCTGCTCCTCCTAACTCGCCGCAGGTATACCGCGTCCGGGAAGCCGCGCCGCTCAGAAGCAACGTTTACGTGCCACCGGGAAACGCCAGCGGCGGAATGGCGCGGGCCTGAAAATACCACGGGACTGCACGTTAACGGTGTGTCTCGCACGTGTGCGTGAGGCGGCGTTCTGTTTACACGCGCTCGCTTCACTCACGCACTCCTGGATTATGTAATCTGCATTTATAACGCACATACACACACACACACACACAGGCAGCATGAGGGGTTCGAACGCAGCTCCGCGGCGTTGGGAGGCTATTTGTCCTCCAAAAAAATTCCTTTGTTTTCGCTAAGGATTGCCAGATTGTGAGTGATAGCGGGGCGAGGTGTATGGAAGGAAAAGAAAAACCTGGAAATCCCAGACATAACATAAACATCTGCTTTACGTCAACCGAGGTCCGCAACTCGCGCTTCACCCGCTGCGCATTTCTCAGCGACGTCCTCGTTAAAAAAAAAAAAAAAAAGCGGCTGATGCGTTGTGAGGAAAGAGGGGGAGGGTTCCCTCTTTCGCGACAGTTTTGGAAAATCCATCTCGCCGCACTAAGAGCGAGACGTCGTCCCGGCCTTGAGGCTCTCGTTCGCAAACGGCGAGAGGTCGCGCGGCGCGCCGATTCCTCGAGGTGACGCGAAACGCGTTTAGCTGAGCAAACAAACCCAAGTGGTCCAGGAAATGGCAGTGCCGGGGCGACAGTAATTAAGAGTGGCAGCGAACATGTTTGCCGCCCACTTAGCCCCCCCCGCCGCTGCCGCCGCCCCTGCAGTGTTACGACCCGACTCGGAGACGGAGCGCGCCAGGCATTACCTCACTGCCTTTACGTGGCCCTCAGAAGTCCTCTCCAACACAATCTAATTTCCCCACCAGCGCTGAGGTCACGCTGAGGTCACGCTGAGGTCACTCGGCCACTCGCCAAAAGTGACCGCGGGGGTCAGACCAGGTGAGGGGGCGAGAGGAGGAAGAAATGACGCGATGAGACAGACCCGGCTCATGGCAACCGATGTTATTATGGCTAAGAAAGTTCATAACAGGGACGCGTCGTCGCGGCCGTGATCGAAACCGCTTTATTGAGTGGCCAAAAGAGAGAAGAAGAAAGCGTGACGAGATGGGTTGGACGGGGCTTCTCCGGCGTCCGCGGCTGGGTTATCCGGTCAAGGACGAGACGCGAGGACATGCTACCCGAAGTCCCTCGGCTGCTGCACGTCTCTCGCGCGCGTCGAGTGAGGAGCGAACGAGGTTTTGTTTTGCAGCTCGTCAGTTTTGAAAAAGTTCCGAAAATGATGTGAAGCAGCCCCCCGGGCTCTGACATCACGCACGTGTGTGTGTGTGTGTCACACGCGCTGATGGTGTCATATATCCCAGTTACTTTGACGGCGCTACATTCGTTTGGCGGCGTGATCACACGGGAGCGTTGGAAAAGCTGAGGCGTCCCAGGACGGAGCGTGACGGCCCCTGCATTTCGTGACAGAGCATCCCCGTCGTCCCGGCGGCAGAAGACGCCCAGAGCAGCGGCCGGCGCATTCCTGCAGCCAAACATTAGAACGTGACACGCCGCAGAGACGCCTCGCCACGGGCCGTGTGGGGATTTCTCTCTTTTTTTTGTGGAATATGTGTAGATGTAGATCAGCTGCTGCAGCTCCCTGAGGTCCAAGCCCGCGGGAGGCCGAGAGGACGTCTTTTTTTTTTTTCCACTGCACACTCTCACTCCTCCCTGACGTTGTCTTTTGTCAAAGACGCGGCGTTTGAGCTCGTACGAGTATTGGCGCATGCCTCTGAATGTCCAAATAGCTCAAAATACAAACCGCACGGGCTCCATCACTTTGTTATATTTACTCAAGAGGGAATATTTCGGCATCTCCGAGTGTTTAGAGAGATCTAATGCAGATAAGTGCAGCGGGCGTTTGGAATGAGTGATGTCATCCAAATTGAAGTCCGCCGGTTCGATCCTCAGTTGCTAATATAATAAATAGCTGGCTCGGGATGCGAGACCTTGAAAAATATCTATTTGTGACGAGCGCAGCTACGTGCGGACTAATATGGTGATCGCGTTTTGTCTAATTGGCAAGGCTCGAAGATTCGCAAACTGCAAAATATGCGGCTCTTCCAACAGCGACGCCGCGGCCCGCGAGCTGAGCTGGAACCGCGGGCAGCGAGGTGGCCGGGGGGTGGGAAGAAGGAAGAGAGAAGAGAGGGCGGTGGAAACAAAGGAGGGCCTGGCGCGCTGTCACGCGTGTTTAATGAGCGCTCGCTCCTCGGAAAACGAAAGAAGGGGCCGTGACGCGTGTAACGTCTTATCTCCCCCGCTCGCTCCCTCGCCGTATCTGTTGCGCTTCCAAGACAAGCAGAGCCGGGGCCAGCGGAATTTCGACGCGGCTTCGGACGGAGGGGGGGGCGGGCCCCAAACGGCGCCCCAAAACGAGCTCGCCGAGCCCGGAGGTGGCAGGAGTTTGGCTCGGGACGGAGGGGGGAGGGGCGAGGATGAGGAGGAGAGGAGAGGAAGCGCGGCTGAGGCGGAGCTGTGACGAGCGCGTGAGGAAGAACCTGCGAGGAAGTAACGGAATGGTGGGCAGATCGGAAACGCCTCGTTTCGTTACGCACGTCGAAGCCCGGCCCTCGCGGATTCGGCGCCGCCGACGAGACAAGACATGACTTCTTCCGCTTCAGCTCCTGGCGAATGACATCGGCTGCCCTTCACCTCTGCCAATGGCCGTTCGGATGCAGGTGCTGACGCGTCGCGCTGGTGGCGGCCCACGCGGCCTCGAGCCCTTCTCACTGGTAACCGTGAGTTTGGCCCAGGCGCGCTTGCCGTAGTTCACGATGTGGTACGTCTTTAAGACAAGGTGAGCGCACAAACGCCCCATGTACACACACACACACACACACAAGCATCTAAACTGGAGCCGTGGCATGTACAGTAGGTACAGTACGTGTCATACACTGGTGCCCTCCTGAGGAACACAGATGAAGTCGGATGGAGAAGGAGTGCTGGAGGTGACTCGCCAACCGGTGATTGGGTTCAGGATGCAGGTGAACAGTAGCGTGACACGCACGGCAACGAGCTCAGAACACGGCGCTGTATGTCATCGCTCGCGTGTCCCGTAATACTGCAGTTCAGAACGGAAAGGTTTCCACTTCAACAACCAAATTTTAATCTGATTATGTTTTAATCCCAGTTATTTAGAGTTATGAAACAAAAAACACAAGGTAATAGACAATTTAACATAGAGCCCGTCTCATTGGAGGAATCTAAGCATATTAAGCTACACAGAGCACTTCTCCTCTGTGTGTGTGTGTGTGTGTGTGTGTGTGTGTGTGTGTGTGTGTGTGTGTGTGTGTGTGTGTGTGTGTGTGTGTGTGTGCGTCATGTGAAGGCCCTCTGTATTTACAGGGCCAGTGAGCAGCGATCCACAGCATAACCACGGCTAACGGTGCGGGGTCACGATGGGTGCTGCGCCCTCCCCAGCAGGAAACAAACACCGGGGTGTCACGCTGAAACCTCAGCTTTCTAATTGGCTGCTAATTGGCAGAGGGGTCCGACCCCGCGGAGCTCCCGCTCGGCTGGAAGAGCCCGAGACGTCTCACACGTCCGCGCCGGCGGTTCGTCTTCCCGGTCCGATATGCCGAGCTGCTCGGGGTTTCGATTTCACAGATCGCAGGCAGTTGTTGACATTTCACGACGTCCAGTTTTGTATTTAATGTTGCAAAAAAAAAAGTGCGAAATAAAACTCCCTATTTTGGACAGAGCTTTTCGACCAGCGACATTCACGTCAGTGACGCTCCAGCATCTGGCTCTGCTTTCCCAGCCTGCGGCCAAAGCTCGGCAGAGCGACGGCGCGCGCATAGTTTTACGTGGAACGCTGTTGTGTTTAACAGCCCGGTGTTGAGATTCCTCCGCCGCGGGCCAGCGGCGCAGGAAAGAGAAACATCAGGCGAAATCACAAACTCAAACAGAGGGGACGACTTTTGGAGAGGCGCCGTGCGGAGCGGACAAGATGCCTCCCGTCACCTCATCTGTCACGGCGTCCGGGGGGGGGGGATGCGCCGACGAAGCCTTCGCCGACCGTTCGCCGACCGTCGCGTAAACCTGAGCGCTGTACAGAAGGCCGTTTATATTCGGCGGCATGAGTCAGAATGAGACGCTGCGAGGACTCGGGGACATCAGCTAACGCGCCGCCACCCGAGGTTCATGGCAACCAAAGGCCTATTTATGTATATTATATTTCTTAGATATTTATAGCTCTACTGTGGATATCGTGGTCTGTACAAAGAGCTCGGTGCTGGCGTGCGTGTCAACAAGTGAGCAAAGTAAACAGAAATAAGCTGTCCCAGTATACAATTAAATGAAAAATTTAAAAATAAATGCACACATACAGTTATTTGATCAGCCGCTATCATAACAGAAGCGGTGGAATCTGGGCTGCTGGATGGTTCTGGGACAATGGAAGTGAAAAGCAACAGTTCTGTCTTTGATTAATGTTCTGTTACCCTGTTTATTTTCTCTGATTCCGCATCGGCAAATAAACAGCATCGCTCATGAGCGCTCTTTTGTTTTCTTTTCCTTTTTTTGATACCTCAAAATAAACGTGCAGTCATAACAGGTGGGCCGTGCCGGGCCGTGCCGGGCCGGGCCGGAGCTCCTTATCTCGTCGCAGATCGGGGGGAAAGAAAATCAAACCTCGGAGGATCCACATGTGGCCTTTCTGTTCCCACACCTGTCAGTCAGCGTTTCCCTCGGCTCGCCGATGTGATACAAATGTTGTTTTAGAAAAGAATTACAAAAGCAAACCCGGACAAACAGAACGATACCAAACGCAACGACCGGGACCGCGCTAATGACCGCCGAGCCCCGCCGCCGTCTGCTCAGGCTCTTGTCGTTTTGCGCGTTGCTCCGCCGTTCGCGGTGCGGCGATGCGGTTCTGGCAACGCAGAAATGATGCGCGACGGCCGCATCCTCGACCGCTTCCAGATTTCAAAATCCCTGAAACACAAATTTGGGCTCGCGCGAAGCTTCCCGTCCCTGCCGTGCCACTTCCGGTTTGCTGTGCTGGCGTTTCCAGACGGCCTGGGGGGGGGGTACCAGGAGAAATGAAGGAATGACGGCGACGCTGTTAGCGCTGGCCGCAGCGGGAAAGCACGCCGGCCGTCTGCTCGTGTGTGTAAACACGGCGGGCGCGGCAAAACCGCTGTTTAGAAAGTCTGAACTCTGAAGAGGAGCTGAAACACGCACAGTGTTTATCCCCGTGTCACGGCCCGTGACCCCCCCACCCCCCGCGGCTCATCGTGACACTCGTGTTTTGACGGAGCGCGCCGCGGCCCGCTGCCTGGGTAATCCCAGATTTCCTACGGCACAGGCTCTCAGCTTAGCAGAGGGCTTGACTAATAGCTTTCTTTTCGAATGATCGCTTTGCTACGCGACTTCAGAAGGGGGCGGGCGAGCGTGAAATTCAATTACGGCGCACACGCTCCGCGGCCCCGTCCAGAGCTGTCCACTTTAATCCCTCGCTCGCCCCGCGGCGTCCGCGGCCTCTTTCGGCAGGACCCCTTCTCCAAGCTCTGCCCCCCCCCCACCTCCGGCGCTGGACCTGCGTGGGCCCTCGACCTGCCCCCTGACTGCTCTTAAAATTCAAATGACGACTCCAGCATCGCCTGCACAGGCCTGGCAAATGAATTCTGGGTATCTTGGCATACGGCGAGTCACGAGTCCGAACCGAAGAGTGAAACGCCAAACTTCCTCGTCGTGAAGAGCGAGCAAGCGCGTGTTCCTGACGGAGCTGGACGAAAAAGAACGTGTCTTCTGTCGGATCATGTCTGACCCGACAGTGTTAAAAGCAGCGCGGCACCGCACGAGGGCGGTGGACTGCGCCGATACCAGCACCGGTACCAGGGTATCGGCCCGTTACTGCGCCAGTGTACTTGTACTTGGAAAACTGCCCCGACGCCGGCACGCCCGGCACCGCTCGCCCTTTGAGCGGCGTGAGGGAGGAGGAGCAACGTGGGCAGCACGTGGATATTAAAAGATATGTGAAGACGACGACGCAGGGTTTCCCACACACACACAGTTGACATTCATTGTTTGGGTTTTTTTTAACAACAGGCAATGTTTAAAAACACACACACACACACACACGGAGCTGATGCGTTTGTGGGACTAATTGGTTAATGGGGGGCACTTGACATTCCAGAAGCGACTCGCTCACATCTTATCACCTTGTCTTCTTCTGCGCCTCCTCTCAGCCTGATGCCTGATCAGGTCTCCCCCCCACCCCCCAGACAAAGCCGGGACATCTCAGTCCGGGGTCTGGAGAGGTGGGAGCGGATGAAGCGAGCAGCCAGGACCGCCAAGAAATGCAGGGGAGGTTTCCTGCCCGGATCCTGGTCTGGGAACACAGTATCCCGTATCCCTCTCCCATCCCCAGACCCCCAAGAGGCCAGGAGACGGAGAGACGGGGGGACGGGGGGGGGTCACACTGTGTTCCTCTACTCAAAATACTCCTCGGTTTAGCTCGAAACTTTTCTGCTGCTGGATCGTATGTCTTCTGTCTCCGTCTGACCCCCTGGCTCTGTCCGCCGGCCATCGCCTCAGCTGCGCGCGAGCCTCCGAAGGGGTCGGCCGGAAGCGGCGGTTGCGGCCCGGCCTGCGGTCAGGCATCGATTCACTGATTTGCAGAGCACGGTGACGTAACGGCTGCGATTTGCGCTGCAGATTGTAGAACGGCGATGACGCTCCCTGGTGGGGCGATTTTTCATTTCGATGCGCGTCGCCATCTGAGGTTCTGGTGCCGTTCCCCTGCAACGTTCTGTGGCTAAGAAGGAAAGCAGCGCGAGGGGCGGGAAAACTCTCGGCACTTGGTTCCAGTCAAGAGTCCATTCGATTACTCTTCTAATATAATTACGAGGGAAACCACATGTATCACAGCGAGCTTCGCGGAGCCAGTTCACACAAATCTGAAAATGAGGACAAAGTATGGAGACGCTCGACGGTCGTCAGGGGACATCAGCTTTCCCTTATCAGATCCGCCGCTCACACAGCCTGATGAATGTATGGGAAATCCCGTGCTTCGCAACTCATCATTATGGGCCAGGGACCCATAAATCGCGCGCGCCTGAGTCTCAGCTTTCGAGATCCGGCATGAAGTCCGGCGGCTCAGCGTGAACTTTCACACCGTCCGCTCGCTTTGGTTCTGGAAGTCTCCGGCTCATCCAATTATCTGGTTTGAGATTACGCGATGGCCGGCGATGATTAAAAAAAAAAAGCTCAACAAAGCACTGCGGAGATGATGCCAAAACGAGGGGTTCCCAGGGGCTGCTGGTGTGTGTGTGAAGACAGCAGAGATGGAAATAGCTGTCCAGGCCGCGGGGAAAGCCCCTGCAGATTCTGGGACAGCGGCCGCAGGGCCCAGCCCGACGGCCCGATGGACGCGCAGCTGTAGCGGTGACGTTCAGCGACGGGCCCTTTGGCAGCGCTCCGCAGCATATTTGGTTTGGTGCCGTTTGTGGCCCGGCAGATGGGAAACGAGCTGGGTCCGTGTTCTCGAGCGGTCCTGGGGGAGCGGAGAGAGGAGGACGCTGCCAAAGTGCCACGGCAGGATTGGCATGGCGATGACGACGACTCCCCCCCCCCCCCCCCCACCCCAGCGTCACGGCTTTGTCTGGAACGCGGGTCAGCGAAAGGCAGGATCGGAACGCCGGGATGACTGCGCCGCGTGACACGAGGTCACGGCGGCGCGCACTGGCCGACAGTACAAATAAATAACAGTAAACACAAAGCGACTCTTTCGCTTTCTGTCTGACCGCTGCAAATTTTGGAGCAAAAATGTCGGAGAGATCGCACAAAGCACGGGGGGCGGCCCTCGCAGGACGAGTCTCCCGCTTGTTAAATACCTGCGACCCACACCGTCAGAAAACACTTGTGCTCGCATATCGGGCTTTTCATTGGTTGACTTCCCTACACCTATCAACACAACACGTCCGGCAGAGGCGCATGCGGCGATCACGTACTTTCGCTTTCGAACACAATCCAGCTTTGTGTGTGTGTGTGTGTGTGTGTGTGCGCGCGTGAGAAGAGAGGGAGACAGAGTGAGGCCGTTGGGGAGATGAATGAACTGAAAATGCTGGTTAAAAAAAAAAATGACAAAAAAGAACTCCTGGGAAACTCTGCGTTGTGCGTACAGGATTTGTGGCAAAAGGAGAGCAATGCCGCACGGGAACACCGAACAATAATCGTTTTAATTATCAAAACTAGTTCCAGAATCCTCGGGAGCCAAAACCATAATCGACTGTCCAGCCTAACGTACAGTGTGCTCACGGTCATCACAGGTTTTTGCACGCGTTGGCCCTATTATACGACACGGCCGCAAGATTAAAATGCAAAACCTCAATTTTATTACACCGTATTTTTAATGGTGCGCATTTGCATTTTTGGTTACCCTTTTTTTTGCCACCTTCGCGCGGCTCCGAGCGGGCGAGGGATCTTTGGAAAGCGGTGGGGAGACAAAGTAATCGTCAGCAGTTAAGATACGGTCGAGGAAACATGCAAACGCCACATACGAGAACAGAGAAGCCTCTCACAAAAACCAAAATGGCATAACTGCATTCGCCGTGCAGAAGTGTCGCGCCCGTTCCTATGGAAACGGCACCAGAGCAGGCAATTTTTTTCATAAGATGAGGCCGTGTCAGCTGATAATTCCCACAGACAACATATATAGAAGCTCGTCAAGAGCGCGATAAACGATGAGCGGCGTGATGGAACGCATGCTCGTGACCCCGCCCCCTTAATGATAAATGAAACGTCTCCCAGCGTCCTGAGAACGCTCAAAACAAGTATCAGCACTATCTCCTCAATGTGCCGTGGGTTGGGGTAAAGGGGGAGTGGCTGATTTATTTTGAGAAGCGTTGTATTAAGAAGCGTATTAAGTCCGCTGCTCGGTGATGCGGCGCGCAGCTGCCAGCGCCGTAAGCAAAACATGGTGCCCCATCGCTGGGCTATGAATCATGAGGAGGGGGAAACGTGGCGGCCCGTGTGGGAAACACAAAGAGGGGCGGGCCGAGTCACATGGGTCGCGCTGCTCCCAAAGACGCTGCTCTCTCGCTCTCTCTCTCGTTCTCCCCCCGCGCTCGCTATTTATTCAGGAAAAAGCACCTGATGGTCTCGGCGCCTGCGCAGGGATTCTTCACGCTGCTGCACGTGTCTGCACACTATGTTGCGGTTGTACGGCGTGTGGGTCTGTGTTTACAGAAGTACAAATGTACTTCTTTGTAGGTGTCAGAAGGTTGCAAAATTTGAAAAAAAAAAAAAAAACTAACTAAAATGTAGAAAAATAGAAAATGTTCCAAAGCCGAGGGGCCCTAAATGAAGGGAGGTCAGCTGGGCGAAAAAGAAATGAAAGCTTCAACCTAACACAACACAAGTGATCTTCCAAATGACACACAAGGAGGTTACATACACACACACGGGCTTATCCCACACAGACGAGAGGGGAAACTCGACCGACAACATCAAACATCCAACAAATTTAAAGATATCCAAACACAAACAACCGATCACAAGCAATTACGTCCAAAGAGAGACTTAGCTCCCAGTAAATGATACAAAGCCAAACAAAGACAGATTTTTTTGGGGGGGGGGAGGGGGGAGAATTCTTATTTTTCAAGTCCCCGCTCTTTCATCTCCCCTGTTGGCGTCTTCCACTTGCTGTGGCCTGTACTTAAAAGGCCATCTTCCCCGGTCCTCAGGCCTTTGGCCAGAGGAGCTCCGTATGATCACAAACAAGGCTAAGTGTTACTTACGAATTAGAGAAGCATGTGACAGAATGTTAACCAAATTGTGTGCAAACCACACACACCCCCACCCACACCACTTCTGGACACTCACGTCCATTGGTAGGGGCTGCGTTGCACAATGCTGTGCCAGTTAGAGGACAGCGAGCGGGGACAGCCTCTGTATTGGACCGTCTTCCTGAGAGGCGGGCCCCTTCCTCCTCCGCCGTGAAATAGCGGCTCTGTGGACGGACCTGAGCTGGGTCTGTGGCGGAGGGTGGGATCGCGACGGAGCGCCCGACACCGGCGTCCGCGATCGGCGGACGGGTCAAAACCAGACCCAGAGGGAGCACTTCTGCCTGCTCTGCCGAGTAACCCGCGGCAACCATCACCCAACGCAATAAGAAACCTGCACACTGTACATTTAACATTTCATTTTATAGTTTATATGTTTTTCACTTGCCAGTAGCTACTGTATATTTAGATGATAGATTTCTTCCGTAATACTGCTCGCTCATATTTCTCTGTACTGAACAACTCAACCACCACCAAAAGGCTTTTTTGGCATATGTTTACATAAAGCTGCAAAAACTGTAGTGAACGTAAAGTAAATTTAGGTTTTGAATGTGACGTAAGACGACAGACTGGAAATCAGCCTGTGATTGGCTGCACTCAGCTGTTTCTCCATGCAAAAAGAAAGAAGTTGTGTATCGGTTCTGGTGTTTCTCTATGTAACGCTTCTTTTCTTTGACACGTACTGTAATGTAATAAAGAAATACCATTTTTCTGGAATAATGCAGTCTTGGTTCATATGAGAAATTAATGTGGTAAATAAATCAATAATAGATGCTTAAAAGATATATAAAGAAAACTGCGATCCATAGCGTAATGCAACCGGTTGTGAGTGGGATCTTTTTTTTTTACATTTTTTAGTGTCAGTTAATTATTTATTCAGTTTGTAAGTCCCTATTTCAGACTCCGCTTCATTGGATGAGAAAATGGGAGGAGCTGTAATAAAAGGTCATCCACAGAGAAACCCATGTGACTGCTACGCACGCACGAAACCCAAACAAACAAGTTATTTTCTTCTTCTTCTTCTTTCCTTCTGCTCACGTCGCACCTGCTAACAAACCACTGGCAATGTGTTCTGAGGCCGACAGGAAGAGGGCTCGAAATAGCTTTCCCATGAGCCTCTGGTCTAAAATAAAACCCAGGGGCTGGCGGGCGCCGCCCACGGCGCTGGTGCGACCCTGTCATGGGAACCATGCAAGGCCGTCTGTGGAGATTTGAGCAGAACAAATGAAACGGCCATCTCTATTTGCATCGCTAACGCGAGTGCCCGATCGTCAGAGAGGCTGCGCCCGCGGGGTTTTCCCCCGCTGGCCTCGCGTTTTTGCCCCGGACGCCGAGAGGAAGAGGCGAATCGCGCTAAACGTGCGGGGGGGGGTGAAGAGCCAATAAGGCTCGTAAACAAAGAGGGGCACGCTAGCCGACGCAACAGCCAAAGCAAACAGGGCTGCGCGCGCAGGCACGCTTCAACAAAAACATTTACGTTAAACGCAGCACAAAAAGGACGTTTATTAAAAGAAAACAAGGACGCTTCGCAACTCACAGAGCCGAGGCGTCTCTGAATACCCCGACAGGCTCTGTCCACTCAGGAAGAGTGAGGATTCTAGGGAAAGCTATCTTTTTTCGGGGGCCGAAGCGGAGCAGCCAGCGCTGTTCACCTTTCTCTGCTTCATTCTCAGACTGCGCTCTATTTTAGGGACCTCTGATGACTCCGTCTTGGCCACATCTCCCTTTTTCCACTGCAGGAAAAAAAAAAAAAAGTTATTCATAATCCTCCCAATAACTCAGCGCTGTTTGTCCAGCGTGATAAAGCAGAGGGAGCGCTCGCAATCTAAATTTGCGTTCTTCAGAAGTGCGTCGGCCCCGGAGTAGCGCGGTTGGCCGCGTCCGCCTCCTCCCGCGGCCGGGGAGGCTGTTTACACGAGGGACAGCTCAGAGATCCGGCGAGGAGACAACGCCGCCGGCTGCTCCCCACAAAGAGGGGGCCTCCCTGGGTGGGCAGCGTCTCGCCCGCGGATGCTCTCAGATCGGCCCCCGACGCGCACCGGGAGAATAAAACTCTCGGCGGAATTGACAGATTTTGTGCCAAATAGTCCGTTTTATGACACGGCCCTCCTCTCAGATGCATTATCTGGACTTTAGGGCCTGCCACGGGAAAGGGCGACAGCTGAAATATGAGCGCAGATTATCGCCGGAGCGGCAGCAAAACGAGAAGCAGAGGGTCGCCGACGGAGGGAATCCCCCTTTAATCTCGCGGCCGCGGCTTTCGGGGAACTTTAAGGGCGCAGGTCAGGACCAGGAGGTCGGCGGTGAGAGGCGGGGCATTAAAGCGAGCCGAGGGGTCACGAGACGGGGGCCTCAGATGCTGCGCTGCTCTCAGCTATCTGGGCTTAAAGTAATCAAAAACACAAGTTGGAGCCGTTCCCAGAGTGTATTCCCAGATAAAACAAGTGAGAGGTCTTTTGGCAGGCAGGTTACGTGAAGAACCCTTCGCCGTGTCGGCCTTCCAGAGTGATGCACAACTTTTTTTTTTCCTCGCCGCGTTCTTCGGAATAACAGTTTATTTGAAGCCGAAGGGTGTTAGATGTTTCTAAATTGGGCCAAGTGAGAGCAATTTTCGCAAAAAGCGCGGGTGGCCGTGGATGACTGCACCCGAGGCCTTCGCACGCCGCTCTCAGCCCTCTTTAACGAGCGGTGACGCAGTCGGTCCACAGGCGGAGAGTAATCTCCATCAGCCGCGGGGAGCGGCCCTGTGACGCAACGCCGTGTGGGTAGAAAGAGGCTGTTGTCGACACCCGATAGCCGACAGTTGGTGCAACCTATTTCCTCCAGTACTTGTAGCAGAAAGTGGAGCGCCACACAGTGGGGAGACTCCACCGAGGCAATGGATGGGTGACGGAGGTGACGGAGGCAGTGGGTGATGGGGGGGGGGCTGGTCCTGGCCCACCTCAGAGCGGTCCAGCTCTGCTGTGCACACCAAGAACTCTTTCCAAATCTCACCTGACTGTTTGTGGTTCAAGCAGACACCACTCAGCACGATGCAGTGAGATTTCACTGTGTCATCATTCATTCATTCATTGTGATACTGGTTCAGTTTATTTTTCCTGCTGTGTATGTTGCTCTGTTGTTGTTTTGTTGTTTGTTGCGTTGGCCTCAGTGTGTAGGGTTAGGGTTTCTATTTTGCTGCTGTGTGAAATACATAGATAGGTCCATCCATCCTCCATCCATCATCCATCCATCATCCATCCATCCATCTATCATCCATCATCCATCCATCCATCCATCCATCCATCTATCATCCATCCATCTATCTATCATCTATCATCCATCCATCCATCTATCATCCATCATCCATCCATCTATCTATCATCCATCCATCCATCAATCCATCTATCATCCATCCATCCATCAATCCATCTATCATCCATCCATCCATCTATCATCTATCATCCATCCATCCACCCATCATCTATCAATCATCCATCATCCATCACCCATCCATCCATCCACCCATCATCCATCCATCTATCATCCATCATCCATCTATCATCCATCATCCATCCACCATCCATCCATCATCCATCAATCATCCATTCATCCATCCATCCATCCATCATCCACCCATCCATCATCCATCCATCCATCCGTCATCCACCCATCCATCATCCATCCATCATCCATCCATCCAGGCTCACCATGACTTCGTAGATATAATATTTTGTATTGCTATGTTCATATTCATGAAAGAGTGAATTATATGAACAACAACTCATATGTAGCTCAGGTTCTGGTGCCTGGAGTCAGATGAACATCATATTTTCTGCCTCTCTCTGTCACCAGCGTCCACAGCTGTTCCGGGGTCAGCCGCCAGCGCAGCCCCTTGTCTCTTTGCACAGCTCCGCTCTGACTAGGCCGAACTTCTGCATGACTTTCTTTTTTTTTTCTCCTCTCGGTGCAGAATTTACGGGCATCACGCTGAAACACTTTGTTCTCTCCTCCCTCCCACGGCCCACAAGCAGCACAAGAAGCGGGGCTTCACCCTACCACCTGAACTTCATTACTCCCCTCCTCCATGACTCGGTACGCCTCGTATCTTGTCTTCTTGTTTTTACATAAGTCCCGGGTCACGGAGTCAGCCCTGAGCCTATGATTCACCCGAGATCTTGACTGGCACTGAGGGCTGATCCGTTTTGACTTATTCTTATTCTATTCATCTCAGCATTACTGTGACTCATCATGTACACCCCCCCCCAAGAATGTTGCAGAGCTATATTTTAGACTGGGGTTTGTGTCAGTCCTAACTCTTACTTACATATAGAAACCACTTCTATTTAATATGTGCATGGGTATCAGTCCCTCCTGTTTGTTAGCTTGATGCAGCTCAATCAAACACAAAACATAGTTTGCACCTCGAGGCCGTGCACATGTTCCCATGATGAGGCTAAATATAGGGACGGCTTCCCTGCTGAGCATTATTGATGAAACGCGGCAAAAGAATGTTCCTAACGTATGGACATAAGATCATCTTTAAGCGAAAGAAGCAGCTGCAGCTTCCATATATGGGGCCATTTAGGGAAATATTAACCAGAAAATAAATCGGTAAAGATTCCTAAGTACCCTAAAACCCACTACCTACCTCTCACTCATTGCTCTGATCCCTTCAACCCATTCCACGCTGACAGAAAACTTTATGCACACGGGCATCACTGACAGCCAGTCCTCCCCTCCATCATGGGTCAAGCAATTCACCCCGAGCAGAGGAATTAAAGAAAGCAGAGATATCTTCAGATGTTAATCCCTTCTAAAGATTCAGAGATGCTGTGATCTCATGGCGTGCGCTGCCCGCTTCTCCGGGGTTTGTTATTCACTAGAAGCTCCCACGATGTAGCCGCGCTGCGCGGCTTGCTGTATCGCTCCGGTAACAGCGGCGTGACCTCCGTGTGACCTCTGACCCGGAGGACGCTGCGAAGGGAGTAATCTGCTTTCAGTAAGAGGTATTAACTGTTCCGAGGTCGTGAAACGACACTCACGTGGGATCCCAAGTGCCTCTGAATTGACAACATCAAGGTGCAAAGCGATGAGGTAAGATGTGCTGTTCATGCAGGGCGTGTGTGTGTGTGTGTGTGTGTGTGTGGGGACGGGGTCTCACACATACCGCTTATCTGCGAGGCATCTTTCCAGGAAAAAAAAAAAAAAGCAACATAAAATACGTGAACAGAAACCAGAGGGATGTTTGAGTGACACTGCGGTTTGGAAAATAAGCCCCGCGCTGCTTACGCGTGACAGTAAAAAGGCCCCGCGAGCTCGGCTGTGACGGGCCGCAGTAAATGTCACAACCCTGAACTCTTTCTCATACAGACAAAAGGCACGCCGCGCAGCAGGTAACGCACAACAGCGGGCCTGCGAGACTAAAGGCAACAGCTCCTGCACATTGACACATACTACGGTATTTTGGGAGGGAACTTTTATGGGGTGGAAAAATGCACATAGTCACGTTTGATTAAGGCCAGTAATGTTTTAAATCCACGCAGACTAGCCATTAATTCATCACTGTGAGACATTATATAAGTGTCAGAGACGTCTTCTACGTTAACTCTTAGTGGAGGTAAGGTGGGACCAAATGTAAAAACCAATAGGAGTGGTTAATATATCCCCAGAACACAATAATGCACCATTAAGAGTTATGTTCTCAGTGAAGTACAACCTAAGATCATTACACGATAATAACCTAATTATATTTTTCAAAAAAGGTAACATTTGAGCTGTAACGACCTGTTTCCAATCAAACTTCAGCGAGGACTGCGAGAGCGCAACGAAGTCTGTCTCGTCATCCAGCAGAGGGCGCACCACAGCTTTACCTTTAGCACGCCCCGTGACCTTTTCGTAGACTGAGCTAGCTGCGTGAATGGAGGACATTAGCTGGCGGAGCCGTCTGGAGCGAGCAACCATAACACCTTAGCACCCCGTGCGCAAATAAAGAGTGCGTCGTTTCAAACTGGCTGAAAGCCGACGGAACTTTCGAGCTGTGACGATGAAGCAAACCACCAAAACAAACCAGCAAATCCGTGACACCTCTTTCCGCTCTCTGCGACGGTGGCGCAAACGCGACGTCGCGACTCCGTTGCCGCTAAAGTGCAGAATTATCTGCAGCTTCCTCGGAACCACATCTCTCCCAGCAACAGCCCCAGCAGGTCAGCCCATTTGTTGACTTGCCCGTGAACGAACAGCTGACTGAAGTCTTACCTTTCTGGGCGGCTGTCAGAACATTCCCGTTTGAAGACGCAGCCTGGCGTCCTCCACCTGTTGGAGAGAGACACACGGAGATGTTGATGCTGAGCATCGTACCCGTACGCAGGCGTGAGCTCGGTCCTGTCGTCGAGGTGTCGGCTCAGCTTGACGCGGAGTGTGGAGCTGAACGCACAGCTGACACTGGCCATTGACTGCACTTAAAAATAAACATGGACTGTATTCTCTGTCATATTCTATCGCCCTGAAACAACCACCATCATCCAACCAACCAGCATCAAGTCCCCCCATCAGCAGTGGAGGAGTAGGATTTGGAACCAGCTTCTGTTCTGTTTAGTTTTTCTTTTGATTGACAGTAGATGAAAAGGGATGAAGCATAACCCCCGAAAGCTCCGACTGTTCCTGTGGATCATGATGCTTGGACGCCTTCTTCTTTTTCTTTTCCTCTGGTCGGTGCAAAAAAAAAAAAAAACTGCCAAGATGCATGTAACCGAGCAGCCAATAAATACAGCAGAATAGCACGACAAGAATGTTCACACAGCGAAAGCAGATCCCGCAGAGTGCCAACGGCTCCATCGGTCCCGGCGGCGATCTGGGAGAGGGTGCCACGGTGGAAACGGCCGCGTTCCAGTTAATTGAAGGAGACTCGATTTCCGCACCTCGGAGCCCCAAAGGCTCGGCTCATTACGCAACGGTTGAAGTCTGGAGCCGGCGCAGCGCTGATAGCACACAATTAAAAGGGAGGAAACAGCGGCCGGGCATTGCTCGCCACAAGTCCGGCGTGTTTGCGTAGGTGTGAGCCTAATTGCTCGGGGGCTTTAGCGAGGCCATCTGATTTTTACTATCTAGCGCAAGCAAACACAAAAAACACACACACACGGCCTCTCTCCGCGTGCGTATTCTTTTATGTTCCTTGGAAGAACGGAGCAGAGGTCAGCAGATAGAAATCTTTCAATAAGCCGAGGGGCTGAGATGAATTAAGATGGAGTGTTTTTCCATCAGCTGCGCTCTGGTTCCACGTCAAATCAGCCCGACTGAGCGGTGCAGTTGCAGCAACCTATATTTCATGATGTACAGTGCTTCATTAAGTTGCTGAATCACTGAAGAAACAACTCGGGTCTGCACGGTTTAATAGATCCTGTAAACATAATTCTTTCCCATGTGATAAGGGGGACTACAGAACGTTTCCAAGGAAATGACGCTGACATGAAGTCATGCTACTCTAATGACAGCATTGACTATTTTGTTAGGAGAAAGAGCCAAACACAACAGCAATAACCTTTAATTTTCATTATCTCTCTATACTCTACAAGTCCGAGTGCTGAGGGCATCTTCCGGGACCTTGGGGCCTTCTGCTTTGATACGGACACTCCTGACAAAGAACATCGACACAGAGCTGACTTGAAAGGGACAGATTTGTGTCTTTTTGGAATCACACACATCCTTTTCCCCCCCGAGCGACAGATTTAGTGTACAATCTGTTCCGGGATACAAAGAAGGCCGCTGCCCGGTGGAAGAATTCGCAGCGGCGTCCACGTCCATTCATCCACACCAGCGCCCATTCTTGACGGATTTCACTTTGGTCTTTTTCAGCCCTGTTATTTTGATCTACGTATGCGCGCTGCTTAAGGCAGCGTTAGAGCGAGGGGATTCATACCAGGAGAACGCGAGCCCTCTTCCCCACTTAGACTGTTATTTCAGGCACATCGTGTACCCAAACACCGCAAATCTGTCATTATAATGGCACAATCTTATTCCGGTACTTTTGCCCAGGGGATTTCTGGTCGGGTTCGGCGAGTTTCTCATCTGCATACGCTGGTGCGTGTTCCGTGGATGCGGTGACTTCACTGCTCCTCATCTACTCGGCCTCCCTGTTGTCCTTGTGAGCGCATAATCTCCAAACTCTCTTTCAGGGAACATTTTGAAAAGACGTGTGGGACTTTCCGACGATCTTTCATCAAAAGGAATTTGCGGTGTTTGACTTTTTTGTGTATGCTGTATGAAAAGGCGCGGAAATAGTTGCGTGTGGGGGTAGAAAAAAAAAAGAGAGAGCCCGAGAAAGAAGTACAAATCCTGACGATTTTAACTCCTCAGGCATGAGTATCGCTTCGTAGGTTTCAGGAAGGTCTAAAAGCTGTCGCGCACAGCTCTCTCCAAAATGCCAAATGAGCATCTCAGTCATCTGGCAGGAGATGATTACAGCAGCCGACATTAAAAGAGATCCAACGTGGCCTCTATGAGGAAGTCGCTTTGACTTCCTCATCATTCTCTCCAGCGACACTTTGAGGAAACTTTGAATTTCATCCTCACGGTTCACAGCCGGTGTCACAAAAGTGCTGCTCAATTACCAGCCTTAGTGGCAGGGGACGCGTCCGAC
Source organism: Psettodes erumei (assembly GCA_016785225.1). NCBI lineage: Eukaryota > Metazoa > Chordata > Actinopteri > Pleuronectiformes > Psettodidae > Psettodes > Psettodes erumei. The sequence goes on along the minus strand of JAFBJZ010000407.1, from coordinate 1,088,944 downwards.
CGTAAAGGCGGCCGCAGAGGGAAAAAAAGCAAAAAGAACAGGTAGAATTCAACGGGAAACATCGCCTCGGCCAATTACCCATGAGCTCACATGTTGCCAAAACAGCCATTAATCCGAGCGGTGAGCACGCAGAGGGCTGGTGCAGCGCCCGAGGCCTCTGCCACGGGTGAGAGGACTCACAGGGCGACAGACAAGGGAGGTGTGTAATATGGCAAACAAAAGAATCAATCATTAATTATTATTGGTTTCGGGGTCCACTAATTCAGTCTGTCTCATGATATGTGATGAAACAGTTCAGAAAGGTACTAATTCTTCTCCCGATGTACAAGTCACGACTTTGCCACGGCCTGGAGTGAATGAAACTCTTCTAAACCAGATTTTCCAGAACATTCCAACGCTGTTTGTCCCTGAATTGTTGTCAGAGACTAATAATACTACCCAGTTACGAGAAGAGAGCACGGCATCGTGCGAGCTTTCTGAAGGTATGTGTAAGATAATAAATGATGAAGGCTTATAAAAATGAGCACAAGTGAAACCAGACTTCTGCCGCACTCCAGCGCGGTAGAAACATAACGGCAGAAACACCACCAGCGCCATAAATCTACCGGGAGCCACACGTCCCGTCGTCACGCAGGTCAACTGGAGAACTGGCTGAGCACAAATGATGTCTAAATATATAACAAGCAGACCGCTGAAGAAGACGTGTGGACCTGACGTCACGACATTCTCCAACGATGGCTGAAAATGTTTCATGCGCCGAGAAGGAGCTATGATTCAATCAGTGTTTACTCAGTCATGAGCGGCTCACTCAGAGAAAAGGGGGACGTACTCACTGGATGAAGTTTCTGCTGTTTATACAAGTCCATGTACTGTCTGGGAGGCTCAGCTCAGGTCCACAGCGCACGCAGTCTGCCTGTTAACTTATGGAGTCAAGAATAGAAAATCACTGTACGTAACAAAAACAGTCTGAAACAATCTGAGATGCAAAGACAAAAAAAACGGTATTGTGGCCCTCAACATGTAAAACTCTCAACAAAGTACTTGCTTATTTGAAACCCATGGTGCTAATTATAAAAAAATACCTGTACAGTACCGTACAGCCCAGTGCCTGTTTTTGAGGGCATGAAGAACCTCCAATGAAAAATGTGGAAAATGTGTCGAAACAGTAAAATGTAACAAAAGTCACAAATGCGTGAATCTGAATCAGCTGAGTTTAGCCAACAGTCACGCTGTAGCTCGTCCAGCTAATAAGAGCAGGACACGCCATTAGCTTGACACGTGGATGCGGCTAGAGCGTTAGCAAACAACCGGCCACCTACGCATCCAGCGGACGCAGAGCGACCGGCTGTTTTGTTTCTGGCGGTCGGTGAAAGCGAACCCAGAACCGACTCTCCGTTTGTACCGGTTCTGGGCCGACCGTCGTCTGAAAGAGACGGTTTTCAGCTTGCTAGGTCTGCTAAGTCTGACGCCTCGTTAGCCACGGGGCCCGCCTCAGCTCTGTCCTGTTACGGCGTGGGAGCGAATATTACGCTAACCTTGAGCCCGTCCACTGGAAACACTTCCATTTTTTAGCTACACGTTTTTATATGAGCTACAAATGCGGTCTTTATATATAAGCTGGAGAACCAAAATAAGCTAAAAGCTGCTAAAAGCTTTCTCAACGCACAGTCATTTGATTTATGGGTTAGAAATGTGCAGTTTAATAAGTAGAGCTTAGCGTATGGATTCGAAGGAGCCGTACTGTGTACTTTGCAAGTACACACTGCATGCATTAGCCTTTTTTTTTAAAGAGAGGCCACGAAACACGCCACAGGCGTTTAGACTTGTCGCAGCGGGACGAGCACAGGTGCGACTGCTAACATTTAACAACGGCTCTGCTCCAGTTGCGTGTCCCGGGGAGACGTGTTCAGCATCAGGGCCCTGGAACTGATGCACCTGAGTGTGCGCTGAATGAGGCAATCATTGCTTACTGTAATAAAGTGCACCTGGACTCTCCCCGCTGAGACGTGTCGAAACGAAAGAGACCTCGGAAGCACAAGACGCTGGAAGATGAAGGTAGACACGTCAAAAGTCAATAAAGGCCCTCTGATATACAGATTTTATCAATCCAAAAAAATCAGACATTATCAATAAATCATTTTTAAATAGGCTGTTGAGACTGAAACAGCCAGTTAACGGCATCCACAGCAGCCTCACTTTTTTATTGCTCATCTAAACGTGATGAACACTACCTGCTGTTAGCATGTTAGCAAGCTGACAGTAGCACTTAGCTCAAAGCGGTCCTGTGCACCACAGGCACATACTGGGTCATTAGTGTGGCTGTAAACCCTCATGTAGTCCATTAGATATTGGAAATAAGTGATAATCGGTTCGATTGGCATACACGCAAACTGTGCAGGAAGCAAAAGGGTGAACTCAACTTCCCATGAACATCAGCCACAAGTATGGAGATGGGACTTCTGGGACGTTTCTGTTGTCAGTCTGTTGAGAGGTCTTAGAGGCTGCATTGTCTTCCACTGGCACGATATGTCCAACTGGCATTGTGGGTAATGTAGGCACCAGGTTTTGAGTGCGTGAAATATGATCCATCCGGTCCTGCTGCACTAACGTCCTTCAACTGTTCTTAGTCCTTGGGAGATCAGGGCTCAACCAATCATGTGCTCTTATGACTTGACCAAAGCGTTTTGAACCAAGCAGCCGACTGAAGCTGCCATCCGTACTGCCCTACGTGCAGGTCGCAAGCAGGATTTAAATGCATGAGATCGGTTCCTTGAAATCACGTCTTTCCAGTCTAATGCTGCACAAACGAAGATTCTGCATTAACATGAAAGTACAACACTACGCCAAGATACACAACTGCCAAAAGCCATTGTGAATTACAACACGAGGACCTCCGATACGGCCGCCTCAGGGGGCATCCATTGCATTGAGGCCTCTGCCGTTACCTCGGCAATTAATTGCCCCCCGGTCGTCCCAGCCGCCCGAAGCGGCTGCAATTTAGATGCTGCTCCGGGCCCCGAGGAGAAAAATCCTCTTACCGTGTTCAGATCATACCTCTCATTAAACAAAGTTCAATAGCTGGTTTACATCAGGCCACGGTGTCCACCAAACAAACACCACGGCTGCACTGTTGGTATGCCAGAGAGGCAGATAAATGTTTGTTTACCCCGAGCAAGTCACTGGTGGGGAATGCGAGCTGTTTAGGGCAGGACGCTGCTGATATTTCGTTTGTGTATGCGTATACGAACACGCTCGCACATAGCATGCGGATCGGCCGCACGTGTGTGTATACGTTGTTACTGGGGCCAGACGGTATCTCCACCAAACATGTGTAAGCACTTGAGGGCCACTGTATGTAAACTCCGTACGAAAAACCAATTTTGCACAGTAAATATGAAACGGTGAGATGTTTATGCAAATGTAATTAGCAAACTAATGGGCTTTCACATCAACAAATATTGATTGAGAACATCTGCTTGATGTGTGAGATCATTACATTCTTCAGGAAAGGTTGCGTTACAACACCCAAAGCCTAATCAGGCACAGCGAGCGATGCTCTGCCAAGTCAGAAACAAAATAACACGAGTTATAGAAAATAATAGCTCGTCACTCCATCGCAGCTTTTTCATACGAGCTCTGAAGCTGATCAGCCAGATCAGTGTCCAAAGTTAGGTCAACTCACTGGCCACCAAAAATGCATTCTATAAACACTGCGTCCTATTCTAAACACTGTATTTGCAGCGTTCGTGATAGTCATCAGCGGTGTCGACTTAACCGTGGCCAGATGGTTGGGCACATTCCTGCGATGGCTAACGCTCGTGAGTACAAGTGCGTTAGAGTGTGTGTGTGTGTGTGGGGGGGGACATCGTCACGCTGATCTGCTCTTACGTTAACGACAGAGCAAAGTCGCCGCCGCTCAATCATTACGCCGAATGTTCTTTTCAAGCATTGCCGTCCAAGGGCTGACAAATAAAACATCACTGGACAAAAGCGATTTCCCAGTCATGTCCTCTGCGGTCATCTGTGCCTGACTTTGGGACACCTGTGGTTACCGGTGGTTACATGTGCGCCCATCAGCAACTGTCACTTCATTGGGTTGAATAAAATCTGAATGTCTTCTATCGGCTTATGATCATTTTGGCAACGACTGTACTTATGGCTGCAGCAGTGTGATCTGCGAGGAGAGAAGCTTCCGTCACATCGTTTCCCCTGTATCCGCTGCAGGAGAGACAGTGAAATAGATCACACTTATCAATAAATAAAATAAATAGTCTGGAGAATTCAAACTCCGGGACGGGAAGACTTTGCTTTCCGCGTCAAAGTTACATCTTCACGTCACAGGGTTTTATTTTGTAATTGCATCAGTGAAATATTACAAATAGTTGGAGTAATTTTCAGAAGAAAGCTAAGCGCATGAGGTGTTGACTGATCTATCATCAAAATCTATTTTCATTGTCCCAGCTAGCCAGCTGCATGGGCGGCATTTCAGTGTCAGGTTGATGCTTTATGGCTTGTGATGATCAGTGGCTGGATCCTGACAGCAAAAATACAGTTAGATTTATTCCCAAACTTATGAAGTCTCAGACAAATGGTGCCTGTTTTATGTTAACCTGACTGATTAGAGAGTAAATGGAGCTGACTATATTGATCTTCCCATATAAACTCTGCAGACTCACTCAATCTATTTCCTAAACTAAACAGGATCCTGTCATCTCCTGCGCCTACTTAAAGCAGCATCATTCCCCATCTGAGCCTTTGAAGTGGAATCGAACGCAGGAGCGAATACTTACGATAATACTGCACGGGTATGACGGCTAAGATCAGGAAACGCAGAGCGCCCGGCGAGAGGTACAAAAGACCCAAAAGCATCTGGGTCGGAACACGGATTACACCTAATGAACTCAATCCCTTTAAGCCGCGCCGCAAACCCAGCAGCGTATCAGAGGGATTCAGAATGACATCTTAAAACCGTTTTGCGCACAGCAGCAGAATAACCTCATTACATTTTGCATAGGTGTTGCCTAACCCGCCAGATTTGTGCGGAACTTCATCTTTTTTGACGCTTGGTTGGATTTTTTTTTTTTTTTTAATTTTAAAACTCTTAAAACAGTATTTATAAAACTCTGACCTCTTCGACTGAAGGTCAGTGCCCATACTAGGCACCGGAATGATACTGCTCACCCATGGAATCATTGGGATAAAAAGCATTGATTGCACGCTGAGACGAAAAAAAAAAAACCCTTTCAACATCACTTAGGACATGCAGTACCTATACAGTTGGCTGTGTGGATTACCTCTAATTTGATATCGTCGCTTGCCCTCACTTTCCGGCTGCTGGACCCCTCAACGTCCGCCCGCACTTTTAATTACTTACTGTAGTGTCGCTGCCGTTGATCGAGCCCGGGCAGGTGCCCTCCCCTCGCCAGGGCTCGCTCCGCGCGTCAGCTGATTCTGCGCGTGGCGCGTAAAGCGAGGGCTCGCCGACAGCTTGCTGACTCAGCGACAGATCTACGGCCCTCATCTCTTTTAACAGCCTCGGGGCTGTTGCACAGCACAGTAACGCTACTGTGCGCCTCGTTCTGCCAACTTGCCAAGAGCACTCCCTGCTTTACATGGGACGATGTAATTTATTTCACTTTGAATTTACCGTATGTATGGAAGGAAGGGGGGTGACCATTAGTGCACGCATGTGCTCTTACAGCCCGGAATTCACAGGCGAGATGTGAGCGGACGTGACAGCAGCCCTCCCAATACCATGTAAAGTAACAAAAGCACAACTGGCGGATCAAAACAGATGTTTTACATCTGGACTGACTTCTGCATAATCTAAACACATTACTTATTATTGCAATTACTCGTGTCTTACAATGTAATTAGACATCATAGGAAACCCATAGGCTGCATTTCAGCAACCCAAATTATGTAGGATGCGCGTGCCAATTCAGTTTACTGGAACTCTAATTGGACACATGTGGCCTGATGTGTTCAAGTGCTAATTCACGAGCAAAGCAGGAACACGCAGCCAAGTCTGTGTGGCATTCAGTTGCATGAGCTGTCAGTGAGGGGTGAAACGGAGGGCGTGAACCCCCCCCCAAAAAACAAACAAACAAGTTTGGCTTAATCAGGGCTTAACTAAGCAGATGTAGGTTACAACCTATATGCAGTAAAAGGGACAACTCAACCAAATAAAAACACCGTATTACCAGATTACTGGGGATGCTAACTGGGGAGAAAAGTTACTGTTGAACTTTTGGCCATGTGCGGCTGTGTGTGTGTGTGTGTGTGTGTGTGTGTGTGTGTGTATGTGGGGGGGGGGGCAACGTCAGACGCTTTCATCCAGATGAAAATATGCAATGCGCTGCCAGGAGATTTAGCAAATGAAGATCACTGTGGTGATCCCCGACCTTTCACCTACTGCCATCCTCAGCAGGTTAAACCTTTCAGTTGTTGGGGCCGCTACGTTTGTATGTCCCCTCAGAACCAGCATCTCCACATGTCCATCTTACAGAGACAGTCCTGGTTTCCAGACAATGTATCCTAATGGCTTTGATGACCCCCCCTCACCCTCTGTTCATCCTGGCTATAATTAGGAACTTTGACTTGTGGTCTCAGACTATGCGGACCCCGTGTGTGCAATTCTGGTGAACTGAGCTTTTTATGATAAAAGTTGAGAGCCTGCGATACAACGCCCAACTCGTTTTGTCAAAGATCACTCGCAATATAAGAGCAGCGAGACCACATTATTTTTCTGGTATCGGAGTAGAGACATCATCCGGCCGACTACACTTTGACTAACTGAAGCCATAACTCATACATGGACAGCACGCCGTCTGCACGTCAGGCTGCAGAGGGCCGCACGCAGCCACGCTGTGAGGAAACATCAGCGCGTGTGCGTGTAAAGTGAACATGAGCGTGTCTTGAGGGAAAGCAAAGAGAGTGTTATCAGAGGGAGATAACAGGAGACACTGTCGGTCCATTTGGCGCAGAGCAGCTGAGACATCACACCAGGTGGGTCCAGATACCGAAGGACAAGAAAATATGGCTCTTAATGCAAGGGACCCATTAAAAATGAGCAATGAAATAAATAAGATGCCGAAATTAGCAGGTTAAGGTGACCAACAGGCTGGACAGATACTGATTATAAAGATCAGTTTCCAGAAGAGAGCCCTTTGAAATACGAGCACAGCACTCAGCCTAAGCCCTAACAACTGACAATATATCTGACCTATTTAAATGATTTGTCTCCTGCCATTTGAATGAGCTGCCTCCCGGTGAAACTCGACACTGCGGCTGCCGCATGCTTCTCATCTCCACACCGGCCACAGCAACACAACCGGCGGGCCTTTACTCCCTCAAATCAATTTCTAATACATGAACTTTGCAGAGAGTTACCGGAGCGAGATGTCCGGGCGCTCGGATCTCCCGGGTCCCCTCTGGCTTTGAGGAGAGAAACATGAGGCGGGATAATATTGTTACTTCAGCTCAGAGGAATTCACACTAAATCAAAATGAGAAAACATCCCAGAGTCTTTTGACCATCAGGAGTCCTCCTGAAATCCCGGCTGAGCAAACACACAAACACAAACGCTGCTCTTACACCCCCGACCGGTGCTCATTCGTCACCAAAAATGATTAAAAACTCAATTTTAAGACCAACGCGTCGATGGCATGCCTTGCAATTGTCGTGGACGTGATCAAAACTTGACGATAACAGGATAAATCGTGTTAAACGTTGGAACACTAACCAGGGCCGCAGCTTCATTTCAGGTAAAACTGGTAAAACTGAAGGTGAATTATGCAAATAACGCCTGACAGTCACGAGGCACGTCAGGTTCAGGCGAAGCAGCAAAAGCGGAAGAGACGGGAACTCCCTCCCGCTGACCCCACACCTGTACCCTGTAACCCCAACATCCTAACATCTCCTCGCCTCCACACCTCCCGTCACACACCCAAACAGAGCGCCAACACCGGAGACCTGTTTGTGCGAGCAGATTTACCCTTCCATTTGACTTTGGCCTGCGTATCGTCAGTGATCAGCATGGGGGTGCAGCCTCTTCTGTATCATGTTGCTGCAGAGCAGGCTGACATGGCGGCCAGGTTCGAACAAGTAAAAGGAGCCTTTTCCATTAACCTCGCAACACAAGCACAACACCTGCAGCCATAGTAACTGCTCATATGAACGATGGCAGCACGCTTAGAATAACACAATTAAAAATGCATGATGAAAATGAGATTAAAGTTTCAATGGCTGAAAGCAGACTCAAACAAATGACTAACATGTGACGTAAACTAATATACATTTACGTGGAAAGAGTTAAACTAAATCAAAATCGGGTGCCAAGATGAACACTGGCGCTCTGCTGTCCAAAACTGTGATCTGGAGGAGGAGAAAAACACCTCTCGAGAGCCCGGACCTCAGACTTTGGCGACTTTGCCACGGTTAATGTCTATAAATAGAACACCACGATCTGCAGCGCTTTATCTGCGGAGCAACACACTGCTGTGGCCTTGCGTTTCCTCAGCGTTCAGCCGTTCACTTATCAGTCACACAAAAGCTCTGGCCAGTTTCCTTCTCCTCACGTCGCCTGCGCTGACCCGCGAAAGGCCAAAGCAAGTGAGAATTCTTTTATTTTGGAAAAAACTCACACGGGGTGATGTTTGTTTTTCAGTTCGGAGACTGCAGGCTGTGGAACCGAGACACCTCTCCGCGGAGATCTTTAGAAACTCCAAAACGTAAACTGTGTCATTACTCCAAATTGGGTTTTGCCCCATGCCCGTAATAGTAAGTAAACAAGTTCCAAATCCACGAAAATACATACGAAAATGCGGCAGCCTCAGCTCGCACTGCCATGCCGCAATCATGTTATTAATGGAAGAAACCAGATTGTTTGGATATCATATCCCCATGATAATTAAATCCAAATGTTTTGAAACGAAAGCTTATCCAGTACATGACTGTTGGCTGTATCACAGATGAATTGATTCAGTGTACGTAAATAAACACGCGGATAAGAGGGTTTGTACACGACCAAAAAGCACACACTAACCTTGTTTTTCTGTAAATCCGTAGAGGTGAGTGATCGTATTGTTATGACATCAGAATACCCTCAAGGAGCAGGACAAAAACAAAAAAAAGGAAGAAAGAGGACTTCAGCTCTTCAGATGTGCAATTACAATATCGCAGTTTCTCCAAAACACAACACATGGCATGAGGTTTTTCAAACATCCTTTGGCTTGTCAGTCCATATTCCTCAACGACTCAAGCAGTCTTTGTGTTATACAGACAGGCAGAGCTCGAAACCTCAACGTTAGTCTCACAGTTTCACTCACCGACGCACGCTGCTCGGGCAGCTGCTTTCCATGAGCGGTAATTGGATTCACTTGTTTTAATTTACTTCACTACTGTAGGCTCCGTCCATAACTCACATCAGATACATGAGGAACATTTCACGTCCAATTTCCTGCACAGTAATTACCCCAGAGGAGGAGAAGTGAGTGTCCTCACACCCGCTGCCTGCTCCCATATCCCGCCGCTGAAGAGCCCGGCCTGCCACCAACACCGGTTTGCATAATGCGCATCAGTCACCACGACAGTGACTTCCTTCCTGCCACTGGCGTCGCTATCAATGGAAATAGCTGGACGTCTCTTGGAATATTGATAATGACACACCCGCAGGGAAAGCAAAGAACTTTTTTTTACCACTGAGAAAGGCTGGCATGCAAGCCCAGCATCCTTCTTTTGAGTCTGCTGCTGTTCTTGATCAAGTTCTTTTATCAGATGTTCAAATCGATTGTAAAGTTGCTTGGTCGTACATATCCCTGTGAAATAATATGTTGGCCATTTTTTATGTGGGGCCCATGAACTGAACACCCCTGGTTCCATTATCCTCATATCATTAATATAAATATAATATAAACCATGGTAAAAAAAAAAAAAAATAAATAAACAAAAAATAAAAAAAACAATCATTTTCCAGACATTTCATGTGTCTGGGGAAAAAAATATTTCCAGCTTAGCCCCTGCAGCCTATGCTGTACATCTCCGTTTGTTACGGTTCTCAAAATGCCAGAAGCAGAAGAACTCGTCCAGCTCAGTCATTCAACAACAATTAGTTGCAACACTAAGCTAGCTAGCTAACAGTTATCTAGCTAATAGCTAACGAACACAAACCCATACACGACTCATCTTCACTGAGCGCTCTTCCACTCAGACAAATCAATGAACTGTTGCTAACTGCAGGTAGCAGTGATGCTAGCACTAGCTACCTAGCTTGGTTAGCAAGGACCTCCTGGAATTCCTGTTCACTGTAACATCAGGAGACATGCTAATTTAGACTAGTGAAGAACAAGCTAAAAAAATAAACTGTACTCACTGGGAAATTTGAACAACTGACTCCTTAATGTGTCTTTTGGTATGAAAAAACGCTAAACATAGCATTTTTGGGCAAACAAGTGTCAAAATGAACTTTTATGAACTGAAAACACACAGCGAATAGTCATTTAGAGTAGTCAGAGTAGGCGTCCCTCTGAATTTCACCCCGACTGAGTAGCAGGTGTCAATCACACAGAAGCCACGCCCTAAAAAAATCCCCAGATTTATGATTTATCGTCTTTTCCCCCCAAATTAGACAATGAAAAAAAAATTCATCAACATCATTGTGTTGAAGAAAAGCTGAAAATAGTGATTGAGACCATAAAATAATCTTGAACATGTTCTACTGAAGTAATAAATTCAGTGCGAAGTAGTGTCATTTTCTCAGAGATGTCAATTCAAAAAGTATTTTTTGTGCAACCCTTTTTTAATTCTACAGTCTGTGGTAAAGACGCTCCCTGCCTGGTACATGCCCACATTTTTCAAATATCAGGGTATGTAGCTTACTCATGCTGTATTAAAAATGTGATAAATATAAACCCATAAAGTTTTTTACCTTAAAGACTGTGGCTCATAATTTCATATTAGAAGCACACTGTGAGAAAATTTGCTTCATGGTCAGAGCATTCAGTGGTATGTGGCCTCTCACTTCCTCCAATTACCAGATTACATGCTATGGTTTAAACAGCATTTAATCAGAATTTACCCAATGTGGTACAGGGCTTAAACCACGGAACAAAAAAGACTGATCATTACGTAGGAGGGGGGAATATGCATTATGAAATGATTAATTGAGATTCCACTATTCAACAGGGAAACATTTCAGTATTTTAGGGGGCACTGGAGAATCCGCTGGCCTGGAATTAGCACTTAATGTTAGCAAAAACTGTTATTAAATGATCACTCCAAAAGTATTCCAACTGATGCGAGTGGCTCATCTCATGAGAAGGTTTACTATAAATAGTCATTTCTGTTGCTGTTGTTGACCCAAGTGACCAGTGGTTTCTTGGAAAACACATAACGCCCCTGGAATGAGAGGCAAAAGATGCTGCTTTCAAGTGTTGTCAGACACGTAATTATTCAAAGCTGTATTAATGTTTTATGTTTTGTATAACAGCCTGCAGTAACAAATACAAATAAACTGGGGGTGTTCCAGTTGTGAAATTGAGCAGAGAGCAAGCTACTTCAGCTGTGTTAACATAAAAGGATACATTACATTATGATTAGTACAATATCTCCTTCTGAAACATAACGTAGTAGAAGTGTAAACCAGCATATTCTTCAAGTAAAGTTACAGTAGTGACTAGTAACTAGTTTCATTAAACTACAGACATGTTTGTCCACTCATTTTAGTTTTTCATTTTATCTGTCACCAGTGTTCTGTGGCATTTTCACAAGTAAAAATAAAACTCAAAGGTGTGATGTAATGCATGTAATTTCTATGTCTTTTACAAAATAATATAGACAACATCTGTCAGAGGGTCCACTCTTAGCCCATAGCAACCATCAAGTCTCTTTTCTGACCGTTAGGAAGATGGCTTAAAGGCAGCACTGTACTTCAGAATTATGAAATGAAGTAATTACATTACGGTTACAAAACCCAGCATTGCTGTTTTAATTTGTGATTTGAGGATTTGCATAATCACTCTCTTACTCAGAGTTTGATAAAGGGTTGACATTAGTTTGATATCTGTGTTCAGTGGGCTAAATAGTCCAGGATATGGTCCTTCCTCCCTTCTTAATGGACCGTCCAACCAACCAACCTAGTTACAGTTAACTAGGCCATGTCTCGAAGTGCACCATAATCAAAAAGCCCAGCAGGGTCCAACGCCCATGAGGTGCAGCACTTAGTCTGAGTTTTGACAGTCTGGCAGACATTGAGGTTGGCTTGAGCTGGTATAGGTGCTTGGCTCACATTGAGATTCTTGTTATGTAGTTGATCACAAACCCAACATTTTATAAGCTGGCTGTCAATGAGCAATGACTTGCTTAAAACATAATGGGACTCTATAGTCAATAAAGATTAGTTATTTCAGAGGACTAAGGACTTTTGTGCAACTTCAGCAGAAGCGCTTAAACAGAAAAGTTACCTTGACAATGTTCACAGAAGAAACTTGATTGGTAGAAATTCACTCTCATTAGGCAAGAGCATTGTTATTGGCTGATTCTGTAAATCCCAAAATTGAGTTTATTGGTTTTTAAATTAAGTGAAAAATTAAAATTTTCTCTTCCTGGAAAAAAATCTGTGCATGGCAACTATGGCAATTTGATGTAAATCAGGAAGTGTGATTTGGAGAGATATTGGGCTTTTCTGTCCTTTGCTGTCTTTAGCAGTCCAGTACAATATTTCGGATTTTTTTTTCAGGTTCTTGGCTACCTCCTCGGATTCCCTGGCCATGTGAATGAGTTCGTCCGGATATAGAAACACTCTATAGAATATTGCGTCCACACTTATCAGGAGTCCAGCCCGGAGTGCAAAAGATTAAAGTTAAATGGAAACTGCTTGTATTCCTCTGGATACTGACATTTCGTTTCCCGCCAACTTTAAGGGTTAAACGAACTACACACTGGCTTTGGTGATGTCTTGGACGATGCCTCATATGACCTTGTCCTAGGAAAACCTTACTTTAAATGGTAATTTCCAACACTTTTGTTGATTTGACCAGTGGTTTCATAAGAAAAATAATAACAGTGGAAAGGGAGGCAATTGTACACCCACAAGTTACTTTTAAGAAGCATATCTGACACAACCAAATTGGGAGTTTTGGGATCGTGAGATGTAATGGGGAGAGAGCCTGACATGTCAACATATCTGCCTATGATAACTGTGTACACTTTATAATGATGTGTAATTTTTGTAAATCCATTTATTTTATCTGTTTCTTTTTTGTTGACAGTTCTAACTTTACTAAACTACGGCACAACAACTAAAGACAAGCATTCTCCTCCCGCCATTCCGAACCAAACTTCCTGTTACTAGTACTCCTGACCAAAATAGGGGTAGCAGCTTCTGAACTATGAATGTGAGACCATGCAAGTGTGACTTCAGAGCAATACTAATAGCAACAACCACACCACAAAAAAATGCAAATGCTTAAATGCGTTAAAGTGGCAACAGATCCAGTGAATGGTTTTAACTGAATTTTTGGCCACTTAGGGGCTGCAGAAATAAGATGCACCCTACACTGACAAAATTTTCAACTCTTATGTTGATGACAAACTTTTTACCAAAGAGTAACATTAGTGTTCTCCTTTAGCTTGCTTGCTGTCGAGCTTGCTGTTGACCAAATATCTGGCTGTTTAGCTGCTAAATGCTGATCAAGTACAGTTGGTGGGTGTATCAGAAGTATTTCATTGAAAACACTGCGGCTGGAAAAAACACTGATGCAAACGCTGAGATGTTCAAGTTGCAGGCCTCAAAACAGTTAGCTAAAAGAGGCCAAAGCAAGACTATGGCTTCTTCAGTATAAGCAACCCCTTTTACATTACATGCCATCATTTAATCAATTGTTGTTTACAGTGATTTTAAATCTCTTTTTTCTTTAAATGGGAAAATTTGTCATCAATACACATTTTCTCACTTAAACACAAATACTCTTGACAATGGAAACATATTGACAAAATGCCATAACTTTCAAGAGCATTCAACCACATTTTACAGTCCAGATTTTCCTCAAAACTGATAATCCACTAACTTGGAACACGGCAAGTATTTTCCTCACCTTCCTTCGTCAGAATTTTAGGTGGCATTATTCTCATCCTCATGAGAAGGAGAAATTCTCATATGTCATGAGACTGTGACTAGACTACAATTACCTAATGGTTTGGTGTGCCTACATATAGCATGGTGCGGAAAATGAAGTTTAAAACTGATTAGTTCTAATGAAGTTGGATGAAAATAATTCATCAAGACAAGTAGACTGAAGGTAATGTAGTTTAATAAAAAACGAAAGAGTAATCAAATTTATTCAAAACAACGTAGGATGTAAATAGTTCAACAACTATCTTAAACAAACCGTTATTGAAGGCTAAACATGGGGTAAACTAAAGAAATAAAAGAAAAAAAATCACAGATTGCACCTTTACTTCCAGCTCTTGTGTGTTATCGGGTACCTTAAGATTACTTGCTGTGCTGAGGACAAGGTTTCTGATGATCTCATTTTTAAAAATTTTCGTACACTTATTTAAAAACATTCATTTACTACATTAGCCATATACAGAACTGGTTAAACTTTACTGTAATTTCCAGCTATTTTGTGTATATTATATGTAAACATATCTGATTTTCATCTTCTGGTGTGTATTTAAGTATATTTAGTATTTTCCCTCTAATATATATGTATGTACATAATGGACAGTAATAACTGTAAGTAAGCTACTGGATGCCTAAACTTCCTTTGGTATCAATAAAGTATCTATCTATCTATCTAACTGTCTGTCTATCTATAGCGATGTCACCATTCAGTCCCTGCACTTATGCATGAAAAATGGAAGAAAACAAACTTGAAGCATAAATTGTGCTTCAGATTACATTTACAGGTGTATAGCTGATGTGAAAATGCAAGTTGTTATTGAGCCTGGTAACCAGCTGGGTTGGCCAGAATGTCTCCATTCATTGCAGTGGCTCTGTGAGGCTTGACGTTTGAGCAGTGATTTGTTGAGCAAAAAAACTTCAGGTTACTATGGTGCATATTTGGCATTGGATAAGTAAAAAGCTCTGACCTGCTGGTGGTACCAAATGAAATGTTAGTGGGCATCATTCTCATGGGATCATGAATATCTCTAACAAATGCTATGAAAATTCATGAAACAGTAACAGTAAGCCAATAACCAGCCAGCTGCCATCCACAAAACCACACTGATAGCGTAGCAAAACAAGTATTACTGACTGAGGACGAGCACTTCTGCCTCTTCTGTCTTGGATGTTTTTCACTATAGAAGTCACGGCCAGAGGAACTTCAAGAGGTGAATTCATTATCATCCTTAATAGGCACTTCTTCAAAAATTTTGTCTTGTCTTAGTTTTAATTGTAACATCTTTTACCACATTTTGTTTTACATATATATATATTTTAAACAGTTTAATCTCCTGTTAATCCCCTCTTTTTACCTGTTTTTTCCATTATTTGTACAGCTTTAGGATTTCCTCTGAAAACATTTTGTAAACTAAGATTTGAGAAACATAAAAGCCTGATTAAATGAACACGGTCACAGTTCTTTTGATTGTCCTGCTGTTTATCAGTGACACTGTGCCTCCTGGTGATCGCAGACCAAGTGTGGGAGATTACCCACCTTTTCGTTTCCAACTACATCACTGGTTGGACGACACACCGGAGTGAGTAAGAAATTGGAAGCATGTGGGGTTTTTTTTCCTTTGCATGTTTCACTATGTCTCGGCCTGGCATACCAACAGCCACATTATCCTGTTACATGTTTGCACTACATTTCATTCACATGCTGCAAACAAATGTTATGATGTGCTGTCAAATGCAAAGGGGGGGGGCAGTCATGGAGCTGATCCATGATGGGCAAGCATGAAACAAACCAATGTGAACTAAACATAATAAGCATCCTGATCAGACTGCTTGGTTTTTACCTGTGGAGCAACAATCTCAAACCATCTGTTTAAACGAGAAGCAGATTTGGATAGTAAGAGTTACCCCCTTTGATTGAATCAGGTCACTGAGCTGAATATCAAATTTTTGATGATAACATGGGGGTGGATAGTTTGGGGTAACGTCACCACATACTTTGCAGTGAGTCACAGGCTGGAGGCTGAAAAAAAGGAGGTATGGAATGACCTTATGATGTTGTAATTCAACGTAGAGCATGTCACTTTTTCTAAAAATAAGAGCCCGTTCAGACTGAAATAGCAGCTCTATTTCTGTTTGGTGTTTCTGTTGGACGCCTCTGGTGCACTCTCTACGGGGGTGTGCATGCTAGCAAGCGAGGGAAGGAGGAAGGGAGAGAATATGTTGTTTTGTTTTTCATTCTTTCCCCCTTGAAATAGGAGGGGAGATCTCGAAAAAAAAAAAGGCTCAGGGAGCAGCCGGAACCTTTTCAATCATCCCTGCAAACTACCCACAGTTGTCTAAACCATTAAACTCCCAGTCTGAAATGAGTCTCCTCTTACAGTGGCAAAGATCGAGTACATTCTTTTATAGGATCTCTGGTCATTTGATTTAGGAATGGGGGTCCCAGCTAGCTTGGCTCTACAGTATGTCATCCCAGTCAACAATGTGCTCTAATGACTGGAAGCAAATTGATACCATTTGTCTCGGAAAGCTCCCCTCGGCCTGGAACACTGGGTTTAAGCTTACAGCTAAGCCCTCGATGTGTTACGTGATTACGATGAAGGTCAAGAATTATATCATTTTTCACTGCAATTCCTTTAGTGCAGTCCAGTTGGAGACGGAGAGCTATGAATCATCAGTGCGCAAATATATTACTCATTCTCCTTAAATTGATGAGGTGTAGCCTCTTCAGCCCCTCCCCATCACTCTGTTCACCCACCAAACCCCACCTGACACACACCCCCTCCCTGGTCCACACACAGCTGATGTACCAGGCTTAAAGAGACCCTGTTTGGGTTGACTTGCCTTTAAAAGCCCCGGCCTTTAACAACTTCCTTCAGCCTTTTTCTGTCCCAAACACAGACGATGGAATGTGTGTTTTACGAAAACAGACTAAATCTACCATGTAGGATATTAACACACGACATGGCTGGCAGTGACTTGTGTGTTCGGGGAATACAATAACAGAACTCGGCCTGCCATTCTTTAGTGTATATGCAGTTTATTGTAAAACCAATTTGCACCCGCATCATGTGAATATTCAACCTTGGTTCCTAAACATGGTCTTTTCATACATTCAACATGAAACATAGTAATTCTCCTGAATTATTTTTGGCCACATAAGGAGGCAACATTTTACTGAACTCTTTACTGCCAACACAAAGTGTTTATACAGAATATATCTGCAAATAGTTCAGTGTCAATATATTTCAGTCATTTCCACATTACGTCTGCATGTGTTAATTAAAGCACAGTTCATGTATTTATGATTATGTGTAGGCAACTCTTGGATGTCAGGAAAAAGTCTCGGTCTTAATATTAAAAATGTAATATTGACTTGACACATGTATGCATGTGCGTTTCAGTATGACAGCTGTTAACCTAGGCCTCGGCTCACTGGAAAAATGTAACTTTTGTGACTTGTCTCTTTTTATCGTTTGATATCAATACGCAGTAATGTGTTGAGAAAAAGTTTTCTATTTAGTCAACTGGAGCAGAGTTACAGGCCACAAAAACAAAACAATGAGCTAAATGACTTGGGGAACTAAAAAGCTAACAGAAGAAACAGAGGTGGTGTTGATTCTGTTTTTGTCACTGTGTGCAAGTCACCAAATCACCTGGCGATAATTAAGTCCTGTCAGGGAGCAAAACGAAACAAAACGAAAACAAAAAATGTCCTGTGATTTGCATGATCTGTTTTCTATGACAGATGTCAAACCTGGGTACACACTTGGATTTCTTACATAATCCAGACCACAAGTACATTTCCTCCAGAGTAAATAACTACTGTATAGCTGTATTTTGTGGGTAATTGGGCTGGAATATGGAGTAAATTCCAGGGATTATGGTTACAACAGCGTCGACCAATTTCAGTAGTCAATAGGGAAGAGTTTATTTTCAGCTGAGGCTTCATTTGTTATTTGACTCATGAAAGACAACAAGTGTCTGGCTGGAGGATCTGCACAGCTCTTCGCTGTGATGTACTGTATATGTATCTTCTGCAATCTCATCTTTCCTGTGCTTAATACATCTCCACATCAGTTTCACAACAGCCTTTCTCAAATTCTTTCATTCTCCTTTTGAATATATTTCTGCAGACGTCTCCCTATTAATAAGGTCATCAGTTGAGAAAATAAATCAGATTTTTTTTAGCAGTAACACCATCCGTAGAGTTGAGTTTGTGCGGCAAAAGTAGCGCACTCTGTGATTATTTAGTCTATATTATGAGAAATATTGATGTGAAACTCCATCACCTGGTTCAAATATGAGCGCCTTCCTCTGCCAGTGCTCGAATGAAAAAGAACACATGGATGCCAATTGAATGACGAACTCCCCCGTCGAGATGGTCCGATGACAGGATTAGATTGATTTGAGAGCTTGGAGGGGTTCATGTCTGGGTCTGTGTGCCAAAAACACGATATTGCCAGACGTGTAATCACCATATGGATGTTGCATTCAAGCAGCGCTACACAGTCAGATCTGAATGACTCTGCAGTGGCAATTCTTGCTCTAAAGCGTGATCCCTCGGTGATCTCATCGCTAATGATAACTGACTCAACTCCAAACAAGAGTGGGGTGAGAGATTAAAACGCTACAAGGCACCTACAGTGCAGCTACAGTAAACCAGGTCCATGATGTAATGTTTCTCAAAAGCAACAGGGCGAGGTCTAAACACATGAAAGTCCAGGGCCAATTGGAAACAGATTTGACCTGACAAGTGTGATTGTAGCCTGTTGTTTCAAGACAAGACCTGTGTGTGTATGTGAGTGAGAGAGAGAGAGAGAGAGAGAGAGAGTGGAGAGATAGCGCTGGGGAGTTAGGTGGCGGGCCTCAAATTTCTTTTTACCATCCATGAAATCCACAAACACCGCACAGCCAGGGGAGTCTTAAGAGATGGAGATGAGCCTCGAGGTGCAGCTGATGAACGTGCGGGACCAGCCAAGCAACATAAAAAGAGAGATCTGTGTAGCCATTGAAGTGAATTTAGAGCAGTTGTTTCTAATTAGGTCTGGCTCCTGGGATCAGCCCAGAAGATACGTTCCTCCTGAACGTCTCTGCTTCTATAAACAAACCTCCTCTGGTGCTCGAGCTGACTGAGGCCTCAGACCAGCCCCCCGATGCTTGCCTTCGCCAAGAAGTCTACTAGACCTCGCTGTTTGATGCACTTTTGACTAATAATAATCACATCTGGAACACTTGTTGATGACATGCAGAAAGGTACAGTTCAGATCGTTTCATCTGAAGTGATCAGTGTTAACTTTTGGCACCTGACTTAGATTTTTTTCAGTCTTCAGTCCAATTATTTAATTTAATTTGTGTTGGTTATTTTCTATTTTTTGTCCAAAAAAATCTAATGATATTTATGTCACTTTTTGTCAGCAACATCTAGGTCTAATTTTGTGCTACATCTTTCATTTTGCAGTAATACCACCAACACAATGTCCTTTTCAAATCCACTTGCGATTCCTGATGACTAGAAACTACAATGTTGGATAATATTAAAACTTAAAATATTAAATATTAATTTTTCCCTACACAAATCAACAGTGGCTAACTGAAAGTTAGCATTTCCTCCATGCCCACAGCCGAGATAATGTTCTGTTATAGTTTCAGTGTTGGATTAGTTGCATCTTGTGGCAAAGGTGCAGATTGCAGCCAACTAAACACCTTCAGGTAATGTCTAAGCACCCTCTCTTGAGACAGTTTTGGTTTGTCTGTGTTACGCTACCGTGGAAACAATATGGCTGACTCCATTGACCCACTCCCCATGAAGATATGAAGGGTTAATGAAAGCTTCTAAGCTTAGATTCAGCTGATTATACATTAATGAAAACAATTATGAATACCACATTCTATCTGTGTCAGTATCACCCTCAATTCTACACACTACTCTTTAAATGTTAAGCCAAACTTTTAGTAAATTTACACATGCTGGTCTACTTTGAATTTTTTTGGCTAGACTTTTTTGGACACTTCTTCACTTTTAGATTGATTAATGCAGTCCATTTTTTTTTCATGATTACTTTTTGGTTGTTAACCATGAATGAAACTGTTTTTTTTTTAAGTTTACTTTTTTATACAGGTTTGGACCTGTTTTCACTGTCAGTTCATAGTTTTTTGTTGCTAAAAATTAGCACCTGAATAGAAATAAGCAGCACGCGCTGGAGCTGGAATCCAACTCTTAACGTGCCAGCAGCATCATAACCGGGTAACGGGACAGTCATCTTTCACAGAGCGGTGCTCATGTGCTTTCATTTTACTCAGCATGCAGTAACTCAGCGTGCCCATTTCTCACCCTTCATTCTCACTTCACTTGTTTTTCACCCACCATTTCTCTTCATGTCTCCCAGACTCCTTCACCGTCCCCCATTATCCTTTTCTCTGCTACACAAGGACTAATCGCCACCTCACCCCTTGAGTTAGAAAAACAAGCTAACCTTTGCATTATCACCCCTTACGTCTGCTCGGGCTATTATCGTCTTCTTAAGTTACCTATCCAAAGCCTGCAGTTATGAATCTTAATACTGCATGCCTTTGAACCCGGTATCACAATGCATACTTTAGTGAAATATCTTCATCCTTTTCTACCACACTTTGATCACTAAGTAGGAGTGAAGCACAAAAACTGTTACAAGTGCTCAAAATTGGACAAGTCAGGCGGAGGACAGGCAAGGCTTGCAATCCTTTATGAATGACACAGCACAATATTATTTCACTGTTATTTATGTTTTAGCTGTGTTATTCCAGATTGCTTCGCTTTATAAAACCCAAGTCCTGAATAAAAAGGAGCCACATACGCACAGTATTCTGATTCAGTTATAAATTGGTTTCGGCCTGCTCCTGATGGGGAAGATGAGAGAAGATATATTGCATAACTCACACTGACTGGTTGGTGGAGGCTTGACACAGCAGCGGGGTAATCCTGATCCAGCGAGGGGGTGTCCTCACCCAGCCCTGCTGCTGCTCCACATGTACAACTTCAACTCTGCGTGTGTGTGTGTGTGTGTGTTTTGTGTGTAAGTCAATGCCTTTTCTCCTCCCAGCACTCTTAAGCACTCTTTAAGGCTATTTATAATCTGGGTTTTTGTTTGCAGGACTGGGTTGTTACCTCCACTCGCTTATCTCTGAGTTATTTGATAGAGTAACGGGGTCACCGGAGGAAGAGTGATTTCCACAAAATGAGCATGCAGTGACTGGGAACTGATGAGTTCCAGTGGCTCAGTGGCTGGGCAATCATTCAGACAAGTTTAACCGCTCCTTCTGCCTTGATCTCAGGCTGTTTGTTCACCCAGCCATGATAGCTCATGCACGAAGTTGCAGAAGCCGGACTCACCAGTGATGGATGTTTTGCCTCTGTCATCCCATTGGTTTAGCTGTGAAACAGTTTTTTAAGGTCGGCTACCTCTCTGCTGACATTCAAGGAGTTAATTCTGTTGGTTAAACCTGACATTTAGAGACATTTTTCCCTAATCCATTTCCTTGAAATAGTTCATGTCAATAGACATTAAATAATACAGTCAGTGCTGCAGCTTACAGACATTGAATTAAAGCTTTATTAATTAGTTTTCTTTTGCCATTTGGCATGAAAATTCCCCCAGACAATCTGAATTGAGACTGTCAACAAGCTATACATGCCATATGTTTGACATATTAGAGCTGTCTCAATGTTGACATTGCTAAAGTGTTACCAAACCATTCCCTGTATAACACATCGAGTCACAGCATGTGTTTGGAGACAGGCCATCTCACGACAGGCTCTGTTCACCTTCCTCTGTCACATTACACAGAGTTATTTCACTCTTTAGAAATATAAAAAAGATTCACTAGTGCAGCTTTAATAGTATATAATAACATGGACAAAACTAGCAACCTCAACTACCTGGACAACTCATGTACAAGTCATGTCATTGTTAACTTTGTATTCAAAACAGTTTGAGTACAGTCATGGTTATTGGATTAGTTTGTTTTTATATATTTCATTTTTATTAACTTTTATTTAAATGGTGCATCTGAAAATCAACAACTGTTTATAAACTTCGCACAGCTAACTACATTCTAACTAAACTTTGTGTCTGTTTTTCCTGCAATTACCTCTGGACTTCCTAGTTCTCTGCAGGAAACTACCTGGAAAACTATTAGGAATGATTAGATCTCATAAAAATAAAGCTTTACTATTTCACTTCCCATCACGATGATCTAAATGTACCCCTCCACGCTGCCAGGAATGAAATTCCGGTGTACTACTGAATCCTGATGGTAAAATCCTGAGTATATATTGGCCTATATCAGCCAATAAACTGTGTTCCTTTTTAAGTGAAGAAAAATGTGCCAAGGTTGCTAAAACCCTTCAGATTTTATGACAGACATGACCTCCTCAGTGGTAGCCATGGCCCTGCTTACCTACCTCCTGCTTGAGGGACCTTAGCTAATCTGTTTGTGAGACTGGGTGGCTTCAAAAGTGACATTCCCCATTGGGATCCCTAAAGTGCTGTATTTATCTATTTATCGATCTGTGTATCAGTGCATATTAATTTGTTTTGAAAAATCACACACAAAAAAAACAAGTTTTGGTCATGTCAAAACTTTTCTCTCAACAATTTTATGATTTCGCTGTTTAAAAAAAAACGGTTTGACAGACAGTCCAGCTCCTGGGAAAAGTGGCATTGCAGCGGGGTGGAAGGCATTAAGAGCTTTCAGCAACGCCCTGAGGCAGGCTTATGTGAAACCCTGTTAGAGAAGGGCTAATATTTTACAGTCAGTTTGGTATTTACCAGAAGCTAGTATCGTTCACCTGAGATCAAGACCAAAGTATCAAAACATTCGGAGGATGAGCAATGAACCTGCTTCTCAGCTCTCTTCCGAGGATAAGGATCCTTCACTTACCAACGAGGGGTTCACTTGTTAGCCACATGGAGGACAAAGAGAAACACAAAATATGGGGGGTAAAACTTTTGTGCCTACCATTATGTTGACGTTAGGCATCTAAAATGTGACACCACCGAACGCTTTGCCTGTGAGCCACAGCCGTGACGTAATCCATGATACACAGCAATAAAATGTAGAAAATCCTCTTTTGTAAAACATGAGAGGGAGAAGTCAGCGTGGTTGATTGATGGAATTGTTACAGGGTCTACTTAACAATCCTCTAAATTTAGATCTGATTTCGTATCCCTGTTCTGAGCATGGAGTTCTGGCCTGCGACCCAGGCATTACCTCAGCCGTGGAGCTTTGAGTGAGTGCGGTGTGCTTGAAGCCTGGGCAGAGAGGCTGCTGTCATCCAGTCGTAATAGCAACTATTGGTATGTTGAACTGAGCCCAGCCTGGAGTGTAATGGCAAAACAAGCACAATTGTTCACATCCAGATACATTATTCCCGCAGCTGCAAACTGAAAACATGCTCATGTTTGTGCCGGCCTGTTCGCACAGGGAGGTAAAGAGAGCCAGAGCAGCCAGGTGGTCTGGGTTTCCTCAAAGCCTCTCTTTCACTCGTATATCCTTATTTGCATTTTGATGATTGTTCCTGTTGTTGTGAATAAAGCGCGGTGAGTCCACATGATGAGCTGTAGGTCAATGTAAGAAGTAAAGAAAGAAGAAATGATGATGTAAACCCTGAGCTCGGGGTATTATTTGAACTTAACCGGGATTACAAGAGTATCTCATTCACATTACCAATGAATATATTTGGTGTCAAAAGCAGTTGTTCATGTTAAAAAACTAATTTAAAACAATTAATTTGTCACACATTGATTTCGAAGACAAACGTCCTGTTTCGAAGCAGAGAGAGTATCCTTAAAAAAAGAAAAAGGCTCATATGGTGTGTTTTAGCATATTTCAGCTCATTGCTTTGGTTTTGTGGTCTGCAACTTTAATGTCAAACTCGTTTCCCATCACAGCAGGAAACTGTTCAGTGAAAAAGCTCAGATACATCTACTGTATAGTGCGCTACCTCCTCACAGCACAGAATGACTGAGAGACACAGATAGCAAGAGACCAGTTTTCTTTTTTCAGGAGTTGAGAGTGAATATTGGACTTACATTCACCAGGGAATTTACATTTACAGGGTTTAAAGTAAGGTTGTAGTTTACCACAACTTATGATTTTTTTTTTGGCCATCACTCCTATCAGTAATCATAAACTTGTAATGACCATGGGGGAATGAGCTGACTTCAGGCTAACCCTCCTCCAAACTTAATTAGATAAAACAAAGCCAATGGTAGAATTATTACCTAAACTGCCTGCTGTAAACATCCATCAAATTTTCCAGACTGACTTCCTGGTTAAACTTTGAGCCACCATGATCAATGCAGTTGTTTGTTGTTGTCTTGTGCAATGAGAATGAATAAAGTGGTTTGGCTGATCCAGCTAAAATGTTACCTCATTTACACGTCTGACTGCTTGTGTTTTCTGCCTTGACAAACTCCATGATGGTTATGTTGCTGCATTCCTAGAACTCCGCCATCAGTGTGGTTAGTATAATGTTATCGTAACCGAAAGAAACGATGGCCAAAGCTATTTAAAAATTGTAATAAATCAGAATTATTCTTGAACAGTGTGGATTTGGACCCCTGATGTTCCTCCTTACACTGACTGAGCCACGCTGCCTCCCACAAACTCGACCCAAACCCACTAACTAAACACAGATGCCAGAGTCGCTCCACCGCGTGCATTAATACCTTTAACAGGGACTGAATGACACTAGCAGCGGAGGGGAAGCGCATTCCTGAAAAAAAACATAGAACGCATCAAAGAGCGGAGAAAGAAATTAGATGTTGTTTTCTGCTCTTCTCTGTTTTTCAGTTTCATTTGTTTCCCCCCTCAAGGAGAAACCAATGAAATCCAAATGCTCCACTGGCTTGTCTTTGTTGAAGTTGCATTAATAGGTCTCTGAGTTTCCCCTTCAGAACCCACCTGACTACCACAATGTTCCTGTATTGTGATGAGGATGCATAGTAAGTAGCCCACAGGATGTTAATGCATAATATGTTCTCACAGTCGAATACATGAAATGCCTTTCATCCTTGCTGGACATGGACTGAATGCACAGGAGGTTTATCCAATAATGTTTGCATGTTTTCAGGTTATAGACGGTGTCATACACTGGGGCATGAAATTAGATTCATCAGTATGTAATCAGAGCATTGTCAACATCCATGATATTCAACATATGAGGTCTGGCTCTGCAAAAAGAGAGTGTTGTTACTTTTCATGGTTCATCTCCATCACATTTACTGCATCTCGGTCTTCGACATAGCATAAAAGAATTCAGTGTTAACATGTACGATGACGCCATGTTTATGTTAAGAGTATTTCTGTCTGCAGCCTGTGTAATGTGCACAGTCTGAGCACCTTTATTTTAAGATTCTCATGTTCTCGTGGGGGAATTTCAGGAAAACGGGACCAAAAGCTTTTATTTTTAGAACAATAGCAAACGCATACGTTGCACGAATGACATGAATATTTCATGACATAACTTGTATAATGAGAGTTCAAAATGGATTTCATCACACTTAATGACTTGAGTTGCACATGAAACAGAAGAGGCGCAGTGTGCTCCCTCCATCAGGCCTGACTTTCAAAATAAGCATGCTCTCATTTCTCATGAAATAGGGTTCTGCTCAAACACAGTGAAAGGATTTCTTCTGGGTTATCTATCAACAACACTGGCAGCCAGAGGATTACTCATTTGAATGTCCCTGATAATATGACGGAGTCATGGAATATTATCAAATTACCAATAAATTAAACTTGTTTTTGTCGAGAACTCAAGTGATACAGTAAGTTGCTCTGTTTTATAACATTCACATTGAGCTTTTGTCAGGAAGTGAAAGAAGAGTAGATGCAAGGTTCCATGGGAAATCAAAGGACCAAAATGCCATGAACTCATTCACATGCTAACAGACATTTGGAGCCCATTTTCCACTGAAATATCTAAAATACATCAAAGCACCCAATTGATATTCAGTGATTCCACAAACCCCCAGACACAAAAACTCTTATCTTGATTTAAGATTGATTTTTGCCTGCAAAGTGTAGACATCAAACAGGGAGAAAATAGAGTTTCATCCACTGAGCTTTCACCTGCATGTGTAAAAAACAATCCAGCCGGGTCTTTAATACATCAAATTTAGTTTGATGCATACTCGTTTTCAGCCAACATAAACATTACACTGTTGCTTTTAAATCTAGTAGGACACCATGGGACAGGCAGCCAAGGTGTAGAGATTACAGGGAAAACTAATTTATGATTCCTTTCTCGTCCGACTCGGTAGTTTCAGGGCTGAGGAGAAACACTGCTAAGCCCCTGGTGTTTGAGCCAGCAGGTAGTTACAGTAACTGTTTTTTTAAAAACAATTGTTCTCAACCTTCTTTTACAACAACGAAACATATGGTAACTTCATACAAACAGATTCTCGAATGATGCATAAATATACACTGTTACACTTGTGAGTATTCTCAGAAGCAGCCTTGATATTCCCTAATCCTCCACCCCATGATGCATGGCCTGAGCGGCAGCAGGATTTCTATGAAGAAGTACTTCTTGCACGTGGTTGGCTCAACAAGACCTAGAGAGTATACTGATAAGCATTAAGCTGCATAGAGCATAAACTGCAGAAGCAGTATATATGGTGTCGGCCATATAGTAGATTTTTGAAGGGATACAATGAAGTTTGGATTTTCCTGACTTTATCTGTTGCAGGGTTTTTTTGGAGACAGACATCTGCACAGGGAGGAAGCCTAGGTGGATTTGATTTTGGGCAAGGGAAAAGGTGACAGAGCTGTCGACATGGACAACACACCCTAAAAGTTGCTTATTTATTAGCTTTAATTACTTACTGAAGCTGTGTTCAGTATCAGAAACACCTCATTAATCCCCAGGGGACATTTCAGAAAAGACTCATTGGCCCTTACAGGGATTAAACTCACAACCTTGGCATCATTGGAACCACACTCCAGCTGAGCTACCCTTTTTTTCTTATAAGAGCTAGCCTGCTCGCTACCTTGCTTGCCATTAAACCTTTTACAAGGTATACACAGCAGACAGATGATGTATCATTCAGTCATTCACTACTCCCTATATTATGGCCACTCAATACTTAACTCAGTAGTGAACAAGCAGAATGAGCAAATAGATATTTGGGCAAACCCATTTCAATCTCAGTATATATAGGAATGCACTGATTTGATTGGCTAAATAACCTTACATGAGATGATTTACAGTGAATGCAACTGGTTTGTGAGTTTCTCGGGTCGCTGGAAAAGCAGTGTGTTGAAACGTTTCATCAAAATGGAATGATTCTGGATGATTTATCAGGTACAGGTCTGGGTCTGGATAAGAAGATGTCTAGGAAGGACCCAGACAATGATCTGCATAACTCAGGTGCAGTGAATATATACAAAGAATTCAGACAATCGGGGGGGAAAAAGGCTGACAGGAAATGGAATGCACTGTATCATACATAGGAAAAAATTTCACAGAGCTACATTTGGAATTTCATTACATTTAAACTTGTGCTTCTGGCACCCTAACAAACTCAAGTCCACTGTTCACTCTCATTTTAGCTCTGACTTGTCCTCCACCAACTTTTGACCAGAGAATGAATAATCTGGCTGATGTTATTTGCTGAATGTGAGTGTTAGTAGTTGCTAACTTTGTCTGACTGCTGTTTGGTGGCCCAGTAGAAAATATGGACTTTTTGCTGCGAAGCAGATACCAAACCAGTAACCACTAATGGAGGGAGTGAACCAAAACACTGAAACTATTTGGCTAAAATACATTACACATTACTTATTTAAACCATTGTTAATATAGAAAATACTTGTGTAGCAGTTATGCTAATAGTAGTGTAAATGACAGGGACAAACTAATGTATACCTTTGAAGTTAGTTCATTCCAATACATCAGTATATCATGTTTTAAATCAAATTACATCTATTTTCAAAAACTTTTTAATGATTGTATTTCCCATAGGATTTTGTATTGGACTGCATTATTTGTATATATGTAGGTGTTCATTTTATTGTGTGTATAATTTGGTTAAAAACTGGGACAGAGGCACTCTTGTTTCTCTCAGGGCCAGGCACACTGCTGATTGTATAGGTGTTGTCTGTTGTGTAATGAAATAAGACATCTGTCATGCACTCTGGCTGCCATTATCTCTACCCATGAGTACACAACATACACATATGGTGCACCTTTAGGACAAGCATGCGCTATCCAGCAGGTTTTCAGTGAGTGGAGAGGGGTGAAGGAAATGATCCATCACTCAGAGTAAACTCTAAACAGCCTAATGACACGTGGCAATATAAAATGGAAAATTCAAATAAACACCACTGGGCCTGTTTGGAGGCACTCCTGGTACAATAGCCCAAACACTGGGCATTTGAGTAATCATTACTAGTCATAACTCAGCACACTGGAGATGTTAAATAAACAGTATACTTCTGTAAGGCATATACAACAAGGCCCGAATTTACTTTAGCCGTATCACAGGAATCTGTGAGCTAAAGGACACTCGCCAGCCATGCCAGAGACAGTATCTTTTAATGTCATGTCACGTCTTTTCATTAACAGTGAAGCCTTTCTGCTTGCCTTTTACAAAAACTTACTACTGTATGCCTTGGTGGCCCCTGAGCTGATTTGTGGCGGTTGCATGACATAACAAAGCACCCATCTTGTTTCAAAACTTTCAAAACTCAGCCGACATGTAACCCGCCTGATTTATAACACATCTGTGCCTCAAAGGGTGCATTTTTCCAGCACACTTTTCGTGCCAGCTATACCGCTGCATCTAAGCTGAGCTTGTAGAAAAGAAAGGAGAAAATCATTTTCGCTCTCACTCAAGCGCATGCTTGTTATGAGGCCAGAAATGATTTATAAAACCATAAGCTGGGGTGCATCCAGGAACGATGTGGACGCTGACTTCATAGGTGAAACCCTGCCTCTAATTGGCTCCTAATTGGGCTTGATTACATGGCTATTAGGAGGAGTTGTCTGAACCCAGCCAGGCCAAGCCCCATGGTGGGGTTAACACTGATGCCAGATACTGTTATGAAGCCCAGGTAAGGTGTCACAGCAGGGCTAAAACCCAGTGGGCCCTCAGTTAGAGTCCAAATGAAGGCTATTACATTACTGCTTTTCCTGAATACAATTTTATGCAATTTAAGAGCGAAGAAAGAGGAATAATCACTTAATAAATAATGTTCTTAAAGGATTACAGAGTGGTTATTGAAAACTACCTCATGCCATAGAACGGTAGTCTGTAACACTGTAGACTTATTTTTTTTCCCTTGCCTTTTACTTTTGACTTTATTCTACCCAGGTCACACCTCATCCTTCACATGTCAAAACCAAAACTGAGCTCCTCTGCACCGAATCAAAACTTCCATTCCAATTAACCCTGAACCACAGAACAAAATCTGACAGAAAATTCAGCATCTGGATAAATCCAGTCTTCTTAACTGAAAAATGTCCAAATATGTAAGAAAAGAAGCCTAAAAAGTTTCTAATGCTAACCCACCATTTTGCTTCTCGAGAGTTAATTCTCTCTAATGGTAAAAATTGTGATAATTGGTCAAGGAATAACTTTTCCTTCTAACATAACAAAATATAGTTCTTTGCAAAGCCATTTATCATAATTAGTGTCCTGCATTTTGTCTTATCGAGAAAAAGATCAGACCTTACAGTTAAAAGATACAGACACAGACTGAAATTACCCTCAGTGTCTAACAATGGTTTAGTGACAGCATGAAGAATTGCTCTCTCTTTGCTTTTGCATCTTGGACAGTTTGGGGTATTGTCTCTCTCTCTAAAATGCATCTTACTGGAGTAAGACCTGATGTTTACTGCCACTTGATAAGGCGATCTTGTCAGCAAGCTGCATATTTACAGATCCAGCAGTCATGGGACAATATTTTTTTGTTATCTGTCCCCATTTCTATCTGTTCATTGGTTTTCTATTCTCAATCAGTTGAACTTCACTTTCTACTCACACACCTGAGCCACTCTTCAAATGGCCATGTTTTTCATCACTGAAGTAACTTCATTATATCTGCCTGCCTTTTGAGTCTGCATTCAGGCTGTGACAGGGATGTAAATATTGTTTTTAAAATCTACTCTTACTTACTTTCTCTCTATGTTGGGGAATAAATTCAACACACAACTGCTAAAATCTGAAGCCACGATCATAATATCAATCCAACATGTGCCCGTTCAAAATGGGTCTCATACATGCTAAGATGCCCATTAGCTCTCCATAATATGTGTAAAAAAGCCTTACATTTATGTCATTCTGCTGGTCCCCTGACAGCCATTACTAACCCAATATCCTGTTTCGGAGAGAGTGAGCCTCCAGCATGTTGCTTTTGGCCCCTCACCAAATCACAAAAGTATGAAAATTACCCATCCAGTCATAGCCTGCAGCTCTTTAAAAGCCATCAGTGTTCCTTTTGACAAACCTCCACATGGCTCAGAGGCCAGACCTGACTGGCAGTACAAGACTCTGCCCAACGCCACCACCGACCGCAAAGCCTCTCACCTCCCTCTCCCCCCCAGAGGAACAAAGTAACCCGGGTCAGCTCAAGTTATTTGTAAGGCTGCATAATTCAATGACCGCGAGGCCTGGCGATTATAGCTATGCAGAGAGCCCAGATAAACAGCGTCGGTTTCCTCTCGCCTTGTTATCAGTTTTCTCATACACTCGCTGGCCTGAGCTCTACCCCCGCCTCACTCTACGTGTCACATCCCCCCGGAGTGTTGGGCTCAGAAATAGCTTGACATGTTGTCTGTGGGCGTGCTCTCCTCCTTTTTTTTTGCAAGATGTGACACCAGAGGTTGGTAGTGTGTTCAGTGTAGCGGCTCCCACATGTGTAAACTCAGACAAACGCTGGGAGGGCCACTCTTGCTTGGAGAGCTGCATAATAATATGTTGTCACTGAAGTTCAGCGAGGCGTCAAGAAATGCAGCATTGCCTCACATCTGACAAATACAAGAAAACGTTGCAAGAGGTCAAGTAAAACAGCCAACGATATGAATAGTTCCTCGTCTGATTTTACGCCCTCACTCAGACTGAGTCAAGTATGATTAATGCTGCTGCTCTTGACATGAAGTGAACAAATGAATCAAGCTCCATCCAAACCGAGAAGGGAAAGCATCATTCAGAAGCGTTCGGGATTACTGGCATTCCCGAGAGGCTGAGGTATTCGCCAGATTCCTCGAGCACAATCATGCACAAACAGAGTCAGGTGTCAGGTGCTGCTCTCGGGCCTGCCAGTGTCAGGTTAGGATCGTTAAGAACGTCAGGCTTGGCAACGCGAAGGGTTTGAGCGGCAACTGGCATCGCACCAGGAACCAGGCTCTCGCTGAAACAGATGCTTGCCTTTATGAATTGTGGCATATCCTCAGCGCTAGACTTTGCGTCACATTTCTCGGTTACCCGGCTTTGCCAGGAATGACTTGGAACTAATGTATAAAAGCTATCCTGCTACACAACTCATGCAAATGTGACGTGCGGGTGCACGACTAAATAGCAGATAGGGTCCGCTGAGGGAAACCGGATGCAAAATGAATCACATTTTCTATGTCCACTTGTGGTCTCCGCGTGGTTTTGGTGTTTTCCAGTGTTCGACTGCTGGTCATTGAAATTGCTTCCTTTTGAAATCAAATAGTCCCCGTTAGCTCTGTGTGCTTAACAATCATCATGGAGAGAGCTGGTTTTACTTGGCATTTCACCGTCACTTGTATGAGGTCATCGTCAGCCACACAGGCATGAAACTTCTGTTTATTTCACAGACGTGTGTGTGTGTGTGTGTGTGTGTGTGTGTGTGTGTGTGTGTGTTTGAGGTTCTGCGAGGGCATGTATGTGACAAAAGGAGCTGTCGGTGTGTTATACTGCAGCCCCCTCCTGTGGTAATTGAAAGTGCTATTAGTGTGGCTTACACAAACATCATCCAGCAAACCACAAGTTCATGTAATGGTACGGCTTGTGTCAGTCTGTCTGTGTGTTACTATGTTTGCACCCACAAAAAACATTGTGCTGATGGTGGGGGCTCTGATACATTGCGTGATACAGACACATTAAAGCCATGGGATAAGACTGGCTCTTCTTTCAGTTTTGGGCACCGTTTCTCCTGAATGTGATCAGGGAAAAGTAAAACATCAGTGACGTTGTTGTCTTAAACATCTAAAACCACTTTATGTCGATGTTGAAGTGAAAGTGAGTGCCCCTAATTGGAACTAGCGTTCTGTTCATTCACGATACCGCTGTCACCTGATTTGACTGACAAGCTAACGGGCAACAAGCTGACTTCTGCTGCGCCGTTATCCCGACCATTGACTTTTATTGTATTGTTGGGCGCAAAAGCTAACAGGTGATCTCATGTTGCCGTTGAGTGACGAGTTAACAGCTGATGTAAGATTTGTTGTCGTGGCAATGTTCCTGCAGGCAGATGGATTTTAGAAGTTAGTCATAAGCCTTAGCTACACATATGGTGGCAGATCCAAAATGCTTTTACACATCCATCACTTACTTTGGTGCCATAATTATCTGTGTAGCACGATTTGTGAGGGGTTTTTTGTGGGATATCCTAGTTTGCAGAGTAACACTAAAGAGAGACAGTAAACTTTACCACTGCTTACAGGTGGAGTATAAGGCAGGACCTCCTGCACTTATAAACTGTGAATTTTGACTTAAGTCAGAAAAAGATCAAATTATTTCATTGTTTACCGTGGTCCCATGGTAGTTCAAATTTCAGATAAAATTGACAGAAACTACAAAAGTAAGATCTGTGTTGGAATTAAATAGAAATAACTTTAACTAAAGCTATTCTCTCGTTTCATGCTTCCCCCATTCCTGTGTCCACTATTAGGAGATCCACAA
The DNA here is from genome assembly GCA_016785225.1 of Psettodes erumei. Taxonomy (NCBI): domain Eukaryota; kingdom Metazoa; phylum Chordata; class Actinopteri; order Pleuronectiformes; family Psettodidae; genus Psettodes; species Psettodes erumei. The sequence goes on along the minus strand of JAFBJZ010000407.1, from coordinate 1,055,905 downwards.
TGTAAAAGGTCAATGTGCACTTTAGGCCTTTAGATTTTGCATCACAATTTCATTTATTATTCTCTTCAATATTTATTCTTTTTGTTGACTCTTGCCCTTTTTTTGCTCGCCCAATGTTTTTATGTGAAAAGTTACTTCATTTTTATTTATAGAAATGACCTTGAAAGGAATCTGAAATCTGAATATAATTAGGTTCTGATCTGTCTCTTAATGTAGAGCCTCAGATTTTGTGATACAGCTAAGTGCTGTGAAAACATGCCGCGTCTTACCTGACTTGGATAACGCGAGGCGAGACGGGGAGCAACGTTTGCTCATCAAGTGCCAGTCATGAGTTCAGACCAGACGTCCTGGACATGGATCAAGAACAAGTCATTTAAAAGCTTCAATTAGACGTAGTGGAATGTCTGCACAGTCCCAGAGTGGTGATGTTGTATGAGTAAGCTAACATGCGTGGTAATACATAAGTGACTCACTGTTTTGTTTGCTCTTTTGATGCTCGGCCACGCTCCAGCCCCTGAGCACAGTTTAGCTTTATTTCAGACGAATGATGAGGATGTGTGGACGGATAGTTTTGGACAAACGGCACACCGTTAGTTCTCCTGAACCCGGTCCAGCTAAGCTCTCTCATACTTGTGTTGTTACACATCTGAAAGCAATAAAGTAAGGAAAAGAGAGGGACGGGCAAATTGTAGATGGTGAAAGAAGAATTTTAACAAGTTAATAAATAGCTTTTTATACTGTACCTGTTTACAAGGTTTTATGTGAAGCTGAGACTGGGTAAACTTTACACAGTGAACTCACGTTTGATGGCTGCACCAATAGAAAAAGGAAAGTTTGCAGTGCCTCCAGGGACATTTAATATTTTAATCCATATTCATGCTTTGAATCTGAGTTAACAGACACAGATGTGGTCATGACCAGAGGACAAGATGACTACATCTATCTCATTCAGACAGTTGTGTTTAATGCTTGTGGTCAGATGTCTTCGTGGAACGACTTGTCCTTTAGGAAGAGCACAGCATTCCTGACCTAAAAAAGGGAAATCTGTTTCTTACTCGTAAACAATATATTACTTTAGACTTTAATAACTCAGGGTCTGCATCATGATGTATGAATGAAATCATCTCAGAGCTTTATTGACCCCTGCTGGTGACAGGTGTGAATTACAAAACTACATCTTGTCTGCAAAACTTCACTATAAGAAATGCTTTTTGTCCAGAGATCTAAACAAACTGTCACCTGCATTCATTCATTTTCCCCTGAGCACTCCTGACTCAATGGCACAAACCATGTCATATTTACTTTTCATTACTTACCACCTTGTCTAAAGGCCTCAGCAAACTTCATACAAAAAGTTTGTTGCGGTATGATCATGTTTTCAGTTAATTTTAAACCTGTTCCAAATGGCCATGCTCAAAGTGGGATGCAATCCCTGCCACGGTATCCTCCTCTTGGCTGCACATTCCCATTCTGTCTCCAAGAACACTGTGTCTTTTTGCGTGTCTTTGTAGTCATGGCGTGATGAATACAAATGGGAATAATGGTGCACCCTTTTGGACAATCTCCCCTCGAAGGCATTCATGGCGCGGATGTTATGCTGCATTCAGCGGGGCGCAGCTGTATGATTGTACTCTTCTCTCCTGAAGGTGTACTGTGGTATCAGGCGCTAATAGTTTAGCTGCGAGGAGGGATCTCTATGGATCCAACTCAGATCCACACCTTGAACTCATCGTCATGTTCCTTAAACTATTCTGAAACATTTTTCACAGTGTGACAGGACACATTATCCTGCTGGAAGAGGCCACTGTCATCAGGGAACACTGCTTCCATGAAGGGGTGTAGTTGGTCTGTAACAGTGTTAAGCAGGGTGGCATTTGTCAAAGTAACATCCGCATGAATCCAGAATTCAAAGTTTTCCAGCAGAACATTGTCCAGACCATCAAACTTCCTCTCCTGGGCCTTGCTTTTTCCCATAATGCATCCTGGTACCACGTTCTCTCCAGGTAAATGATGCACTCACACCCAGCCACATGATGCAAAAGAAAACATAATTCATCAGACATGAACACCTTCTTCCACAGCTGCATGGTGCAGTTCTGATGCTTTCAGCAGTGGACAGGGGTCAACATGAGCATCTACACAGCCAGCTGTGATGAACCGTGTGTTCTGACAGTTTTCTATCACAGTCAGCATTGAGAGACTGGACCACACAGGCCAGCCTTCACTCCCCCGTGTCAGCACTGAGCCTCGGGGCCCACTACCCTGTCACCAGTTCACTTGTTTGTATTTCCATGGACCGCTTTTGGTCGGTGCTGACCACTGCATGCTGCATACCCAGAACTGCTGTTCAGGAGATGTTCTGACCCAGTACTATAACCATCATTTTGGCCCCATCAGAGTTACTCATATTCTTACACTTGTTCATTTTCTCTACTTCCAACATGTGAACTTCAAAAAGTGACTGCTCACTTCATGCCTCATATATCCCACCCCACGACAGGTGCCATTGTAACGAGATAATCAGTGTTTTGGCAGTGGTTTTCATGTGGTGGCTGATCACTGTGTAGAAAGTAACGGAATGTGAATAGCAAAGTGCAGATACCAGATCCAATAACTCAGGATGAGTCTGATCTAAGTTTAGAGTCCGTACATTTCATTTATTTTGGATTTTTCTGGCAATACAAACAGTACCTGCAGCCTGCCATGACTTAATGAATGTCACTGACAGGTTACTGCCTGAATTTTAAAATGATTTAAAATGATTATAAAATGTATCTAAAGTGGATCAGTCAAGCCCAGACAGTGCATGATCCAACGAGCAACAGTGGGCTTCATTTGTTTTAATGTAGCTACTTTTATAGAGTATGTTCACATTTGTTGTCACGCTTGTTCTCCGGGGATTTACTGAAAAGATGTCTGCCTTGTTTGCAAAAGTAAAAATATATATTTAAAGACTGTTGTGAGGCAGACATTCCTGGATGATGTATCCCAGTGTCCAGCCACCCAGCTGGATGTAGCCAGCAGCTCCATCATATCAGTGACCAGGCAGCTCCTTTGATTCTTAATGGAAAGCTTGGGCGCAATGCTTCCCTTTGCTCTGTCATCTTAATCTTCAAAGTCATTCAGAGGAACCGAACCTCCTTAGTTGCTGCTTCTGGACAATCTGAATGACTCACACCTTCCGGACACATGCATATTCATACACGCGCGCGCGTCTTCCTTGGAGGTCTGTCACGCTCCATAATGATATGCACCTCCATGAGACAAAAAACGTCAAAAGAAACTTTTGATGTTGCATAGCTAATAATCCAGTTCACATCCCACATCAGACATCACACATTGCGTTTGCTGCAGCCAAATCCTATCAAACAGCTTTGTGTGAATGCTGACTTCTCCTGTGTGGTTTGATCATTTTTCACAGGGAAGCGGGACCAGGAGCTTTCAGGACTCTGTCTATTCTCAGAATTCTGTTCAACTTGGTTTGTGCCAAGTTGACGTTTTCTGTCAGTTGAGCGGGTGTGATGTGGCTGAGACTTGCCACTGAGCCTGAACCCGGAACAGTTTACTTGAATCATCATCCAGAGGGCTCTGAAGTTTTACATCGGACATGAAAGCTGTTCCAGGAAGTAGGTTTATCAAGTTTTCAGTTAAACTTTGATGAATAAAAAGCAGGAACCCATCACAAGTGCAGCTTCATGTTAAAAGACTTGTTCTATAAGGGGACTGCAACATGTCTTAAGTACAGTGGTGTCACCATGTGGCCAAGTGTGGCAATCGCATCTTTCTGAGTCAACGAGCTCATAATGGAAAAAAACAAAGATCCTCATCAAACCCTCGGGATCTCCACAGACTGCGAGATTAATGTGTAGTAGCATCATTACAGACTACTGTTAAATTAAAATGTTTTGCCTAATACAAAACATACCCATTGTGCTAACGATCAAGATAATAATGATGTCTTCTAAGAGGCAAATCTCTGTTTCCTCAGCATGTGATAAATTAACACAAACCCAGAACAGTGATGATGCTCATCATAATTTAACCAAACAGTGCAGCTGTAAAGAATCTCTCCAGAAATGTTTAATGACAGAGAATTTCATCTGCTGTTAATATTCATTTGAGTCTCTTTAATGTCTGTGATATGTTTTTCCCCACACAATAAGAAATAAACCATTCAGTATTTATCAAATATATTATTGTTTCGCATGTGTATGAATATGATTTTTTCACTTAAAGTATAAAGTTCCCCTTCACATTTTGATTTTTGTTACAATATTTGGATGTCTGAATGGCGTATGTTCAATCTGACACTCAACATTTGAGTGAGCTCACCTTAAATCTCAGTTTAACACCAGTTTGGGGTTTTGTGTGTTTGACATCACAACTCCTGCAGCTTGGATGACAGTCGTGGTCTAATATAGCCCTTACATACGTATGTTCATGTAAGTGCCAGTGCCTCACTGTGTTTTTAGAAGCCCCAGCACCAATATTTTAGATTCTATAGCTCCTGTCTGATGCAACAGTCTAAATCATCTTCTCTGCATGTGAAGTTAAAAACACAATGAGGCAGAGTGTACATGAAAACACATAAACACATTCCCTTGATATCATTTGATCATCAGCATCAGCATCAGTGTGCAGTCAAAAGAAGCAAGCAGCTCTTATTTGTCACAGCTGATGCTAAACAGGGCAATGAAACTCGAAACTCTGTGATTGCCTCTCTGCCTCCCAGCCAGGAAGATGTGAAGTATTTCTTTATTATTTCTCTCACAAGAGCTTCGGCAGCACATTAACACAGAGCTTGATATTGACTTCTGCCCATCTCCAGCAACAACTCACTTTAATGACGTCTGGCTGACAAACTCTGAATTAAATCAGAATCTTCCACCTGACCTTCACACTGCTGTTTTTCAGAAAGTCAGCCCAGTTATTTTAGCCATGCGTAGACATTGCTACACTGACAATACCCAACTGCATGTCCCCCTAAAGCCTGGTACCACTGATGTCATCTGTTATGTCCTGCCTTGATAAAATGAAGCTGTGGATGTCCAGTAATGTCCTGCAATTAAAGGGCTCCAGATTGGAATTAATTAGAAAGAATTGTAATGACACTTGTAATGACGCTAGTCTAGTCACATGATCTAATAATGTTAAAAAAGAAGGCCCGTAACCCAGGTGTTGTGTTTGACTCAGAGTTGTCCTTTGTCCGTCAGGTGATTAAATTTGTCGAACCCTGCTTTGTCCGATGGAAATATTTCACGTAGATGAGGTCGTTCCTTTCAACTGCCGCTCTAGAAAAGGTCACCCGTGCTTTTATCTCCTCCAGACTCCACTTTTTGCAACACTCTTTATTCTTTATCAGCAGGGGAAACATCCAAAGACTACAGCTGATACAGGAGCGCCGCTGCCAGCCTTCTAACACGTCCTGGGAACACATCAGACCAGTCCCTGCTGCCCTTCACTGGCCACCTGTGAGTTTTAGAATTGAGCTTGTATTTAAAGGCTTGAAAGGTCAAACTCCTGTCTGTATCTTCAATCTGCTGACTCCCTGTGAACCCCATCACTGCTGGAGATCCTCTGGCAGGGCCCTGCTACCGAATCGGCTCCTAAATCTCCACCTGTCACTAAAGATGCAGGCCTGGCCCCTCACTACCTGAGGATCTGAAACAGGCAAACACTATGTTCTCTTATCAAAAAACACTTTTCTCAGTGATTGATTGTTGCATTGGTTTCATAATGTATCTTGTTTTAGATGCATATTTTTGATTATTACTTTAAATAATCAAAAGGTTTGTGCCTGTAAAAAAAAGTTTTTTTTCTTTTCCACTGTCACCAAGTGCTTGCTCACTGTGGGAACTGTTGGGTTTGTCTTGCTAACACTGTCAGGTCTTGAAATAATCAAAATGATACCAATCAACATGATCTAAAAGTAAATGTACTTAGTTACTTCCCACCACTGCAGCACATATATGCTGATAAATGAAGTAGGAGACAGCTTGTGCCAAGCATATTCATAGATTCTGGATTCTCACTGAAGTAGGAGTAGATCATATTTTTTTTATATTTCAAATAGGCAACTGAACTTGTAGATAAAGTGCAAATGCAAATTATTATTAAAATGTTTTATTATTACAGCAAACTCCATTATAAGTGGAATCCACGTGTAATCTTCATTGTATTGTTTGTAACTGTCACACTTGCAGGACAACTTTCCCTGAACGTCAAACAGAAGGCTGGTGGGGAAACAATAGGTGCCAGTCAGCAGGTGGACAGACAGAGGGATGTCCTGGTCCAGGTCGCTCCTGTCCCCTTAGCAACGGCCTGATTAATGCAAACACAGGGTTACTATGGAGGCAGAGACACAATCAGTTCAACCACTTAGCCGGGACTGACCCGGGACACGAGAGCGCCCCGAGGACATGGAGGAGTCACCCGCCGAGGACAAAAGACTGGACTTTATAGGCGACTACGTGCTGAGGACCCTGAAGCTGAAAGTCGACAAGTGGCAGAAATGCGTGTCCTGCGAGGAGAACAGGCAGGTGCTGCAGGAGTTCCTGGACCGGGCCGAGCGCAGGACGCTGGTGGTGTCCGTGAGCGCGGCCGGGCTGCTGCAGGCCGCCGCCGCCTACAGCGGCTCCAAAAGCAAAGCCGTGTACTTCATTAAACAGAGCCAAACGGCGCTCAGCCCCGAATCCATGAAAGACGACTTGCTGTACGGGGACTTGTCTTGCGCTCTGCTCGATCACTTTTCTGCTCTGGTTGAAGAGGTAAGATCGGGAAGCATGGAGGACTGTATGCGTGCAGCGTTTGATCAACAGCTGCAGCCGACCCAGTCAACATGCATTCAGCTGTGGAAGAATGTTACCAAGTGCATTTTCTCCTGTATTGTACTTATGAAAGTAGAGACTTTTACTTTCTTTACTTAAGTTATGCTCCTTTCTAATTACTTTGTCTATTCCTGGGGTTGGGGGGGGCAACGTTCTAAGGGAGGGATTAATCCACAATGGGCTGGAGCAAAAACCAACAGTCAGTTGTGACCCTGACCTCCCTCACAACCTAACTGAGTGAATGTTTTGCATTATAGTTTCTAATTTGTAAGGACAGTAGATTGTGGAGGTCATGGAAAGTGACTAAGTACTCCCACAGAATATTTTTCCTCCACTTCATCTATCCGTCAGCTAGTTTCTAACAAGCTAATCTGCTTGATCCTGACTGACTCAGCCCTTAAAATGTATTTCATGTTAATCAATTTGTAATAATACAACAAACATTGTCACATATACTGTAAAATGATGCATTAAGGGGGGCAGTCTTCATAATCAATAATTGTAAATGTGACACAATGTAGATTGATTTTGTGAGTTTTTGAATGCTGGCCTTTTTCTTGTAATGGACTACTGTGTGTTTTACATTGTGGTATTATGGTTGAAAGAGTTCCGTTGCCTTACGGAACTCTTTCAACCTTGACAATGACCTGGATGACTGAGAAGCTACAGAGATATTGTGGTATCACTTTTTTCACTTAAGTCAACATACTCACCAATTGTTTGCAACTTTAATCAAATTTAGCTTGATTAAGCACATATTTAATTCATAAAATGCCAAATATGTTGGGATAGCATTCTCCAGTCGCACTAGACTGCAGGTAATAAGTGGCCCACAGTCGTAACTAATTAATTAAGGTTATATAAGCACAATATTTACTACTACATGTACTATTTTACATAGGTAAATAATCCTAAAGTTTCCACCTGTAAATAAATAAAACCTTATTCCAAAGCAAACATTTTTCCTCAGCGAAAAAACTCCCTCTTGATTTCCTTCTACTCCTCCAGGTGGTGGCCCCACTGCTCTGTAACAGCAGGAACCACAGTGAATGGCCAAAGGTAGTGTCTCAGGATGTCAGGCACCACGTCCACTCCCTCAAAACCAACGTGTTTGTGGTGTCAGGCCAAGTCCAAGGCAAGACCCTGCTGCCTCTCCCCGCTGGCTCCGAGACGGTGGAGCGGGCCGCCCTCGAGACAGACAGAAGGTAAACATAAACAGCCGGGACACAGAGGTTCACTTCAATGCATCATTTCTTTCTGCTTGCGCATTCTAAAATGGGTCTCTTTATGATACATCACAGGGGGGAAATAGTGGACAAGGGCATCATCCACTCCTTGGAGTCTGCAGTGATCGAGTGGAGCCATCAGATCTGTGCCGTCCTGAAGAAAGACTCCTCTGAGGCTCTGCTGGAAGGCAAAAAGCCCACACCTCACACTGAGCTGCTCTTCTGGAAGAACAGGTCAGCACCTCACTTATTACACACACACACACACACACAAGTATCCACTGGCAGCTCCTCGCAAGCGCTCGCTCCAGTGCCGTGACTGTGTGAAAATAACCCACGTCCCCGCAGGACCTCAAAGTTGAACACTTCTAGAAGTTTTTGCTGATGCTCCTAATTGTTTGATTTTCAGAACACTTTCGCTATCAAGGGAAAAAAGTCATTTGGATCCCAGTGCTCCAGTGTTCTTTTTTGTACCAACTGAGCAGAATTATATCTTATGCTGCTAATATCTTCTACTTTTACCTTGTGTTATTCTTTCACACAAAGTGGCAAAAACTTGTGTTTTCTTGCGTGGGAGTTATACAAATATGCAGTGCATCCACTCTGGTTACACACCCTAACTAATTGTTTATTATGTGGAAATTTGCTCATCACTAAATTAAAACCAGTGGCGCTATGTTTATTAGTTCATATACTAAGTTTGTTGCTACACGGCTAACATTTGTTCACATGTCATTGTTCTAACCTTTACCCCCAACCCTAAACCTAAGTTTTAATGCTTTTAATGCTAATGCTTTAGTGGTCACAAATGTCTTTTTGTCCTCCATCTTTTTTCTCCTTGAAGATATGCAGATTTAGAGTGTATCCACTCCCAGTTAAAATCCTCAAAAGTGAATAAGATGGCGATTCTGTTGGAGGCTGTGGAGAGCAGTTACTCCCCTGCTCTTACGAACATGCATCAGGACATTCTTGCAGGTAATCAATCTGTGCATCTAACAACAGATAACAATGCTTTTCTGAAGAGTAGCATGCATCTGGTTGAAGCACAGTTTTAGATTATTTGTCATCACCCACGCTTTCGCATGAGGCATTTGAACTGACTTTGATCACATCTTCACTCGCCAGCCTTGGAGGAGGCCAGGGACATCTGCACCTACCTGAGGCCCCTGCAGCGCCTGTTTGAGGACATGGAGAGCATGGAGTTTCCAGACATCAGGGGTCAAATCGGCCCTTTGATGCACACAGTGTGCCTGGTGTGGGCCAACTCCAGATGCTACAACACTCCAACGCGCCTCATCGTCCTGCTGCAGGAGACCTGCAACCTCCTCATACAGCAGGTTAGCAGCAGTTTGTCCCCTATGCTGCAATCCAAAAGTCTTTTCTTTAGCTGCACATTTTGCAAGCTTTGCTGCCGATTAAATTTTACTGCGCTGTGAGTCATTGATTTTTAGCAGGAGCATCATTCTGGCTAAATAGATTTGATTAGCTTTGACCAGTTTGCTAATTAACGCTAACCACATGAGCTGGTTAAAAATACTGTATTGAGCTGTGTCCATGTGAGAGGGTCTTAAATATGCAAATGTGGCAGAACACAAAGCTAACATTTTCAGGAACTTGGGATAATTAGTGACAACGCTGTATAACGTGTATCGTAAGCCCAACTGAACCCTAAACCAAACCTGCTCTGCAACACCAGGCCCAGTCGTATCTAGTTCCTGAAGAGGTTCTGAGAGCAGAGGTGTCAGAGAGTCTCCTGAAGGTGCAGACGAGCCTGGAGATCCTGCAGCTCCTCAGGATTACGTATGAGGACCGCAGGGCCAACCTGAGCCAGTACCAGAGGAACGGGAGCTCGGTTAGGCCTTGGGACTTTCCCCCGTTTTTTGTCTTCTCTGGACTTGACCTCTTTATAACCAGAGTCAAGACCGTCAAGGTGAGTATGGGAACATTATTAATTAATGCACAGCAGTTAAAGATTGTATGTGGATTGAGACGGCAAACTGAGATTTCCCTCATGCTGCAGCTTAATTGTCCTCAATTTCCTGTTCCTGTCTCACTATAGGAAATCCTGTTAACAGCTGTGGACCTGCTGAAGCTCGAGAAGCTGGAGATTGGCGGTGTCAGAGGCCGTGCCCTCAGCCAGCAGGTCCAGCTGCTCCACCAGGAGTTTGTGGACATGTACAAACTTTTCACAGAGAAGCCTTATGACTGCTTGGATCTCAACAACAGGGTATGTTAGCACATGCATGTTAGTTGATTGGGTGCATGCTCACCTGCCTGCAGGGGAATAATGGCTGTCATTGCCATGACTTGGTTGTTCCAGCTTTTGTGGAGCAAATTGCTTTTCTGAACAAAAAGGTCTTCAGTGCTACTTAGTTGCTTAACCAAGACGTTTCTGTTACAGCAAGAAAGGCAATTTATTTGCTTGTAAGATGCAGGCCGTGTTCCCCTCCGGGTGGCTTTGAGTCAGTGAGATGTGAAAAGGAATGTGCCGTCCTGGCTCTGCCTTAAGCTTGCACTGCAGTGTGGTGTTTCGGTCATCGGTTTAGCTGAGCTATCTGCCCTGCAGGAGTTTGAAGAAGATGTGAGGGAGTTCAAACTGAAGGTGGACGACGTAGACCGACGTCTGGGCGCCATCTTCTGTCAGGCCTTTGATGATGCCCCCGGGCTGGACCATGCCATCAAGGTCTGGGAACTCTCCCTCTTTCTCCCCACTACACAGTCACAAACCCGTGTTAGAACCCTTTCATGTATCTGTATGCAGGTCCTGGATATGTTTGGCAGCTTGCTGGAGCGCCCTTTGGTGGCCGCTGACGCTCTGGACCGATACCCGCGCCTTGTCTCTGCATTTGATAAGGAGCTGGACTGCTGTAAACTCCTCTACAACAAACACATCCGAGCTACAGAGGAGCTGGGTGAGCTTCACAGCAAATCCTGCGTCTTTACGTTTTTCAGTTTTGTTGCTTAAACAGATAGATGTACACATAGCTTTGTGCACATATACACACCTCAGTACTACAAGAATGGTGGTTCTTAACACTTAAAGCTACATTAAAGCATGCATTACACGGCAACATGTCTTCATAGACACAGTGTCCCCATTACTCAGAATAATCCAAAACCGCACAATCAGCTGTTTCCTATTTGTTATACAATGTGATATACAGGATTCACTGCATGCTCTTAACTGTATATTGACCTAAATCAAGGGCTGGGTGATTAATTGAATTCTAATTGTGATTATGATTTTGGCTTCCAATGATTACAAAAATGCCAAAATCAAGCAGCCCCTCATACATTCCCATGATGGAACAAAGTCAGTAGTGCCCCTAATTTATGCACTTTCTGGTCATTATGGTCTTTCGGATTTATGGTCATTAGCATATCAGACACAAAAAGATGGTGACTACTGGGTAGCAAAAAGCAGATTCCTTTCACTTTCATTGTATGGGGGTGGCAGCAGAAATGTCAGAACCATTCAGTATATCTCAAATAAAATGAAAACTATCTCAATGGCTAGATAGTACCATACTGTAAATAAATGCATATATTTAATTATGTTATTTTGTCAAACCAACCCAGATGCAGCTAGTGGACCTCTGTTGCCTGTTGTTCTGCAGCTCTCTCCCCACATCTCCTGTTGTCTCTCTGCCGTTGCTGTTGTGATTTTCATGTACCCTCAACAGTGAGATCGATGAGCACGCCTCAAGGACACCTTGAAAGGACTCACTGCTTGTTGTAGGGATTACAATTTGGGCAGCCTTGATTTTTAAAAACGTCTCAGTTAAAATGAGAGAGATCAAGAGATATTGCAGAGTAAACCATCAGCACACCGCGAGTCAAACTCCTGGCATCTCTGTAAAGTTATTGGGTTCACTCTGGTGCTGCCTTGTGTATTCTAACATAACAGCGTTGTTCTTTGCTCAGTCTTCAAGGACTTCATTATGTGTAATGATTTCTGACCTCCTCAGGTTGGACTCCAGTGAATAAGAATATGCCAGCAGTAGCTGGGGGGCTGAGATGGGCGCAGGAGCTACAGCAGCGCATCCAGAACCCCTTCTCCAAATTCAGACACCTGTCCTACCCGTGAGTCTCCTCCCGTCACCAACACAGCAAATTTAAAGATACATTTTTTGGTGTTGTTGTTGCTTTCCAACAGTCTCAGTGTGAATCATTTGCTTTTTCGTGCTTAATTTAGTGACCAGTTTTAAAGACCTCTTAAAAATGATGTTTTGGAACACTGGTCAGTGGAAAGATTTTGGACATAAATTACCATATATAACCTGAGTTGTAAGATTTCATCTTCTCTGCAGGTGCCTGGAGTGTGCAGAAGGAGCCAGGGTCATCCAGAAGTACGAGGGAATGATGCAACTGTTGGACAGGTGTGTGTGGATCTTATCCTCCTGTGTTACACTGTGTGTCATCAGGCCCACATGCATGTGTTGCTGAATAAAAGAAGAGAAAGGAGGATTAAACAGAATAGACAGCAACAGAACGGTCCGTCACACCAACACTTTTTGAACTGAACACTTGTGATTTTTGTTAGTTGAGTGCAAAACATTTATGAAGCGGCCCCTGTGGAATAGTATGTGGACATGTGGCTGCGAGCATGATTTATGTTCTCATTACTGGGGCGCTGCTCCGCAGATTATTTCACAGGACTCCCATAATCCCATATGCTCTGTCGCTGCTCACTGATGCCAAGTGAGAAATTGCCTTTTAGACCGCATCCAGCATCAAAACCTGCAAGATAAAGCATCCCATTGGGCAGGAAATGCTGTTTGTGTGGAATCAAATGGAATTATTTGAGAATCACAGGGCGGAAGAGAGAGAGAGAGTTCGAAATCACAGAATGACAACGGAAATTACACACAGCGTGAAGAGAGAGAACAGAGAACATATGCTGTCCCTTTTTAGTTCATATCAAATTGACTCTAGGGTTCCACCTTAATTTAGATAGCAATGCATGAATAATGGTAAACCATTCAATAGCTCAGATATTTCTTACAAAATCACTATCAATCAAGCGATGGCACAAGAGTAAAGTCAGGGGATAATAGTAATAATGATAATAATTATTTCTGAAGAGCACTTCTCAAAACTCTGGGCAAGGCAGGGGCAACCAATTAAAAAAGTTTTTAAGAAGATAAAATTTATTCCAGTGGTATGAGATCATTATTAAGGGGGAGAAAAACAAGAAATAAAATAAAAACAACTCAAATAGAATCAGGACAGGCTCTATGATAAAAGTATGTTTTGAGAAGGGATTTAAAAAATGTAACTAACCCAACCAACATGATTCCCTCAGGCAGGTCGTTCCAGAACCTTGGGGCCCTGACTCTGTTCCCTTTAGCCCCCCCGGAACAAATGAGACTGTACTTTCCATACTGGCTCACAAGAGGCCAAAAATGTAGCTGGGAGGCAACGAAGAGCCTTAAAAGTCATCAATGAGATCTTAAAACTCAATTCTAAAATTTACTGGGAGCCAGCATGGAGTGATGTGGTCTCTGGAGAAAGGCCTGGCAGCTGAATTCTGTGCAGTCAACAGACTTTTGGCCCATTGAAAAAATAATATTAATATATAATACATAATGATACATTTAAGAGTGGGGTCCAAAGTATGGAGCAGCTTGTGGTACGTGGCTCAACCCAAGTGGAGTCAGAGCAATGAACTAAACAAAGTGCCTAAATAAACCCATCTTCAGGCTACAGGTGAAAGAGGCTTCAATCACAAAAAACCAATGGGACTGGACAGCACTGTGCAGCCGCCCCCAGGAACCTACGGCTGTGAACCCAAGCATAAAGCTCTGCTCGCTTTCATTGCCACATAAACAACACATAACAGACTCCCTAAGTGCAACCTGTGGGATAAAGCTCCTGGAGGGAGAGAACCTCTAAACAGGGGCTAACTAATGGCCCTGTTCAAACAAATCTATTCATTTCTCGAACTGAATGGATGAGTTGTCATGAACTGACTCCAAGTTCAGATGAAGAAGGGACAGCACACATGCTGGAATCAAAAATTTAAATGAATTATGCAGGTTAACTATTGGCATGAATAAATCAAGGTGGCAGGGGACAAATCAGTGCAGCAGGGACTGTCTGCAGGACAGAGGGAGAAAGACTGAGCAGGCCAGCCCTGGTGAACCTCATCTGTCTGATGACCTCCACTCTGCTTGGCTGCCTCCTGAAAGGGGAGAAGAAAAGAGCAAGCTAGATGGTAAAAAAAAAAAAGAGGGGGTCATCACAAAAGCACAAAAGCTACAGCAGGGAAAGCATAATAGACAACAATCTAGCAGAGAATAGGTGGAAGTAGGCCTGTATGGAATGGATTCCAGGAAGTGATTAGAACATGAGGAGCAGGTGAAAGGTGGGCATGGAGGAGTCAGGTGGCTGACAGGTGGAAAAGGATGGGCTGGATTGTTCTTGTAATGTGCTGTTATACTGGAGTTAAGATGGAGAAACATCTACTTTTTGACCTCACATAGGACATCCTGTAAGGACCTTGCATGGCAGGGTCAGTGGCCCACATTCAAATCCCATCAGCATAATCACAAACACCATGTTTCCAAATGATGTGTCCTTGGGGTTTGAATAAAACAAAACTGGCCCCAGATTTGATCCCTGAGGCACACCATACATAACATGTGGCACATGGCCATCCTGTTTGAAAAATGCATGGAAAATTGTTTAACATCTAGAAATGCATCCATCCATCCAGCGCATCTATCTGTCTCATGCTGGGGTCACTTGCGTTGAAGGCTGCACTTAATGCCTGAGGTGGGCACATGCCTGTATTTGAAGTCTTTTAAGGTCATTTTTCAAGCTAAAACGATTGTCTGGTTCTCTCTTCCAAATATGAGAATGTTCTGTATGATAACTTGATATCTTTAGGTTTTTCGAATACAGCAAGACAAAAATTATTCTATTCATTGCTATTAGAGCAAATGATTAAGATACTAATCGAAAAAATAATTAGCAATTTAATTAATTACATTGCTTTAGAGCTAAAATAAGGATTAATGTTAGGTTACAGTAGTAAGTATAATAGAGTTTGTACCGCAGAGGGAATTAGTAAGTCCAAGTCCGTACAAGTATGCAATTGTGAAAGTGTGTGTGTGTGTGTGTCTGTGTGTGTGTGTGTGTGTGCGAAGAGGTCTTTTGTGAATGATTGCGCAACTTTGCGCACACACACACATTTACATGCACTTACACCCACCCAAACAGATATCCATTCTTTATGCCTCACACACTTAATATCACTCCTTCGCTTTATGCACCCCCCCCACTTCCACCCACCCACCCAGAGTAATGGAATGATGAACAACACCAGTTCTTTGCCCTCAATTTACTCCCATCAGAAATTAGAGCCCTTGTTATGCTGTAATAATCATCGTCGCTGCCTGGAGTGAATGCCACCATTATTATACATATTCCAGTCAGGGACAGGATGGGCATCCTCACTCATTACCCCCACAGACAAAATGCAGTGTGATTTATGGCCATGACCGAGGCATTTGATTGCCTCTGCGTCTGCGGTGCCACTATCAGGAAATGAAGCTCACAGCAGAAATCCAATAAGGAGCACACAGTGCGCACTGAAGTTCTCATCATAATCTTGGCTATTTACAGATTGATATGGCTGTGCAGAGCCCTGACACATTGTCTGTTCCCAGTCTCTTGCAGATGAATCAGCGTTTATCCTCATATTACCCCACCACCACCTAGCCACCTAACCCCCATCCCACCCTCGTGCCTTCATGTTACCCTCTTGAACTGCTACCTTTCCCTCTGCTCTTATTGCCTGTTGGACGTGGATGAGCAAATCACACCTCTCACTCTGTTTACAAAGCGGGGAGAGCAGCTCAATCATCTGCCTTTCAGCTGCTTGTTTTGTTGCTTGTGCTAATTTCCATGATGTGAGTTGTTTTCACACCTGTGGCCTTGTGAAATAAAAGCCCTGGCCCTTTCATTGGAAATATTAAACAATGTTATGCCCTGGTAGTGAAGCTAAAAATACTTTTGTTTTTTTCTTTGATGCTAACTCCAGTTGGATTGTGTTCTTTGTGTTTGGTATTCCAGGTACTCCACCAGCCTGTATGAGAAATGGACAGAGACTGTGGGCGAGAGTTCTCAGTACAACCTCAGCCTGCCTTTAATCAGCAGGGACCCGGCCACTCAGCTGATCTCGGTCAACTTCAGCCCGCAGGTTGTTTTTTTTTTTACATTTTTTTTTTACAAGTCAACATGTTGGACGAAGTGAGCCAGGCTGCTCGATGTGCCACTGCTCAGAAACACTTTTTTCCCTGACAAACTGTGGACCACATCTGAGTGATGTATTAGATTGGTTCTGCAGCATATCACGCTGATCTCTTTCATTTAATATCTTCCACCGAGTGTCACACACCCGCCCCCAGCTGCATAAATCCGTAAAGGAAGTTGTGTTTTCTCTGCACATTCATCTTTTTAATTAGTGAGTTGGGTCACTATTTCAATTTTTCATTCAAAGCTGATGCTGGGCCACGCTGCCCTAAAGAGTTGCTAACTGACCTCTCATTAATCTCAGTTTGAGACACAAAACTATAGCACTGAATATTCATGTTTTTAAAATCTTTTTGGAATTGGGCTTGAAACTAAAGATTTTTGAATCCTGGCAGACGGTATTGGCAGCCTGCGCTGATCGATCTCTAACCCGGACTGTCCAGCTGTGAATGTCTTAATATGTCTCTCTGTCTCTCTCTTCCTTAGCTGGCGTCTGTGCTCAGGGAAGTCAAGTATTTGGAGGCCAGGCAGACCGAGGCCATCCCAGAAACCGCAGTGCAGATCTACACCACCAGGGGGCAGCTGTGGCAGTATGTGGCCAACCTGGAGCTCACTGTGGGCCGGTACAACAAGGTTGGTGCGGATGCAGTTGAGACAAAGTCGTAAAGGATAATCAAACTCTGTAGATCCGGCAGTCTACGTCACATCCTCTGGCAATTGCTTTACAGGTGGCACTTACTGGTGTGGTAGTTTGAATTGAGATGAGAAAATCTTCAATAATAAAGATATATATAATGATACGTCCTGACTGAACATAACCACATAACCCTAATCCTTGACCACTGGAGTATTTTTGATTTTTTTATTTAACTCAATGAAACTTAGATTTACATTAAATTGTAACCATGCAAAATAAATGTTCTTTATTGTAGTCAACAATTTAACTCAACATCTCAGGGAAAGTGCATCTCTGTCTCGCCCTCACCTGTCAAATGGTGAGCGTATTGTTTCAGTTGGCGTGGTTTTTCTCGACCTCCTGGTTCGAATCAGGTCAAGGCCCGCATCTCTGTCTCTTACAGTTCAGAGATGATCTACCAATTCATAAGTGAGTGGACCCCAAACCTCACAATGGACAGGAAACACTGTCAGATATTTTAGGCCAAACTTTAAGCAATTTGGAAGTTGTTGTTGAAGCGTCTTATAACTCATGCTGTGTTCAACGGTTCGCTGGCTCAGTGTTAGTATACCTTTAAGGAGCCTAACAGATTTATGTGCCTGATAGTATGGTTGTAGACTCATGGCCATGTTTACATGCTGTTTGCTGCCTGATGCTGTTTCATAAATAACGGCATGGATCAGTCACATTTTACTGGACTGAACTGCAGGTTTACCGTTGGCCACTCTAGCTGTGATTGCTCTTGCCCCGCAGAGGGAAAACAAGCAGACATTTAAATTTGTTCTTCAAATTGTGCAAACAAGGATGTGCATCGCGCGTATGTGCCCACTTGGTGACTTAAATGAAAGAATTAGCCCATAAAATATGCTGCTACATAATTCCATTTTGGGTTGTAACGGGAAGTCGGCATAGGCCAGAATGGCATTTTCAATAACTGGCTTGGAACGATATAAGAGCAATCACTGATGTAATTAACTGAGCCACACGGAGGACAGCGCCAACAGAGCCCCTCCACGTGTATCACAGCTGCCGCAATGAGATGATTACATTTTAAAAATACAGCATTTCATTGCTTCAGGTGGCTAAAAGTCCAATTAAGTGTGAGCAACATGGCTGGCTCCAGACACAGGGACTGTAATGAGGACAACACTCCGTCTCCACGCTCTGGGCTTCCGTGTGGCCTTTCACTGGCAGTTACATTAAAATGATATTTCTGTACACACTTAATGGGAGCTGGAAATCACATCTCTCTCTCTCTCTCTCTCTCTCTATCTCCTGCTGCCTGACTGCAGGTGATGCACTCCGTGCTCGACGTGGAGCAACCTCTGGTTCAGGGCCAGCTTGGGGACATCGACGCTCAGCTCAGAAAGGCAGAGGAGTGTCTGAACTGGAACAGCCAAGGTCTGGACAGACAGAAAATATCTTTTTTTTTTTCCTCACTTACCTCTCATCGTATATTTTTTAGTTATTCGTCCAGGTATTGAGACGCGATGCGAGGTTAACTGTGAGGTTTTCATTATGTACCACAATGCAGCGGTGGTGAGTGAATTTCATCACCTTAAAAAAAAAAAAGGCATTTAAACTTAACAGCAGCGAGTCTTTCCAGAAACAGTACCACACTGGATAATTCAAAATATACACAGTCCCCTTGCACTCTTCACATGGAGATTTCTTTATGTAGTGCTTCTGTGGATTATTGAAGGTGCTCTCTACAGAGATCGTTAATGTGATACATGGCATATTTTTAGATTTAGCATGCTTGCAAAGCTATAGTGGACTGTTTACTTCTTTTATTGACACTGGGATATAGTGCAACAATGGTAGGGTTCCCTTTGTGTCATTACTGACTAGGAGACTGCTGCCATGCCTTATTTATGTACTTCCATTCATTCACTTTGATAAAGAGCAGCAATGGGGACGTGCAGAAGGTCTGCAGAAGTGATTCCAATATCCACTGACATTAGGAACTTGTTGGAGGAAACATAAGCAGTAAGCAATAAGTCAACCAATCACAGTTCATCGAGTATATATTTAGCCACTGTAAGCATCATGTGTAGTTACTGCAGCTATGACCAAAGGTTTTATGTTTCTGATCTTTTAAGGAACTGTTAGTTCAACATTCTGGGTGATACAGCTATTCACTTTCTTTCCGAGAGTTACACGAGATAATCAGAATGGAAACTATTTTCAAGGAGTTAGCCACTAACTCACCAACACACTTTTCATCTGTGTTACTGTCAGTGTTTGTTGGGGAACAACTACTGGGCACATTGAGTTTCCAGAGTCTTGCCATCACATTTTGGTTGCCAAGTTGGCCACCATTAGATAAACCGTTTATTCTCCCCCAGTCATAATTACACACTGTCATATAGATTGACCATTACATATGTGAATAGCAGGCTGTATATTACAGATATAGGTGCATTTTTTAACTCATACTTACGGTCCTTATGCTTCGTTAGAGTCAAAACACAAACATGAGAGTCTGGACTCAACAGCAGAATTGGCCCACTGGTCTGAACGCACTGTTTCAGGACTCCAGGCCAGTTTGTTGCACACTCCAGTTAAAATAAAAAACGACAAGCACTGAATTTCACATTATTTCCCTGTGACATTGTTGTTTGTCAATGATCTTTGTGCAACCACCTCAGTTGACTGGAGCATGAACCGGCTAATAATTTGGTCTTTTGCCAAGGAAGCAGACAAGTAGGTAAAGTAGAGAAGCTATAGTGTTGTTTTACCTGTGAGGTGTCTCTGCAAGATGCTCACACAGTGTAGGAATGGCTTGTTATCTTCTCTGATGTCTACATTAACCAGGAGATGTGTTAAGAGTATTATAGCGATGGTAACATGACCACAAGGCAGGGCTGCCTAACAGTTTACCATCCATACTGTCTGCATAATGTTTCCGGGCCAGTGTTGTTGAGGGATCTTGAAAAGCCACTGGCCCAGAGGATATAACTTAACTAATGTCACCTTCTGAGAGTGATATTGATCTTCTCATGTCACTCTCTGGAATAAAATGTTGAAGTGTAAAGTGTTTTCCCAATTTTGAACTATTCCTTAAAGTGGTGATCAACACTGACTCCATTGTGCTGTAGTCTGAGTAGCTGTCACAGTCTCTTACCAGAGATGTTTGTTTAACAGTTTGTCTGTAAAGCTGCAAATGTACAAACTATCTGTACTGTAGTCGAATATAGGATGACAAACAGTTATGCAGTTGTATGAAAATTCAGAGCTTATTGTGGAAGCTGCTGTTTCCCTCCATCCCCATCATTTCTGGGGCAGAGCAGAGCCACTGAGAGAAGCAACATGAACAGAGAGGGCTCTGCGTTTTAAATAAACACAACATGTGAAATAAGAATAGGAGAGGGGTGTTCAATCATTGATAAGCTGTGATTGACACGGTGCTGGCAGGCACGCTGTTAGCTTCTTCGATCCCAGGATTCCCAGAAGGGTTCGGCAGAAATGATAGGAGTGTTTACAGTACAAGCCGCCGCATGCGGGTGTCTGTGGGGACAAGCTCACAGTCCCTCTGAAGAACATCCACTCATCTCCTCTGTGTGTGTGTGTGTACTTTCTTTTTCCTTATGGGGAGCTTGTGAGAATAGTTTTCTCCAGGTTTATTTGGGGAAAGTGCATAGGATGACCATTTTCTCTGTACTCTGTATCCTCTGGCTCTGATAAGTGATGTATTATGCAGTGAAAAATGTAAAAGTGATGCTTCCCATGTGTAGGTAAACACAGGGGAAATTTCATTCGGTGTTAGGACTCATGACATCATGTTCGCGTGTACTGTATCTCATCATTGCATCTGTGTACTTTTCCCATAAGAAGTTTTTTCTGGTACAAGGCTGTTTTCATACACAGGCTTCTGAGACGAGGTAACCTGGGGCACCACCAGCTAGTAATTAATCAGCGAGTCATTTCTGATGCCCAATCTGTAAATGCCAATGTAAAGATTGACTGATTGTGTTTCATTCTTTAATGCACGCCCTGCTCATGCAGAGTCTGCTGACAGACTGTGACTTCAACCACAGACCACTAGCGTGTTGCTAATGTGCTGCACGTTGATGGGTCAGTGACTTACGACAGGGTTAATTAAGCAGAGAGTGAAGAGAGTTTGTTTAAAAACCATACTCATCTTCCTGCTAAGACTGACTCCCACTGACGTCCTCTCTTTGTGGATATTATTCAGAGTGGTACCATGGGACAGGATAGAGAGGTACTGCAGGAAAATAAAAGCTGTGATGCAGGTTAAGGTTTACTAAATGGAGACCTCAGTTGTCAGACATGTCTTAATTGCTTTACTAATTTTAATGCAGGCTAACTATGCAGTGTAAGTTGTAAAATGTAGGAAATAAATGAGACAAAGGGAGAGGCTGAAAGAAATTGTCAGAGGTATTCCAGTATTTCAGTCACACTCTCAATTAAAGTTAATTTATTCTTTAATTCTCTGCCCTTTCCACCTCTCGCCGCTCTGCCATCCGTCCGCCCCCAGGTGTTTGGCAGTACATTCAGGAGGTGCGAGACTCCGTCTGTGACCTGGAGAGCCGGCTTCAGAGGACCAAAGACAATGTGGAGGAGATCCAGAACTGCATGAGGTCCTGGGCCAGCCCCATGTTCGACAGGAGGGAGGGCAAAAAAGATGCGCTGCTCGGTCTGGAGGACCGGGCCGAGAGGCTGGACAGGTTTTACAATATGGTCCGGTCCTCGGGAGAAAAGATCCACTTCTTGCTCAAGGTAGTGAAAAAGATGTTTTCCTGTGGTTGTGTGAAAGGTCAAATAGGCCTTAAGTTTCACTCTCATTTCGTCATTCTATCAGGTCATTATGAAGTCAGTGATCTCCTAATTTGCTTTGAAATTTGGACATTAATTTTCAAATGTGTTGGAAATGATCATTGGTGTCACATCTTAGAGCAATCTGCAGCTGCTCGGAGCTGACCCTTCATCTGAGGAGTGGAAGGCCTACGTGGAGTTCATCGACGACATGGTCCTAGACGGATTCTTCAACAGCATCGAGGGCTCTCTCAAGTTCTTCCTGGATAACACAGGTCCACACTGCACAAACAATACACAGAACAGTCAGATCCCAAAAAGAAACACACTTGCTCACACTTGCTGTTTGTGTTGCTGTTGGCGGTGTTACCACTTTTATCTCAGAGCTCGATTGCTGCTGCCAACCACTAATATGATATCAGATCATTCACAATTACTCGCTACTCTGATTCCACCATAAACTAAAAACATCATCCTCCAGCCAGCACCGACTTGGACGGTGCCTCAGCAACACATCCTCGGGGCTTTCGGTGTCAATTGGGTGTCCGCCTGTGTTGGCTGCAGACTTGAAGTGGTTCTGAAGTTGCTTGCTGGCACGAGTTTTGTCGACCAGTTTGGATGAAGTGGGATGTGGTTCAAGATGTGGTGGACTGTTGCCAGGCTGTAACTGTACCCACTTCTTGTGGTGTGTTCGCTTCTACTGCATCGTCCTCTGCTTCCTCTCCTCCTCCCTGCGTGGGTTCAAAAAGTCTTTTATGATTAGGAAGCGTTTTAAAAGTGAGCTGACCCTGAAATATCTCAGGGGAAGCTGTGATAAGAGCAGGAATGAAGCTTCAGCACTTCCTCTCCTGTAGTATCTTGTTTGGCATTAAAAAAAATATTGCTATCCTTTATGGAATGAAAGGAGGTTTCACAAGATCTTTCATTGATCCACCTGCGGACAATTATCACCTGGCTCTGCAGGTCCCCTCAGCCCTTTGGAGCATTTTAGTATTGCTGTTTCAGTTTGGTTGTTTCCTACAAAGGCATCTGTTTTCTGTACACTGCCTGCATTGCACCAAACAACAGACACGCAAAGTTTGCAATAGGTCTGTTTTTCTCAAGACTAAACCAGAGCTAAAGGGAGAGTGACTATTTGACTTATCAGATGAACACATACACGACCATCTATAACTGGATGCTAACATTGTCCTGTGTTAGCTCTGAGCTAACATGTCAGTTATAATAACCTTATAAGGTAATAATATGTCAATGTTGTGTTGACAGGTTGTTCCACTCCCTACTGAAAACACTGCATTAATGTTGGAATATTAGATTATTATAACAAAACATTTTTGGTACAAATCTGGGATGGGAAATAACATCAAACAAAATGGTCTCCTGCTGGATGCCAGGCTGGAATCGACTTTACTTACTGACGTATTTCCAGTGTGGTTTCATCACTTTCAAATTTTGTCCTTTGGGTCCAGACCAGAGAGCCGGTGTGGCCCCTCTGTTTGAGGCTCAGCTGGACCTGAAGATCCCTGACATGGTGTTCACTCCCTCTCTGGACTTTGGGGCCGGTGACAGTTTCTTTGAGCTGGTTGAGAGCCTCATCAACGATGTGTTCAGAATTTCCTCACTGGTACCACGCCTCGCCCAGCACAGCCCCCTCCCTCACTACCAGGTACTGTTGGTTCTGATGCAGCTCCAATATCTCCAACATACTGTGCTGTCTTTCCGAAGTTTAATGCACGTCCCTTCCATTACCATGTTAAAACCGCTGTCAAAATGCTGTGGCTGGCGACCCTTCCTCCTCAGGCTGACATGGAGGACATGGCCGACCTGGCGGACATGCGTCATCTCCTCATGGAACGTGTGCAGGGCGTCATGGCAACGTGCTGCGAGTATCGCAACTCCCTGGAGCGCTACAGCTACCTGTATGTGGACGACAGGAGGGAGTTCATGCGTCAGTTCCTCCTGTACGGCCACGTTCTCACAGGCCAGGAGATGGAGGTCTGTGCTACCGACGGCCTTCCAGAGAGCCCACCAACTCTGGATAACTTTAGGGAGCAGGTGGACGGGTGGGTATCGGTCAAGCAGAGCGTATCTATCTGTGTAATGTTTGAGTGAGAGAACAAACAGCAGGTATCATAGGGGTCCAAGCCCTCTGTGCGGTTGCCCGCTGGCAGGATTTGCCAAGGCCAGACAAGTCTCCTCTGCAGGTGCACATGTGCATGTAACAGACACGCACATGGGAGAAAATGCTGCCGAGGTTGTTGTGTGACTGTGGCATAATCCAGGCGGGTACTTAAGTATGTCTGTGCACAATGGTTTGAAGTGATTATAAATAATTTGTAGGTTTTTTGGAGCAGATTACAGTCTTTTCAGCAGGCAGTTGTAAACAGTGAGAGTAACATTTGGTCAAAGTAGTGAAATGCATTGGAATAGTGAAAAAATTATGATAGCATACTGCACGATTATGTGACAGTAGCACCCCCTGGAGGCCAATCTGCAACAAATTTTGCACCCGGCCATAATTTAGCTTCAGTAAGTGTAACTCGAAGACTGCTTTCACATCGTGTTCATGAGACTAGATCCTGTATGGCAGTTTAGGACTTTTGAGATCAAAATGGATCAAATTGGTGCTGAGAAGCCCTGAAGTTGCCCGTCTTCACACTGTAGGTATGAGAGGATCTACGAAGAGGTGCAGGGTGTGGAGCCTGTGCACGTGTTCAACGGGTGGATGAGGGTGGATGGCCGCCGCATGAAGAGTGCCTTGCTCAACATCATCAAAAAGTGGAGCTTCATGTTCAAACAGCACCTGATCGACCATGTAACCAACAGGTGAAACAATATTGACTGCGCTCAGGGGTTTTTGCTGCTACTCACACTCACTTACTCTGTTAAAACCACAAACAACATCACAGATGCACTTTACAGTAATAAGGGGGGCAGATTAACTTTTCTGAATGGTTAATTTTCGAAACAGTGGCTCCTAGATTTCAGACAGTCAAAAGACAGGAGGAGGGTTTTCCTCTTTAGCCAGCAACTATCAAATTTGCTAAAATTTGGCTAGCTAAAATGGCCACTGTCACTGACTGTCAGCGTGCTAGCTTGCCCAGTGACTGTTGAAGATGCAGGTCTCCAGCTGATGTTTTAATGCCTCACTTGTTTTAAAATTACCACATTTAAAGGGCTCTTTCATACCCAGCTGCTGGGTAATTACAAGATAACATGCTATTAGAGACAGGGGACAAAGTCGCATGTCCAGGACAAAAGTTAGCATCGTCACCAGGTTACTGTGTTGATGACATGGTGAGAATACATGTTCAGAATACATGATCAGACCGTTTACATGATCAACTTGTATAATAAAGCTCCATATTTCGAAACTTGTTTTCACTCAGAGAAAAGGAGGTTTGCGGCAGCCTGTTGACAGGGTTAGAAGAGCACAAACGCGTTATTGTCCTCCGTGAACAGATGACTTTAAATTGAAATGATTTGTTGAAAGGCACATTTTGTAGCAGTGCGTGTACCTCAATGGCAGATCTTTGGATATGGATTAGTATTATTAGAGATACAGGATTGAGGTCGTCATCTAGACAACAACAGCAGGTCCAGTTTTTGGCGAGTGCCCAAAGATATTAAAATAGTATTCCACTAACTTATTATTGTACTTGGCATTAGAGTCTAAGATATCCTAAGCTTTATTCCCCTCAAGCTCCGAAAGTATTAAATTCTACAGTGTCAGTCATGAAAATTGATGCCTTTCTCTCTATTACTTCCTCCAAGCCTGATTTTCAGACTTCGCACACTCAGACACACACTTTCCATTCGAGATTTGTAGTCTCGATCCCCAAATTCAGATTGCCCCGATGACATATTGTGGAACTACAACTGAACTGAGTAGTACCGCTCATGACAAGACAACTCTTGTAATATTGGTGAAGTGCCCCTTTAATGATCATGGTCATCTATTTTCAGTTTGTCAGATCTGGAGAAGTTTATCAGGGTGACTGAGGCTGGCCTGGGCCAGCAGGTGGAAGAGGGGGACTACGGTGGCCTGGTGGGGGTCATGGGTCACCTGTTGGCAGTAAAGGAAAGGCAAAACACAACAGATGCCATGTTTGACCCTCTGAAGCAAACCATCACTCTGCTGAGGGTGTACGAGCAGGAGCTGCCTGATGTGGTCTATAAACAGTTAGAGGTACAGACTGATGTTCGGTCATTTCACATCACGTTTACCAGCATGTATTCTTTCTTCTGTTGCTTCAGGCCCAGACAGACCCATTTCTCTTACTTTTTCTTTGAGTCTTCCAATTGCCCATGTCTGTTCCGAGCTCTTCCTCCCAGCCATTCATCATCTGTCACTCGCACCCTCCTTGTTTTTCTCTCTTCCTCTTTATCTCCCTCTCTCTGGATCTGTCTGTTTATCTTTCCTATCATCTGCAGGAGTTGCCAGAAAAGTGGAACAATGCGAAGAAGCAGGCAGTGTTAGTCAAACAGCAGGTGGCGCCGCTGCAGGCCATCGAGGTGGCCAGCCTGCGTCGGAAGTGTGCCTCATTCGATGTGGAGCAACACACCTTCAGGGAGCACTTTCGCAACAATGGGCCCTTCAGGTAGCAGAAATGTTGGCTTTCTTTCCTCTAAGAGTTTGATTTGAAACAGTTCCCTTATTCTAACCCTCCATAATTAGCATTTATAAGCAGTATATAAACCCTGTAACACACTATTTTCTAGTTGTAAGCAGATATGAAGGACAAATTATTGTTTTTGTCAAATAGTAAGCCTTGCACTCCTGTCCTGTCTCATGTCCTTACTGCTGGTTGTGGCAGTAAATTCTGAGAAGCTCTTTAATGCAGCAGCAGTGTCCCGATGCCTTGGCTAAGTCTTTCGACAATATCTGCCTTGCTGTCCTTGACCACAGTGCCCCTCTCAAACTCTGAAATGGCTCAATGAGCAAACTCGGGCCCTCAAGTGAGAATGCAGAAAAGCGGAACGTAAATGGAAGGCTAATGGGTTACAAGTCTCCCTCGAAATCTTAAAATGGTCACATGCTCTCAGACTGCAATTAAAGAGACAAGGTCAGCCTCTATTGCTCGGTTTCCACAGTTAGTGGGGGATTTCCTGAATTATTTTATAAAAAGTAGGTGGAGGATATTAGGACTCTGATTGTATCAACCATGCATGTAGTAAACCCCCACCCTCCTGCCCCCTCACCCATACGCACACACATGCACATACACACTGTGTACACACTGTGCTGACTCAATTTCAGCTCATTTCCATCTCAGTCCTAGAAACCACTGTCTGTCATATTAAATCCTTCTCCCAGATTGATATTATTCCCTCTGAACTCCTTGAAGAAGTATTGGCTGCTGTCAGTCCCTGCATCTTATCAATTATTAATTGCTTCTCGGCCACTGGCCTTTTTTTTCTTCTCATTTTGAACATGCAGCTGCATAACCTTTTTGAAAGAAACCTGATCTTGACCCGTCCACTCTCAGCGACCTCTTTCAGAAGCTCTCTTTCCTATCGCAGGTGTTGGAGAAATTAACTACGTCGCAGCTGATTGCATTTATGAGTGCCAAAAACATTTTGGATAACTTTCAGTCTGGCTTTAGAGCTCGACATAGCAGTGAGACGGCCTTAGTTAAGGTGACAAATGACTTAATCTTTGCTGCAGATAAAGGTGAAAGCTCCATTCTGACTCTGCTAGATTTGAGTGTGGCCTTTGACACAGCAGACCGCTCTATCCTTTTACAACTGGGTTGGTCCAAAAGCCCTGCTCTTAATTTATTATGCTCATATCTGTCTAACTATTGTCAGAAATTCCCAGTTTTCATTTTCCCATTTCACTCTTGCTGTTCCTCAAGGCTCAATCTTGGGTCTGTTATTGTTCTCCATTGATATGTTGCCCTTACCTTACATTGACAGTAAAACATGCTTTATTACTGTTATGATGATGGCATCCAGTTATTTGTCACCTTACAGTCCATTTTTCATAGAAGCCTAACCCAATTTACAGATTGCCTGTGGAATTTAAATTCCTGGACATCTGAAAACTTGCTGAAAAATTAATGATGACAAAACAGTAATACGCTTGTTAGCCACATTCAATGCTTTCAGTCAGATAGTCTGCAGTCTAGGAGTCCTATCACATAACATTAAGCTGGCTGCAAGAAATTTGGGTGTTTCAATTGATTATGGCCCTTGTTTTAATGACCAAGTAGAGAAGGTTGTTCAGTCCTGTTTCTAAAGTTGCTGTCTGGACAGCTAAACAATGAACTGAAACTCAGATTCAGATTGAGATTACGTATCTGTCACAGCTTTTACATTTTCATTTGATTCCTCATTGATATTAAAAAAAACAGAGAGACATTTAACCAAAACTACTGTTTCCTCAACAGTGGTTTCAGATAGTATGCAAAGAGGAGACTGTGTGAGGCACATTGCAAAAGGAAGAGCAATGCATGATCCTAGAGCAGCTAAACAGGAAGAATTTACTAAATGTATTATTTTAAATAATCATAATTTTATTATTTTCTAACCTAGTATATTTTTTATCTGAGCTTTCTTTTGCAATGTATGAGATAGCAGGTTCTAGTACAATCTGGGAGTATTGTTAGAAAACTGCAGGTATTCAGAGGGCTCATTTATTTCAAAATTTACTTTTCAAACATTTTTCTCAACAGTAAAATGATCAGTGCCATAACTCAGTGTAGGGGAGGTCATCGTGTTTGGGGTCAATGTTGTGTGGATCGTTTTGCATATCTGTTAATTAAAATTGTTTGTCTGCGTGTTGAAAAAAAATATTATTCAGGCAGCAGAACATTCACAACCATGGCCTTCATCAAAAGATGGTGCATCACGGACCGTGAAGGAGGAGCACAAATAAACTTAATCAATGAATATTAAAAATAAAATGAATATGCTTTGCAAAAAGTGATGCAGCAATTGGCAATGTATTAAAAAAAACTTACGTCTGCTTATAACTTATGTTTTATGTATTGGAAGCAAATTGTTAAATGCTGCTTTTAAATGCCCATTAGAGGGAGGATAAAATTTTAAGTGTTACTGTTTTGAATTTGGATCCAGTCAGTGAAGACGATGCAATTTCCAGTACATTTTTTTCCCTTAATGACTAAGCTCAATGAGTACCTTTGAAAAGATATGAATGTCACCTTTCCTCGCTTTCTCACTTGATAATAGAGAAGTGTTATCTTGAGGCTCTCACATCCGACAAGGCTAATTGAATCTTAACATAATGATAATTAATTCATAGGTAGAGATGCTTCGTCATAATGTCTAATTGTCAGATTAGTTATGTGTGTAATTGGTCTCTTAATAACCTGGTGATTATTTTCCCATTAATGTCGTGGAAGTCATTGTTAATTGTCACAGTGTGCAGTTAGGTCTGGTTATGCTGCAGCCAAGTCAGGCTTGGCAAAACTGCAACCTTTCATTACCTAAACACAAACTAATTTATACTGGGCTTGTGCAAATGTGTGTGTGTGCGTGTGTGTTTTGATGGGTGCCCATGTGCGCTCATGCATCCGTCCAGGTTTGACAGCAAGAGCCCCTACCAGATGTTGGATGCCTTCCACGGGCAGATCCAGGAGCGAGAGGCGGTGATGGCCTCGCTGGTGGAGTCTGCCAGCCTGTTCGAGGTCACAGTCTCAGAGTACAAACAGCTCAGACAATGCAGGTAAAGCCTGAAGCTGGAAGGTGAAAACACCACAAGCCTGTGCCAGGTTTGGAGCTAATGAGCCGTTATAGCAAAGATGCTCTTTTACATTCACAGTCAGCATCTAGAGTGTTGCCATTTTTATGCTGGTTTAATTCACTTTGTCCATTCTCCCTCATCCCCAAGGCGCGAGGTCGGCCTGCTGAAGGAGCTGTGGGACATGATCGCTGTGGTGGAATCTAGCATGGCCGCATGGAAGACAACTTCCTGGAGAGAGATCCATGTGGAGGACATGGAGCTGGAGTGCAAACGCTTCTCTAAAGATATACGGGGTCTGGATAAAGAGGTGATGGGACAGGGTGGGGAAGGTGGAGTAGGCTGAAAAAGGTACATTGGTAAAACTAATCTTGAAAGATGAGTAAGTAACTTCCATCAGCAGTTTGTCATTCAGTAATCCCCTCCACAAACAGGCATTCTCCCATTAAAGCCTATGCAAACAGAACCAGGCATCACAGTCCTGCCAAGCTTTCGATTTCTCTACAAGTTTCAACAGTGTGCAGTGGGCTGTAGTAAGAGAAATACTTGAGTTAAATATGGCGGTATCTTTTCTACCCTTTTCAAAAACCAAAAATACAAGAGCAAACAAGCAATGGATTAAACTGAGTGTGCATCTGCTCTAAAGAAACCTGTAACTGTTAGCATTTCTGGTTAACCTCTTAACATCTGCCTCCCTACAGTAGCAAGACTTCCAAAGGCAAAGAACAAACTAAATTAACTAACTACATTATTTTTTTGGCCTATGGGAGGGGGGTTGCCAGTTTAATGTTAGCCACGATGTTAGCAGCTTTTTCCTGCTGTAAGTTTTATTTGGGGATGTTTAAACTTTGATGTCACCGAGACAGAATTAAAATCCCTAAAAACATGGGTTGGTCCTCATCCTAAAAAACTTTTTAAAGAAGTGCAACCAAGTTTAAAAATATGAACAAGTATAATAGTTAGTAATGGTTATGTTGGGTGTTTTTTCTTATCATATAATACTAGGAATAGCTATGGTAGCTCTACACCTCTGTCTTCTGTACAGAGAATCACTGCTTTCCTGGGACATGCTACTTTTTTATTAGAATTAAATATTGAAATTTTAAAACAAGTGACCTGGAAGCATTTAAACATCAGCTGGAGACCTGCATCTTCAACAGTCACTGAGCTAATGTTAGCTTAATCATCTAGCTAGCTGGCCATTTTAGCTCACAAATTTGACAGTTGCTGGCTAAAAAGGAGAAGCCTACACCTGTCTACTGCTGTCTGAAATGAAGAACTGTTTCAAAAAGTATCCATAGTTCCAAATTATATTTATGCCCCTGTTATCCCTATAAATTGCATTTGTGCTGTGTAAAAAAAATAGCTTGTCAGGCATAGCAACAGCAAACAAAGGGGTCAGGGTTTAGCTTCCAGTCAGTTTGAAGCTAAGTGTAATGTAATGTAATGTAAAGCATTGGGCTTGTCTGTACTTTCGGACGCAACTGAGAATGTGTAACCTTGGGCAAGGTCTGCTGGAAATCACTTAACGTGTATAACTGCATGAATGTCAACTTGGAATAAATCAATACAATAAATCAAACTAAAATTAAGGCCTAAATTGTAGCTTCAAGCTCTGTCAAAAGCTCTTGCACTGATTCCTGGCCTCTGCCTCTTGCAGGTAAGAGCGTGGGAGGCCTACATAGGTTTGGACAGCCGGGTGAAGAACCTCCTCACCTCCCTCCGGGCCGTGGCAGAGCTCCAGAACCCGGCCATACGAGCCAGACACTGGCACCAACTGATGGCTGCTACGGGAGTCCGCTTCACCATGGACCAGGTTTCTAATTTACTCTTAAAGATAAGAAATAACAGCATGCTGTATTTAGAGTTCTGTTCATGTCTTTAGGTGAATGTTTTCATATTAGTATTGATTTATTAGTACACTTGCAGCAATTTTTAATATTTAGAATACACAGTGGAGTTAATAATATGCCGCTTATCTCAGGGGCTGCTTCAAGAGAGGGTACGCACACAAGGCAGTTTTCCCCAGTTATTTTCACATTTTCTTCCCCAGCCCTTTTTTTTTCAAGTGCAAATGACCTTATAGAACTAGTTCTGGCCTCCTATAGGAAAGGAAATTAACATGAAAGCTTCTCTTTTACTCCTTTACTAACAACCTCCCCTTTAAGGACAGTGCGCTACACTAAAACAAGTCAATTACTTTTAGCTGTTAGACACTTGCCCAGAATATTCATTTAAAGGTTACAAGGATTTATAACAGTGTTGAGCTTGGTTTAAGGAGAGGTCATATTTCTGAGGTGTAAGGATTTTCACGACAGGCGTCTCTTCTGCTTTACATAGCAATATCTAGGGCTGAAGGACTAATCCATATCAATAATCAAAATACCTGAGGGTGCAAGAGTTGTCGATATCTCTTGTTAAACTTGAAGCACATCACAGCAGGTGCTCATCAGTAACATGGTACCAATATTATCATATTACATAATGCAGCTTATATGAAGTGTGGGTAAAGTACTGATGCAGTTTTCTGTGAGCAGGAGACCACCCTGGCTGACCTGCTGCAGCTCAACCTGCACTGCTTTGAAGAGGAGGTGAGAGGGATTGTGGACAAGGCGGTTAAAGAGATGGGGATGGAGAAAGTCCTCTTTGAGCTCAACTCCACGTGGACAGGTGCAGGAGGGCCACACTTTTTTTTTCAACTGGACTTTCAGATTGAGAGCTCGTCTGTGACCAGTTGACGAAAGTGCGCTGTTCCCGTCCCAGGCATGCAGTTCCAGTACGAGCCCCACCACCGCACCCAGGTGCCTCTGCTGCGCACGGACGAGGAGCTGATCGAGACGCTGGAGGACAACCAGGTCCAGCTGCAGAACCTCATGTCCTCCAAGTACATCGCACACTTCCTGGACGAGGTGTCGTCGTGGCAGAGGAAGCTGTCTGTGGCCGACTCGGTCATCTCCATCTGGTTCGAGGTGCAGCGGACGTGGACCCACCTGGAAAGCATCTTCATTGGCTCTGATGACATCCGCTCGCAGCTTCCAGAGGTTACAGACAAATACCCCTGCATACTGAATACACAAAATCTTACACACACACACACACACAGGCACAGTTAATTACAGCTCTGTATTTCAGGTATACATAGTTGATGAGCTCATATGTATGCAGGCCTTAACCTGCACCCGTGTTGTTGCCATATGAACCCAGAGAGCATGACTGTTATAACTGTTAATTAAGAATGCATTAATTAGTCCGTACTCCCAGTTTAGGAGCTGAGATTACACGACTTTTTAATTGCTCCCATGATGTTAGGGCTGTGCTTAAACCCAGATGTTTGCCATTAAACCTGTTATTCTCCCCTCTCTCTCTTGTGGGAACTTCAATCCCCTGGCCGGGCTGCCTCGTGAAATCCTCCGCAGGACTCCAGGCGCTTTGAGGGGATTGATACCGATTTCAAAGAGCTGGCAAATGCCGTGCATCAAACGCCCAACGTAGTGGAGGCCACCAATAAACCAGGCCTGTTTGGTAAACTGGAGGGCATCCAGAGCAGGTAAAAAGCCTCTCCGTCTCCACTCCTCATGTCTGTTATCAGAGATGCTCTTGTAAAGGATTTTTGTGGATGCACACACACACACACACACACACACACTGACTCTGTGTATTTCTCTGCAGGCTGTCTCTTTGTGAAAAAGCTCTGGCAGAATACCTCGACACCAAGCGTCTGGCCTTCCCGAGATTTTACTTTATCTCCTCAGCTGATCTGCTGGACATCCTGTCTAATGGGACCAACCCACACCAGGTGGTTTCACTAATTTGTGCCTGAGGGGCAGCAGTTGCCTCAGCCTGTTCAGAGTCAGTAAAAAAGAAGTTCAGTGCCTTCACGCAGGGCTTTCTACAAGCTGCTTTTTAAGAGTTCTGTCGAACAGTGTTCCAATGCACCATTTAGCTCCTTTGCTGAATGCTGTTGACTTTTGTAGTTCCCTCAGCGCCCACACAGGGGCAATGTCGCTCATAGCTTTGCCGCCTGCTCCAACCTCCATCATCAGGACATTGTCTTATGCATTTCCAGCTCGGAGAAATAAATCACTGTTAAGCACAACTTGCCACTAAATCTCTCTAAGAGGAAGTTAGCGGGCGTGGAGCAGAACACGGGTCCTGCCCTTCTGTTAACAATTCTGAAAAACAGTAATGAAACGTTATTTATTTGCGCGGCGGCAAAGAAAATACCAGTCAGACCGTGAGTTGAGTGTAAATTGAGCCCGGGCTAAGCCACTTCTCTGTGTATTTGCTCAGGTCCAGAAGCATCTGTCTAAGCTGTTTGACAACATGGCTAAGATGCGATTTGAGGCGGACGGAGAGGGGAATCCTTCCAAGACTGGCCTGGGCATGTACAGCAAAGAGGAGGAGTATGTCCCCTTTAATCAGGCCTGTGACTGCACTGGACAGGTAACACATACCCCTCACGTTCACTTGTCTTTCGAACTGTGTAACTTTTTTAGGTGGAGCTAAATGCTAAGGTCTTATCTTTGTCTTCGTTCCACTTGGTGCTGACAGTGGCACTACCGCTGTCTGTGGATGAATGTAATAGATGGGAAAATTCACTTACCTGTCCCTTTCTGTAATGGGAAGACATCGAGGAAAATATATCGCAAACACAGATATCATTACCCACAGTAGAGGAGACAAATGAAATTTAGTCTGTTGTTGCCCCTTGGGGTTTTGCATATCAAAGCCCGTAAATCCATTAATTTTCCATTACATCCCATAGTATTTGCCTGACTCCACATTCACTCTAATGCTTATTAATGACCTCATTAGGGTCCAATGATAAGACAGCCCATTGTTGCTTACGTGACAGACAGTGCAATGTTTATCTGCATTTGTATTCATGGGCCTGTTGTTTTTGTGTCTGTGTGTGTGTGTAAGGTGGAGGTGTGGCTGAACCAGGTTCTGGACTGCATGCGCTCCACGGTTCGCCACGAGATGACTGAGGCGGTGACGGCCTACGAGGACAAGCCCAGAGAGCAGTGGCTGTTTGACTACCCAGCTCAGGTACACGGGCTGGGTGCGACGCATGCGTCGATTTAACCAATGACGCTCTTTTTGGGGGATTTTTCCCGTTAGTCGCCTTATCCACCATCTGATGGAGTGGTACCAAAATCCTGCGCGTGTCTCCCGCAGATATTTCAGTCCAGTGCACACACTCACTAATGCTCTACATAAACAGCTGAGTATTTTGAACAGCGAGAATGATCACGACGGGGGGTAAGAACAAATATGTGTTTATGATAATGGAATACTTGTTCCTACCTGGAAATACAAATAATATGGGAAAGTAAGTATTTGATGCTCTGAATGGTAAAATATGTGCCTGACATCACTGATGCGGGCGTGACTACCAGAGGTACACAGTGGAAAGTTGAAATCACACCACGTACATTAGCCCACCAGTTATGAATGTACTATTTAGAATGGACAGATGTCTGTGACCCATTAAAAAAAGACCAATACAACAGATGGGGATTTTTTTCATAAGAAGGGGGTTTATTTTTACATTTGCAAAAAGCAATAACAGCAGAACACGAGGAATCACACATCTGCTGCTGTGAAAGTTAAGAGTGAAAGAATAAAATGGCAAAACAGGACTGCACAAAAGACATATATTTAACTTCAATACATCTTTATGTAGGCCAGTTAGCTGCTGGAATTCCTAGAGAACAAAAACATAGCAACAAAACAAAAACACATTGATTGCTCCAGTGCTGAGTGTGCATAATACTCCAGATCTTACCTGTCAGCAAATAAAATTGAAATTAAAATAGAGATTGTAATGTATAAACAGATTTACAGTTCCAATGTAGTACACACTGAACCTTGTTTAAATGAAAGTGTTAATTGGTCAACAGTGTCATTGTTGGTTTCGTTAGTAATGGACATCACTTGTTTAGACAGTTAGATGCTGTCCTATTTCAAAACTGGATACACGTAAACATCCAAGATAGAATCTCAGTAACCTTAAATAAAGAAAAATGACCTCCGTTGCCTCGGATTCAGGTGGCGTTGACCTGCACCCAGGTCTGGTGGACGTCTGACGTCGGCATGGCTTTCGCCCGGCTGGAAGAGGGCTACGACAATGCCATGAAGGAGTATTACAGGAAGCAGGTGTCCCAG
This sequence comes from Psettodes erumei, assembly GCA_016785225.1. Classification (NCBI taxonomy): domain Eukaryota; kingdom Metazoa; phylum Chordata; class Actinopteri; order Pleuronectiformes; family Psettodidae; genus Psettodes; species Psettodes erumei. The sequence continues at coordinate 1,020,265 of JAFBJZ010000407.1, read as the reverse complement.
CTCAACACCCTCATCTCCATGCTGATTGGCCAGCTCACACCAGGCGACCGGCAGAAGGTCATGACCATCTGTACCATCGACGTCCACGCCAGAGACGTGGTGGCCAAGATGATCGCTCAGAAAGTGAGTGGGGGGGGCATGCATTGTATAAATTCTCTTGTAGACACAGTGACTGTTTTTTGAGAGGCACTTACCTGTGAGTAATGCGCTCAAGACATTCAGGCAAAGCGTCTCTCCATAATTACAGGGTGAGAAAGCACAGATTGTTACAAGCTTTATATCAACCCCGACCTCTCTTGGTTCAGCTCTTTTCTTTTTCTCCGTTGAGGTGGAGAACTCGCAGGCCTTTGTGTGGCTGTCCCAGCTGAGGCACCGCTGGGGCGAGAAGGAGAGGCATTGTTTTGCCAACATCTGCGACGCCCAGTTCGTCTACTCCTACGAATACCTGGGCAACACGCCACGATTAGTCATCACTCCTCTAACAGACAGGTGAGAAGCTTTGTGTCTTTGCGCCTTTGTTCGGGCCGAGAGATGAAAAAGCATGACTGACGGGTTGAGCCATTTCAGCTGACCGTTAACAGCTCACTGCAGGATTCAGGACTTTTTAATGGTTCCAGCTGACTGTATTATTTGATGGTAAAAAATCCTCAACACTTGATCCATGTTTAGGACACAGAATAAATAACCAGCAATGATCTTGTATTGCAGGTTAGCTAGTTAGGCTTAGTATTATAATGAAAAAATGAAAAGTCGGGCGTATTTCATTTTTTCATAACCATCTTCGGCTCCTCAGCTTATAGATGTTACGTTCATTTTGAACAGTAACAGCAGTCCAACAGTTTGATGTACCGGGGGGGTTAGGTTACTCCATCAGCGGGCTAGCTGGATATGCTAAAGTTTGTAGCCTTCGTTGAAGCAGTCTTTACGCTCCCGATCTTGTGTTTTTGGTTTTGAAAGAGAGAAAAATGACGCCACGCTCCCGTACTCTTTAAATGTCAAGTATCGTTCTCGCTACAGTCCCGTGCACAGGCTTGTCAGGCCCGCCGTGCTTCTAGTTCCAGTTGCTGGGCTGTAATGGGACAACTGCTGCTTCGAGAGGGGGTTTAGTAAACTGTCAATTGGCCAAAGGCAGCCAACCCATTCGCTCAAAAAGGTTAAATGAAATGAGTGCTGAGAGAGAATATGTGGCTTCTAATCCATTGCAGGGTGATCAAACCTGCCTGTTTTCATGAAGGCAATTCAAAATCCATTATAAGTACATTTTCAAAAGTTCATTTGCACTGATGAAGATTGGTTTTTCTCTCTAAAAAGAAGCTGATCTGATAATAACCATCTGACGCACTCGAACAATCTTGATTTGAATTGTTACGTACACCCACCTCCAGCACAATCTTTCGGGACAACTCAGCACGGGCACTTTGCCACCAGGTTGTTTATTCCCATGCATGTGTTTCTGCCATCTTCCCGATAAAGTTTTAACTGCACAGATGAATACCTGCCTCCCAGAGCCCTCTGGCAAACTGCAGCGTTTGACTGTGTGGTTTTCCAGACTGACCAGTATTCCCTTTGAAGCCTGAACAAAGCAGAAACAATGGGGCTTTGATGGCTGGATCAGCGGCCGCGCAGCAACACTTCACCATATGGTGCACGCCCTCGCCGCGGCCCGCTGCAGCTCACAGAGTTTGCCACTGGCTTTCATTTCAACAATGGGCCGCGGAGCAAGGGGCTGGGTGTCAAATCCTTTAATCCACGACTTGAGGAAACAGATGAGAACATGTTTGTGCCGTGATACTTTCTTCCGCAGCATCTCTGCTGCCGCCGCCATGTAAAAAACCTGACTCCAACCTGACGTCACCGCGTCTGAGCTTCACACGCTGGATGTTTGAGTGTTTGAAAATGCTCACGTTCACGTCTGTCCGGTCACGTGAGGAACCGTGAAGGCTTTTGGATGAAATGATCACTGTGTTCACATGTGTGATTCCAGTCAATCATTTACAGTGAGAAATATGCTCTCTTCACACAGTCTCTAACCAAACGTGAAACATGGCCATGATATCCCACTCTCTCAGTGCCTCGGTTCAGGTTGACCTTTGACCCTTTGCATATAAAATATCATAGATTTATTATTTCATCAGAATAGACATTCGTGTTCAGCTTTGTCAGAAATGCGTGACCTTTGACCCCTGACCACCAAATTTTATTTATCATTTTAGCCAAATTGGAAGAAATTCCCGACGTATCACTTTCACATTGTGAAAACATGCACTGTCACATAAGTTTGGAGGAAGATCATTCAAATATTTGTAAAAACAACACACACTTTCCCAGGGGCCACCAGCCAGCTAACCGAGTCAAACAGGAGCTAATCTCCTCTTTCAGTTAATTCTTTGTTCAGTCATATCTAAACTGTATTTCTCTTTTGTTCTGCTTTGTGTTTATTGTACCTTGTGTCAGGACCTTTCATGTGGAATGTAAAGCTCTTTAAATGGCTGCGCTGATGAAACGTGTTATTCGGATGGACTCGCTTGCGTAGCGGAACTGAGAAGACGCGTCTCTGTCTCTGTGCCAGAGGTATAATGTGTCCAGGCTGTCTGTCCGTCAATCTGTCTGTCCCACTCTTGTGAAAGCAAAACCTTAGAATTGCCTCGAGGGAATTTGCTTCAAAGTTGGCACCGAGGATGAACTGATCCGACTTTGATCAAAGGTCAGTGTGACCCTCACGTCCGTCTCGCACTTGTGAAGGGATTCGTCAGAAAGAGCTGGAGGGAATTCGATTCCACCTGGACCAAACGTGCAGTTGTACTCAAGCACCAACTGATTAGAATTTGGTTCTGAAAAGTCAAAGGTTAAGGTTGCTGTGATCTCACAAAACACGTTTCACGACCATAACTCAAGGATTCATATGCTAGTTGGAACATAATGGGATAAGAGGATGAAGTGATGACATTAGGTATCCACAGGGTCAAAGGTCGGCTTTACTGTGACACCACCGTGCTCTGCTACTTCATTTGTCTAGTTGGCGGAGTGCTTGTAAGTCACACAGAAGAGCACAGGTCTTACTGGCAACATTAAAGATGGCTGTGTACGATGCCTCTGGTGTCGTGCGTGCTCACCCACTGATGGGACTTAGTGGAAGGGAGCCACACATGTTGTTCTTTCACCAACACCAATCAAATGCCTGCCAACGGGAAACGGCCCTGAAAGGGAAGCAGCTCAGTGGAATTCATCTGTCGCAGTCGCAGCCGGTTTGTGTTTGAAATACTGAACGTAAATATCGTCTGAACGGACGCTGATGCCAGCAGCGTAAAGCCTCGCGTATAAAAGCCGCCTTGATGAAGCACGCGCTGTGTGACGATCGCGGGCCTGTGTGCACGCGCCTCCCGCAGCAGCGTCGTTAGGCTAACGGAAGCACTCGTGCTAATCTATAACAGCAGCAGTGCTATCGGCACGGTGTAAGCATTTGCTCGATACGCACTCGCAGGAACTCCAGGGCTGCACCATTATGCAAAATGTGCGGAATATTTTACCCAGCAAACGCACACACAGACACACACACACGCACGCACGCACACACACACACACACACACACACTCCAGCACAGAGGGGGGAGGAATGGAGGGAGAAGGAGTCAGACCTACGGACTGAAATATAGCCGTTTCTTTTTAAAAACAGCGCAATAAAACAAGTCACCTTGTCACAGCCTCCCAGTTTCCTTTCACTCTCTCGTCTTCTCTCTGGCTTTAGTTATTCCGTACAGAACATCCTTATCCAGCCTCCTCAACGACTGATTGTGAGATTTTTGGCCATATTTCAAGGCAGAGTCATAAAGCCTGTTGGCACGGGGATCCGGATGATGCACTGTATACAGATGGGATCATTTGTCTTCCCTGAGCTTCTGTCTCTCGTCGCGCTTTCCAGTATTTTCCCCTTCCATGCATCATCTATTAACCAGCAGCTCATTAAAATCATTGCCGTATTGATATCCAAGGTTAAGCATAGTGTTTATGGCCCTGATCAATACAGTCCTGATTGTCTCCATCAGTCCCCGCCCGTGACGCCGCTGCGGCGTTTTTATTGACACCGATCGGGCAGGCTGTTTGTTCTGCGGGAGAAGCAATCGCTGGCGTCACGAATCATCCTGCGTGATAGTCAAAGCACGGGAGCAGATGATATTATCGTATAATGAGGTTATGTATGATGACGGCTGAGCCGACACCGGGACGTTGTTAGTGCTGGTTAGACGACTGTGTCAACTCGTGCTGCGACATCTTTCCTGTGCGCACACTTCTTGTAACAGGAGCAAAACATTTTTCTATTGGGCATTTGTTAAGAGTCCTTGTAAATCTTTTAAAGCGGCTGTGTTGATTCCGGAGCCTTTGCCAGCCAGGGTTGAACATTTCTCCATAATTTTAATTACTGCTTCCCAGGGCTATATCAATCTTTGTGTGTGTGTGTGTGTTGGGGGGAGGAATTCGTGACTTCATACTCATTAGATCATAGAAGAATATCTTCAAATGCAAAGTCATTGCCTGAGCCTCTGTTATTCAGCATTTGCTCTTTATCAGCAGTCCGACAGTCTTCACACATCTATGAATGCTGCAGTGCTGGAAACTCCCAGCATGCATTTTTGTGAAGACGGGGACAGCGGGATGGTATGGCGTTTGGAGTGTGCCAGCAGACTGAGGAAGTATCACTTTGTCGGTGTTTAAAAGTCAGCTAAAAAGTTATTCACTTTACACATAAATTATGTGTTAATGAATTTGAACTGAAAAAAAATAATTTAATTTGCCAAGTAATAATTTAGTTCCCCTGTTCTGTCTGTAACAGACGAGTTCAACATTTGGGACTGCTATTTCACGCCTTCTTCCCAAAATGAGATTATTTGATGAATAAGTAAAGGGGTGAAAAGCCTTGATTATCACAAAGACTGGGCTGGCTTTGTCCAAAATTTACCAGTTTGTTATTTACACACAGAAATGTAAAAATATAATTGTATCTCTTCCTGAAGTCGTGCCGTCACCGTGAGGTTGCCAAGCAGCCAGCAGAGATGCTACACAGATGTCCAAGTCATTTTTACATTTCTTGCTGTGTCTCCATAAATCAGTCAAGTACATACAGTCAGGAGCATTACAGGCTCTGCTTCCAGTCCATATGCTAAGCTAAGCTAACTTCCTGGTTTTAGCTTCACATTTAATGCACCTGATTTTTCATCCAAGTCTCTGAAAGCAAGTCAATAAGCATATTTCCTAAAATGCAGAGTTATTACTCTATTACTACCTTCAACATTTACGTTCTTTTTAATGTTGGCTATATCTCCACTTTGTGCAGATGCTACATCACCCTGACCCAGTCCCTCCACCTGACCATGAGCGGGGCTCCGGCAGGACCTGCGGGAACGGGCAAGACCGAGACCACCAAAGACTTGGGCCGAGCCCTCGGCATCATGGTCTACGTCTTCAACTGCTCCGAGCAGATGGACTACAAGGTGAGCACGCGAGTCTGCGTTGGAGCCTTCACAGCAGCGCCGATTATGCGTGTTTCTTTTTTTATCTTTGCCTTTGTCAGCGATATGGAATGCATTTGTCATTAAAGTTGTCAACCCACCTTTCCGCCCTTCTCTTTTCATCTTCTTCCTTTTCATCTTGCCTTTGCCTGCCTTCCCCTCGAACAACGAGCTGATGAGTTAAACTCTGATTGCGATTTCTCTCCGAAATCCTGTCAAAATTCTCTGCCTGCATGCAGCCACCACCTTTATTATGCACACCTGTGCACTCTAACACTCACACATTCTGCATATAGAGTGGTCAAGGGAGACATAAACATAATCTTGCGATGCAGCTTGCTTCTCCTCCCCCCAGACGGGGGCATCGTTAGAGTATAGAGGCGTACAGCACCCCCGGCTATACACACCACAGAAAGGTGTTGGAGAGAAGTGCTAATATACTCCGGGAGGAACGCAGGCAACTAGAAGCTGGCTTCAGAGCCTCGCACCGTTACTCATACTCAGTTATGCTCAGACGCGCACACACACACAAGCTGGATCAATCCTCCAGTCAGCTCCAGTTTGCATCAGGGTGGGTTTCCTCGGCCCTGTAATTGGAGAGAAGAGTCAGCTGCCTGCTTCATCCCGGTCCGGCTGCTCTTCAGAGGGCAGTTCACCTGCTCTCAAGTTGATCCTGGGAAAGCTAAGCTGTGGGCGGCAGACATTTCAGCGCCGCGTTTTATTAGTGTGAGACCTTGTTTAGGCATCATTCCTGTTATTGCTCGCCTACTCTCAGCCCACTGTGCTGCGGCGATGAATGTCTATCCATATATCTTCTGACTAATTGGCGATACATCTCTGCCTGTCTCACACATATCAGTCGGTGGGACCGGGTCTCCGTCAGTGAGCCGAGCTGAGTGTCCACCTGAATACCTGTCTCGCTCTCTCTCTGTCTCTGTCCACCAGTCCTGTGGGAACATCTACAAAGGCCTGGCGCAGACGGGGGCATGGGGCTGCTTTGATGAGTTCAACAGGATCTCAGTGGAGGTGCTGTCTGTGGTGGCCGTGCAGGTAAGAGCACGTCCTGGAACCTCTGCCTCAGGTACTCCCAGAAATCCAGCTCAGGTCAAGACCTTTCACCTTATTTGTGAGGTGGCGGTCCAGTCAAAACAGTTTGTCGTGCAAATAAGCCTCTAAAAACAGCACAGCAGACGTAAATAGCCTCTTCATCACCCATTGCAAGCCTAAATTGCTTCAGCTATAAGACTAATTTACCAAGGTTGGCACCTTTGGACCCCAGAGCCTCCTCATAATGGGAGCCTTCTCTGATCCGATTTGAGAGCGGAGGATGGAAAAGCCGCCTCCTTCGCTTTGCCTGTGGTGGTCGTGACGCTCGCATCCTCCAGCACAAATACCGGCTTCTCTGAATGGACAAAGTCTCTCAGAGGATGTGCTACAATCATCGGGGTGAATTAATATTTGCTCAGTGTTAGTGCTCCAAGCGCAACCTCCAATTAGCAAATGTAAAAATAACAAATAATTAGTGCTTGTAATGAGAAGTTATTTGCTTTTAAAGGAATTATCTTGGTGAATTAACAAACTCTGTTATTCCTGACTGATTTAAAATAGGCCAATCAGAGCCTTAAAACAGGCGTTGTCTTTTCTTATTTTTTCATCTGGAGTGGATTTGATTACATTTGTCCAAATAACACACACACATGCAGCTCGGTCACAAATATCCCTGAATCTGCAGACTTTGGGATAACGGCACTCTAAACAGTTTAATGAGCCTTGTTGTAATAAACTGAAACGATGTGCGTCTGTCATCAGTCAGTCAGTGATTATGCGCTGCAGTGTCAGTCTCCATCATGCTACCTGAAGACGAGCAATCTGTCCTAACAAAAAGGAACACAAATGATGAGAAGCCACCAAACATCGTTTTGGGCAGAAGACCACGGTTTTGAATTGGTTTAACAATGTGATCTTTGGACACTTCTCTCAGATTGCTGTTGATTTCTTTAAATGTCATTTTTCAGTGCTTTGAACACAACAGGTGAAATTCCTCTCACCTCCTTTGTACTGGTGTGGAGTCAGAAATGTCAGAAATAGATATGAACTTAAACCTCACCCAGATACAACAAGAGGAAATGAGAAGGTTTTTGTGTCATAGGGTGGACAAAGTCTTTAAAGCTGCACTAACTTGTATTTCTAACTAATTATTTATTTATTTATTTTTAATAATATTAATAATGGATTACAATGCTTGTGGGGACAAGTCTTTTAATGTCTTTAAGTTCATTGTTTTTGCTCATTGCTCATTGCCCACAGCTTTAATGTCCAGGGTCACTTTCAAACTGTATTTCCAGCAGCATCTGTTGGAAAGCTAATGGAAATGATATGGCGAATGACCCCTCTCTAAAATGATCATTTTAGCCATCTTTGAGGATTATCTAAGACTTTGTTTTTGTAATTGACCCTGGCCTTGTCTTATTTTAGCTGTCATAACATTGTTACCTGGGTTTTAGTACTGCTTTATTTGAGTGGGATTTTTAAAAAAAGTTTAAGAAAATTCATATAACAGTGAAATACCCTGTGATGAAGCCACTTTAGGTTACCCGGTCAGGACCAAACCTCAGGCAGACAAAGCTTTTGAAAACAGGGGAGGATATTTTCCTGAGGAGTGGGTGGAGACCAAAACAGACCTAAATATAACATGAATGAACATGTTATATTTAGGTCATATCCCTTTTGTGTTTGCAGCTTGTTGCAGTGTTTTCAAGTGGCCGCAAAATTAGTTCAGCAGGTTTTATGTCTGCGCTTTCTTGCAAGTTAAATCACAACTTCAGACATTTTTTTTCCAACATAGATCTGCTGGATGAACTGCACTGATCACTCTGACGGTGTCTTTGCCTTCATTCTCCTCTTCTGTCAGTCTGTCTGTGACAGATAAAGTCTTAAAAAAAAAGCTTCAGATTCTCATATTCTCCACAGCCAGAGCGGCATATAGTCCAGGCGACCTACAGAAGCTGGCCCTTTGATTCCGGGCCTCTTTTGAGAAATCAGCCATATTCTGTGAGTTTCAGCTGATGCTAGCTTTTCTGCTATCTTGCATTCAGTTAGCTGCCGGATCAAACGGCTCCTCTCCGCGGCCTCATAAGTCCCTCCGGAGCATTCCAATCCTGCAGGATGGTTACACCAGACGCAATTGTCATGCGTGTGCAATACTGTCGTGGAAAAATGCATATAGTGGGGAGGAATGCTGATTATCATCGTAATGATAATGGAGATAAAGTTCCTCAAAGGATCGTTATTCTCTGCCCTCTTCCTTCCTTCTCTCTTTAGAAGCAGTGAAAGCCAAGCGGTCGTCTTCTGTAAGTCTGACAGAATTTAAAAATGCCAGGATAGAGACTGGATAGGCGCCGTGTGGCGGTGAATGATAAATCAGGGGGGGCTTCTACACGGAGACCTTGAGAACAGAGGAGCGTCGCACTCCTGCTTGTGACAGCACCGGGCCTGCTCCACCGGCGCCATCGCAGACCCATCTCCTCACGTACCCAATCCATCCACTTAAAGTGGGAGCAGCTAGCATCGCGCGGTGATGTTCTCGGCTGCCGTGTGGGCCTGCTAACACAGGTGGCGGGGCCAGTCCCGCATTAAATAAAGCAGAGGAAAACAGAAGGCCGGCAGACATTGCAAACATGGAGATAAATTGGCGAATGTTACAGCCAGCGCGGGCCCGGGCTGCGAATACGTCGGCGCCGCGAGTTCCAGTGTGTGCATTCAAAGAGACAGCGACGGGCGCAGCCAGACCCCGACGGATCTTACCTTTGGCAGCGGTGTCTGCTCTTGAACTTCTTTGAAATGTGCTTTCTGTGTTTCACTTTTCCTTCCTGTCCCTGTAGGACAGCAGTGGTGGGCTGCTGTCATTTCACATCAAGAACAAGCCCCACTGACGTCCTTATGAAAACTTTTTCTATGTGTGTGTGCTGCAGCTGCACTGTTTGTTTTTCCACCCCCCCCATCCTCCTCTCCCCATTGTGTTAGTATGACTGAGTGATCTGTACTCATCCATGAAGAGATGTTCCTCCTCTTTCCAGCTGTCGACTCGCCACGCTCTTTTACCGCACGCATGTTAAATTCATAAAGGCTCTTACAGTCGGAGTTTTAGGCCAAGACGCACACGGCACACCAAAAAGTTCATCTCTGATATCTCATTTCATCATAATGTAGACTGCTGGAGCCTTGGCAGTTTATCCATCCAGCAAACCCTGGCTGATAACATGCTCATATTGATGAAACCGTGTCCCTGAAAAAAATAAATAAATAAAGGTGCATGCTGCATAGGGATTTTACAGGCTGTTACAAATTGACTGTGGTATATGCTGAGTGATGTTAATGATATGCATGTGGGATGCACAAGTTGGTAGCGTCTTTTGGGAGTGTTAATTGACAGTGACGAGTGCTGAGTCGGGTTTGAAACTTTTTGATAACGCTGTTGGTACAGTACTGTCGTTTCCCCATCACCAGCCGGGGGGAGGGGGTGACATTATTGGCTGGTCAGTCCATGAACTTTGACCCAGTATGACATATTTCAAAAACTATTTAATGGATTATGATGGATTTTGCACATTCATGACCCTGGAATCCTCGCTGACTCTCTGCGTACTGTTTGACACGATTCTTACCCTGTTGGCGTGTCACCACGTCTATGTGGCGGAAGTGACCCTTCCTTTAGCCATAAGCGACAGTGCGATACTTTTAAATTTTCCTCCAGCACCATTGGTGGGTCAGACTTTATTCGCAATACTTTGCTTTATGACTGAATACGAGCAAGACCAATCAGCCCCAGCTGTACTTTGTGTTAATTGACAATTAGCCAATGTTAGCTTCTAATATGCTAAACTAAGACATGATAAATCCAGCACTGTGATCGTGAATATGTTAGCACGCAGATGTTAGCGTTTAACTCAAAGCACTGCTGTGCCAAAGTGAAGCATCAGTGAGCTGCTAGTATGACTAAGTACTGCACAAACGGTTTGTAATACTGCAATGCTGTGGAGTTTAGTTTGTTTTAAAGTTTAGTTCATTCTGCTCTGTGTTTTTGCTGAATGTCTGCGCAGGTCAAAAGCATCCAGGATGCCATTCGAGATAAGAAGCAGAGGTTTAACTTCATGGGGGAGGAGGTAAATCTTTGCCCCTCTGTCGGCATCTTCATCACCATGAATCCTGGCTATGCTGGCAGGACTGAACTTCCTGAGAACCTCAAGGCTCTGTTCAGGTGAGTAACATCACCATCTCGTTCAGACTAGTGGCTCAGCTCAGACTCCACTTCCTGATATCTTTAACTCAGGAGAAATATAGATCACATCTTAAGGGAAACATGACAAAATGAAAATGTCATTTTACAGTTTAAAAGTCCCGTGTGACAGACTACTGACCTGTCTGTCAAATATCTCTACATCAAATAGGTGCATCATTTTATACAGACACTTATTTTGGCCTCAGGATGAATTGTATTAACTTTATTGATCCCTTAAAGGGAAACAATCTATGTCTATTTCCAGGTGCTGGGCATCACAAAAATTTTGTATAAAGTCTTTTGTGGCTCCTGAGGGAGCGACACGAAATCTCATGAAGTGAGCTGACCACAACTCTCTCGCTGGCCCCTCATCCTTGCTTGAGACTAGAGACTCCAGGTCTCAGCTCATTTAGGGTACAAAAACAGGGAGCTAGGGACTGTGTTTTCAGTGGAAAAGAATTGTCTTGAAAATTGATGGGTGTTATCAGTGATTCTGAAACCAAAGACACCGAAAGTGCGAAACAAATATCCACGATCTTGTGTCGTCATCCTCGAAGACGAAATCATGACCTCAGACGGACATCTCCAAACAAATAAAACCAAAATTGTTTGCACTTACTTGCATTTATCAAATTATCTAATCATTTCTAATAAATCAAACACAACTATCCTCAAACTGAAATTCATTTTGTTCTATATACATTCCAGTTTTTGAGAAGAAATGTACAGAGTCGACTGATGGGCTGTACTTAAAAGAACTGAACACATCCTCACATACAGTAGCTATCTGATTTACACTCATGTACATGAGATTGATTTTCAGGCGCTTCTGTCCAAAGTGACACGCTCGGTCAAGCCTGCGGGAAAAAGTTCTGCGTTTGGCACCTGATGCAAAAACCACAAGAGAGCACGTATGAAAGAGAGAGTGAGGGTGTCTGGAGAGCTCTTTGAAAAGGTCAACCTGCCTTAACGGAGGACAGCTGAAAACATTTTGGGAATAAAGCGCTGCGTGCTGGAGAAGCTCTGTGTTTTAGTATTTAACTGTGATGGATTGTGACTTGTAGTGACGCTTACATTGCTTTGCCGTTTTGCTGCGCGAACGCAGGTAAAATGACCACACAAGTTCTAATATGCATAATTCCTCGTTAGTCCAGGACGCTGATTACGATCTGAGCTCATTTGCATGCGTCCTCCCCCCACAGACCCTGCGCCATGGTGGTTCCAGACTTCGAGCTGATCTGTGAAATCATGCTGGTGGCCGAGGGCTTCATCAACGCCCGGGTCCTCGCTCGGAAGTTCATCACGCTCTACACACTGTGTAAAGAGCTGCTGTCCAAACAGGTACTGTCTCCTCTCTGCGATGATACGCATCTGATATGGTTGAAAAGAGCCAGATCCATTTCCACTTCAAAGCCCAAACTACTGACACAATACTGTTTTTATATTTGAAGCTTTTGATGAAGGAGCGACTCGGAAACTCCACACAACAGCAGACTTTCTAACTCAGCCATCTGAGCGAAGCGTCACATGCATATGAATAAGAAGCTGCGGGGGGTGCGGCTGTTATTCCATCTAAATTTTTCTTTAATCCTTTTGTAGCCCGGTGCTGTTTTACTTGTCACGCCATTATTTAAATTATTTAAAAAAGCAATAAGATCATTCACAGCGCAGTCTAATAGTAGCAGCGGAGCTCCTCAACTTACATAAGCGATTTTATGAGCCCTTGGTTCTGGATGAGTTTCCCATGACCACGGGCCCATTTAAGTGTCATAACACGCCAGTTCCATTTTTATGGCTTTTTTATGAAGCTCGAGTTCTTCAGACATTTTTTAAATATCACCTTAATGACACTTTTTTTAAGCTTTCTCAAAGTTGTTTGCCAGAGTTTCATTGCAAGTTTTCCAACATTAGCAACTTAGCGGTAATGAAAGCAAGCGATAATGAACAGACTGCTTCTCTAAGCTCTATTCACAAAGGCTGAAACTGCAAATCGATGGAGAGTGATTCAGAGGGCTACTTTGTGGAGCTAAACTACTGGTTCATAAAGGCGGATTTGATATTACATAGGTTCTGCTGCATGGGCCCGAGCAGAATAACCGTGCTGGTTTTTTTCCCTGCTGGTGAGTGGACTCCAGCGCACGCTAACAGTCTGGGGCCTCCGCTTCCAGAAAGTCAAACGCAGGGAAATAGCGGTTGGTGTACACACCATCCAGATGTTATACCTATGCTCTGCTTTGATGAGTGCCATTAAAGCGTTTTTGTTGATATTTGGAGAGACTGCGGACAGGATGCACGGAGTCACTTACAATATTATACTGATATCAGAGGAGAGAGGTATCATAAAGGGATCATTTAATTAGTACACGAGCAGATGAACCTGTTAGGAGCCCCTCTGGACCGGCAAAACAGGCAGCTGCTGCAGTTTGGATAATCCGGGAAAACGCTCGATATTCACTGGTTACAGCTTCTCAAATGTCTGCTGCTTTTCACACAACTTTTTATCGGACAAACAAAAGAAAACTCGGTCCTAAAACTAGGTTCTGACACCAGGCCCGGCTTTAAGATCACAAGGACCACAGTTTTAGGGAAGTTAGTTCTTAGCTGATCACCTTTCTAAGTGATGCAAATCCTGAACAAATTTCCAGCCAAATCACATGAAAACTGTGTCTGGTTAGTTAAAAGTTGCTTGAGAAATATTTCAAAAGTTGATCTTCTAATATTACATTAAAGAACAGAGAGGACATTAAGGTTCCTGGAGGATAAGTTTCACTGTAACTCTCATAGTGGATATTATAGGAATAATATATAAGGCTGTAAATGATAAACTAAGTCAATTAGTGCTCCAAATGTATTTTTAAATATTTAAGGGTGGATGTATCTCTAGTATTCTGTTCTAGTTTATAATGCCAAGTTTTTACTGATATGCCACCATAAATTAAAAGTAAGATGTACAGTTGTATGCAAAAGTTTGGCCACTCATGGGCAAATTCCACATTTTGTTGATTAATGAAGTGAAAAGAAGTCAATCCAACCCCTGCAGCATGCAGAGATAAAAAATGAGCCTTTCTTCAACTGTTAATGTACTTTTTATTTCATCAACTTAACAGAGAGCGAGACAAAAAGTAATTGTTGGGCCTCGACTGATTGTTGCGGGCTTGTGAAGCACGCCACGAATTGCCATCAGTAAACGTCAGCTGATGATATTTGCAGAGTCGATAGATTCTCTGACGCTTCAAACCTTGCGGGGACCGCTCAACAACCACGGGCTCCTCTGAGCAACTGAGCTGGGATCTGCACTCCAAGCTCACTGACGCCTCCAAAGCAGGGGCGTGCTATAAAAAGATATCAAAGCTCTCCCAGCACATTTCCACTGTCTGAAGTGTCGCGTGGAAACGGCAGCTACGGGGAACTGTGGAATATGAGACGAGATGTGGAAGACCAAAAAAAAAAAGGTTCAGATAAATCGCACGTCTGCTGTGCAGGAAGGGTAATTAACACACACACCCCGCCATGACTGCAGAGGAGCTGCAACAAGGTGCAACTGATGCAGGAGTAGGAAGCATCCTCACAAGGATCGCTGTGACCAGTCAACAACTGACTGAACTGATGAAGTTACAACTGAGGAATGTTTGGAGGACAAAACAGCCAGCCAACTGTTACTCAGGGGGGTGGGAACAATGCACAGGTGCAGCAAAGAAGGGATTGCACTAAATCCACTAAACTGTGGCTGTGATGGAAACATCCTGCAGTCACAAAGGTGACAATCAGAAGAGACTGCCTTCTACAACAGGATTAGGGGTTGGGTTACTGACTTCTTACTTAGCTGGATGTCCATAGTTTTGCACATTTACATAGTTTTTTAGTTTGTTAAATTTTGACGTTTTTTTAAGTTCATGAATTGAAAAATAACGGTTTAGAAACATTTGAAGGAAGCCTTCAAAAATCTGAAAAATATAGAATTCTAGTGTATGCACTCCATTTATGAATGTAAATAGAAAAATAATGACAAAAAGATATCAAAGTAAATATTATAGGGCTCAAAATCATAACTGGCCCGCTGGCCTGAATGCACTTTTTAAGGACACGAGGCCAGTTCATTGCATGTTCCAGTTAAAATTCATAAAATAAAAAAAAAGACAAGCACTGAATTTGACATTATTTCCCTGTGATATTGTTGTTTGTCAATGATCTTTGTGCGATCACCTCCATTATTTACCGCTGCAACATCAACATTTCATAAGCGCCCGTGTGTTATAGATGTTATAGTTATAATTGAGTCATAGTTGAGATCAGCTGCTGTCTGTCATGAACGTGAGCGTGTTTACGGTACTTTGTTGCGTTTTTCGATCTCACCTCAAATTATCTCATCTTCTGTCGTAGGATTTAAAATGTTTTTAACACCTCCTGTTTCGGACAAATGCTAAAAACACACAGGAAGAAAAGCAAAGAAAGTGAGCGGATGAGTTGAGGGAGAGCAACAGGGAGTGTGAGGAAAAAAGGGAGAGAAAGTTGCTGCTGGAATTGACTGGAGCATGAACCGGCTAATAATTTGGTCTTTTGCCAAGGAAGCAGACCAGTAGGTAAAGTAGAGAAGCTATAGTGTTGTTTTACCTGTGAGGTGTCTCAGCAAGATGCTCACACAGTGTAGGAATGGCTTGTTATCTTCTCTGATGTCTACATTAACCAGGAGATGTGTTAAGAGTTTTATAGCGATGGTAACACGACCACAATGCAGGGCTGCCTAACAGTTTACCATCCATACTGTCTGCTGACGATGGCAGACAAGCAGAAAAAGCATGATAATAATAATATATATATGTATATACAAATATTATTATTTGGATTAAACGTAACGTTCCAGGGCCAGTGACCTTGAACAGCCACTGGCCCAGAGAATATAACTTAATGTCATCCCCTGCATTAGAAATCTATTTGGTATAATCACATATTATATATACATATATAACATATTTTAAATATCTGCTTGTCCTTTTAATGAATTGGAATCAGTCAACGCTACTGAAGAATTTAGCTGTCATATAATTGCACTTTACAGATAAAGTTTTGTTGAACTGTATACTTCCCACTGCTCACTGTTATGTCTCTGGCCTTTGCCATAGGACCACTACGACTGGGGCCTCCGAGCTATCAAGTCCGTCCTGGTTGTGGCCGGTTCTCTGAAGAGGGGAGACCCCGGCCGGGCGGAGGACCAGGTGCTGATGCGAGCGCTGAGAGACTTCAACATCCCCAAGATCGTGACCGACGACATGCCGGTGTTCATGGGGCTGATCGGGGATCTGTTTCCGGCCCTGGACGTCCCCAGGAAGAGAGACTTGGACTTTGAGAAGCACGTGAGGGACTCCATCCTGGACTTGAAGTTACAGGCCGAGGACAACTTTGTACTCAAGGTAAACAGTCATCTCTCATGCTTTGTCTGGAGTTAATCAAATTGTGTTTTGATCACAACTCAGAAGCATCGCTACTATGAAGGCAAACTTAATCACAAGTTGTGTGAGAAGCACGAGCAAATTCCCCAAAAGGTGGTTTCATCTTGAACAATTCAGACGGATATTACATTTGTAGCACTCATTTATATTGTTCTTACTTCTTTCCAAAAGCTATTTACCTCACATCATATTGTTCCGCTGGGAAATACACATTAGTGTCAGAAAAGTCTGCAGGATTGGATGAATAGGGCAAATATTGCAGAAAGCCAACAAGGAGCGTTCAGGTGCGCGAGCTTCTGACCTAATTCTACTCATTACATTACACACAGACACACGTACGCGCACAGTGGAAAGTGTTATATGTCAGAGACACGGGAACGCAGGACCAGGGGGAAATAAGTGCAATCTGCCTCAGGTCAAATAGACACGGGAACCACATAATAACGCTCCGTCAATGGAGGCCGGCGCTGCACCGTGCCACTTAACCCTGACATTGTGAGAGACAGCCACAGAAATAAACAAAGAGGAGGAGAAACAGAGAGAGAGGAGAGAATGGCGGAGCGGTCAATAACAACCATCTACCCCCAGAGCTTGAACTTTTACTGTCTTTGTTTGTGCGGCCAACCTTTTGATTTCAGACAACGAGGCGGGGGGAGAACCGCATACCTCTAAGCGTTAGCCCGCGCTAGCATTAGTCCTCCTCCACATCAAAGCGGTAATCAGCCGGGGCCTTTGAGAGCGCCGAGCCGCCCGCGCTCCGGCTGAATGGACGGGGGAGCGGGAGCGGCGAGGAGCCCGGTCGATGGCATTGATTGAGCTCCGCCATCTGTATGTTTGAGTGGAAGCGGGGAGGAAATCTCTCTTTCTCCCTGTTTCTCTCTGTCGCTCCCTGTTACGGTCTGTCTGTCTGCGGCGTCTCCTCCCCACACACCTGCGTCCAGGACGGTTTCAGAGCAAGCAAAAAACTTTCAAAATCATGAAATTGTTCGGAAGTCTCGGGAGGCGTCTCACTTTTTTACAAAAGACTGGGAAATCTGCAATTTAAATGACGGAAGACAAGAAATAAGTGTTTTGTGATTGACACTAAACCAATTACGAGACTTAATTAGCTGAAAAAGTGAAACGCAGCAGATGATGGTAATTTAGAACAATAGCATGTAGAAAAAGGAAGATTACAAACCAGCTTCTTCTTCTCTGGCTCTAAATGAACAAAGCTTACTTTGTTGTATTTTATTGTTGAGGCACCGGTGGAGTAAATGATGGATGTGAAATATGCATGTGCATGTTTCCATAGATTAGATTGACACAGATTTAATTATAAAATACACATTTGTTTATTTTTAAGCATTATTAACAGCATTATTTTCCTCTCTTTGACAATTTTTGAGATTTTTCTGAGTAATGAGTTAATGCACACTTATGATTTATGTTAATTCTCTTTTTGTGGTGTGTGGGGGGGGGGGGGAATTCAACAAAATCATTTTGGAAAAAAATATATATACACTGTGGCACCAGCAAGGTAGCACTGCACCTCCATAAAGTAAAAAAACAAAGAGGTCAGATTGACTAATGCACTGGATGCTACACTTCCCATAATGCAATGCGGACGCGCCTGTTGTTCGACCCTCGCTGAATCAAAATGTGATGACATTTACTGGGGTTGTTTGCTCGTGCCGCCTGCGCTGTTCATCAAATCAGCTTATAAAGAAACGGCCGCCGAGTATTTCCTGGGCTAATTAAACTTATCGTCCCGCGTTAAAAAAAAAACAAAACGGTGGCGTGGCCCTTTAGCCGCGCAAACACACAATAATGAGGCTGCGCGTATCTGTCCTCCCAGACGTGTTCTGTGCACGGGGCGCTGAAGTGCAGCGCTGCACTGCAGTGCCTCACACTACCCTGTCACTCTGCATCACATTATGTTCACTATAAACCAGAACATTAAGCTTGAGATACAGTGGGCCCGGCTCTGCGGTGTAGCAGCCCATGAAATGCGGCATTATTCTGTGAAAGGGTCAGTGATTATGTGTACACCGTGTCGTCAGTCCTCTGTGCCGTGTAAACAACGCAGGATCGGAAATGTCTCGCTCCCGCTTTGTGCGTCAGGTGGTGCAGCTGGAGGAGCTGCTGGCGGTGCGTCACTCCGTGTTCGTGATCGGCAACGCCGGCACCGGGAAGAGTCAGGTGATGAGGTCGCTGCAGAGGACCTATCAGAACATGAAGCGCAGGCCAGTCTGGGCCGACCTGAACCCGAAGGCCGTGACCAACGACGAGCTGTTTGGGATCATCAACCCGGCGACCCGCGAGTGGAAAGACGGTGATAAAGGAACCCGAGACAAAACCGCGTTTTGAGTGAGTAACGCCTGTGACCACAACGTGAGCTCTCCCCCT
Source organism: Psettodes erumei (assembly GCA_016785225.1). Classification (NCBI taxonomy): domain Eukaryota; kingdom Metazoa; phylum Chordata; class Actinopteri; order Pleuronectiformes; family Psettodidae; genus Psettodes; species Psettodes erumei. The sequence goes on along the minus strand of JAFBJZ010000407.1, from coordinate 1,001,648 downwards.
GCAGGCCTCTTCTCCAGTATCATGCGTGAACTGGCCAACGTCAGCCACAACGGGCCCAAATGGATTGTCCTGGATGGAGACATTGACCCGATGTGGATCGAGTCGCTCAACACGGTCATGGACGACAACAAGGTGCGCGTGCGATGCGTGTTGTCAGTATCAGAATGTCATCTGCTGTCATCTGCTGCTCATTAAATCAGCAGTCAGATGTGAGCTGTGTGTGTGACATAATCCCGACTCAGACTGTAAAAAGCCCAAACATGGAGCCCACTCTGTCTCTCGCCCTGCCAGGTGCTGACTCTGGCCAGTAATGAGCGCATCCCTCTGAACCCCACCATGAGGCTGGTGTTTGAGATCAGCCACCTTCGCACCGCGACCCCGGCCACAGTGTCCCGAGCAGGTCTGCGTCTCATCCTTCTGCTGCGCTCGGACACGTCTGACAATATTGCGTTTGATTGGATTCGTTTTCAGGTTTTGCAGCGAGGCCGAGTTAGCAACGCGCCGTTAAACACAGCCACCGCTCGTCAGTGGGTCCTCATCGGCATCACAATCAAGAGTGTAAAAGCTGCACTCATCATACATTTTTACAAACAGTGGTTACAGTGACTGCACATCATATGAAAGGTGTTATTAGTTGTACAAGTCAACAAGTCATTATCATGAACTAGACACTTAATGCCTCTGTAAAGCAAAATGAGGCAAACTCGAAAGTTGTCCTGATAGATTTGTCACAGTAAAAATTGTAAAGTCAACTTTTAGCTGGTCATTCAACAGGAAGTGACCTGGAATCAAATGACAGTCGAGCAATCATTGAAATAAGTCTTTGAATGGGCAAATATTTGAGACATTTGCTCATGGTAAATTTTCATTTTTGAGGATTTTGTTTGATTTGTTTCATATCAGTGTAAAGTATAAATATATCAAGGTTGTGAACTGTTGATCTGACAAAATGAGCAAACTGAAGAAGGAGGGAATATCATGAGAATATGGTCCTAATAATTCCTAACATTTACGTCATCACTTAGACTACATGGGTTGTTTCAAATGAATTGATCAAATCACTCGGAAGAAAAAACTTCTCTTCTCACTGGTGCAAGTTCCTAAAGACCAGCCTCAAACTACAAGTACTACTAAGTACTATTCCAGCATATATCATGTGTACGATATGTTCTCTTTTAGAAACTTTAAAATGACCACAGAAAAATAAATCAAGAAATTGTGGTTGCTCTGTGTGGTAACTATATAAATCACATGTTAAGATCAAGCATCTTGCATGCCACTTGTCCTTTTCCATATGGTTTTCATCATAATGCTGTGAATGCACACATCCTGCTGTATGTTCTGTATTTCACTTCACCTCTTTGTTTGGATTTATTAATTAAGGTGTCTGGGCTCACGCTGAATCTGCTGCGTGCATCGTGGTAGGAGCATGGAGGTGGCTGAGTTCATGCTCATGCAGTGTGGCCCAACAACAAATGTCGGTCCATGTGTCTTCCTCTCTTCAGGCATCCTCTACATAAACCCGGCGGACCTCGGCTGGAACCCGCCAGTGTCCAGCTGGATCGACAGGCGGGAGGTCCAATCAGAGAAGGCCAACCTGACCATACTGTTCGACAAGTACCTTCCGTCTTGCCTGGACGCCCTCAGATCAAGGTGAAGCAGCAGCCCTGCGTCAATCTAAAATGTCACGTCTGCAGTCATGCCGGGGTGACGCAGGATGTTGAGCTGTCACATAAATTGGGGAGGCGCTGCACAGAAGTGGGCAGTTTGGACCGGAACGAGCGGGGACTGACTCAGAAGAGCTGGATGCTGTCCTGCATTCTCTTCTATTGTACGGGAGCGCTCGCCTCCTCCAACACCTCCATCACCGCTGCCGTTGGAGCAGACAACAAAAACAGGAAGCAGAGGAGGGAGACGGAGAGAGAGGAGGAATATTTTGTCCTCAGTGCCGGGCCAAAAATCTGAAAAACGTGCCACTATCATGTGGCTAAGAAATCTGTCCCCCGCCTCATTTGGTGAAAACACAACCGCTGTATTTTTTCCATTGAACATCTGTGATACAATTCAAAATGCCCACGAGGTGAAAACACAATTTAACCCTTTGTGTTCCTCTTTCAGCACGGTGGCTCATCTTTCGTTTCTCACTGAATGAGCCAGACAGCCGGTGAAGCAGCGTGTGTCTGTCTTTGTCCAGGTTTAAGAAGATCATCCCGATCCCTGAGCAGAGTATGGTCCAGATGCTGTGCTACCTGCTGGAGTGTCTGCTGACTCCAGAAAACACCCCGCCGGACTGCGCCAAAGAACTTTATGAGCTCTATTTTGTCTTCGCCGCCGTCTGGGCCTTTGGGGGAGCCATGTTCCAAGACCAGGTACTGCGCGGGCCTCTGGGCATGTGAGGCGCTTACTAAGTGGTGCATAAAGAGGGGAGAGAATGGGACATAACTGAAACAGCTGAATGATTTTTTCTTTTCTCTACCCCCCCCTTCGTAACTCCTGCCTGAAAGAGTTTTTTGCACTTGCATTCTGGGTATTCCTTGGTATTATTTAAGCCTGGATGACTCTTATGCAACGCAGTTTTGCGTCTCTATTCATGAAAAGTCATTTGAAAGTTATTCTCAGTTGAAGAGATGGCAGGTTTTTGAAAGACAACATCTAGTGAACATCTGACAATGAAGTGGACTCCATCCCCACTCAACAGCACATAGGCTGGCTGAATTTAAATGAGCAGGAGAGCCGTGGCAGGCAGTTGCTAAGCAATCCAGTTAGTGCCGTACAGTAACCGCGTCCGTCCGAGTTATGGGATAAAACTGCTCTCCCCTCGGTACAAATGTACTCTACTTTATTTTCCCATCACAAATGCATTTAAATGCTAAGTGGTTTTATTGACTGGAGGCTCGCCGGTGAATGGAGGAGACAGGTACGAGGAGGTGGGGAGGCGGAGAGGAAGGCAGGTGTCGAGGCTGCCGCGCTGTCTGAAGCAGACAGATGGATAGATAGGCCTGCCACCTCTCATTTTCTCCCCTTCATCTGCCGCGGCTCTACGTCTATGTTGCTGCCATTTATTTTGTCCTCCGGTTTGTATTCACACCAGTGTAAATCAAAACGCACAGATCCATAGGGAGGAGCGGGGGGTGGGGGGTGGGGGGGCGGAGAGGAAGTCATTTTAGAGTATTGACCCTCTGTGTCTCTGCGTGTGCGCTCTGTGTGCGAGCAGCTGGTCGACTACCGAGCCGAATTCAGCAAGTGGTGGGTGGCTGAGTTCAAAACCATCAAGTTCCCGTCCCAGGGCACCGTGTTCGATTACTACATCGACCCCGAGAGCAAGAAGTTCGAACCCTGGTCCAAGATGGTGCCCAAGTTCCAAATGGATGCAGATACCCCGCTTCAGGTAACAAGGGCTGCTTTGAGATTAGTCACGCTGTGGGAACGTTTTTATTACAGTTTACCTCAGCTTTCCTCTGCTGGACTCATTCTTACATTAATATTTTACTGCATTAGAAGTATTAGGGTGGGGAAATACAAACAACTGATGAACAGTTTCAAGCTGCACTAGTTAATATTTCATGGTTCAGTCTCACAACTCTCAGCAGCTTCATCTCCAGCTGCAGCAGGCATCTGGACTCCATGATAAATCTCTGATAAATCCTCTATGAGGACCTGCCCGGCACCAAACAACACACTCTGACAAACTTAGCAACGGCCTGGAGTTTCTAAGGATAACATTTGTCAAGTTGCCAAAAGTTGGATGTGTAAATAGACGACCGCTTGCTGACATGTTAGACCAACTTTGTGTGACCATAAAACGTCAAACCTGATTTGTGTCTTGCCCTGGGATGAGACTTTCATATGACAAAAACCAAACCATCAACCGCTCCTGCAGATTGTCGCAGCTTTAAGTCAGAGTTTATAAGGCATACATTAGCACAGTCAATATTATTGAGTGCCTGTAGCTCATCACAGGTATCAGCTCCTCGGCCTGCCAAGCACTTTCCAATGAATCCAGTAGATAAATGCTAAAGATTTGATTAAGGTCATTTAGAAACTGTGTCTCTATTGGCTTGTCCGCCAGTGTGTGCTGTCAAGTTTCATTATTTTCAACTGCAGAGTACATATCATGGTCACATGTCTTTAATAACCAAATATGCCTGTTTAAAAATATATATATATTTATGAGTTAACGAATATTGCTAGATACAGACATACATCTTCAAACATTTGCATTTGAAATAGCATTAAAAACACAGTGTCATTTATCAAGCAACATGCAAAACGATTGAGGATCAATGTCCGAAATATGAGGATTTTCTGCTTTTTATGTCTGAAGTGATTATAAAATCAACATATTTTGGGTATTTGTCAATGTCACTGTCAAATCCAGGAACTTGTGATGGTACATTTTCACATAGTTATCACTTCCAGCCCCATAGCCCAGTAATTTATTAAGAGAGAATGTCCAAATGTGTGTGTGTGTGTGTGTGTGTGTTTTCCACATGCAGGCGTGTCTGGTCCACACCACCGAGACCATTCGAGTGCGTTACTTCATGGACCGCCTGCTGGAGCGCCGTCGGCCCGTCATGCTGGTCGGGGGCGCTGGGACGGGGAAGTCTGTTCTGGTGGGGGACAAGCTGGGGTCGCTGGACGCAGAGAAATACATGATCAAAAATGTGCCCTTCAACTACTACACCACGTCCGCAATGCTCCAAGGTACTCGCCGTGCATACAGCCTCTGCACAGCTGCTGTAGAAAGCCTTAGCTTCTGATTGGTCGGCGACGGGCGCGGCGTGCAGGGTGATGGGCCACATTTAAACACCGCCACAGCACTGCTGCAGTTATTCAGGACGGACTTCATTTGGTGATGGACAGACAATCGAGAACAGAGGATCTCCCTTGTTTTTTAGACCATCGTCCACTGCTTTTTGCTATAGTTTTCTTGGCTATAGTATAATAGTAAAGCAAGAAAACTACAATACTCTTGATAATGAACTTGGTAGAGTATGTTAGTTTTTATATTAGAGTACCTCAGGCTGCATCACTGCCAAAATGTCAGTGACTCTCAAGCCTTTTCCCCACTCAGACTTTATGTGATTAATATTTCAAGGCCTTTAAAAGGTAAAAATATGAAGTATTTCTGAAATACAGGCACAGAAGGCAATGAAAATGTAGGTTTTTTCTTGTCTCCTACACTTCACATATCTCACAACCCCTTGAATTCATATTGTGGCCCTTTTTTAGGGGTCCTGACCCCCAGCTTGGGACCAGTGGCTTATGCAATCACACACTGACTCTTTTCCCCAATCTACTCCACCGACACTGAACGACGCCTTTCTCTCCGCTCACTCTTTCATTCCTCTCGCACACAGCGGTGCTGGAGAAGCCCCTGGAGAAGAAAGCGGGGCGTAACTACGGCCCCCCCGGCAGCCGGAGACTCATCTACTTCATCGACGACATGAACATGCCTGAGGTGGACGCGTACGGCACGGTGCAGCCTCACACGCTCATACGCCAGCACATGGACTACAACCACTGGTAGGGCTGGGACGTTAGCATGCACATTATGAGTGAGCGAGAGCTAGTAGAACGTGAACGCTCACGCCGTGTCTTCCCAGGTGATTTTCAGAAAGTAGCTCATCACTGGTTGGAACTGTTCTTCCACGTAACTGCCTCCATGATGGACAGTTTCACACAGTTGTATTAACATAGAGGGGCACAGGTATAATACCATCATAATTCACACTGAGAACGCCTCCCTCTTAGTATTCACACCGATGCTCGCTTCAGTATCGACGCGTTGCCACTTCTATGAAAGTCAAAAGTCAAACGTGAAGAGCGGCGTCGTGTGATTCCCCTTAAAAGGATTCCGCCGCTCATCCCTCTGACACGGTGCGGCCGCTGTGAACACGGTTCCACCGCGTCGGACACAGGCCCACTGGCTTAGACACGCTCAGCCCATTACAGATACGCCGCGAGGATTTCAGGTATGAAATTGAGAGGAAGGAGGACGCCGCTGAGCCACGGCAGCTTAAAGAGGCGTCCGTATCAGACGGGCGGAGAAGGTGTGGGGGTGCGTGGGTGTGTGTGCGTCGAGGCTTTTAAATAATGATTTTTGTTCTCCTTTTTGTGTGCGTGTGTGTATTCTCAGGTATGACCGTAATAAACTGCTGCTGAAGGAAATACACAGCGTCCAATACGTGTCCTGCATGAACCCCACGGCCGGCAGCTTCACCATCAATCCACGACTGCAGGTGCACGCACACACACACACACTGCATGTCCTCACAGCACATTGTGTTCCACTGGTTACGCAAACACTGCTGAGGTTACGTTTGCACTAATTCCTCTTGCACATGTTATCAGAGAAAGTCCAGTTATTAAATTAGTTGGCATTCTAAACTTTTGTTTTTTTTGTAATTTTTGCCAAAAATTCCTCATGCAGAGCTGATTAGATTTTAACTAAACTTGAAGGAAAAGTGAATGGCACCATGTCCCAACATTATAATTCACCATTTAGGAAACTGAATTGGTTTTCCCGCGGGAGGTGTCACGTTATTTGCTCATTCGTGCATTTGTTTGTCTCAGGCTGAGACAAACTGAGGAACCAAAACTTCTGTGCAGGAGAAAAACGCAGTGGACAAGCTCAGGGAGCTCAGTTACTGTGACATCTCAGACACTCCTGATTAGGTTTACATGAATCCTGCCTATTATCAGGGTTTTTCGGATGAATATGTGTGTTTTTGCACAGATTGGAAAATGGGGCTCATTTCGTCAAAGCGCTTTCCATACATCCGCACACACAAGCAGCAGGACACTTCAGATCTCTTTGCAAAATGAACCACTTCATTCAAAACTACACAATAAAAACTCAATTTTGTCATTGTGCTTGAAAGCAGTTACACACTGTGCTGTGCTCATTGTAAAACATGTTCAGCATTCATGCTTTTCTGAAGCTAATGTCTGGGGTTTGTTTGAGATCCTTTTAGAGTAAATAACATGAACATGCTGGGCAAACACTGAAGACCACAGTATTGGTAGAATTATTTATTTCTCTCCATTTTCAAAATGAAGCATTTTGCACCGAAAATCAGAACAGAACATGGACATGTTGAACATGTTGAAAATACTGCATATAAACACAGAAAAAAATATTAGTGGAAACAACAACAACAAAAAAATTAAATAAAAAAACCCAGAACCTCCTTAGTCTTTGTCAAACTGGCTATGACCATAGTTTGTCCTGTCTCACAAGACAGGTAAAGACAGACACCAGGCCACCATGCTGACAAATAAAAGTCCTCAGTGGAGTTGAATAAGGGAGAGTGTTGTCGAGGGTACTGGAGAGAAAGCTGTGGGTGCTGAGGAAAGGAGTTCTGGACCAGAGCGGGCCGGGTGGAAAGACACGTTGTCCCAGATGACAATAATGTCTCATCTGCTCTGCGTCCATTAGTGAGCAGTAACCATGTCGGCTGCAGCGGCAGTCGGCATGGCGATGAAGGACCCCATTCTGTGTGACTGTGACGTACAGTAGCTGATAGATTTCCATGTAAAAAGGTTTTACATTACATTCCCATTTCTTCCAAATGGCACTCCCATGTTAATACGGAGACTGAGAGGACTGTGTGGTTGAATTTCTATGAGGCATACGTCATTGTTGGTCAAACCCAGGTTTACGAGAGCTCTTTCTTTTTCCCATGATAACATGGGGCCCCCTCCCCACTCTACATTCACTCCCCTCCATCCTATATAGACCAATCGAAATGCATGTAGGGTCTCACCGAACAGCACGGGGAATGGGTACAAAAAGTACAGATGTAGTGCATATAGGAGGCTACATGGTACTGAGAAAGATATTTTGCCCTGTATTTAATTTTACTGTGTAAGCACCCCCCCCCCCACACACACACACACACACACACAATATTACATTCTAGTTACAGAAACCTGAATAAAGTAAACTAAAACAATAGAAAAACAAATGATGAGAAAAACCAACTCCTATCTAAATGACACAATATGCCAGCCTGATTATGTTGCGGCAATTCATTCTTATTTTTCAAAGGCTGGCATTAATTTATGTTTACAAATCCCATTAAAACCAATGCCCCCACCCGGACTGTGGCACTCAGTCCAGCTGTGCCCTCTGAAGATCTTAAATCTTGAAAAAATGAATCACAGATCTATAGTTTCTGATTCTGAAAAGGCTAGGTAATCTCCTCAAACGGCTGGCCACCCACCTCCACAGTGTGGCTTATTGATATGTTAGACATGTTTGATAGATTTGGGGACTTAAGGATTTTAGTGAAATTCTTAATTTACAGATGAGGATCCAAGCTATGGCAAACTATTAGAATTTAGATTTGGGTGAGTGACGGTTCCTCTGCGCTCGCTGCTGCAAACGCCCCCGAGGGTGACCTTTGTTTTTAGTCAAGGAGACTTCTGGCTGCGTCGTTTTGACGAACGACACGTTCTCCTGTGGCCTCGCTCATCTCCCATCTGCATCCGCAGCGGCACTTCTCCGTCTTCGCCCTGTCGTTCCCCGGCGCCGAGGCCCTGAGCACCATCTACACCTCCATCCTGTCCCAGCACCTGAGGGGAGAGGGCTTCTCCGCCGCCCTGCAGAAAAGCGGCCCAGCCCTGGTCCAGTTGGCCCTGGCCCTGCACCAGCGCATCTCCTCCACCTTCCTTCCCACCGCCGTCAAGTTCCACTACATCTTCAACCTGAGGGACCTCTCCAACATCTTCCAGGTGACACAGGGATAATAAATACACTAGACAGGCGTGGTTTAAGAACAACCTCAGATTCACCTTTTTCCAATGAAATGGCAGAGCTCCTGTACTTCTTCACATCACTCCCTTTACGATTTCAAACAAGGAGTTCGATATTTTCTCTCTCTGTTTCTGCGGCTCTGCCTCCCATGTGGAAAGAGCCAGGCTTCTGTCACTAATTTCTCATCTAAATGATTATTGATTTAAGAGCCGAGTCTGAAAGCTCGAAATAAGTGTAACAGAAAATAGAATGGATTTGCACTTCCACGGGTGTTAGTGATGATTTAATGTATTTAAATGAATATAATATCAGAGCGCGAAGGCTGTCAGGGGAGAAGCTTTTGGGGCAATATTTCTGTCAGAATCCTCCACGGTTTCATGGAGGGCAGACTCTCTCATTTAACACACTCCCTTGTATAATTAATGCTTGAAGCCACTCAGCTATAGGAACTTCATTTTTCATAATACCATTTTGGAGTTCACAAAGGCAGCTCTGGGTTCTTACTATACTATATTACTGTATGACTGTACTGTACATAGAGAATGCATACTGTAGTAGGGATAAATGCTGTTTTATATGCACATGTTTAACCCCTTAACGCCTGTTGTCGCGATTTGGCATCAAACCGCTTCCGCTCCAAATGCAGCCAAAATAGCGTCTGTATTAGTATTGCTTTGTTACATTAATAAAAGAATCTTCATACCTGAGATGGGAACAGGTATTTTACCTTTATTGCCTGTTTTCACTAATTTGCACAACAGATAATAATAGATCTATATCTATTTTATGTGCTATACTCATTACATACTCAAATTAACATTATCAACTTAATTTTGCATCTACTTGAAAGCAAAAACAAACAAAAAATAAATTCAGGCTTTAAGGGGTTAAAGCTGCACTAATCAATATTGTCTTTGTCCATTAACAATAGTGAAATTATTTGTGGTTTTGAAACAGACACGACAGGTCAAATGTGTCAAATATGCCGGCAAGGACAGGTCAGTGATCGAACAGGTAACAGACTCCAAAAGGGCCATGAGCAAGACGTTTAAATGAAGACCAGGAGTCAGCAGCAGCAGCAGGTCAGGAGCTGTGAAGCTAAATGCTAATGTCCACATGCGTTAGCATGTGGCTTTGCACGATAGCATGCTAAAATGTGCTTATTAGCACAAAACACATCACAGCTGAGGGGATGAGCAGGTGATTAGTTCTACGACTTCAACCTGGTGACGGTGCTGAAGGAAAAATACAGTCCATATCACCTACAGTGTTTTAATTCCACGCATTCTCTTTCCTTGTCATAACCTGGTGCTAACATTACCCATGATGCAACTTGATCGCTGACAGTTTGGTCAAAGATTCTGGAGGGTGAGGCGAGTGGTGGCTGACGTAGCCTGGAGCCCCAGTCGGAGGCGAGGAGCAGGCTGGAGAGTTCTTGTAAATTTTTTTCTTTCTAACTCCATGCCCCTGGATTTTTATCTCACTCCCAAACTTTTAGGCTTCAGCCCAAATGACGCTGACTCAAGTGACATCACTTGAGGCCATTTATCAGACTTCACGCAGCTCCCTCTGGAGACACAGATGGCTTAATGCAACTTTGTGTATGTATAGTAGTAAAACCAAGAGACAGAGTTTGATATGTAAACTCAGTGGGGTTGGTTTTAAGGTATCAGCATAGTGATTGCAATTAATCCTGAGGGGACGTTGACTATGAAATTTGATGGTGATCAGTCAGTTTGATGAGATATTTTACTAAAAATCACAAAAGTCTTCACTTATCCAGTGAAATATCTCAATATCTATCAAATTGGAATGGTAGAATTTGTTGAACCGATATAGATATATTGTAATGACTTTGGTGATCTGACGTTCCGCCACCATGACACCATGAGACTTTCTTGAAGGCTTTCGTGGAGTAGCACTCCGTGGGTTCACACGCAAGGTGACGGAAGCCGCCGTGTGAAGAATGAGAACAGAGAGCTAGTTTCACACCTCAGCCACCACGTCTGGCAAGTCAGCGCGTAATGTGAGAGAGCTTGTCGGACTGTCTTCCTTCTGAAAGTTTTCTGCTGTGGGTGAGGAGGTCCCAGACACCGTGAGACCATCCAACAGGCACGCTGAGGCCCTGCTGTATGACCACTGGATTTCAGCCATTATAATGAGCTGCTTTGTACCCGGTTTAAGCCTCCTGCACTTTGAGATTAAACATAATTACCATCCCAAAGCACCAGCCCCGATGAACCTGAGACTTACCTTTCAGAACTTCGATGCACGTAACGCTGCCTTCAAGCAGCGGGGACAGTGGGGACGCCGTAACACTTTGAGGCTGGCGTTTGAAGGATCCATTCTGCCTGTTTTGTTAGAGTCTTTGTTTTGTTTTTTTTTGTCTGCTGCACGGCGTGACTGGATGTCCAGTGACCACAGAGAGGAAACACTGTCAAAGCGTTCTCGCTGCTCCTCTCTCCACCCATAGAGAGATTTTAAAGAAAGCCAGAAAGGGACTCCTGGAGGCTCGTTTGAAGTTTTTCTGCCTAATTTATTCAGCTCCTGGCTCTAACACCTTCGAAATGGCGGGTGGAGGTGAGCAGCCTTGCAGCTCACAGCTCTGGCTCAGCTGTAATCTCCCACCCCCCACCGTACCTCTGTGCTTTTGCATCTTCAGAAGTGGGAAAGCATTTGGTGTGACAGTACAAATGCTTCCTCTAATTTCGAGCACGAGGCTTAAACCGTTGTCACTCAGTGTTTTTCCGGCTTGACGTTTCAGATGTTTCCCTCGGCTGAAATAATTGGGGAGCACTTTTTGTTATTCACTTTGTTTTTAAAAACTTTGGAAGTCGGCGGTGGTGCCAGGAAGATGCGCTCAGAGACTCTGTGTGAGTTTGCAACACTTCTTGTAAAGTTGTGACAAAAGAAGCAGGTCTGGACGATGCCCGAGGTTGCATCTTTATGAGAGTATTGTCAATGTTAATTGCTGACAAATTTGTTTGTTTGTTTCCCTGTTCACTCACCTACTTTCTTACTGTCTTTCTCCTCTTACCCTCCATGAATATCTACCTTCTCCAGGCGTCGGGGCGAACGCTATGCCCTGTGGATGTTAAATCAGATGCACTATAAGTGAAGTACAGTAGCCAAATTCCACTAATAGGGCAAGACAAACACTTAGGCGTCCGTCCGGAAGCGTTGTCAAAGAGCTCTGTTTGCCAGTGTTCCTTCTCTGCCATGACCAGCGGGCATATCTGTGGGCCTGTCTTCCCCCCGTCAGCCTAAATGAGCTCCTCAAAGCTCAAGAGACGAGCGAGAAAAATGGAGGAGAGACGGACGGAGTGAAAGAGGTGGACAAAGAGAAAAGAAAGCGAGTGCATGAGGCTCGCGGTGCAGAGAGACTCTGAGGCTGAACTGTACCGACTGCACAATATGTCTGGATGATGTTCCGTGTATAGTCAGCTGGGTGCGTTTGTTAGTGGGGGGGGGGCATTGTTTGGGGCTCAGAGCAGCTGTCAGGCTACGAGGAGAGCGCGCCCGCTCTTCCGCCCGCCGCAGACCGCCTGACAGACAGACAGACAGATACATGCCGACACCCAGAACTCTCTAATCCCTCTCATCTGAGTGGAACAAAGCAATGGAAGATCAGGGACAGAGAGGAGGAGATCGTCTGCCAAAGTTGGCTGGAGAGAACGAAAACAAAGTTCTCCCCTCTCAGTTTGTTAGCACTTTGCCGTTTGTTCGATTGGTATGACGATCAGCTAAGCTGTGAGTATGACAGTTATGTAGAGTTGCCATATGGTGTTTTGTTTTGCTCAGGCACGCTTTTACACACACACACACCAAAAAAATTGCGGGGGTGTCATGATTGACACCATTAAGCAATGAAATGAAGTAGAAAAAGGAAGATCTATTAAAAGTCAAAGGATTAGTTGATTCGCACAGACTTGGGGAAAACATCTTGCCTTTTGTAGATCTAGGGAAGCAGCGATAATTCTGGCTTAGCTTGAGTCTTCAGCACACACTGCCACACAAGTAACCGCACACACAGCGCACCTCCCATCTGCACCATTACACAGTGGATTTAGCAGCCAATTGTCACATTCAGTGCGCTCAGATATGAAGGAGGATCGGATTCAGCTGGCTTTACCCCCGGAGATGATTCTGTTGATTGGAACAAGTTCTGGGGCTGGAAACACACAACATCTGCTCGCCTCAGCCTCCTGGGTTTGAGGGTGCACGGAGGGGAACAAACAGAGCTCGGGCGCCTGTCCGTCCCCGTCCTCATCCTGTACGGCACCTGTTATGTTGAGTGCACCTAGATGGTGCGCCCGCTCCGCCCGGCTGCGTCACGAGCGGCCCTGCGGGGAAGCCGACACCTCACACAAGTCTCCTCTTGAGACACGTTAATCATCAATCATCCACTAAACACTCATCTGCTCATTTTCAAGTTTTTTTTAATAGACGATGAAGAGAAGTATGAATTACAGGCTGAGAAATTGTTTTTCAGACATGCCAGCCACGCCACCACAGAGCTGAAATAACTATTATATGGATTAGCATGAAATTTAGCACTGAAGTTTGTTGACCCCGGATCACCTGACTTTCCCTCCAGCACCACCAAGTTTAAAGTTTTCTTTTTTGATGAAATCATTTTCAGCTGCCCCAGCTGTACTGTGTATTTAAGCAAACGTTAGCATGCTAACAGGCTAAAGTAAAACGATGGCTATTGTAAACCAACCAACATCTGCATGACAGCGCCGTCACTGTTAGCATCTTAGCATGCTGACTCTTAGCTCGCTGATGTTAGGTACAACCTCACCGTGCTGCTAGCATGATTACGAATATGATCATGATTTCCTTCTCATCATTTAACAGATGCTGTCCTTTAGCCTATAGTGAGCAGCAAATTACGACATCATCATTTAATACTTTAATAGTTATGCAACATAGCACAATGGAAGTTTTCACATCTCTAAATTGGAATACATAATGGGATTATTAACAGTAAGGAGTGTATGTATCATGGACGATACTTATTTTTCAGGGCAGACAGCTAATGTACAGAAAAGGGGGTGATGTCAGACATGGTCTTGGTCGTGTTTGAAGAGAAACGCTCTTTGGAACCACTACAGTCCCGTGCAGACCCACTCCTGGATTTTCATTTCTTCCTTCTAACACCTGCCCAAAGAGCACAGAACCACATGCAGCAATGCTTCTGAGAGAGGAGATGAAAGAAAAGCGCTGCTGTTATTTTCTAAGTTTCTCTGACACAACTGCTAATAGCTTGCCCACTCGATATCCATTGATTTACCCACAGTGACTGTGCTGTATTTCCACTCCTTGTTGTATCAGCCTCTGGAATGAAACGTTATGCCCCCTCCTTTTCTGCTCAGGGCATTCTCTTCTGTACCGGCGAGTGTCTGAAAGCCCCGACGGACCTGCTGAAAATCTACCTGCATGAGTGCAACCGGGTCTACAGAGACAAGCTGGTGGAGGAGCAGGACTTCCAGGTCTTTGATAAGCTGCAGGCGGACACAGTGAGAAAGTTCTATGAGGTGAGAGTTTTTACAAAGTTCAGTGGAGGAAGACAAGACCGGGAGGCTGGGGGATTGTGGGTGGGGGAAATCATTAGGCTGCCTGCTCTGTGTCTGGACCTGGACATCAGCGGCCAGCACAGCGAGGAGAAAGAGGAGAGGAGAAAAAGGAATGTTTTGGGGGGGTTGGGATGGAGGGCCTGGAGAGGGTTGGAGAGAATATTAATCAGCATGGTATGGAGGTCTGGCTGTCAGGGTCTGCGCTTGTCAGCCCCAGCAAATTGGAAAACATTTTAATGGTTTTCTGTCCACTGCTCCCCTCACTCCCCTTGCTGGCCCTATCGCATGCCACAGTGAAGAACCTGACAAGTATATGTGTACACATCCCCACAGAAGGAGAAGGAGAAGGAGAGGGAATGATCCTGCCCACTCTCGAATTTATTATTCAGAGCTGGCACCTTCTGTAAACTTATGACAATTTGCCCCCGTGCCACAGAGCAATAAGCAGCATGTTGTCTTGCTATTTTTACATGCAAACAACAATGTCTTCAGAGACTGTAAGAAAGTGCTTTTGATACAATGAAAAAGAAGACCGCTCCGGAGCATGATGTATATGTGAATTTGAGCAGAAACTCCTGTCATCGCACCTACTGCAGAGGGAGCAGGCGTCGCTGAGAGACACACAAAATCTCTCCAGTGAAATATTCGGGGGCCCAACAGTTGCCAGGGTGAAAATGAACTAGGTCACCCTCCACGCAGCTGTGATATTCAGCTGTGTCCCTGTCCAGACTGTTTAAGCTTAACACTAATGTTATGCTGACAGGGAGTGCGTGGGTCTCTGTGTTTACCACTGCAATATGTGTGCATGTCCCTCCCCGAGGACATGGAGGAGACTCTGGAGCAGAGCAGGGAGATGAACCTGTACTGCCACTTCGCCCGCGGGCTGGGGGAGGCCAGGTACATGCCTGCAGAGTCCTGGAGCAGCCTCAATAAAACCCTCCTGGAGGTGCTGGACAGCTACAATGAGGTCAACGCCACCCTGAATCTGGTGCTGTTCGAGGACGCCATGGCTCACATGTGAGTGGAAGTTTTGGAACCCCTGGCAACTGTGTGCGATCGTGTGCGTGTGTGCAAGTGAAGACTAAAGAAAATTTTGTCAGTTTCTTTATTGTCTGTCAAGGAAATCAGCTGCCTTCCTAGGTATTTTAGGATTAACAGTTCCATTTTCCAGACTGTCAGAAGCAGAGACAAGAAAATCTGTTAAACATTCATCCATGACAGCCTAACAAGAATGCAGAGCAGAGATCGAGTTGAAAAGTGTGTTTGGCCCAAAATGCCTCATCCAGTTTTTTGGGGAGTGTGACCGACTGATGACCTTCTGTTAGAAAAGTCTGGTCATGTTCTATATTTTTCTAACACTCAAATCAACTCCCATGAAAAGACCCAAGCCGACGATGAATGTATCCTGCTGACGAGCGTGAGTGTGTATCCAAATATAGCACCTTATTCGTCTGTGCCATACAGCTCCATTGTTGTCCAGAAACAAAAACACATCAATGAGCCACACTGTTGCACTGGGGGACATTACCGTCAACGCTCACACACACACACACACACACACACACACACACACACAGACACAGTAGTTTATTTTTTTACTCAGTCCTATGCACACCATCCTTCTCTGCAAATACTCACTTGAGCATCAAGTATGCATTAAACCAACACTGACAACAGTCCCCAGCAAATACACTATTTCCTTCTGTTTGAGTAACGTTGGTTGAAAAACAACCACAGTGCCCGGCTGCTTTCAGGAAATGACTGAAAATGAAAGTATATATTTTGGCCAGTTTTTAAAGACTTACTTCTTCAGTAGGAACTAATGGTCTTGGGACTGAAAGCCACAAGAGCACCGGGGTTTGCTGATAATAAATTTAGGATAATCCCAGCCTCATTCTTCAAGTGATGTAAAGAAAAACTAAACTATTGGAGCAGTTTGGCAGCAAAGATAATGTGCTGTGTTGAACCAGATGGAACTTTTTTCTTTAGTACGGAAGGTGACAGTTGAAGGGAGATAGTGTTGAGGTAAAATCTTGTGTTGTGCACATGCTTCCTTGATATTCTCAAGATAAACCACCACATCAGATAATATTTCATTGTTTTTCTATATTATTTCCCACAAGTCATATACTCAAAATAGTGTTTAGAAAAGTGTTAGCATAGAGGGAAAACAGGCAAATATACAGTAGCAAGTAGGTTATCAGCATTTAATGGGGGAGATGGCTAATAAATGTACAAAAGGATACATTTTCTGGAGGAAATTAAAGTGTGCTTACGCCTGCAAAAAAATTCAATTATTTGTATATGAAACATTAGGGGAGTTAAATGGAGCTTGCAGTTTAAGTTGAGGCACTTAAAGAAGTTATAGCGCTGAAATAGTTTTGAGTTGAAAGAAACTGAACTGTCAGCTGGAGTGTGATGGCTGGAATTATGCAGTTCTTGGATTAAGATCTGCAGGAAGTTGAGGTGTTCTCCAGGTGTTCGCTCCAGAAGCACTGAATGAACAGTTTCATTTAGATTTGAAGAGAAAAAGTTTAAAGCTGCGAAAGTGTCAGCTGAGAGGCGAGAGAGATGAAAGCAGCTGAAGTGCCAGTTGAGCTGGTCTGCGAGCAGTGAAAGCAGTTGCATCGTCTCGTGGAGTGTCACTGAACTAAGTAGCCAGTGCCAGTTTAGATTAAAGCAGTTGAATTGTTGAAGGAAATGAAATGAGTTGATGTCAGCTGAGCTGTAAACGATGAAAACAGTTTAATTGCAGTCAGACTGCTGGAGGAATTTGATGTGTGTGCACTGTAAACAGCTGAAGTGTCAGCCGGCGCCGAAGCGATGACAACAGTTGAAATGTCAGTTGCGGTGTGTAGGCGTATTCCTATCGGCAGCAACTTCAGACGACGCAACAAAAGTGAAAAATGAAATCAAGTTTATTTGTTTCAAATGAAGAGACAAGGGGAACATTCATCTTGTTTTAATGAAGGCATAAAGATTCTCAGGAGCACAGTTCAGCCGAGTTTTAATGTTTAATACACTTCGTTGTGCTACATCATCTTAATGAAACTGAGCGATGAGGATGGCGGTGATGGGCTGCCTGAAAGCACAGAGCCAAAGAGACAGAAACTGTCTGTGCCTGCGCGTGTTTGTCTTTTGCTGTCTGTCTTATGAGTCAGATCGTCTTCATCCGGCCTGCCTCCCTCTTACCTGTTTACCTCACCCCTCCGCTGATTTCCTCCCGCACATGTCCCCTCTCCTCCCTCGCCTCCACACGTAGCTGCCGCGTCAACCGGATCCTGGAGTCTCCGCGGGGCAATGCGCTGCTGGTCGGAGTGGGCGGCAGCGGCAAGCAGAGTCTGACCCGGCTGGCTGCCTTCATCTCCAATCTGGAGGTTTTCCAGATCACCTTGAAGAAAGGCTACGGCGTCGCCGACCTCAAGGTTTGAGGGGGATTGCACACAGCAAACGCACCACACTGCAAAAACAACCATCGTTTTATTCTCATTAAGCGGTAAAAGGTTTGTTCGGCGGTGCATGCCGCTCTGCCAGCCAGGTGAGGTTTAAATTTAAACATGGAGGAATGTAAACACAGCGCTGCTTGTCCACACAGTGTCCTCACAGTGATTCAGGTCTCAGGCATGTGTCACTGCGAGATAACAAATTTGCAGGCCTCTGGCAGCCCAGTCTAATTATGCGTGTCACTCTGCCGCTCCGTGTCCTTCTCTCTCCCTGTCACCCAGAGTGACCTGGCGGCCCTCTACATCAAAGCTGGCGTGAAGAATATTGGCACCGTGCTCCTCATGACGGACGCCCAAGTGGCGGACGAGAAGTTCCTCGTTCTGGTCAACGATCTGCTGGCATCGGGTAACGGCAGGCGCTCGCTAATTACCACGCGTGTCGTGTTGCGCGGGAGGGAGGTGCCCCCGCTCTGCGACAAATCGCTGCGGTGCCGTTTTTGCAGCGCTGCTCATCAACACATCATTGTGAAGGATTGCAAGCGAGGCCCAGATTGGCTCGTAGATAGAGAGAGCAAAACACAGCCGTTATGATATATGAATCTAAAATTATTCTCTCTTTACAGTTTTTGCAGTGCAATAATTTGGCTCAATTTGAATGTACTGTATGGTTTTGTATCGAACTGGAAACAACGGCTTTTATCGACTGATACTAATATAACATTAACAACTTCAGAACACTATTTCTGATTTCAAATTTCACAAGACGACAGAAAGCAGGACTGGGAGCTTACTGTTGATAGAGACGACATATGACGTGCTACTGTTACACAATATTTTAACACATTACACAGAAACATTTCAATGATTTTTATCACATAAACAGGAAGCTAACACGCCGCACTTCACCAGCAGTCCTCTCGTTTCCCTCACCGCAGAGTGTCGAGGGACAGCTCCAGCCTGCGAGCGCCTGACAGATCGGGTCAGCTGACGGAGTAGGCAGAGGCCTCTTTTAAATAGCCTTGCTAGCTTGTCCACTTCTACCCAAGACAGCGCTCGACTTCAGTCAAGCGCATGACACAGGTTACCTTGAAGAAAAGCGTTTGAACTCTGCAGCAAGGGCAAGAAGCTGGATAATAATCACAATGATAGTACAGTTATGCGTGTAGCACAGCCAGCGCTTCGTATGGTTTTTAACAGGATCGCAACATTAAGAACAATAAAATTAGACAGTTTTGAGTGTAATACCCCAAATATGAGACAAAAACAATAAAACATACAGGTGCAAAAAATAAGAATGAATGAAGAAAGATAAGGCCAGATCAAGAATGTTGACGTTATTTGTTGCTCCGATCTGACTTAGTGACACATCATCACTTAGATCAGCATACTGTCTTGAAAACACATGACCTCTCCTACTCCAGCTCTGACCGAAAAGGACACAGACGGTGCAGTCAGGTCCACGAACACAACGTCCTGAGTAATGAAGTGAAAGGGCATTTCAGCTGGTTTATTTTCTGCCACAGTCTCGCACCAGAGCGGGATTGAACAAACCCAGAGGAGCACTTAGGCCACTCAGGCTATGAAATTAAGCGATTGGGAAAAAAGGGCACAAACATCTGAACTCAGATACTGTCGATTACAGGGTGTGGTAGTCGGTGGATTTGACACCTTCCATGCTCTGCTCATCTTTGCTGCCGCCATGCTGTGGCTTACAGCAGCTCTCCGCATTAGCACAAGCCCTCTGGCTGAACTCCTGCTGCCAGCAGCTCTGTTAACACACCTAGATTTGACGCGAGAGCCTCAGCGTCGGCTCCGATCCTGCTGAGATAAGACGGTCTGAGAGCGTCCTCAAGCAGGTTTAGCTCTCTTAACGGCTATTACAGCCGCCTCCTTCAGTCTAATGCGGGTCATCTTACTCTTTCAAGGGGAGATTCCTGACCTGTTCCCTGACGACGAGGTGGAGAACATCATTGGCAGCGTGAGGCCAGAGGTCCGCGGCTCGGGATTGATGGATACGAGGGAAAACTGCTGGAGGTTCTTCATCGACCGCGTTCGCAGACAACTCAAGGTGAACCAGTCCGACAAGCACAGGATAGAGAGCCGTGCCTTTTGTCTGTAATTGTGAATTTCACCACTAATCATGCAGAGAAAAAGTTGTTCTCCGTGGCTTTCCTTCAGGGGAACGTTTGCCATTAATCTCTCTCACAGAACTGTGGGTATATTTGATCTCCATCCTCGCTTAATATAGCAATAGCATGCTGCTTCACGCACTCATTTATCATACCAAAATAAAACAACGCTCAGAGTTGGATAAACATCTGCTTTTATGATGAAGCCCCTCCCCAGACAATTTTCTTCCCTGACATTTTCAGATGAACTCAAACACGTCGGGATGCGACGTCATTATAAATCACCGGCGTGAGCGAAAAACCGGCATTTGGCCACAGATAAATTCACCAACATGCAGACGCTTCGTTCCCCCTGGGAAGAGAGGGACTCCAGGGGGTTGCTTATCCTGTCATTATTACAGCCCCACCACCCCTCCTCCCCACACTGCCACCCACGTCCTCCACCCCTGCCTGGCTCCCAGCTCAAACCTCCCCGGGATGGAGAGTGAATAAATGAGGAAGGCAGCCCCATGGGCACGGGCTTGTAAAAGAGTGGATTTCCTGCTGTGTGCTTCTCTGTCTCAGAACTGTTTGTCTGGATGGAAATGTCGTCAGGCTCATTCTGAACGCTCGCGTGAAATTTGCCGAGGGCGTGGCCCCGCATGCAACTCCGTGGGTCGAAAATTAGTCGGTAAGACGGTGGCAAAAGTTGCTCCGTTGCATTATTACAGTCACAGGTCAGAGCGGAATGTGTGTTTGGATCAGTGGTTCCCAAAGTAGGGATTGGGACCCCACAAGTGGTCTCAAGATGACACCATAGTACTTCTTGTGGAATAATACATTATATAGTTTACACAGTGTACAGTGTACGCACCTGCCAACCAATCAAGTTGCAGGAAATGTGATCGTCATCGGCCCTTCTGTTCCTGCGTTACAGTGTTGAATAATGGCCAGAAAAGTGTTTCTGCCACCATGAAGCTGACCTCTGTGCTGTGTGAGGTCACAGTGACTTTGACCTCTGACCTTAGACCTCCCAAAACACATTTTTGGCCGTGACTCAATAAATCATATGCTCATTATGACAAAATTTCACACAGATGTCTAATGAGATAAAATAATGAAGTGATGGCATTTCATATAAAAATAAAGGTCAAAGGTCAACTTCGCTGCGACACTATAATGTTCTGCACAAAGAGGGGGAGTCCGGGAGCAGGTTTCACGTTTGGCCGGACACTGAAGGTGACGCTGATCTTGGACCTGTGCTGATTGGACACATCTTCTCTGCTGCTGGGTTCAATGCGCGTGTGAAGAAGCCACCTTTTACAATTCTTCCATTCTAAGACCATTATTTCCACAGTTGCTCTTATGATTAAAAGCCAATGTTCTCCTTAGTTCTTAGTTGTTTCTTACTGCGGCGTTGATCTTCTGCATGTGTGCTCCCTGGGTTCTTATGGTACGGAGCATCTGGCTGAGCTTCACAACAAGCCAGCTGTTAGTCTCCAACAGTGAAAATCCGTCTGAGGCAGCCCACGGCTGCAACACACTTCTAATTCACATGCTTGCTTGAGGCTTTATTTGCTTAATGATGTAGTGGCAAATAATTAATTCCCAGCCCACCCCCTCCAAACCATGAAGAAGTGGTAATCAGAGCGGGAATTCCCAGCCCCTCTTTTCTTTTTCAGTGCGACTCTGAGTCGGATTGTACTCGCAGAGAGGAGAAAATGACTGCAATCGAGCCGCTGTATCAAACATCCCACTCCGTTCTGTTTGACCCTGCCGTGCTTGTCTTGCAGGTTGCTCTGTGTTTCTCTCCGGTTGGCAGCAAACTGAGGGTCCGCAGCAGGAAGTTCCCTGCAGTGGTGAACTGCACGGCTATTGACTGGTTCCACGAGTGGCCGCAGGAGGCGCTGGAGTCGGTCAGCTACCGGTTCCTCCAGGAGGTGCAGAATATCGAAGTGAGAATATACGCACGGGGATGCAGCACCCACAAAAAATGATGTTCACGCTCTGAAAATACCATTTCAAATGTCAGGCACGGTGGCACAATGGATGTGAGACCAGAAGCCCCCCTCCGAATTAAATTCATAGCCTGAGCCTCAGGAAATATTGCTTTCCTGCTTAATCTGCTGAGCCATCCACTTTTAATGTGAAGTAACCAGTTCTGTAACTTATAATTCCCACAGCCTGAAGTGAAGGAGTCAGTCAGTAAATTCATGGCGTACGTGCACATGAGCGTCAACCAGGCGTCCAAGGAGTACCTGGCCAGCGAGCGGCGCTACAACTACACCACGCCCAAGTCCTTCCTGGAGCAGATCAAGCTGTACCGCAGTCTGCTGGGTCAGAAGAGCAGAGACCTCACCACCAAGATGGAGCGGTTGGAGAACGGCCTGCAGAAGCTCAACAGCACCTCTGCCCAGGTACAGTCAGCCAGCAGCAACATGTACTTCTCTTTCCCCCAGGTCTCACACAAAATATTCTGCTATTTTAATCAGGAAAAAAACAACAGCACCATAGGCATCGTCCTGACCCACCAAAGCCAGGAAAAGTGGACTGAGCTATATCTGCAATGTTAAAAAAAGTTTTACAAATGTATTTGTTCTATTAACCAACTATCACTAATGACGAACTCATTTTGGGGCCTGTGACTCCATATTTACATCCCCAAATTCTCAGGATGGAGAGCTGAATTTAAACAGCTGTTCCAGAGCTTTCTATCAAATCTCATGATTCTCCTCAGCAGATGTAACTGAACAGAGGATGTTACATTTATTTAAAAATTCAATTGTTGACCTTGTCAGCAGACAAAACGTCACCGTAAGTGTCTATTTAGTCAAGGTGAAATTCAGATTTTACAAAACTTTAATCCAACATGAACGAGAAGCCCTTAAAGTGCTTGGAAATAATGAAAGTTTAAACATCTGCGATTCCGGCAAACAGCTGCTGAAAAGGATCATGTGGAATAATCCTAAACTGCAGAACAGCGACTAAAGAGACCCTGTCAGATTGTCATGTGAGTGTGACTATGGTCTAACTTTGAGCGAGGTAACCAGCTGACTTATATGGGGTCATAACCGCAAGGTAAAGAAATCCTGGTTTAAACGATGGGACCAATACAATGAGCATGTGTCCTGGAAACATAATGACCATCCATTGGTCCAAAACAATCAAGTCCAGCTGAAGTATTTGATTTTGAAATGCAATTAGCTTGGTAACAAAACGTATCCTATTTTGAATTGTAACCTTGTAATCATCCGCATTAATTAGGTTTGCATACATTTGAAGGAAAATTCCATTATTCCTCAGCCCCGGGCCTTGTTTTCATAATTGTACCTTTTCTGATAAGAGGGTCATGCTAACGCTGCAGCCACCTCATCTGTCGTAGAGACCGAGGGAATGCGGCGTGAAGCTTTTTCGAATGAACTTCGTCCATCCGTTTTCAATACCGCTTATCCGTGCAGGGTCATGGGGTGCTGGAGCCAATCCCAGCTGACATTGGGGGAGGTCGGGGTGTACCTCGGACAGGTCACCAGTCTGTCACAGGGCTGACACATAGAGACAAACACCCATTCACTCTCACAGTCGCGCCTACAGATAATTTAGAGTCAGTCTGGAGTAAAAGGAGAAAACTCACACAGGCTCAGGGAGAACATACAAACCCCACACACAAAAGGACCCGCTCCAACAGTCTTGCTGTGAGGCGACAGTGCTATCCACCCTGCCGCCCCCTAACTGACTTCAGTTTTACAGAAACCAGTCCAGATGCTTTTTCTGAGTTTGACCGAAAGTGAACCCCTTTCCGCGCGATGCACAGGGAAGCACTTCGGGGGCGTGCCAGGTTATACAGGGAGCGTGCCTGTTAACCAAAGTAGCTGTTTATTAATCAGTGTTGATTTGGCATGTGTGCTCGCCAGAGAAGCGCCTGCAGCAGAGGTGAAGTCAGCCTCGGCTAAATGAGCATTGTGAGAGCCGGGTTGAAAAAAAGAGCCACACTTCCCATTAACCGAGTCATTCCGTGGTTCCATCCGCGTTCTCGGGGACGCTGAGCACTACTGGTCCCTTGTCATACCAGGTGATGAATGCCAACCACCTGACAGCCCAGGTGAAAGTTAATTGGTCGTCAGGATTGGAGAATGAAGAGAAATGGCGACGGCTAAAGTTGAGAATCATTGCAGCAGTGAAAGTTCC
Organism: Psettodes erumei; assembly: GCA_016785225.1. Lineage (NCBI taxonomy): Eukaryota > Metazoa > Chordata > Actinopteri > Pleuronectiformes > Psettodidae > Psettodes > Psettodes erumei. Next base: position 977,572 of record JAFBJZ010000407.1, on the reverse strand, counting down.
ACAGTATCAGAGTCAATTATTCTAATGAGGGACATCTTGTTTTAGGAGGCCCAATCCAAATTATAGAGTATATTAATTGTTTCTACATCTCCATGGATTGAAGCGTAATTGTCTTTCACCAGTAATAGGAAAAGTGATACATGCTTTAATTATCCGTCCCTGGACTGTTTTAAGGCCTGGTTTTTCCTGCCGCAGTGCTCGGGCTGCAGCTCAGCTTGAGACGGAGCAGACAGACAACAAATGCTCTTCCTCACATCAAACTGATCGGGGGCCTGTTTGCGCTGGCTGTCACTTTTCTTTGACGAGCCATCCCAGAATTTTACTAATTGCGCACAAAGCTTTACGGGACCAAGCGCTTGCTTCCCTGGGGCTGAAGTTTCAACTCTCTCCTGTTCAAAAAGTCATTCGCGCTGTTCCAGAGTGCAGGATGTTTCTGTTGTAATGGCACCTCTGCTCACACCGCCGCTGTTTTTGAACACGTTTTTACAGCAGCTCTGTCCTAACTGAGCAGTAGATCTGCTGTTTGCATAACACACCTCTGTCATTTTACCAGCACACTGTACAGTATGCCACTATTTTAACATTCCCTCTTATCTCTTTTATCTCGTCGCCCCAGTCTGTGGGCTTTGTGTGATATTATTTGACTGTTTATTTCTTTTTCGAATTTCTGTTGTTTTTATTTTTTACTTTTATGGTTTCTCCTTATGACAGTTTATTTCCCTCTCATTACATTACAGTAAGCATTAATAATTATAATGTTGTAGAGGTAGTAGAAGTTGTGGTAATACTTGTGATAAAGTCGATGTAATAGTTTAGGAGTAGTTGTAGTAGTAGCGGTGCAGTATTAGTAGTTGTAGGAGTAGCTGTAGTGGCAGTGGTGGTAGTAGTAGGTATTAATAATATAGTAGTGGTAGCAGCGGTTGTAGCAGGAATAGTCAAGGTCACAGAAGTCGCAGGTGTACTTGTCTTTAAGACCTAATAATAGAATGGTATATAGAATAAGTAGTAGCTGGTAGCTGTTATACTTGCCTGTCTTTTGTGTCCACACACAGCCAGTTACCTTTGCTGAGCTCCATGTAGAACACAAAAATCCACAGTTGGCTCTTTTGTCCTTTTTTTTCTTGTTGTTATGTGAAATGTTTCCTTTTCTCCCACTATCCACACCTGGACCGTTTGTTCAGACGTTTACCAGCTCCACACCTTCGCCGAAGAGAGCTATATGAATAATGCAAGGCCGGGGCTGTATGGGAAGCAGCCCTAATTAGAAATGGTCCGCGGCACACACTCTCTATATACCATGCACATCCGCTGCTTTGCATGAACGTACCCACACGTCGCCACCTGCGCAGTATCACACACGCATAAACACCCCCTTGCACGTAGGTGACGTCAATGTATTGAAAGCGACGGTGTCCTGCGTTTGTTCCACATCGCCCGCCTGCTGCAGGAATGAGTCAACGCACACACACACACACACACATAATAAATATACTGTAGGAGCTGTATGGTAATTGAGCAGTCCTCTAATTAGAGAGCATAAACTTTGCAGCAGCAAGCCACCATTAACGCACCCATCCACACTGATGGCTGCACTACGAGGACTGTTATTTAACATCCTGTGCAAGAGGAGCCATGGCTCACCAGGGGCTGCTGTGCTCCTGATAAACAAGGAGCATGGGGGTTAAAGCATTAAAGCAAAGGATCTCTGCATTTATGTGTGTGTGTGTGCGCACGCGCGTGTGTGTGTTGGACTGGAGGAGATGCTGTATAAGTGCATGAGTCATCAGCTCCCCAGAGGACACATTAGCCTTGTGTGTTTTTTCCTCTTCAGTTCTGTGGAGGTAGTGTCCTACGTTTGGCTGCTTTGGAATACAACAGAATAGAATAGAAAGCTTTATTGTCATTGTACACGACGCAATGATATTTGTTGTAGTAGTAGAAAGTAAAAGTACTGGTGTACTAGTAGTAGCATTAACAGACAGAAGGCTCCCTCTAAACTCAGCAGATTGGTGTTAACTGTAATCGCTCCACCCTGTTCTCCAACCAAAACTAGTGAGACTCTTGACAGCTCTTTGCACTGGGAAAAAAGGAATATTATGAGTTTGCCTTAAACAGATAATAACTGGAAATATTAGGACCCCCTAACCCATACCCCAGCCCACCCAGATGTCTGTTTGTTCCGTGAATGAAAATACACACAGCATCGAATTCAGACGTGTCTCACGCTTTATCATCGGCGCTGCGATCCCGCCTAAAGAAAAACAGTTGTTCTCATTTACATTTACAGCAGCAGAGAGTGAGAGTGCGCCGTTTCATAAAGACCGTCAAGGAGCAGAGAGACGTGTTTTCCTGCTTGGATTTCCATCTGCAGTGGATAAACACAGAAGCCGCCCAGATGTATTGAATATCACCCATGTCTCCCACCAATTAGTTTGTCCCTCTTCTCCCCCTCTCCTGTCTTCCCCCCTGCCTATTCATCATGTTGATGGCTCACTTGGTGCTCGTCTAATGTTCGACCGAATCTTTTGTGTGGAATCGTCGCAACCCGAAAGGACCGTCTTCCCCCCCGGCCTGATTTTCTGTTTGTTAATTAGCTGAAAGACAGGCGTGAAAAACGGTCTGTTTTTATTTCCCCAGTGCAACATTTTGATGGAGTCGGCCGGTGATACAGAGCCCTATTTGTCGGGGAGTTATGAGGAGTTCGTAACAGCTTTAATTTCTCTTTATGGTCGCCCTTCGTCTGTGCATTAGCGTGTGTGCTGATAGTGGCTCTTGATCCTGAAGCTTTTATTTCTTTTTCCCCAGTTATGCATGTCATTCATCTTTCACCGCCCCTTTATCTCCGTGGACAGAATTTCTCATGGTGGATTAAAGGTCACCTGCGTGGTCCCGCTGGGCACAAACTCTTATCATAAAGGTTTCAACCCTTTCTGTGCGTTTGAAATCCCTGAGACGCAGAAAGATGTTCGTCACTTTGAACAGTTTGGAAGATGTTCAGATTTCAAATCAAGTGCCATCCAGCTTGACCAGGGATTGTGCTACGAGTAAGGTCCAACAGCAATACCCACAACAAGTAGAGGACGGGGCCACAATCAGCAATTTTTATTATAGCGTTATTACAATGTATGCCGCGTTTCAATAATTGTGCATTCAAAGTTCAGTTTGTCGCATCTTTATGGTTGTGGATCAAACCTGGTGTGTATGTTCAGGAGGCAGCACCGGTGGTCTGCTGGGAGTTTGATCAGAATTGCATCGAGGCATCTTGATTTATGATCAAATATGTCACAGGCCACGCCCACCTGCACCAATCAACACGGCACACCAGGTTTGGTGAAGTTGTGTCCACTGGGTTGACAGATACATGTTTGTGACGCCCTTTTCTGATGAATGGACAAATGGTTAATGAAGTATGGCCAGTCTTCTCTAATATTCCCCGCCCTTCCTGAAGATATCTGACTTAACCACGACCATGTTTTTCAAAATGTTTCAGCTGTATTCCACATTTGGTGTTGATAGTGCCAAAATACAAAAAGGTCCATTCATATTACTGTTTTTCAGTTTTATGCACATAAGCAAAAAAACCACCCCAAAACAACAGATCCATCCGTGAGGTGGCCTCGTGTGAGAGATTTGAAGTCAGGAGTGCTTACAGTGAGAGGGGCGTGGCATCTCCAAAACTTCAGTTTTGGTTGGTAACTACAGCCCCCAGTCTGGCCGACTGGGCTGCTCCTGATAATGACAAACCAGCACAAACACAATAGGGCTCTCACCCTGAGTGATCAGCCCTCTGAAACAACCCAAGAGATTCAATTAGATGATAGTGGTAGATTCATTAGTCCTCATGACATACACCTTGATTACCTACATCATCATATCAATAGATTAACCTGCCCCTGTGCTGTATTGACTACTCCCCTCATACTAATGCATGTGCTCTTTTTTCAGTTGAAAAAAGATAAACATTTTTGCCCATCAATCGACTCTTAATAATCCATAATAACATTTTTTTTTTTACAAATGTATTAAAAATCAGAAGCTTAAAATATCCTTTGCTGCGGTTGAGTGAATAAGAGCCGCAGTCCATTCATCCAGATCTACAGACCTGGCTGTGGTATCGGCTACTCACGACCTCTTGACCTCCTGTCCTCCGTGTCTCATTCTGTGATAGGTGGACGACCTCAAGGCCAAGCTGGCTGCTCAAGAGGTGGAGCTCAAGCAGAAGAACGAGGACGCCGACAAGCTGATTCAGGTGAGAACACGCGCTCCTTTTTCCAAACATTGAAGTGTTGTTCTTTTCTCACTTACAGAAGCTCTACTGTTATCTAGAGTTGGGTTTCATTCGCCCAGCTTTTTTTTTCCCCCAGCAACGTCTGTCTCGGGGATTTCTGCTGTGACCCCAATAACATGGAAGGTGAATGGAATTTCGCTGGTGATGCTCAAAGAAGTGAAATATGACATTTTAAAAAATTCAGCACCAGCTTGTCCTTGCAGAACCTGTGTCCCTGTCACTCGGGATAATCCACTGATAGATTTCTGGTGTTGGGAGCAGAAGCTGCTCAGTATGGCATGAGAAATCTGGAGAAAGGTGGACTTAAGCCTCTGATCTGCCGCAGCTTCTCTTAACTTATGTTGAAGATCGACCTTTGATAGGTCGGGGTTTGTCAGAATTTGAATTTGCCAAGTGCAGATTTTGTAGTTGTGCAATAAGGTCCCCCTTTGTCTCGTCTTTAGCCCAAACTTGAAGCTTGGAAGGTTAATTTTTTTGTAGTGCGTCCATGCTGTGCGACCTAAGTCACTGACTGAACTTGCATCATTAACCCAGCGATAAATCACTTGTGCCGTCCGCAGGTGGTCGGGGTAGAAACGGAGAAGGTGTCCAAGGAGAAAGCAGTCGCTGATGAGGAAGAGCAAAAGGTGGCGGCCATTGCTGTGGTGGTCAGTGGAAAACAGAGAGACTGTGAGGAGGATTTGGCCAAGGCTGAACCTGCTCTCCTCGCTGCTCAGGATGCCCTCAACACTCTTAATAAGGTCAGTTACTCTCTTATCCCTCGCTGTGTCTTATTGATTTACTCGATCATACTTTTTTCTCTTCGTTTTTTTCCTCTTTTTTAAAGGGTCGTGCTGTTTTTTCCTTTGCTTGATTTCATTTTCCCAGCTTCGGTGGAATGAGTTATGTCCACACGGGCCTTGAACTGTATAAAAGATTATTGAATCACAGGATTTAGCTGGGTCTTTGCTAAAATAATGTCTTCTCCATGTTCTGTGGGCGTTTTCCTTCATCTTTGCATCCCGTGTAGGTTTATGAGGAGCCTAGGGGATTTTCAAAAACACCCTCTGTGTTTAAAAGGTGCTCTCTGCTCAGACAAGCAGAACAGACAGTTCAATCACTGCTCACAGCTCTCTCAAGATGCCCTAATTAGTATTCTCTGTTGTCTTCTCAAAGTCAGCACAGGTTCTCCTTCCTTTATTCTAATCCTGTGCTTTTTCTCTCCTTTTCCCCCCAGCAGACCACAGGGATATGCAGTTGTTCAAACTCAATTAAATCACAGCTCTTTCATTTTCCATCCATTATTCCCTCTGTCTTCTCTACGTCAGAACAATTTGACAGAGCTGAAGTCCTTCGGCTCTCCAGTGGCGGCGGTGACGAATGTCACGGCCGCGGTCATGGTCCTGATGGCGCCCGGGGGCAAAGTCCCGAAGGATCGCAGCTGGAAGGCCGCGAAGGTGATGATGGCCAAAGTGGACACGTTCCTGGACTCTCTCATAAACTTCAACAAAGAGAACATCCCAGAGGCTTGCCTCAAAGCCATCCAGCCCTACCTGCAGGTGAGCGTTGCAATTAGCCTTTATCCATTAAAGTCAATGCTAACGGCGCACAGCGTGCAGCGGCTGCTGCTGGGTTGACTTGGACTAATAAGTCTGAAATTTAAAAGGGCGTGATTACAGTGACAGTGCCACATTATGGCTGCCGAGTGTCCAAATGACAGCCAGGAAAAATCAACCGGTTAATTAAGCGTTACAAATATAACAGCCGCCCTGATTATGAAGTTCAGTGGAGCGGCTACAAGGTATGTCAGTGCATCAGAGAAAGCCCAAATTCAGTTGGAATTCACTATGCACACCACCCGCAGTGAGTTTCCACAGACTACTGATGTAACATGGCTTCATATGTCCTTTAATATTCTGTAGTGGGGGTCAAAAACCAATGTTAAATCGTGACAAAAATATTTCTAACTCTAAACAATCCCTGTGACTTTCATAAGTTTAAGGTTTCACACTTTGAGACAAGTCAACCAAACAGCTGTAATACGTAATATGTAGGGCCTTTTTGAAAGGCTATAGGAACAAAAATTATTGTCAGACTTTATACAGCCTTATAGTGCAGGTCTTTAAGCGAGATCATGTAACCTTTAAGAGAAGAAATAATACAAGCCTTCTTGCTAGAATAAATGTAGCACAATGTCAGAAAGACAGATTCTGCTCAATTCTGTGTGTGCAAATACGGGGTACTCCAATTGCAGTGCAGTATAGCAATATATTTTCAGTCCAACTTCAACTCTGGTGGAGTGTGTCATATGTTTTATTGTTCACTTGTGCACGCACGGGTTCCTCTCCAGGATCCAGATTTCCAGCCAGACTTGGTGGCTTCCAAGTCGTATGCAGCAGCGGGTCTGTGCTCCTGGGTTTTAAACATTGTCAAGTTCTACGAGGTTTACTGCGACGTGGAGCCCAAGCGTCAGGCCCTGAGCAAGGCCAACGCCGAGCTGGCTGCTGCGCAGGAGAAGCTCGCCGCCATCAAGAGCAAGATCAATGTAAGCCACTGCGTTTCATTATGATAGTCCAATAAAAAAACGTTGCTATATGCCAAGTATCTATTTCTTAGGAAGACACTTATCTGAAATCCAGACAATTTACTTATTTTTGAAATTATATTCACAATTTATTCAAGACAAGTCTGAGTGTTCTTGCTTCCTAGTCATTTATTTGACAGAAAAACACTCTGACACCCTCACTAAAGAGTGTCTTAGCACCGGTTGGTGGTGAACTGACTTTTGTACGCAAGATTGTGGCCTGAAAAATGACTTTTGAAAGCCAGCAGCAAGCTGTAAAAGATTTCTGAGACATCAGTGTGGATCAACAGCTCTATCAAACCCTGGAGATATTCAGGATAATAAGACACTGATGCCACAGAAATAAGAGAAAAGAAAAACAACAGCCATAGGCTATAAACTGAAGCCAAAATTCAGGATATGAATTATTTTATCAAGACTTGAGTGACAGTTGACACATGAGCTCTGCCTGTAATGATACACCGCCAGCATCTTCTTCGTGCTTTCATGCGTAAGTGCTTAAAAGCTCTTACTGTTCATTAATCTAAAACCAAATCCATCAACCCTAAAAACGCTATTGATGAAAGCAGCTGTAAATAATTGTTTCTCGGCAGTGTCTGACATGTAGCGCATCAGAGAGCCCCAGCAGAGTGCAGTGCCCGGGACTTGGTGGCGGCGTCTGCCGCGTACATCAAAACCGGCCGAAGTGCAGGGCGCGGAGTAACGACTGTTAATAAGATCCAGCGTGACTTCTCGCTGTAATTTTTCAGCCCTCAGTCAGCTGGGTTGAGCGGGGACAGGGTTGCGAGCCAAGGGGAATTAGCAATCCTCAGACTAATCTACTGAACCTGTGTGCCTCTCCACCGATTAATCCTGTTTGTCCTTGTGCTAATTGCTTCCATATGCCAAATAAATCCATAGCGGGGGAATGATAAGTTTCACCCAACTTCTCACGCACTCCCAAGTTTCTCTCATCGACAGACTTTAGTCAGCTTTGTTGTCTGTCTTTGAGGATTCTTTATGACCATGCTGCATTTTAACAAGTGCCAATTTCCCTCTATTTCTGTGTGTGTCTGTCTATGTGTGTACGTATGTGCGTGGCTGGGTGTTTGGGGGCCATCAGCACCTTAATGAGAACCTGGCCAAGCTGACAGCCAAGTTTGAGAAAGCCACAGCAGACAAGCTCAAGTGCCAGCAGGAAGCAGAGTCGACCGCGCGGACCATTTCTCTGGCCAACCGTCTGGTAAGGAGGGCAGCAGTGGGGGTCATGCAGGGCGCCAGCTCCCTAACAACACACGCACGCACACGCACACACACACACACACACACACACACACACACACACACACACACACACACACACACACACACACACACACACACACACGCACACATTCTTTCCCATCTGTGCTACACGCTTCTCTTCTCAGATAGTTACAGATGCGTACACATATACCCACAAAACTATTTTTAGCGTAGCTTGTTAGCCTGGCTGTCTCCTTCTTCATTTTTGACTTTCTCCTTGTTCAGTCGGGGTCTAAACAATTCTGGATACATCATTTGGGCTGTGTGAACACACACTTTACAGCAGTGGAAATTAACGAAGTACATTTACTATTCTTGAATACTGTACTACTACTTATACGGCACTTCCACTCCACTAGATTTTAGATAACAACAGTGTACTTCACTGTACCTGTACTTTAAAGTTGGTTCACAAATGAGTATTTTCCATTTACATTCATTTTGTTCACGCTTTTCTCTTCCCAAAGACAGACAGTTCATATGATCAGCTTATTAAATGATTATTAAATAGTAAGTAAAATGCTCAACACATTAATGCATCAGTAACGACAACCCGCTACAATATATATATATAGTACAATAATATAATGCCTATAGTGCCATGTTGCTTCATAAAGAATACTTTTATTGTTTTTATAATTTCAGTAATGTATGTTCTCCTCCAGTACTGACATATAGACTGTACACAGGATTGTAAATGGCAATAGAAAAAGACAGCAACATAAGCAGAATAGAGGATTTCTAACAGCTTCATATAAATATTTATGTGAAATAAACAGGTGCAGAACATAGTTTTTGCATTACACCCCAAGTGCTCCAACACACATATAAATACTGTACACTGTATACTATTTGTTTATAATCTCTTCTTGTTTGCTTGGCTGTCATTTCCTCTCGTTCACAGTAACTATGTTTCCACACATACGCTCACATATGGTACAGGATATACATAAATCCCCGCTGACATCAGGCGAAACCAAAAGATTCTTTATGACACAGTGTGATGATCCACATTATTCAGAGCCGGATGCCAAAGGGCCTGAAAAGCGCAACAACAGAATGAGAGGTTGTACTGCGTCTGCTAGCCAAAGACAAACATCGTTTACGATGCTTCCGTGATCTATGCCGAAAAGTTACAGTCCGTGTCAAAGTGTGGGATCGCTCAGGTTTAGGGGAGATAAGACACGAAGGTGAACTTAATTGATCCCTGAAGGGACATTGGATCATTGCAGCAGTAAAGAGTAGAGGCGTTGGCACTCGGGCAGAGAGGTGATAAAGGATATGAAAAGGTAATAAAACTTGAAGGGAGCGCAGCATTGTTGTTTTGGAGATTTCCCGATGTTTCTCGGTGTGTGCGTCGGTGACGGCAGGCGCAGATTAATTTAGATTTGATGTTACGGGGTGCTCCGTGGGGAATGCAGCGGGGCGAAGTTGAAAAATAAATCTCGGTGCTCTCTGCCTGTCCCTGTGTCTCAGGTGGGAGGTCTGGCGTCAGAGAATGTTCGCTGGGCAGAGGCCGTGGAAAACTTCAAGAAACAGGAGGCGACCCTGTGCGGGGATGTCCTCCTCATCACTGCCTTCATCTCCTACCTAGGATACTTCACCAAACGCTACAGGCTGCAGCTCATGGACCACACCTGGAGGCCATATCTCAGCCAGCTGAAGGTGGGCAGCCTGCTGGTTTTTGCTACTATTTAAAGGTGTAATGACCATTCTTGCGTCCACATGACACTATGTGTGAAACTTTTCTCCCGGGAAGGTGTAAGAGAACAGCACTGTAAGTGGAAGATTGGTGGTATTTCTTTATGCCAAACCATCTGTCCTCCCTAACTAAAACGTGGACACCTGAGTCTTCAGAGGTGTGCCCCTTGTCCTTCACATGTTGGCACACAACTGAGTCTTTTAGTCACACATCCAGCAAAACCAGCTCCTCTGCAAACCTGCTGCCGGCTGCAACAACAGCTGTCTGTCATGGTGAATGAAAAGTGTAAACAGGGTTACTCCAGTTACACTACTGTCTGTTTATCAGTGAGACAAGGGGACCCTTCTTATAGTTGTTCTGTATTGCAGTGAATGAATGACTGTAAACAGAATAAATGTGTTAAAGGTGTAATCAAAATGCTGTTTGCATAAAGAGCACCACAAGTGATTCTGATAAGATTCACACACTCATCGTATGTGAAGGAAAAAGTCAGTGTCGCTTAGCAAAAACCTTGCTTCACTTTAAAAGACTGGAACAGTGGTACACATAATTCAAACGCCCCCGCTCTCACCTGTAAGGTTCCCATCCCGGTGACCCCCGACCTGGACCCTTTGACCATGCTGACGGACGACGCTGACATCGCAGCGTGGCAGAACGAGGGGCTGCCCGCCGACAGGATGTCCACGGAGAACGCCACCATTCTCACCTCCTGCCAGCGCTGGCCGCTCATGGTGGACCCCCAGCTGCAGGGCATCAAGTGGATCAAAAATAAATACGGCGAGGACCTGCGGGTCATCCGCATCGGACAGAGAGGGTAAGAGGCTTTGCTGGGGAATGTGCGCGTGGACACTTTTAGGACAAGATGTTAGATTGAGGAGCTCCTGCTGCTTTGCCCTGAAAGGTACCTGGATGCCATCGAGAGAGCGCTGGCAGCAGGTGACGTGGTTCTGATAGAGAACTTGGAGGAAACACTGGATCCTGTTCTCGGACCTCTGCTGGGCAGAGAAACCATTAAGAAGGGCAGGTAAGAAACTTGATCAGCAGGTACTGTAAGATTGCTCACATTATTAACGCTTCAGTTTTCACTTTCTAATGCATTTTTTACAGGGTTGCTTCAGGAAGCACAAATTCAATGACAAAGAATATAAAAGGTTACAAACATGAGATGATGGGGAGCCTTTCATACACTATATGGACAAAAGTATTTGGCCACCTGACCATTACACCAACAGGGATTGTAATAACATGGTATTCAATAGTATTAGGAGAGTAATGCATTGCAGGTTTTTGCTCTTATAATAGATTTTTTTATACATTTGTATCGAATAAAACCAGTCCATACTACAATACTTTAAATCATAGCGACGTGACATAACTTTAGATTTTAGTGTACTAGATGAACTAAGTAGTGGACAGAGGATTATTTTGTCTCACTACAGGTAAACTTGGTGCAGTTTTTGCAAGAACGGTCAGATAATTGTGGCACTGCTGTTAATGACGAATCCCCTTAACTGGTGTCTGCCTCGGCGGCATCGCAGCCTTCGCTTCATTTTTGATTTCCGCTCCCCGCTCACCCACACAGGAACATAAAGATCGGAGACAAGGAGTGCGAGTACAACCCTGGTTTCCGCCTCATCCTGCACACCAAGCTCGCCAGCCCTCATTACCAGCCGGAGCTCCAGGCCCAGTGCACCTTGATAAATTTCACAGTGACCAGAGACGGTCTGGAGGACCAGCTGCTAGCGGCGGTGGTCAGCATGGAGAGACCTGACCTGGAACAGCTGAAGGTGAGGGAGACAGAATGTCAGCGGAGACAGCTATTTATCAATGAAGAGGGATTTTTGGACAGTTCTCTTTTCATCTGATACTGTGTGTAACTGTGAACCTGAGCAGACATGAAAGCCGTGTCTGTCTCGCTCCTCAGGCACTATCAGAGAACAAACAAACGCTCCACGCTGGACTCTTTGAGTTCCTCTCCCAGCATTCAGGCGTAATTAAAAAGAAAGAGTCTGAGGAGTCCAAAAGTAGGGCGTAGCGCTCTCGCTCGTCATTATCCATCTTGCTACCCATCAGCGAGAAGACGTTGTCTGGCTTTAAACGACACTAGAGGCTGCAGGTCCGGGGCCTTTGATTCCAAAACAATCCACTGGTGCTTTTGATTAAAGGCAAACTAAGTGGATGTGTGATAATAATGGGACTTTGAGTCCCTCACTGAGGGAGATTGGGAACCTGACTGTGTGTGTGTGTGTGTGTGTGTGCGCATCAGTGACTGTTCCTGTGGCATGTCTGTGTGGAATTTTGACAATTACATTATTAGATTTGATTATTTACATCTTAAATGTGCATTGAATAGTAATGAGTTGTTGAATTAAGAGTGAATGTATATTCACATCAATTATTCGTCAGTATCACAGTAACTTTGAATACTTGAAGGGACTCGGGTAACCCTAACACTTTCTGTTTTCTTGTGGGAGTTTGTTGGAATTAATCTGACTTCTATAAAAAAAGAGTGGCACACAAACATTTGCGGTCTGTTCAGCACGACATTACTGCCATATTAAGATAGTGAAACTTGTTTGCACATGAAGCAACATTAGCATTAAGCTGTGATTCTGGCCCTTAATATTCACTCTCCTTTAGCTCTGTTTTGGTCTCCACCAACCCTTGAGAAACAATTTCTCTCTCTTTAGCTCCGACATGCTCCACTCCGTTCCCTGACTCTGTCTGCTGTTACAGAGGCTTTTTTCGGAGCTTCGTTTTTGAAAGCAACTGCCTGTTGAGACTGAACTGGACGGGTTAGTGATGTTAACCCCTAAACACAAAGCTTCCTTTCACATGACGCAGTCATTTGTTGCATGCTGTAAAGGAAAGCTTGCACAGACAACGGCAGATGTTACAACACCTACAGAAATACTAATATATTGCTGGGAGTTATTTGACAGGGGTCATTATGAGCAACACTACCTAACTAATAATAATGTCGCTTTTAAACAAACACTGCAGGCTTTTCTTTTCACCGGGAAATGATTCGTGTTCTGTGAGAGCGCTTTTAAAAAGCGGTAACCTGCCTATTATTTATTTTCTCTGCTCCTTTCTTTATCTTTATCATCAGCCTGATGTGTCCTTTTAGCAAAAACCCTCCTCGTGTTTTACAATGAACCAACAGAGTCTCTTTCAAGAGGCGGTTCACTTTACAGCATCTCAAATCATTTGGCATCAAACGTATTTATATTTGAATGTCATGGCTTGTAGCATCCATAAAGAATCACCCATACAGGCAATAATCCATTAATCCTAAATCAAAAAAAAAAAAATCTAATTAACTCTGAAGCACTAACAATGTAGCACTGTGTCACAGTCACCCTGGGTACTGTTCCTGTGACACTCTTCCATTTATCATCAAGCTCCAGGAATTGTGTAATTGTGTCTTGATGCGATCCTCAAGGGAGTTTCATCTAGTTTTTTTTATCACTTTGGCAGACTCATTTATGCTCACACAGCCACCTCTCTGAAAATCAAAGGGGAGGCAGATATGAGACGTATTTTCCTTTTTTTAATTTAAATGACCGTCTTTGTTGTGCAGACCCTCGACCATTGACTGTGAGGGAGAAAAGGCTGCTGTTCCGCTCTTTGATCAGCGTCGCTGTCACCGGCTGTAGCTCAGAGCCGTCTCCGCCGGTCACAGTTAATGGTCGGCCCGGCACACTGTGTACAGCGCGCAGGTTCCTGGCAGCCGCGCGGCCCGACTTCCAAGAAGTAATGAGTGGCGAATAGTTACGATATCCGCTGTACGGTCCACGGTGCGAATGTAAATGTTCGCAATTAAGCAAAGCTCCAGAGCCTAATGATGCCTCCCGCTCGTCTCATTGACAATCTGCTCTTTTCATGTCAGCTGTTGGAAATGGATTGGCCAGTGGCGCTTACTGTACCACGGCAATTAGACAACACATTGACACACTTCCTTAAACGCGTCTCTTGTTAGTGGAGGGGCGAGGGAGCTCAGAAACCCCCTCTCCGTTCTGAAAGCATCTGGCTGACGGCGGTGTCTCCGAGAGATCAGAAGGGGAAGATAACGTGGGAGCTCTGTTAATGGGTCAGGCAGATTTACGCTAACACTCTTCCATTTGCATTTTGATGGTTTTTCCGGAGGCATCCATGTTTGTGTTTGGCCTCTGTAGGCAACGCTTTATTCCTACCCGCAGGCTTTCATCCACGAACAAATCAGCATTTTTAATAATATGGGGTTGGGGGATTTTTTAAAAAAACACCACACACCAAACACCAAAAATGCTTGAGTTATTTTAAGCCTAACGTCCCTTCAGCAAAATCCAAGAAGAAGTGAAATGTGATTTAATGAAGCTAGTTTAATTAGCATTTCTCTGAGATCAGAAAAAAGAGATCTGGAGCCCACTTATCATTTTAATTAACACAAGAAGTTGAAGGTGGGTGGTGGGGGGTCGATGCACGCTACCATCAAAACACGGCCCGCAGAATGAGGTGCTGAATGGCTTTTTGTCGTCGGTAAACAACCCCGGACTGATAACAATCGCCAGACTGATAGCGGCCTGCAAATTGGCTGTACCTGTTTATACCCTCTGAATGACTCGGCGTCATTATACCTTTAATGAGGTTGGCGTTGCCACTGAGCCGTAAGATGACAACCAGGTGAAAGGGCTCCCGTTTAACGCACAGAAAGATGGAGCTAAGGAGCTTAAAACGTTAAGTTGTGCTTTTTGTTTCAATCAATCCTAAACCTTTTAGCGGAGGAACCACCTCGACCAGTCCTCCCTCTGCTCGTGCCCATCCTCGTGTGCTCCGGCAAAATCCTCACCCGGGCCCTTTTTCCGCCCTTAATGAGAGCTAAAATTCTCCACTTCCCAAAGTTCCTTAACAGGGCTGCTCCATGGCACCCAGTAATCATTTGCCTCAAAAAAATGATAGATGTAATATCTCATTTTAATTCCAATTAGGGCGTTCTGCTGACTGGTTAATTGTTTGTTTTTCCCAAGCAAGGGTAATTACAAGTACAATGTGCCAGAGGAAAGCTAATCGTTAAAAACTGTCTCATTACTGGATCCAGTTGGGAATGTTTGAGCGCGGATGGCTTTTCCCCTCAAGAGTCTCAGCACGGAGAAGGTCACAGTTGAGTCACGCAGGCAAACTCTTCCCGGTTTAATGCCTACCACTCAAGCCAATTCGTACTTTTTCTCACACACGTTGTCAGGTCCTTTCCTTCAAATGCCACCGATCACGTCTGGCTTTTTTTTGTCCCCCATGCAGTTTCGGCAGAGGAGAAGTTTTAAACTACAGAGTGAGTAATAACGTCAAACGCAGAGCACGTTGGATTTAACGAGGCGGAGGCTGGATTCGTTATAACAGTGAAAATACTTCTCATCACCGCAATAGGAAACACTGTCATAAACAGCACAATTAAGCAGTGTGATCTCCTCAACTATCTGCTCTCCCAGTGGGATCTGAGTTAAGTATGTCTTTTGTCATGAGAACATGCCACACGGAGGAGGCACAGCTTCCCCCCCCGGTGATTACACGGGGGCAGGAACGCCCCCACCAGAGAGTTATTACCACCCTCACCGCCAGGGATCACGCCACTCAAAAACCCTCCGCTATTATCAGTCACCAGCAACACTGGAGTCGGCAAATCTCGCAACGACCCAGCCTCCCATAATTACAACAATTCAAAGGTCGCCGAGGCTTCTATTAAGGGAAACTTCAATAAAGCAAAGTCATTATCGAGCAGAAACAAGGAGCTGCAACGAACTATAATGAAGGACAAAGCAGGATGAAGCAATAAAGAGAAGCAACCGTGCCCCGCCGACTTTGTTCTCCCAACGCCCCTCAAACAGCCGCCTTTGAAAAAGTGAAAGTTCCTCTCAGACGCTTTTGCTTTTTAAAAAAAAAAAATAACCCGTTTGAGTCAAAGCTTTATCAGACGACGGGGAGCACTAATCCATATGGCGACGTGTGAACCCTACGAACGAGCTGCACGCGTATGTGTGCATATTCTGTGGGACGCTGTTGTCGGTTCATAATTAAATCCATAATGTCTCGTAATAAATGATTGACAATTGATGTGTGTGTGTTTAGTTCACCATCAAAGCGTCCCCCCACACACACACACACACACGCTTGAATCGACGGTCTCATCTCACCAAGGGTTAGGTCGCTCAGCAGAGGTTTGATGTTGGCAACCAGACGGCAGCTGGCTAATCCAGCCCAGAGCGCTGCCTTTATGGGTCCAGATAGCCGACGCAGAGCATATTGATTAGTTCTGCCTTTGAGGTGCCCTTCCGTATTCATGTCCTCACATTGACCCACACCTTGAACACCTCCCGCCACCTCAGAAGATGGCAATGAGGCCAGAAAAGAGCCCGACAGCAAGCACGCGGCGTCTCTGAGAAATTCCTCGAAATGCAAATGTTTCTGTGTGCTTCTGTGTTTCCTCAGTCCGACCTGACCAAGCAGCAGAACAGCTTCAAGATCACCCTGAAAACGCTGGAGGACAACCTGCTGTCACGTCTGTCCTCTGCTTCGGGAAACTTCCTGGGCGATACTGAACTGGTGGAGAACCTGGAGACCACCAAACGCACCGCTGCCGAAATTGAAGAGAAGGTCCTTAAACTCCTTTTCATCCCTTCTCTGCTCCTCTTAACTGCTTAGATCACAAACTACAAATTCCAGTGTTACTAGTCAACAAAGGTTATCAGTAAGAACACATCCAGCACACCCAGGTTCTATTTCTCTGAATGTCTTCCCTGAGAGAAATCTATTATTTTCATTGGCAACCCATATGTATGAAATGCTCACACTGTCGTTTATGGCCTGTAATCTAAAGCTATACTATATTCTCCTCCCTCTCATTGCCTTGCTTTGTCTCTCTCTTTTTTTTTTGGTCAGCAAATCAGATCATGTCAGCTTAGCGTATTATCTCTGCCAGAAGAGAGTCACTGATGTCTCCGATACTTCCGAGCACATCTGAGAGTGCCCGCTTGATGATGCGAGAGTGGCCTTCCGTCGGCGTGGAGACGAGCGCTCGCCTTTGCAGATGTTCGTCCTTAAGCATAATTGCGCCGGCATTCGCTGGTGAAAACAAAAAACAAGAAAAAGAGAAGTCTCATAATTGTCGTGTTCCACACAGTGTGAGAGCATTTTGACTGGAACCGTGAAATTGGAATAGCTCGCCTCTTTACTGGAGGGCGTTTTATTAGATGGTGCGCAATTTCATCATTAGCTGACTGATGAACCCTGAGTGTATCCATATCTGCGCAGATGTGTGTGTCTGTGAGCGTGATTCCCTTTGTGTTTGCACTGTCTTTACTGTAGGTGAAAGAAGCCAAGGTGACAGAGGCCAAAATCAATGAGGCTCGGGAGCACTACCGGCCGGCAGCAGCGCGGGCTTCCTTATTGTACTTCATAATGAACGACCTCAATAAAATCCACCCCATGTACCAGTTCTCTCTCAAGGTAGCCCGTCTATTGACCCGCCATGTTTCCTCCCTGCCTCGCGGGCCCCCAGCGAGACCCCTCTTTACACTCGCTCCCCTGTTCCTCCCCTCCTCCTTCCATTTGCTCACCATGTTTTATGCTCTTTGCCCTGCTTTTATTGTGTTTGTGGCTCCCTAATGTGGTTA
Source organism: Psettodes erumei (assembly GCA_016785225.1). NCBI lineage: Eukaryota > Metazoa > Chordata > Actinopteri > Pleuronectiformes > Psettodidae > Psettodes > Psettodes erumei. The sequence goes on along the minus strand of JAFBJZ010000407.1, from coordinate 960,086 downwards.
TGTAGAGCGTAATGCCTTTCATATTGTCAGCCGGCGAGCGCCGAGAGGAGGCGGCCTGAGATATGGTTTGCAATCACTCCCGGGCTCCGCAGGTAGCTGCCCCGGCCCAAGTTATTTCCCAACATAATCAAAAGGAAAACACATTCAGAGTTTATATACCTTTGACCTTGTGAATGAAATGAAATGGAATGCATTACATTGTGTGTTCTTCACGGCAGGTTAGAGCAAGGTGTGACTGGGAAATTGACAGAAATGACACCGAAGCACTCTGAATGGAAGATGAGGACAATTATTCTATTTCCTTTGTGGCATTTCAATTTACAGTCGCTCTAACACTTTTTCAAAGAAGTGCAGTCGGACATTTGATTAGAAGTATGTGCCGCCTTTATACCTGCACCTCTTTTCATGTTGAAGAAATTGATTTGTATCGTTGGATAACGCAGTTCACAAACTGTTGAATCAAAACTTTCTCGGTTAGCAGCCTGTTTAAAGATAGCTTTTATGGAACAGGAGCTAACGTTCTACATTAGCAACAGCCAAGAGTTCAAGGATGAGCTCAGAACAAATCTCAAAAGGCCGAAATCAACAGTTTGTCGGTCCTTCTCTCAAAACTCTGACTTCCTTATGCTGCCTGTGCCCCCTCAGCTGCAAGTGCATTGATTCCACTGAAGATGTAGAGCTTTAAAGCGTGACTGATTCATGTTTTAATAGTAATAATGGGTCAAATGACTAAGTGTACTGTAAAAGTGCTCAGTCATGATGACAAACCGCTGCAGGCTCCTCAGCCCTGTGGGGAGTTTTAGCATTGCCGCTCAATGTTTGCCGAAGTGGCCGAAAAATGCAAACAGTTCGCAAATATATGTTTTCATTTTTGATAAAATGTTCACTTACTTTTCTAAAACATCTGGTCATTGTAGTTTTTAGTGAACATTAATCAAACTCAAGAAAGCAGTGCATTTGTTTGGGACTATTTTCAACAGCGGAGTAAACCACATTTGGCAGTGTACTGAGTGCTTCCAGCAGCAGGACAGTGTGTATTTGGGGCTGTGTCAAAATAAAATGCAGCGTGTGCTCTCATGGTAATGAAGGAACGTGTCACCCAGTGCAACAGTGAGGCTCACTGATGTATTTTTAATTATTTCGCGCAACAGTGGAGCTCTGAATAAGGCTTTAATGAACGCACAGCACCTGTCGGGAGGATACGGTCTTTGTTGGTTTTGACCGTTCATGAGATTTAACACTTCGAAATACACTGACATAGTGTAAAGTCCAGTCTACTCATACAGTAATAACATGTCCATGAATACTGTATGAATTCATTTATATTAACACACATCAGTCAACTCCAGTTAAGGGCTTTTAATAAGGAGACAGAGGAGTATTGATTAGTTTATGTTAAAAACAAGCTGCATCACATCCATCATGTCAGCGGTAAATCACACTGACTAGATGATGTTTAATTTATAATTGATAGCCAGAATGAGCCACATATCAACACCAGCCAGTTATTGATTGAATATAATTTGAATTACTTTGCTTTATATTTAGTTAAAAGTGTACTGTTAGTTTGCTACGTATAAGACTTTGAGGTCAGATCCTGAGTCGGTGCTGAGTGTTACACCTGCTCCTGTGCGTCTCCAGGCGTTCAGTGTGGTCTTCCAGAAAGCGGTCCTGAAGGCCGAGCCGGACGAGGCTCTGAAGCAGCGTGTGTCCAACCTCATCGACAGCATCACCTCCTCCGTCTTCCAGTACACCACCCGAGGCCTGTTCGAGTGCGACAAGCTCACGTACATCGCTCAGCTCGCCTTCCAGGTAGGCAGGGAGGCCGGCTTCATCTTCTGCATGGTTTGTTTTGAGAACAAGCCAGAACATTGAATCAGCTGCTCCCTGTCCGGATCTAATCAAGTGGAAAAGGAAATGTTGCGTGCCCTGGAAACACAACATTTCACAGCCCTTCCTTGTTTGTTTTGTCCCCAGGTCCTGCTGATGAATAAAGAAATAAACCCTGCCGAGCTGGACTTCCTTCTGCGATACCCCGTCCAACCAGGTGTAACGTCACCGGTGGATTTCCTGTCCAACCACTCCTGGGGAGGGATCAAGGTACCGTATGAGATTCTTCCCACTGCTGAAGTACAGTGACAGTGGAGAGGAGCTGAATTCTTGTTGTGACACATGAAGGGGTAGAAACAGTTTAAAAAAAAAAAAAAGCGGGCCATTGGAAATGGTTAGACAATTAATCATTTCCTCAGATGACAGAAAATTGTCAACATTTTGGCAAGTGATTAATTGCTTTGGTTGAAATAAACAGTATTTCAAGATCTCACCCTGGAATGTCATCATGGGCATTTTTCAAAAATTTGATTTATTCTTTTAACAAGCAGTGAAACAACAATGAATCTAATCGTTGAGATTCGTTTCAGCCCAAGATGACAAGCTGGGTAAGAATCGACCCACCAGTCTCTAACTGGACCATAAGTTAGTGCAGCTCATTCCAGAAGCATATTTGTATGAGCAACTCCTGTGTCTCATGATTGAGTGACAACCATGTCGTGTAGCAGGACTCTGACTTTGTATGCCCTCCAAGGGCAAGATGCATCCTGTGCCAAAGTTGACCAAAGTTCATTTTTCCCTAAATTATTCTACACTGACTGTAAATGAAAACAATCAGTGCCAAACTTTATTGCCTCGATCTGTGCTTGCTACTATATAAAGACTGAGCTCTTCTCCTGATATTCATAGAGATTCAAATAGAGTTTCAAATAGATACATGGAGGGAGAGCTCCATTTTTAGAATCCCATCCAGCTGACCCCAGTGTTGAAATGTCCAAAAAAAAGTCTGGCAATAAAACATTTAACTTGACTTTTAAGGCTTTCATCCTCCCTGTCATGTATGAGGGGCATGACTGAAATCCCCAGTTTCCCTCCAGTTAAGTCAGCAACAACTCCGCGTTCAGACCTGTTACCAGACCTCAGTCTTAAGGGGGGCATATCAAATGCATGGGAGGGCGCAATTGTTATTAGCCACAATCCTGTAATCTATTCACGCAGCACTGATGTACGTAATCATCACATTAAACATAACCAGCTATAGCCAGTGATTACATGATAGAAGCAATGTTATCAATATCACCTGACTATACAACGTATTAGGTGTAACACCAGAAGCATCTCTCAAACTGAAAAAGTACCACGGCGGTGCACACGCTCGCATTTTGAACCTACTTTGAGTGGATTCAGTGCTGTCCTCTCTCCAGCCCCCCCGTGTCAGTACAGTGGGAGGCGGCGTTTCTCCGAGCTGAACCTCCTCACCAGTGCATCCTTCCACTCGGACTTGAATCTGTGCGTCAGGTCCTTTTCAAAGGCGTGCTGAATCAGCTGGGCCTTACGTTTGTGCAGCGTACTGCGCCGATGCTCCGAGAACACGCTTTTTAGCATGGAAAATGAGTTTTTGCATACTGCTGTCGAAGCTCCTAAAGTTAGGGCAAGGGTGTATGCTCTGACAACAGACAGCATAGCCTAGAGTGCACAGTTGAATGTGCTAAGGATGTTGGCTATTGTCCATTTTCCATCTTTGGGGGGAACCGCGGCGTCAGTCATTTTCTTCACCTGGAACTCACGGGCCACAGTATATTCAGATTCAACCACATCAGCTCCAGCTAATTCCAGTAGAGGGGTTACCTTTGTTGGGTCCAGGAAATTATCCTCGGCCTCTGGGTTCAAAGCAGCCAGTGCGCCAATGAGCTCGCTACTGCGCTCTCCAAAAGCGAAAACTGGCAGATTCATTCATTTGTTCATTCAAAATGCGCGGCAATATTGACGGAGGCTACATCATGTACGTAGCCTAACGTTATTGTCAGTAAGGCCGTGATAGGCTGTTGCAGTGTAGATTCCCATCAATCATAGAAAACCACATCTTAGTGATAAAGAATGCATCATTAGTGCTTATTAACACAAAATTAGCTACTGTGATAAAATAAATGTTTGTTTTTAAAGTTCTGGCCCTCCACTGGGGGAACACAGGCATTTAGGGGGGCGGGCCAGGCCCCCTATGGTCCGCCCATAGCGATGGGTGTGTCTGCGTTAGACCCAAAACACACTTAAGACACTGGCAGCATAACTGAAGTGTATTTTCTTTGTTTCACCCAAACCCGCAGTCTCTGACAGCCAATGATTCTCTCGGGCTCGGCTCTGCTCTGTGACCCCCCGCTTCATTTTAATAGTGGGGGAACAGACTCTGCACGCCGGTAGCTCCTCTGAAAGAAAAGACATGGACTGTGGACGTGGAGCAGCAGAGGTTCCCTCACTTGTCAGATCAGTTTAACTGCAGACTAAACCCGAGCAGCTGCACGTTTTTTTAGCCAGTCGTGCTCATGAATTTTTCAATCACATTCAGCCTAGAATATTAACTCAACCTAAACCCCTCTGAGGGCTCAGACGGCCTTTCTCCAGCGGCACTCAACCTGCGCTGGCTGTTTGAGGCACTGCTGTTCAAACTCTGTCAATTTTCTTATCGCAGTTGGAAAGCTTTAAAGGAGGATAAGATCCTGTGATTGCTCGGCCGTCTTGACAATATTAGCAGAGTGGGGATCCCACGAGACCCCCTGTGCTCCCGGGGGGCAGAGAGGTTGAACAAACTGAGCCGAAGTGAGCGCGACCGCGTGACCCTCGCCGCCTCACGTTAAGCAGCGAGTGGCTGTCCAAGAACAGAAATCACAGATCCACCTCGCGCTTCGTGCGTCCGCCGCGCGAATGTTCCAGGACCCTCCTCGTAGTTTATGCAGTGCAGCGGACAGCTTACATTGTGTGTGTGTGTACGCACTCATCAGGGAGTGTACCTGCTCGAGGCTGCGCTGCATGACACTGCTGTTCTTCACAGCTGAGATAAGGTGTCTGTCAGCCAGGGAATCACAATAAAAACCCCCACTGGTTCTGCAGCGGGTGCATATTCAGCCGTCCCCACCCCCCGTCCCGTTATGAAAGGTATCGTGTTTACTCAGCGTTTCCGTTTGAATAAATATTATTTATATAGGCGTGAGGAAAGATAAGCATTCCTGTCTGTTTTTTTTTTTACCTCCCTCCAACTTCTGCAAACAAAGTTAGCCCTTTTTGCTGTGCATTGTGAAACGGTTCTGAAGTGGTCAAAAACTTTAATGTGCATCACTGATCAAAGAGTAGCAGCACTTGAAAAAAAAAGTAAAACACAGTCATGGTATTTTTTTTACCCCCTGTACGAATCGCTTTTCTTTTCTCGACCACCAGTCCCTGTGCTCCATGGAAGAGTTCAGAAACCTGGACCGAGACATCGAGGGTTCAGCCAAACGCTGGAAGAAGTTTGTGGAGTCCGAGTGTCCAGAAAAGGAGAAATTCCCCCAGGAGTGGAAAAACAAAACCTCGCTGCAGAGGCTGTGCATGATGAGGGCGCTGAGGCCCGACCGCATGACGTACGCCATCAGGTGAGAGGTGGACTCGCTGCTTGACATTAGCCCTGTGATCTGAGAACGATCTCACTGACCTGTGCTCTTTGGTGAAAGGTTGAGGGTTAAAGAGCTTCACCTTTGGCTGTGTTTGTCTGTTGTTCAGAAAGAGCTGCAATTACTCAGCTTTGCAGGAGCAGGTACGCGCAGCCTCTACCTGGATATCTTCTCTGGATAGAAGTGATCAAATGAAATGGAGTTTTCCCCTATGCGTACCAGCTGCAACAATGTGTTGGGCCTACCATGAGTACTATGGCGGGGGGGGGCAGCATCACAAGGGTGCAAGAAAACAGTTGTGAAACAATTAAGTGTTGTAATTCAGTTTGAAGATGGGTGTGCAGTGCGCACTACATATAAAAATGTAGTTATGAGTACAGAGTATTCATGGGATGGAACGACAACATGTTGACAGGCAGCTGCTGTATTTTTAAATAATCTATCAAAATACTGTTTATGTGATCCGTGCATCCTCAGATAATCTGCCAGCAAAGATTTAAATGTGGCCAACGTGTAATGTCTCTTTTTATTTAAGACCAAAACGTACGATGTTTGAAAGGCCAAAGATTTGGAGGTTGAAAAAGTGCCACTGACAAGGCAGCTGGGGCTGGAGTTAATATTTTTCTATAAGTAGCTGTCTACGCAGCACGCTGTACTACAGAAGAATTCAACTCTTCAAGTTATTCCGCTCGGGCGGTCAAAGATAATAAAAAGTGTTGAGGAGAACTGAGTCATATTCTCCCCCGCAGAGACTTTGTAGAGGAGAAACTGGGAAGCAAATACGTGATTGGCAGATCACTGGACTTCGCCGTCTCCTTTGAAGAGTCGGGTCCAGCTACACCCATGTTCTTCATCCTCTCTCCTGGAGTTGACCCTTTGAAGGATGTGGAGAAACACGGTAATGCTCTCGCTTGTTTTATCTTTAATAAGCCGTAAAAATTCAGCCTCGGAGTGTGTTCTGGACTTTTATCGGGGCTCACATATTGCCGGTTTATCTGTCGTTTCTTTATGTGGTGAGAACGTGCAGGACTGTTGTGGAAGAGCATATTGAAGCTAAGTGCAGGCATACCTGTGTCCACGGCTTCCACTCTGATAGCTTCCTGCATGGGATTATCAGTCACAACCACAGTCATGCCTACACATCTGCTATGTGTCTCTGCTGTGATATCAGCCATCACCTCCGATACACAACAGGCTCCGGCTAGATTGAGGAGATTATACTAAAGGTCACACATATATGAGACGACACCACTGGTGTATTAGAGGTGGCAGGAAATAAATGTCATTGGTTTTCAGAGTTACTTCACATTCCTGGATGAATAATTCGCATGACAGGGGGATGTGCTGTTTTGGTTTTTGACCAAAAATATGCCAAAAGTCAGAGCTTTTGTACTGACCTGGAACGGGGCAGCATCACCAGCCTCACGCTTTTGAATCTGCTGCCAAAGAAATTCAGTCTGTGCATATTAGAAGTCAGCTGTATGAAATATTAGGATTGAAGGGATTGTATCAGTTTACTGGAACCAAGACACTGTTTTACTGGTTGGTTGTACTTTCACCAAGTCCCTGGATGTTTGAAGTGTCTGTATTCAAGTAATTGATCATCACATTTAATGGACTGTTTACGTATGATTTTCACTGCCCTGGGTTTGTGTTTCTGCCTCAAAGTCCCTTTTAAACAAATCAGTGCATACCATATGTTCATTTCAGTATGACAGTCAGAAGCAGCTGTTGTTATCCAGTAGTTACTTTGAGTATTTTAATGCAAATCAGCCATTTTTCACCCTATGCTGAAATTGTGTGTGTGATTATTGATTATAAGATAAGATAAAACTTTATTGATCCACACAATGGTGAAATTCACTTGTTACAGCAGCAGAAAAAAGGGGCAAGCTCTGTTAAGTACAGTAACACAACACTCTGCAGCAGTGTGACAGAGCGCAGTCAGTCACACTGCTGCACACTCTGCAGCAGATGCACAGAGAAGCACGTTAAAGACGAGCCGCAGCAGCCTGAACCAGGAAGAGATGCTTTTCCATTATGGCTGTGACTATTGGGTTTCTCATTGGTATTAAAGTTCAATTAGATTTTCATTAAACAGATGATGTGATTTTGTATGCTCTGCAGGGGACTAATTTCCCTGAGACAGACCCTCACTATCCGCCTGGTTTCAGGTTGGAGTTTTAATGAAACATCCAAGTAATTGTATTGTTTGAATGAAATCTTAGTGGTAATCTCAAGGTGGGCAAGTGAGACTGAATCACTGACCGTCTGCTGACTGTGGCGTTAAAGGCACTCTGTGACTTTGGGGGAACTTAACGTCATTTAATGTCTTCCTGAGAATTGGATGAAAAGATCACTATTGCTTTCATCTCAATACAAGCTCGTTCATCTTTTTAAAGATAGGCGAGCGGCGTTCATCCATGTAACGGATTGCATCACCGTCCATAACGCCATGATATTAATGATGCTGTTTCTGCTTTCAGTTCAGTAGAAGGCTCAGTATGAAGTCAGCAGCTCAACACTCAGCCATCTTCAATAGAATAACCTTAAAATCAATGCTTCAGCGGCTATTATTGAGCTCTTCTAAACAGGAAGTCATTCATGTTATATCATGAGAGTGCTACTAGCTTGGCCACAAAGGCTCTGTGGACATAGTAGCCTATGCTAAGGAAAGCTCAAGGATAGCCTAGCTTAGCACAGAAACAAGGAGTGGAAGGAAAGAGCGAGTGAAGCGCCATCAAATTTGCCTTAAAACAATTTTACATGTGTAACACAATGAGAAAACATAATATCCTGTCAGTAATCAAGCAGCCTGCTTTGTTTCCTTTCTGAACTCGAAACGACATTTAAAAGCATGTAATTATTTTAAATTTCTTTAGATTTTTTCATATAGCTTTGGTCAAGGCACGCTCTTTTTCTTTAAGCTAGGCTTAACATGCATAAACATCCCTCAGAGCCAACAGGCTCTCAGATATTACTGAAACCACAGTCAAATAACTAACACTGATCTTCACATCTAACTCTAAGTTAAACAGTGTGCAAAAACTGTATTTTTGTTTGAAATGATACTCATTTGTTTCCTTTCAGGAAAGAAGCTGGGCTACACGTTTGACAACAAGAATTTCCATAACGTTTCTCTGGGTCAAGGTCAGGAGATTATAGCCGAACAATTCCTCAATTTGGCAGCTAAGGACGGGCATTGGGTCATATTACAGGTACAGTATACACATGTGCATACAGTAATGCATGTACTGCACAGACCGAGACAAATATGTCTCACTGCAGTATTAAATATAATGCACAAGAAATACATCTGTGTATCGATAAATGAATCATTTGCAGAGAACCCACACACCTGCTTCTTTGTTTTCTTGGAAGTCATATTGTGCTGATGTAATTACAGTATAGGGAATTGGATCAGAATACAAAATGTAAGAAGCAGCACTTCAGTATCATTATTTGAACGTCCTTTATCTCACCAGTATGTCCTATGTGCTAAACTCACCCAAAAAGATGCCAAATCCAAAAAATATTTTTGCAACTAAAAGTGAAACACTAGCAAAAACACAAGCAAACACTAATACCTATGACACAGTTTGCTAAATGAATACAGGCTTAGTTTATGTCAAGGATTTTCTATGCAGGAATGGTTTCAGGTGGCATTTCTTTTATCTGTGTGTGTTGTGTATGAGTTTGGTTGTATTATCACATTGTTCTTCATTGCATACTCAATGGGATGTTTGCTTTCCACCCGGGTTTGTCTGCACTGAAAAGTGAATTTAATTTTCTGCAGGAATTGCCTAACTGAAAGGGGCCGCGGCATTATACAGTACGATATCTACAGCTGCGGTGTCTGTTCTCCTCTTATCTGGAGGGCAAGGCTGGCGTTTGCATTTTAAGTGGAAACCTTGGTGGAATTTTAATGGGAAGTATTGACAGATATGAACCGCAGACCGGGCACTGCGGGACTCCCTTTTCTTTTAATTCACACAGCTGGTTGGAATTCAGAAAAAAAGGGGGATGGCATCACTTTCTGTTCCAGACTCAGGATAGCACAGACAAGCAGTTGTTTAATTACCTTTGCATAAGAAGAATCTCGATCGATAGGCTTAAAAAGGCCTTGTCCCCCTGGCAACAAACCTCCCACTCGCTTTATCATCAGCTGTCCGTTCGTCTGCCTGCTGCGAGCCACCCCCGTGGCACTGGCAGGGGAGGGAGCGGAAACCTAAGGGGAGGGGAGCTATCATATTCTCATTGCTCTCCTGTTTTGGACCAACAGTATCTTCTGATATCACGCTCAATCTTCTCCCTGCCCACCCTCTCATTCCCCCACGTAATTTTCGTACTTTAGTCTTTTCTGCACCGCATCTGCTCTCTTATCAATCCTCACGTCCTCCCACCTTTCCAACTAACCCGCTATCTCCTCCTCCCCTCCTCCCCCTCTCACCTCAGCTATCCTCCTACCTATCCAATACCACCCCGCCCCTGCTCTCGTCTCACAGTCCACCTTTACTCTCACGCTGCCAGGCCCGGCTCAGTCAGCGGAGGGCCGGGTCAATGGCAGGCTCCCCTTCACCGACGGGTAATTACGTTACAGACCGGCAGCTCCCGCTCAGACGGGCCTGGGAGACAGAGATGCAGAAACTTTGAAAGCAGCCCATTGGGATGGAGGAGAGCGAGGTGGGGATGGGGGGTGGAGAGGCAATCAATCGGACAGATTGGAGTTGAATATCCCACATCGTCCAGGCAGTGGGAATCGAGTGGCTTAAACTCACCAGCCTCTTCACATATTCACTGGTGAACGCGCCACATTTGCAGCCCGTGGCAGAAAGAAGTGCAGATAGAAGAGGAACCAGCAGAGGCACTTTGACAAAAAATGCTCCATCTCAACAACCTCTCTACTTTTCACTTTGTAAGGAAGAGCCAGATAGCTTTCGTAGTCTTTTGAATCTTGACTGGCTCGTGCTTTCGTCTCTTTTGAAAACTCGCATTGACAGTTGGGCGAGATTCAATTTATCTATTGATGTAGAGATGACCCTTTTTAACCTACATGGAATAAATTGAAGGGCTACATTGAGAATCTCAGTACTGCGGCTCTTTGAATGCATTAATCTGAAGTGAAACATCTTTCAGTGTAAATTAAATCGTTATCCACAGCATTTTATACTCTTCACTCTGGTACAGACGATGGTTGCACAAGTATTTTTCCCTGCTGTAAGTTCCAGTCTAACAGACATTTATGTCTACAAATTGAACATTAATATCAATGGTTGTACAGTTAGATCTGGCAGAGAAGGGCATTGTCTTCTTCACAGCCAGAGAAAATTAGCAGCTCTCTTGTCTTGCTGATCTCCCCATTTCCACTGTTACTTGTGGGGACTTTCCGGTTTGCTGAGTTCCGATCTGCATATCCCTGGTTTAGAAAAGGTGTTTCATCTGTGTGGCTTCTGCGGTTTCATCAGACAGCATCATTCTTCTTCTTAGTGAGGGACCTTCCTCTACCAGGGTTTGGGTGTGTCTCCCTGAAAAACCTACAATACACTAAACTGTACTCTGCTTGTTTATCCTGACTGTGGTCAAATTTAGACTCAGCAGTCTGTCACGCCGTCAGCACCTCAGTCCTACGTCAGCGTTGAGCCCGACTGCATCTCCGCTGCGGGGCCACCTCCTCAGCGCTGGAGCCCAGCTGTGCAGCTGTCCTCGGCGCCGCTCCTTGACAAATGTTTTTTTTTTTTTTTCCGTGTGCGCGCGAAAGAGAAAGATCGAGCACGCGCACCTGCGTGCTTTTGTATTCGCTCTTGTACGAGCATGACAGGCAGCCGGATTCGCCGTCGCGCTTTCCCTCGGGTCGCGTGTGATAGCGATGCATCAGAGACCTTGCCAGTGGTGTCTTCTAATGGGTTTTAGATTCAACTTTTATATTATTATGTAAATAGATGACTCTTTGATGTAGTATCAGCGCTGTCATCGCAGGAGCTGGAAGGCCCTTATCAAGAAGGCGGTGAGGGAACAAAAACTGTTGCACCTGAAAGTTAATTAAAAAGCCATAAAATAGTGGCTGCTCCTCTGTCTTGTTTGTTTGTCTGTCGGCCCGCTCGTCTCTCTCTCTCTCCCTCTCTCTCCTCCCCCCTCCTCTCCCCCTGCAGCCAGAGGATGAATGGTTTCATTACAGTGACAAGTTCTGAGGCAGTCTCTCTCTTCTTCTGTTGGCTCCCTTTATTGCCAAAGTATTTACATGCCAAGAGGAAGGGTTGTACTGTGGCTTGATGAAAAAGCACTTGAATTTAGACTTTTAATTTGTATACTATTCATTATTCTCTGAGGCATCAGGAGGCAAACTAACTTATCCCCTGCTCAGCTCCCAGCTTTTCGTTGACTTCTCTCTCCCTGGATGCAAAACTTTCTTCTCTCTCTTTTGTTTTTTTTTGGGGTTTTTTTCCGAACGACTCTCCCAAAAATGGAAGTTCCTCTCCGTGTCCCGTCGTACAGAAAGAGGGCTAACTTCAGCCATCATAAGGAAGATTAAATATGGAGAGCAAAGGGAAATGAGAAAGTAAAGAGGCTTATAAATTAATGACTGGAGTTATTAGTGCTGTAATTAGATTTAGGGAATGGGCAGCGCTGCATGGTGAGACATGGGGGGGGCTTGGCTGACTCCTTATCATTCACAGGATATCCTGTAAGTGTCGGGACAGTTGAGATGGAAAATTGAGCTCATCCATGCTTGTGTGATAGAACAAGTCAGCTGTGCTGTCCTCGCCGCGCCAAGAGATGAATATGCAGAAAAGTGGAGCCGGATTCGTGCTGAAGAATGGTCGCTAAATGTCAGCAACCTGGAAATGGGTTTCAAGTGCTGTGTACCATTTAATTTGGTGCCACATCAAAGTCGCGGCAAAGGGAGGAGAAGCCACAACATTTTAATTGCTCCTTTTTTGCTCGTTGTCATCACAAAAATAAGTGATACAGGCAATTCCAGCATCAAGTACCTAATTAAGTTATTACGTGTTATCCATTAAAGCCCAGACTTTCACAGATATCCAACAGGAAACATTATCTGGGTGAAGATTCGGCTTTTTACCAAGAAAACAAATAGTTTTATGCAACAGCACTCCCGCCCCCTACCAAAATCCTTGCCTTTTCCCCTTCCTGCAGAACATCCACTTGGTGGCTCGCTGGCTCGGCACTTTGGAGAAACTTCTGGAGCAGCATGCGGAGGGGAGCCACGAGAACTTCAGAGTGTTCGTCAGCGCCGAGCCCTCCTCCACGCCTGAGGGCCACATCATCCCGCAGGGCATCTTGGAGAACTCCATCAAGATCACCAATGAGCCGCCCACTGGCATGCATGCCAACCTGCACAAGGCCCTGGACAACTTCAACCAGGTAACGCTCTGAGCTTTGTTATATCTGTATCTGACAATAATAAACTCTTCAGCTAAGTTACTAAAATTAAATTACATGCAGAGCTACACTTGAGTATTTTAAACTATGTAAGACTACATTTCTATGAGCTCTTTAAATATGAAATATAACAGGAAATCAGGAAGTCACATTCATAGTTATGGAACTATATATTCTAACTAACTACTTTAACTAACGAACTGTATCCTTTATATTTCATATTTATAATTATGAAATGACTGTGTGTTGTGGAAGGTGAGACGGTTGGTGGAGACCAAACGGAGCCAAAAGTAGAGTGAATGTGGCACTCAGAGTTGTTAGCTGGCCAGGAAAATGAACGTTAATATAATCTGCTGGATCTGTAAAGAAGCAACAGTTTGCCAATGTGTTCACCTCCACCACTTTATTGGGTAGTAATACGACAATGCTGCATTTACAGCTTGTTCTGCCGCACCCTGTGCCATAAAGATCAATGCAGCCTTAAAAGTAACGCCTCACCTAAACCAGATGGAACTTTAATCTAACGCTTACAAGTCCATGCAGTATTCAGAATATTTCAGTTGTGAAATGCATAAAGCGCAGCGCCTTCAGAAAGTATTCAGCCCATTCACATTTTGCACACAAACAACTAAAAAACCCCAATCCAAGACAGTTTAATTTTCTGATTCTGTTCTGCAAGGTGAGATGGAAACATCTGTGATCTTTCATTCATCATAATTACACCTACTAGTGGAGGATGATGTTACAACTTTTCCAGAGAGTTTTCCAGTAATATTTCAAATGCCATTTCTATTGGGATCTTTAAGATTTGAGAGACAGTGCGTGCCACCACCATCTGAAGAGCTCATTTAAATTTTTGCTGCGAGTGGCAACACATGCCAAATTTCGATCCAGGTTTCTCATCAAGTCACCAATTTTCAGAAACGGAGCAGCCGGCAGATGTTCGCAGTCGTCTCTCGCTCACCTTGGGATTGCCTTCTGACCCGTGGAGGGCAGACGTGAACGTAGCACATGCTAAAAGTGGGTGCGGTTGCTCCTCTGCAGGGCGAAGGAGGCTGGAGATCCCAACAAAGTCATAGCACTATTTCCTGTGGTCGTTATTAGCGCGTTGCCAGACGCTATCACGCTCCGTAGTGCGTTGCAGCTGCCTCTCCTGGCTATTCTTCACCTTATCAGCTCTTCGTCTCTATCTGAGCCTTAACATTACCCCGGTGCTTTGCTGCCAATGCATCTTCCTCCGCACCATTACCTGAGCGCTCGGCTTCCTCCCAGTCCATTTCCACGATCCTCATAGTTTGCCGATGTCTATCTGCCTGATAAGTGCAACGTGCCCGCGGGCCTCGCCTCATGCAGAGCCACGGGGAGGTCCGCTGAGGCAAAGCATGGAGGGAATATTCCAGTCATGTGTATTCACTGAAAGCTAATCAATGTAAGGCTAACTCTCTGTAATAGCCCACCCGCATGGCTAAAGCCAGCGCTAAGCCAGAGAAATGACAGTTTCTTTCCTCTTGACCTTTTCGCTGGGAGACGCGTGCAGCTCCGCTGCCTATTTCCATCCCCACAAGCCTGTGAGACGGAGCCTGGGCGGGCTGCAGGTTAACAGTGTAGGTTTTCACTGAGATAACAGTTCTCTAATGCTGTTGTGGAATAAGCTGTTGTGGATTTGCAATGCCCGTTTTCATCATCGATTCACTTCACCTGTCAGAATTTTCAGGCCGATTCAGACTCATGCATACCTAGATGCTAATCTTAAAACTCTATCAGCTCATAGATAAGTGAGGCACGTGCAGGTCTCAGTGCACGTGTGCGGCTGTGTGTGTGTATTTCCCTCCGCAGGCTAATTGCGTGTCGTTTCTCTCCCGTCCTCGGGTCATGAATAGGGAGGCTGTGCATCTCTTTCAGCTGTTTTGAGCAGAGGAGTACTGTGCAGAATATTAACTAAACCTCCAAAAGGGTGTGTGTGTGTGTGTGTGCGTTAGTCCGTCTGCACTGTACTTGTGTGTGTGTGTGTGCATCATAGGAGTCAGCTCCCCAGGGCACTGCAGCCGGCGCAGTGAAAGACCTTCACCGTGGCACTCGCCACGAAACATGCTGGAATAAAGAGAATTTAGCCTTGCTATTTCCATAGGGGTTATTGGCATGCTTATTTAACTGCCCCCCCCCCAGAGATTACGCTGCCATTTACGTCCACTTTTTTATTTGCCTGTCTGGAATAATGAGCCCCGGAGACGGTCTGAGGCTGAGAGCGTCTGACAAGTTGTGACAATTAAAAGGGAATCTCATTGCTGGGGGTTTATTGCCATCCAGTCATTTCTGTGTCTCTCTGTTGGGGCGCTGCATAGATCACAGGGTTGCCTGCCACAGCTTTTTACCTGTAGCACACATTACGCAGACACACACACACACACACACACACTCACACACACAACATTAACGCAGCTCTGCAGTTTGAGAGCGTTGTTTCAATGCGCTCATCGGTTGGTTTTTCCCAGGACACGCTGGAAATGTGCGCACGGGAGAACGAGTTCAAGAGCATTTGGTTCGCCCTGTGCTACTTCCACGCGGTCGTGGCAGAGAGGAGGAAGTTCGGCCCTCAAGGCTGGAACAGATCATACCCCTTTAACACCGGAGACCTCACCATTTCCATCAACGTCCTCTACAACTACCTGGAGGCAAACCCAAAGGTAGGCTTGCTCCTGTTTTTCTTTTATTCCCATGCAAAGCACTTAAAAGCCCACTGTTTGGAATCCTAATTTGGAATGTGACCTCAGATAAACACCACAGGCCCCTATCCCCTCTGCTTCTAATTCCCAGGTGCCGTATGATGACCTGCGCTACCTGTTCGGCGAGATCATGTATGGGGGTCACATCACGGACGACTGGGACCGCCGTCTGTGTCGCACCTACCTGGAGGAGTTCATCAAGCCTGAGATGATGGAAGGAGAGCTGCACCTCGCACCCGGCTTCCCCTTGCCCGGAAACATGGACTACAACAGCTACCACCAGGTGAGGCAGACCAGGTTACACCTCCAGCCATTAGACTTCATGCCACAAGAAATAAAGGAATTCCAGCCACGAAAGGGACACAGGGGGAAAGACAAAAAAGGATGACACAATGAATTCAGGCCATAAGCCAATAGTTACAAAACAAGATAAATATTGAAAGTATACCTCTCTGTGTGTTGTCTGTGGACCTCCAGGGGTCCCCAAGGACACCTATGTGGCCTCCAACAAATTAATGGCGGTTTAATATTGCTCTAATTGAATCACTATAATTAAAAGGTCTTTCTTTCTCCATCCCTATTCCCCGTGTACAGCGGAGAGTTCTACAATTCAGTGCTAAATCAATAACAATAAAACTCCTCCCATATGGGTCCCTGGAACATAACAGATTGTAGTTTGAGTTATATAAACATTCCTCAGAGGTGGAGCTGCTCTGTGGGTGGAGAAGAGTTTGCCAGCGAGTCGAACTGGCAAACTTCTGCGTGTGAGCGAACCAAGATTACGAAGTGGGAAAGTTGAACATGAGCGGAAGTAGATGAGTCACGGAACGATTTCTATGTATGCACAACAAAATGCAGCTCTGCACTTCTGTTCATACACTGACTTCAGTGTCTCACAGTATTCCCAATGTATGAAACGTGCTGCTTGATAACAACGTGAGAGCATGCCTTCTTTTGTTCTTTCTTTTCTTTCAATCGAACTCCCAACAACCGCTCATCTGATTGATTTAAACCTTTGTGGGCATGTTATACGCGAGAACCAGAGAAATGCTTTGTCAATTATGAAGTGGTTTGGATGAGCGCTTCTGGAGAACCATTAAACAACAGCTGGCCAGGGCTGGAACAATGTCATCGATTTACGACATCGGCGCGTTGCAGATACGACTGTGCCGCGCCAAAGCAGGGATCCCTCCAGAAAGCGGGCTGCGGCTACGAACCCGCGAAAGCCGCTTGATGCGGAAGCATCCCGGAGTGCTTTGTTAACTCGGCTAACACTTTGCTCCTGTGCGTAGGTGCACGTGTGAACATCAGAGCACCGCAGATGTCTTCACAGAGACGCGGTCTGAAAATGTTCTCCGTGATCGGAAAGGACGCCGCTTTGAGGTGTTGACTCAGTAATAGAAGATCGACTGCGGCGGCGTCTTGCTGCCACATACATGAGATGCATCCCGCTTGTGATCACCATTAATAACGCCGCCGTGACTGAGCTTTACCGTGGTATTATCAGGTTATTGCTTCACCTCAGCCTACCTCGCTTTGCGAGCATTGAATGGCAGGGTGAAATCAGCGGGGAGGCAGGTTCTTGTGTCACCTGCTGCCGCACGCTGCATAAAGGCTCACGTATTATTCATTATCCTGAGAAATGAATAAATAAGCAAGGCAGAGCATATTGCGGTTGTTTCACTTTAGAACTCATAGTGTTTTGGAGGGGATTTTTTTTTTTTGAAAGCCTCATTCGATGACAGCAGGGACCAGCTTCACTGGTGTCCCTGAAGAAAAACTGACAACTTTTATGTGAATAACTTGGTTCAGAAAAACGTCTTCTCACAGACGGTCCAGATTTGGCCCACGAGGTCCCCAGGGAGCCAAAGGGAGCGGGGGGGGGCTACAACTCATATTTTTTAATTGTCCCTCAGCCCAAGCGCTGCTCATTTGGCACAACCTGACTGTCACAGCAGCTCCGGCGGGACGGGCTGGAGCGTTTTACATTTGGCTGTCACCAAGCAAACAGGCCGGGTCGAGCGGTTAAGATTTGGCCAGAGAACAGGGACTGTAAAGGCCTGTGGGTCCCTGGGGGTCCGTTAGGCCGCCGTCCTCCCTCCCAACCATCTGGAGCAAAAGTAAATTTAGGAGGGAGCAGAGGAGCGGGATCAACATGAAGGAGAACCCGATGACTCGGTGCTTTTTCCTCCTCTTTAAACAATATACAGGTGGACGCAATCAGCAAAAAGTTAGCCGGCAAGTACAGGAGGAGATCAAACAAGCCGACTACAAAGTGCGTCTGTATTAAAGGCCAACATATTTCCCATCAAAACTTTCATCAGGACATTATGATTAGAAGAGCTCTTCTGTATTTAGTTTAAGTGCCCCACAAAAAGCAGCCTGTCTGAGTTGAGCTTTCACTTTCATCTGCGCTAACTTAAAAGCATTGATATTCATTATGGACCGGCAGATGGAAAATGCCACATTTTCTTCCCCTTGTTATGGTCATTAGCAGTGTGTCAATTGATCCTGAGTGTTTGAATCTCACCCAGAAATATCTCATCATTTCTGTGGTTCTGTTCTCGTCCTTTGTCAGCAGTTGCTTTAGAAGAAACACCAGAGTATGGGGGGGGGGGCTTTGGTACTTTTTAGTCAGTAAGTAATTGGAGTTGCCAATCTTCATTCTGTTCATTTAAACTCATTTGGGGGAGAATTAGGGTTGCAGTTAAAATAATTTCTTATTCAGGTCAAAACTTTTTGGGAAAAAAAGATAACAACGACCTTTATTTCGATTTTTTTGCAGGTTTCATTTTTTTTCACCTTTGTAAAATCCTTAATATGAAGTTCAAACAGAAGTCATACATTTGGGTTAACTCTTACAAGAGTTGCACGCAGTTCTGACATGGCTTCTTCCGCTTCAGTACATCGATGACGCCCTGCCTGCCGAGTCGCCCTACCTGTACGGCCTTCACCCCAACGCCGAGATCGGCTTCCTCACGCAAACCTCCGAGAAGCTTTTCCGCACCGTGCTGGAGATGCAGCCCAGGGACGGAGGGGCCGGCGAGGGCGGCGGGGCGACGCGAGAGGAGAAGGTAATGAGGATGACTCACCCAGTAAATCTGTCGCTGCAGTAGAGAGAGACTGCTGATGTTATTTTTCCTTTGAGATCAATTCGTGACCCATAGTGAAATCGCGAACATGACACCTATATGTGATTGTTGAACGTGGCATTCCAAAACCATGTGCTGCTGCAGACGCCTCCACTCTTCCGGGAAGGCTTTTCCAGACTTTGAATTTGGCTGCACGGATTTGGGCATTGATGTTGAGCAGTGAGATCTGGCTCCGGTCTGATCCGGTCTGCGCTCCGGTTAATCCCGAGGATGTCGGTCGGAGTGGAGGTCAGGACTCCGTGCAGGCCAGTCAGGTTCTTTCACACCAAACTGGGCAGCCAGTTCTTTATGGATCTGGTTTCATGCACGCAGACACCATCATGTTTAAACGGGAAAGATTTCCATTCCAAACTTCGCTGATGGTTTGCTGTAAATGTGTTGAGTATTTTACAAAAAGGCAGGTACAAGAGAAAATTGTTTATCAGAACTTTGTTTTTTTGTTCTTTCCCCTCCACTGATCCTCTCACAACCCGCTGATTTATCAATGTTTTGGCTCAGCTGAGACTTGCGTGACAGCTTCTGGTAAGATGTGTTGAGCCATGCAAGAATATTAAGTAAGATGAATGAGATTGTAATTAGCAGCATAAGCACATGATTTTAACTTGATTACAATTAAGTGATTCAGCTGCTTTTTCTTTGACTTTCAAAATGAAGTTAATTATCTTAATTACTTAATAGCATCATTGTAAATCATTTCAAGCTGGTTCAACTGAAATCATGAGTTTTCCTGCTGCTTTCAAAAGGTGAGCTCACTGGAGTTATATTCCTTGAATTTTTTTTTTAAATGCAGTTTCTCCATTTAACATGAACAACATAGTGCTAAGCCACTTTGTACCAGAATCAGTTCACTCATGAGGTTTGACGGGAGGGAAAGACTCAACTTGCTGTCGGTCTTCATCGCAGTTTTCACAATTATTACAAGAAACAGCCGTGACTTCATCCAACATGAATCAAAGACACACAGCACGTTTCCCTGGGGAATATTTTATAGAAACTCCAAAACAGAGCGCTCTCTGGAGAGTTTGCACACGCTGAGAAGTCTGCTAATATATCCTGATGGTGAGAGATCATTTATCATTCATAATCAACAGTACAACTTCTTTTATCATGCCCTTACTTCAAAGAAGCTGGAGTTCAAACGAGTTAAAGAAAAGCCGGTAGGTTTTGTGTCACCGCAGCTAATTAAATTATGTTTGCAATTTAAAGAGTTTAACCAAATCACTGAATTGAAGTAAAATGTCCCCTCAGGGCCCCCTGTCGGTTGAGAACCACTGGACTACTGTAAACCTGCTAATTGTATATTAAGTAGTTAAACTGCACCTGGAGCATCGACAACAGTAAAGTGCTGTTTGCACAGTGATGCATTACATTTACAACATAATAACGTCACACAGAGTCAGATGGTAGTCACCGGGAACATGTCTACATGCAGTACTTTAAGTCAACTAATAATATGATAATATTTCTATAACAGAAGTAGCTATTTGAGTGCAGGACTTTAACCTGTACTAGTGTATTTTTTGGATTCTTGCATTCCTGATTTTTTTTTTTTAAAGCAAAGAATTGCAGTACTTTCCCCCAAAGTTAAGTCAGACGTGTTTCATTTCTTTGGAAATGTCAGAACTGTGCTAGAATATAAAACCAGGTACTGTGGCAGTATTTGTGGCATTTCGTGAATTTGACACTTGCGGGTCAGTGAGGCTTTAAAAAAACCATAAAACGGTTGCCTTTTTTAAAACCATGACTCTGACATGATATTCCGACTCTGAAAGTCAAGCCCTCGTAAACGTTACATATCTTCTCCTCCTGTGCAGATATGTAAGCCGTGGGCGACTGTCTTGCTGAACTCTGGGAAATAGTTCCAAATCTTTAAATGTATGATGACAACAGGTGACATTTTCTGCAGCGGCTGCACACTGAATTGAAAGGAAATTGCTAGACCAACTGTTTTGGGCCTCTGACGGGGCCGGGGCTGATTTTTTACAGGGATGGCATTTTCTGGTGCATTTTCTGGTTCAGTACCAAGCTGAAATAAAGTTTATTTGAGTGTAAAAGCTCAAACAAATATTCAGAGAAAGTGCAGCCGTGCACACTCCCTTAAGGGAACACGAAAGTGTCAGTTTTTTAATATCAAAAATAAGGGTCTCGGTCGGGAGGAGTGGTAGCTTTGTTAAAAAGTCATTTATTCTTCCTGTTGTTTGAAACAGCAGCACAATCTGAGTCAAGTCGCAAGCTTTTTTAAAAAAAGCATTACCCTCAGTTTGATTTCTCTCCTTTTTTTAATGAGTGTGTTCCATTTTAAGCTTTTGAAGCATGAGGTGGCTTTTAACCATAAACACTATTAATCCTAAGTGCTCAGAAACTTTAAGTTACCGGTGACAAAGTTAACTTGGGTTTCCTCGGGTTCAGCCTCAGTTTGTGCCTCTCGTGTATTAGCATTACATTGATCATACGATCATCTGTTTCTTTTAAACATAAATACCCTGTGATGTCCAGGAAAACCCAGAAGGTGGTTAAACAGCACTTGCAGCTGTTCTGAACCATCTGCGTCAGAAAATATCTGGCCGCTGCGCGATAACATTTTTGTTTTTTTCAAACCGTTCCTGAAGTTGTGACTGTGTTTCTGATCCAGATGGCCACCGGATTAGGGATTAAGTACGCAGCAGGCCCGCTTACACTTAAAACAGCTCTTTTTAATGTGAGAGCTGGATCTCTTTCTGTTAAACTTTTATTTTAAATAATTCTATTTTATGCAGATAAAATATCACAATGTTGTGTCTTTGGTTACCAACTCGGGATCACGACCGGTTGGTTGTCCTCCACGCTACGTTACCTCAGCAGACCCAGGAACAGTGATCATGATGGAACGGTGTCAAATACATCAGTTGAGCTTTTCCAGATTTTACTCTTTAAAATAATTGTATTGATATTTTGGATTTTTTACATATTTTTTGCGTTTCTTGTCCAGATGCACTTTTGCCATAATAGTTTTTTTGTTGTTGTTTTATTATTTGGTTTATTTGCTTTCTGCTCTGTATCTAATGCGCTTTAAGTGTTCGTGTGTTCGTTAAGTGTTTGTTGTTTTTTTCAAAAACAGAGCTTCCTCCTTCTGTTGAGGGTTAAAACTGGCAAATTTCACCTTGCAACAGGTTTAGAACACAGTAAAAGAATTTACTGAAAATTAGCAGATTCACCGAAGTAAGGTGATCTTACTTCATCACACGGCCCTCTAGTATCAGCCATTGCAGCCAGCGCCCGGTTTGTGTGGTCTGTGTGTGTGTCCGTTCCCCGTTGTATTATGATGTGTGACCTTTTGGGCTCAGAAAGCCTGGATACCGCTGTCCTAACAGATGACAGCCACGCGGGGCTTACCAACCAGGCCCACTTTGTATTCAGCGTGCTCAGTCGCTGCCAAACCCAGATCAGATATTTGAACTGAAAAATCCATAGATATGATGACCTCATATCCTTTGTTCGGCACCTAATCCGTTGATTGATCGCTAATGCCGGTTGCCTTGGGAAAATGTTGACACAGACATTAGCTTTCATCACTTACCCACAAAAATATGATGAGAGCATTGATTTTCTGGAGGGATTAGACTGTTATTGAAAACAAAGAGCTGCCGTTGCAAAATATATCTTCATGAATATTTATGGACCCGCTTATTTCAAACTGTAACAGTTTCTCAGGCTGTCTGCTCTGGCAGCGCTCAGTTAATCTGACACAGATAGCCCCGATGTCTCATCAGTCAACAAGCGTTCACTCCACTTCTTCTCTTGTCCTGAGATCATTCTCACAGTAAGATGGATCAAACTGTGTTTTTTATTTTAGTGTGCGTTCGCTCCCCCACTTTCATTCCTTCACATGCGACCAGGTGCGCGCCGTGTTGGAGGAGATCATGGAGAAGCTGCCGGAGGAGTTCAACATGGCCGAGCTGCTGGGCAAGGCGGAGGAGAGGACTCCCTACCAGGTGGTGGCACTGCAGGAGTGCGAGCGCATGAACCTGCTCACCCGGGAGATGAGGCGCTCCCTGCGCGAGCTCAGCCTGGGACTGAAGGTGAGGACGCCGGGATGCCAGCAGGGGAGGTCAACGGGGTGGATTATCAGCCCGGTCCAGGACAGACCTTGAGAACAGGTGTTAGTCTCAGTCATAATCCTTCAACGTCAGCAGAAGTTTCTTCCCTCCATAGCAACAACAGCTTAACGCAGTAAATTCTTGACAGAACACAGTTGCTATTTGTTTCTAATGACGTATTTAAAGCTGCACTGAATTGTTTAATACCTTTAATACAATACAAGCATAAACAGTAGTGTTACTTTGTAGGGCTGGGACAATATGCTTTCATCACACTTTATCATAATTGTACTGCGATTCAACAAATATTGGACTTTGATAGTACTGAGTATTAGGATTTTCATTTCCTTCTAAAACAAAAACACATGTTGAATCAGGCACTTGTAGAGTCAATATATCATGAGCCATATTTCCAAAAACAGTCCATATCACATGCCAGTCAGGCTTACATTTATTTCAGCTGCATAGAAAATCGGTTCCTAAAATGAACAAGAGAATATTTTACGGTTAATGGTGACATTTAGCTGCCCCCGCTCATTAAGCTTGTACCATAAAATCAGGCTATAACACCTGAAAGCACCCGACAGGGCCGCCACAACGTCACTGCTGACTGCCAGCTTTTCCACTTCCTGCATCTCCCGCTCTCTCTCACGCAAACACATGCGGAGCTGAATCGTCATCAAAAGTGAAAGTACCAGGAAACGATCCCCACCATCGCCCACCTTCACCCCTGATCACCCCACACACACACACACACAAACCCCACCCGACCCCCTCCGTGATCGCCTTCATGGATATGACGTTGTGGCAGTCAACGCTACCACTGTAAACACATTTTAAAAGATCGATTTTGAGGAGACATCAGTTTTTACAATACTTACGCGAATCGATTTTTTCCCCCAGCCCTATCATCATCATTAGCATTCTTCTGGAGTTGTGTTTTTTTGGGGGGTACAGCAAATCTTCCTCCCATATTCACTCTCCTTTTATCTGTGTTTTTGTCCACTAACAGCTGAGGAGGATATCTCACACTTTAGCAACTAAACGTTCCACTGTGTTCATCAGATAGTTGCGGGCTGACTCTGTTGTTCGGTGCTGAGCAGGCAGTGTTCTGCGGGTTAATCAGAGATTTTGCTGCAGCTGGATTCAGGGTTGATGATGGGAGCCTCGAGGGAAAACCAAAATGGTGAAGTTGCAGGCTGTATAAACCAAAAGCTTTAACTAAAAGATAGAAGAGAGAAAAAGCGCAGTCATGTGATAACTCCGTAACTTGATCCATGGTTAATATAAGATATAATTATCCTTCCAAAGCTAAATTACCAGCCAGGCAAAGTGAGCAGCTGCTTCGGAGCCTTGAAAGCCACAATTTCACTGGCTGTCAATTGGTTTTGGTAATTTGATTAATTACAAATTTGTCGGGTCATTTGCAACACTAAGTCGACCAAACTGGCTCCTGCAGGACCGGCAAAACTTGAGACCCATGTAGAAAGTTTTAAGACCTGTTTTAAGACTGTTTTTGTCTGTAAAATGTGTACATGGTGCATTAGTCGAATGACCAAAAACTCCTTTACACACAGGAAAGCCGGTCTCAGTTATTCCGTAAGCAAAAACAAAATTCCAGTCGACTTCGAACGGAATTCAAGGCAGAACGGTACGGACGCAAATGCCCTCCAACAGGTTCTGTAGGCAGTCCATTTAATATGTCTGACTGCAGCCCCATTACCAGTGCTGACCAGTACTTTGAATCCCGTCTGGAGTGAGTAAGCAAGTAGTTTCTCTCCAACTTTCTCCCAACCCCAGTCATATCCGTTCTCTTTTGGTGAACTTACTGGTCCTTCACAGTGACATTTTTTTTATCAGCTCAGTGTTAAGTGCCAGAAATGTTTTACTGATCTGAAAGACTGAGAGTTGCGAACGGCAACATATCGACACGTTTCGGAAGCAATAGGATGACAGAAAAACTTAAAGCCATTAGGAAAGCTCGTCAGCTGTGCTGTTATAATGCTGGCTGCAGGAGGTCTTCTCTTTTTATGTTTTAGCATATACATTCTGGCCCACTGGCAAAATAGATTTGTCGAAGCAGAACTGAACTTCCTTTGAGGCTGTAGGAAACCGAACATGATGATTCTCAGCCAAGAGTCTTCTCTCTGTGACTGGTAGGTAGATTTATAGACGTTTATTCACAGTGGACATCAGAGATAATGATATCCTCAGGAAGTACAAGTCACTCCCAATTAAATCTGTATTTCATTCCTGACCATTAAGCTTTGAAAGAAGCATGCCTCCGAGTAGGAGTGTGATTTTTGACTCAAATTCACCTCATGCCATACCTCTGCCTCTGCGCCTTCCTCTCATCTCTTCTGTACCCCCCGCCCCCCCAGAGGCGGGGAGGAGGCCTTTGGTTTTTTCCTCCTGGCATTGTCCTGTGGAATGACCTTGTCTATTATCCTGTCATTTCCTGATTGATAAAATGCTGTCCACAACGATTAGTTCAATTACCAAGGAGCCCACCTCGTACACCTCCATCCATCCATGTGCTCCAACGCTGATCCCAGCTGGACAGGTCACCAGTCTGTCAGGGCTGACACACAGAGAAAAACAACCATTCACACTCACGCTCACACCTACGTATAATTTAGGGTAAATCAACCTGACCTGCATGTTTTTGCTGGAGTGAGCGGAAGCTGTAGTACCAGGAGAAAACCCACACAGAAAGACCAAGAACCAGAACCTTCTTGCTATGAGGCATCAGTGCCCGAGACCTTTTCGAAAGGGACTTATTTCTCATTTGTTTCTGCCGAACCATCCAAATCATCTTTGGGTGTCCAAAGAGCCCATCCTGAAAACCACTGGACCAGTAGGAATGCTGCTAAGAGATGAAAAGCACGTGAAATTCCAGTGAACTGTCCCTCGGTTTAGATCACAAAAGCCTCACTTACCCTCAACCTATGACACACTCTGTGTCGGCTTGGCTGCTGTTGACTCCAACAGGCTGCCGCATTATTTTTCCCACATAACTTAACCCTTTTGTCCATGTTGCTTGTCTTAAGAGTGACTCAGAGATGTGGCTCACGGAGAAGCAGAAAGGAGTGAGACATTCACGCCCCCTGCGTTAAGCCTGACTGAGTCGTGTGTTTAAAACCGATGAGGGAAAGACGGAGGGGAAAAAAAATGTGTTAAAAGCGATTGTCGGGAGTTATGAGGATTCGATCTCCCGACGCGACAAGCCTCGGTAAATCGGCTCAGTGATTTAAAAGCCACGTAGACTATTGTACCAGCAAATGGAATCATATTTTGTCTTTATAGTGGAATAAATAGGAACTATGAGAATGTTAGCCTTGGTGAGATGGTGCCATGTCTCTATGTGGAGTGTAGCGCGGCCGTGCTGACAGATCAGGATTATATTGAGGAGTGTGGCGAAGGTGAAAGGTTCACGGCAAACGCACAGATGTAGATAAATGTGCAGAGGCGCCTCTCCGCTGATAAAGAATTGTTATGACTGTCACATATGGGTATCTATACATCAGCAATACATCAGCCCCAGTATCAGTGGGTAAAGGACACTGCTGCTTTCAGTCTGTGTGCTGTCTCATTACTCTTCAGTGCCATCTTCTCTTAGCTATCTTACAGCATGTTTCCTTATCTGGCATGGCGTGCTTGTCTCCATGCTTATGTATGCATCAGTATGTTCTGAAGGTTTGTAACCGTTCAACACCTCACGCGTCTGCGAGGCCCCACCTCCAATGTTCAGCATCCCAGACAAATGGGAAGCTCCACGCTTCCTTCCTGTAATGAAACAAACCGATGGAGAACTTGCACGCCTAAGAGGCGGCATCTGTCATCTCCGAGAACAGCCATCCTAATTAAAATAGATGCTACCCAAATGATCATAGAGGACGGAGAGCCAAAGCAAGAGATTTTTCTAATATCCACACACGGCCTGTTCATAAAAGTACAGCAAACACTGGGAAATTGGAATTACAGCCATAATAAAAGTTTATGTTGAGCTGAAGTTAAATTCCACATCTCTTCTACAGCATACCGATCTTTCAATTACACGTCCTTGTCCCTCGAGCAAAAAAAAGTACCCAAAACATGGACATTTCTATTAGACAGAACCTGACATGACATAAAAAGAGCCAGACTTTTAACTGCAAGCATTAGCATTAGCTTTTAAGCTCCAATCGTGGTTGTGTTTACAAGTACGCCCTTTTTAGATCTATAACTCTAGATTTATAGATATGGATTTTTGGGGCGGATGCCAAAATTGCGATGTTGGCTGATATTTTTTATATTAGATATATTATGAAGACTGCAGGTTTGGAGGAAGTTGGGTCATTTGTGTTGGACAATAGGCTTTGTTTTTGTGACGTGGGAAGTAAACGTTCTGTGACCCCCACCCCCCAGGGAGAGTTAACCATGACCAGTGACATGGAGAACCTTCAGAATGCCATCTTCCTGGACATGGTGCCTGACAACTGGACCAAGCGGGCGTATCCCTCTATGTCTGGCCTGTCCCTTTGGTTCATCGACCTGTTGACCAGGATCAAGGAGCTGGAAGCCTGGTCAACCGACTTCACCTTACCCTCCGTGGTGTGGCTCGCTGGCTTCTTCAACCCCCAGTCCTTCCTCACAGCCATCATGCAGGCGATGGCTCGACGGTAGGGTTGGCTTCCACGATTGCTTCGTACATCTGGGTTTTGGCGATTTTTGGCGTGCGACACAGCACATCTCCCTGTGTGTGGACAACAGGAACGAGTGGCCCCTGGACAGCATGGGTCTGCAGTGTGATGTCACCAAGAAGAATCGCGAGGACTTCAGCTCCCCGCCTCGGGAGGGGGCGTACGTACACGGGCTGTACATGGAGGGCGCGCGCTGGGACACTCAGGTATATGACTTATTCATTGATTTCTTTGCTCAGCTGACTGTCACAGAGTTAGCAAAACATTGTTGACATCTGGTCTCTGGGGAGGGCGTGGATACAAAATCAAAAGCAGCATACTTTGAGTCTCCAGAAGAACACTGTGCAAGCTCTGCTTTACACCCTGTGCTAGTGATGATGGATGGTAGACTAACAGAGGTGCGCTAACCTCAAAATGCATCTTTAAAGGGAGTCAAGTAAAGTAACTTCGATGTTTCTCCCCTGAAGGGCTTCCACATCCCCTTTGTGGTTTAATTTTCTCCTTTGCATCCTGCTTGCATTCGGCTCTCAGAGCGCAGTGCATTACTCAGCTTCCCAGGGCTCTATCTATCTACATACATACAGCTACTGTATATGCAGCCAGCTTTCAAGGAGCATCCCTGTAGACTTCTTAATTAGGGAATGTGCAGCGTCTGCACTTGAACACTTAGAACACCCTTTAGAGGAGTGGCTCCTTTTTTCTTCATTAAAGTCGGAGGCGAAGAGACCGGCGGACAGACAGGCCGGGCAGCCTCCTCCTCGCGACGCCTCCTCCTCCGCCTCTCTCCGCGTCCTCCTCTCTCAGCCCCCAAGGCCAGTTCTGTGCCACAGGCGGGGAGTAGCCGAGTGTGAACAGAAGAGTAAGCGGCGCTCCATCTGGATATAGCTCTGTGCAGCAATAAAAGTCAAAGATTCATGATAAACCTACTCATCTATATTAATGAACCCTGCATTTTATTCAAAGGGCCTCAGACATCAAAGACAGCCAGATACTGTACATGATAAACACCCTGTGTGCTGAATGGATATGACAGAAATGCACAGGGGACGCTTGTGTGTTTATGTGATGGGCACCGCTTAATGGTGAGGAATACACAATACCTTGCATTTTTATTCTATACAACACGATAAACATGGATTTGTGTTACCATAGCAACAGTGCATATACGGCGTAATTAAAGGAATTCATTATGAATGTCAATGAGCCTGCGCAGGTTATACGTACTTACACACATAAAGTTAGACATAAAGTTATTAGTATTTAACACCTCTGTGGAGATTTAATGCAATTGCAGATGCAATGAGGGCTTTGTCCTCGCAGCTTTCCAAAGTCATCAGGATTTCCATTCATTCCTGAAAGTCACTGCGCGTGCATGGAGAGCCGTCTGTTTGTCAGGCACTAAGTGGAGGAGGATTAATTAATGAGACAGACCACTCGGTTTCGCCGCGTTTAGAAGAGTGTGCGTTCTGAGGCAGGGCCGCTCCACTCCAACTCTGCTGACTTTCACCACTTTTTCCAAGGGTACCGCAATATTGTGTTGAGCAAAGTGAAAGTCTTGATGTGGCTGGTGCCAGCTAGGATAAGTCAAACTTCTATTTTTCTCCACCTTACAAAAGAACATTATTCAATGGAGCCTCAACAGCGAGCACAGTGTCTGGATGAAGTTTTCATTGCACCTCAAACTAATTTACAACTTCCCTCGGCTTTGTGGAATGATTCTGTCTGTGGTTGACTGGCTTGTCGCCCCCCTCCCCCTCCCTCTCCCCTCTACTTTCCCCTCCCCCACTTTCTTCCTCTTTCAGACTGGTATGATTGTAGATGCCCGCCTGAAAGAGCTCACCCCGGCCATGCCGGTCATCTTCATCAGAGCCGTCCCAGTGGACAAACAGGACAGCAGGAACTTCTACCAGTGTCCTGTCTACAAGACCCGTCAGAGGGGGCCCACATATGTATGGACCTTCAACCTGAAGACCAAAGAAAATCCCTCCAAGTGGACCTTGGCTGGAGTGGCCTTGCTTCTGCAGATATAGCAGGAGCGTAGATATATTATTATGAATATGGTGCCAACAGGGTCAAGGGTTAGAATCCCATTTGGACCAAATATTTTTAAAGAAATAGCACAGCTGCTTTTCCGTTGAAATATTTTTGTTCATTTTTTTTATCACACGAGAAAATCTCAACTGACAGAACTCAATTGTGCAGAATGATTTTTACACTGACTTGAGGTTGTTTTTGCCTTTTTCAAAAAAGTATAAATGTGATTCAGGGAGATGGAAACCCCTTTTCTGAATAAATGCCAACATAGGAAATATTTAACTCACATGAGAAAAAGAAGAAATAGAAGAAAGAATAATTTCAACTTGCCTGATGGAAAGAAATTCCTGAAAAGCTCTTTTCATTTTTCTCTTGCAGATGGTCAAGGTGACTGGTTTTATTTCTTTTTCCTTTAGAAGTCAGCAAACAACTTCTTTGCTCCCAGTTCACGATCTCCACTTTTTGTACTCCATTACAGCCTTTACCACCAACTCCTGACAACACTACACAGCCCGGTGTATTCACTGCACTGCATTTGATGGAGAAGTGCCTAATTCACTATTCACAAATTCACTTGACGGTTATGCAGAAACACAGTTTATGTAAGTCTTAAAAATGAAAACTTGAATTCATTAGTAATATAAACACGACCTGAATCAGTTCACTCAAGGGCTTTCGTTGCTCCAGCCTTATTTGATCTGGCAGGACCAGTAGCTTATGGTTGTTAGCAAATGTTGGCAAACTGAACAGCTTTTGCTGTGTAACCCTTTCCATTGGTTTTATCACAAGGTCGAACAGGATGTAAAAAGACTGTATGTGTTCACCTTGAGAAGACATTGCTTGTCCTCTGCTTGCGGGTCCATTCCGCGTTGGAGACTTTTGAGGGACTGCAACCTGCAGAGCGTATGAGAGATGGAGTCCGCTGATTATGTCAGCAGGCATCTCTTTGGAAGTCATGCTAGCATATTTACAAGTACAATGAGAATGCAATTAGCGCAGAACCATGTAGCACAACGACACTCGGGGAAAAAAATAGGAAACCCACTACAGCAAAGGGACAAACATGGTAAGGCTTGTTTATCTTGCTTATTTTTTTTCTTGCATGTACTTTTAAAACTTTGGTTTGAATCGATGCAGAAATATAAGAAACTAAGACTATTACGAGAAAGACACATCTTCAGATATGAAAGCACACTCAGCGTGCCTTCATCCAGTAATTGCCACTCCTGGGCACAGGGACTGTTGTTGTGAAAGTTACAGAGTCTCGTTTTAAAGCCACACTGGGCCAGTTCCTGGCAGAATCACATGTATATTATTGCATCATTAAAGTGCATCTGATCTCTGCGAATAGACATCTTGCAGAATGTGTCTGTTTGCCCATAGGAATTGGTGGTGTCACGTCCGGTGGCAGGAAATCTCTCTCCGCCCACAGAAAAGTGACACATCACATCTCAGGAGTCAAATCTCTGAAACCGCAGCGAGCGAGCATCGCTCACTTCCCACAGAAAGTACCAGCATTAGATCTTTTGCCTTTCTCTTCGTGCGGTTTCCCTTCTGGGTGTGGGCAGCGACGGTTTTATTTCAGTAGTCGGAGACTGTTTGTGACTCCATGGCTGGTCTGTACAAATAGTTCTAACTGCTGATTCTAAGTTATTGAAATGTTGATTATCTGTTGGGAAAATAATATGTATCTGTGAGACACTTTATGAGGAGGTGTTGGTTGGGGAATATCACAGAATAAATTCAACTGTTGGCTGATTTCACACATTTAAGCTGGCTTCAAATCTCTTACACTACCTGCACACGCACACATTTTCTACATATACATATTGACACATCTTGATTGGTCATAAACAGTAGACTTTTTTTTAAAACGGGTGTCCGTCATTTTACAGAATTTGTTTTACCTTCTTCCACCAAACTCTTTCAGAATAAAGTTTTTTTATCTTGTCATTCCAGATTGTGCATCCGGTTTATTTTCAAATACTCTACAAACTATTGCGATTTAAATGCCAGTACGCAGTCATTCCCCCTATCTCCCATTTTCAGTCTCCCCCACTCGTACTTCTTCTTTTCCAAGTCTTCAGACCCACTCTGTCCCCCTCTCTCCTCCTCTCCCACCCCCTTCACTCCTTTCTTCTTCCCTCCTCCTCATTTGAGATTAAATAAACCCTCTCCAAAGCAGAAAGTGCAGCGTCTCAGAGATACTGTATATCTCTCAACAGCATGTACAGTAGAGGCACAGGCACACACATACGCCACAGTAGAATCCAGCTCTAAAACTGTTTCTTTCTTGCTCGCTTGCTGTCTCGGCCCAGATTCCCCGGCGCCTCCTTTCTCCAGTTATTGGTGAGTCTTAACAATGCGCTCAGAGACAGAGAGGTGTGAGGAGGAGGAGGAGTGGATGAGGGGAAGTAGGAGGAGGAAAGCAATGATGCAGGGTGAGGCAATTTATGTAGAACTCCCAAATTACACCTTCAGGTGGCATTAGGAAAATAGATCCCCGCACAGCTATAGCGTGGCTTTGCACAGGAGAAATATTTCAGTGCGGCAGTGGTGCTACACAGATGTTGTGATAAAATATTACTAACTCGTGAAACTGACCCTTTGCCAGGCCCTGACAGCATTCCTCTCTAAGCAATGGGTCGAATATTTCACACGGACATGAACAAAGGAAGCTTCTCATTACTAGGTGACTGTAAAAAGAGGTGAATATATCAGCCACTGTGACATGACAGGTAATATACCAGTGACTGTATGGATGATGCATCTCCCCCTCCCATTAATGATTTAATTAAAACGTAGTATTATCAATTGAATTGCTTTGTTGGCTTTCGTGGTTGGCTGTTTTGCCGCATAAGTTATACGTGGTTTAAAAATTAAAATGCAAGTGGGCCATGAGTTACATTTTAGAGGAGCCTTCAATGAATTGATGAGGGACATTGTTTCTCGGCAGAGGCATGTGCTCTACTGAGTGCCAGTTTGTTTGTCTGTTAGCAGGATTATGCAAAAAATACTTGAGGTTTTTTTTCAAAGAAATTGGTGGAAAGATGGGGCACGGGCAGAGGAAGGAACCCATTACATTTTGGTGCAGACACTTGGCGGAGGTATGGACACACGCTTGCAGATTTTTTTTTGCACTGGCATGATCGTCATTTCTTCTTGCTCATGGAGTGCTGCACCCCCTTTTGGTCCAACGAGTCCTCCAACTGCCCGTGGACATCAACCGCTGCGATGTGACATGAAATCCCAGATGCGTAACAGCTCTCCCCAGCAGTTAATGATGGGGCTCTGCAGACTACTGCAGCTAAACAGACCTTTGGTCTCGTGAGGAAAAAAAAAAAAACAGCGCGGCCATTCATACTCAGCATTTGTAGGTGATGTGAGTGCTCCAGTGAAGAGTGGGGGGAAATCTATCAAAGGGTCCATGCTCAGATTGGAGAAAAGGTACCTTTAATCATCTGCTTGTGTGGTACGTCTTCAGTTGCTTGGTTACAGGTCAGTCCAGAGAGGCTCCTAATGTGCATGCCACAGAGATGCCTATGTATGCTGAGTTTTTAACTCGTGATTGCAGGGCTCAAAAAAACCTCTAATCATGGAGATGACACCTTGAACTCCCACCCCTGACAACATGTGCTGTCCACCATTCTTCTCATGGTCTACATTCAAACTTCCAAATCCAAAGGGAGGACAGACTGATTATCACTGCTGTCATTTTTTCCCCTTCTTTTCAATTGATACGTTTGGTGCCAAGCGACCACTTCTGCACCACACTTCTTATAAACCACTCAGGACACAATGTGTCCACCACCTCTCTTAAAATTCACATCGCACTGCTTCAGGACGCTGAGAAATGTGACAGCCAAGAGCGCTGCAGAGACGCCATATTCACAACAGACGTGGAAAGTACTGATAAACAGTATAATGGTGTCTCAGCCTGTAATTCTATCTAACCCATTGTGCTCACTGCTCCGACCTGTAGGACCCGACTGCGGCACAACGACTGGATTAGCCGCCCACAATCCCGGGTACAATACGAGGGCCCGGGCTCGGTGCGGCAGCCCCTGGCTCCCCTCATCCCGCCGCAGCCAGCGCGCTCAGCTGCTGTGCAGACCAACTGCGAGAGGAACGCTTTTTTTGGCTGGGGCTGGAGACTGGGGTAATTAGCTCTGACAGAGCTGATGAGTTGCTAATTAAATGTTTATCTGAATCTGGCATCTGTCGTAAAACAAATGTCTGTTAGCTGCCTACAATCTGTGGATTATCACAAATAACTGGGGCCGGGTCCTGCATGCGGGGAGATAAGCTGGGAGAGGCACGGCGATCCAGGGGCATGTTTTGAGCAGTCAGGCAGAGCTAACTGTGACTCCAAATGGCAATGATTATCTCCATTCACATTCAAGCTGGCACTTGCGTACTAACACACGCTGAAGGTTCTGTAACGAGCAGCAGTTAGATGTGATCAGTCTGCATAGGGACTATCACTTTTTCGACAGGAGCTGCAAAGAAAACTGTTGCGCACTTTAAACTGCTATTAAATCGCAGACACACCCACACACACACACCACATGTAGCTGTTCAACCAAATAACCTTTATTTATGATCTCATTGAGATCACACTCACATTAAACACACAAGCACATGCAAATTTGTTCCATATATTGAATGCAAGTCTTCACGTGTTCGCTGCTTACCTGTGGGGGTTCCTTGGATCTGCTCCGATGAGCCGCAGCGTCAAGAAGTGTGGTTTACTGTGGCAGCAGTAGTTGGAGACATTTGCAAAAAAGATGCGTATAGTTTTCTCTGATGTTACACAGTGATTAGCACGACGTCTGCCTGCTGAAATGAAGCGCAGGTGTACAGGGATCTCAGAGCTCAGAGAGTTGTCGACCGCCTCGTCCAAAGTGGCCGTCTGTTATTTCCATGCTCGCAGGTTAAGATGATGGAGCGAGTGATGCAACAAGTCCTTTAAGGACTGTCTTGTCCCGAGTTTGACTCCTGTCCTGCCTTGCTGGAGGAGACCTGCAGACACTTCTCAGGGCTGAAAAGTATTTCCGACCCCTAACATCATCAGTATTTACAATGAATAAAAACACCCGCTTGAAACAATAGCATACATACGTCGCTTCTCAAATTGTTGTAGACAGCAGGATAACCATTTATGCTTCATTGTGTCCCCTCCACTTCTGTAACCAAACCTATGCCCTCGCTGAAGTTTTGTTTGGCCCTGTGAAAGTAGCCTTGTCTCAGGTTAATCCCCATTCACTTTCTGTCTGACCAGTGATTCACTTCTCAAAGTGACCTCGCTGGCAGCTTATAAAGCCTGTGCTCCACTTCTTGTTTTGTTATATCACGGGTGTTCATCAGCACTACACAGTTAATGGCGAGTGTGTGTTGCACTGAAAAGTTTGACTGTCAGCCATTCTGAAGTACGGCAGGTAGAAGTGTTGAGGAAGAGGAAGTGGAGAGAGAGGGGAGTGACATCCTCTATCGGGAGACAGAAGAAATGGTGCATTGTGCAGTGGAACTAAGCTGCTGCTCTATACAGTGGATGTGTTCTTTTCACCTTTTGCAATGTATCCACAGCCGCTATAATTTCAACAGCTGAAAAAAAAATGAGAAACATAAATCTTTTCCCTCTGTTGCCATCTCAGAGTGCACCAAAATGCTTTCTAGTTTAAAAGTGAAACCCACACCGGACCACAGTTATCGTAGCTTTCAGGGAGGAAGATAAAATTCAGAGCGGACCTGGCCGCCTTCCTTCTCTGCTTGTTTAAACTCCATCCTCTGAATGTCACTGGGAAACTTTCTGAGGAGCAAAACTCTTTATATTTCAAGCCCTGACATGACCAACAGAGGCTGAAAGTGCTGAAGGATTCCAGCTAAATTTTTAACCGGCAAAATAAACCCTCTGCCCCTGGATCGTGTTTGTATTAAAAGTGGAAGAGACGGGTGATGAAATACATTGTTAGTGAAATGCGTTCCATATGAGATGTGGACAGACAGTTTGAAAGCTACTGATTATTTCATGGAAAGCCCTGTTCTTGGTTATTTTCCTCCTCTTCCCTTCATCTGAGTTGCAGTGCTTGTCCCAGGCTATCCGAGCCATCTTACCTCGATTGCCCTGCTGCTCTGCCATCCATAGATTCTTTTTGATTGCAGAGCCATATTTTCATTTAAATGGTGATGGGCTGGAGGATCAGTGTAAATTGGAAAGCCAAACTTATTCGGCTTTTTTCTTGTCCTTTCTTTTTTTTTTTTTTTTCCTTCTGTGTTTGTCGAGGGGCGCAATTGCAGGCGCTGTTGTTCGCTGTGAGAATTGTCGCTCACACCCATGGACTTCCATGAATTTAAAGCAGGCCTGAAATTGCATTGACCAGCATTAAAGTCAGCCATATTAATTCAGATGCCAAACTGAAGTACAGCCCTGGCCGAGGCCGGTGCCATACATCGTAGCGGAACCGTCATTTAAAGATGTGACATAGTGACAGATAAGGGGTTGAAGCAGCAGAGCCCTTTAGTCCCTGTGGGTCAGACTCTAAACATTCTGACCTTCCTTTGCTTTTCCAAACTCCATGCTTCAGTTTTCAGTGTAGCCCAAGATACACTGAGATGCTGTTTGACCAATATAAAACCTAATCAGTTAAGAAACTTACTTTTCAGATGAATCCACGATCTCGAGACTACAGCAAGAGTGTGGCTGACAAGTAGTTTTAAATGTCGAGTAGCTTCATATTTGTGTACAGCTTAGAGCTCTTCCAGTGGATCAGGTACCGGTTCAATCAAGGTGCGTGTCAAGTATGCATCAACTGACTGATTTGCAGTTCAAAAAACATGGTTCTAGTTATGATTAAACCATTCATATCATTTGGTTATGGAGTGAATTTGGTCTCAAAGCTCTTAGTCAAACCAACAGTACCAAAGCACATGGTGGTATCTGCATGAGCGTGTAGTCATGGTCTGCCCCAGAGGCTATGCTTTGGACTTTGTTCTCCGTTTCTGTTTTGGTTCATTTCTGGTTTTATTTTGGAATTGATTCTCGTGTGTGTTTTGTTGTTTACCTCCTGTGTTTGGTTGTCTACCCCACCCTAATGTGCTCCACCTGTGTCTCCGTATAGCTGCCTCCCTGTTGTGCATAAATCCTGCTCTTTCCCTTTGTCTTTGTCAGGTTGTCTGTTGTTCTGCCCCATCCACTGGTTTTATGCTGGAGTATCTCGTTCCTCCTTATTGGTGAGTTTTCTCCTTGTGTGTTTATTCCTTCCTTTGTTATATGGACACTAGTTTGCACCTACACACCTGCCTTAGTCTAGTCTTAGATCCTTGATTCACTGTTACATGTATCAGCATCACAGTAATAGTAAATGAATATGATTGGACATCACTACTCAGCTGGTAACCAAACTGATGCATCATTACTGAAGCTCATGCAGATTAGCAGAAACAGGCCTCAATTCTCTGTTTGAACTACCGCTATGTTCCATTTAAATGTGAAAAAGTTTTACTGTGGCTATGGGAATGCTGTCGGAACACTGAGGTACTTTTTAAAACATTTGTCAACCAAAGCAGGCGATTTGATTTAAATTTAAATATATAATATTAAGTTAACCAAGTCATGATGCCTGCAAATCACCAAATGAATGGTTACTAGGAAATGACATGAACAATGGCTTTCCTATTACCAACATTCAATATTGGTTTCTTGAAAGCATTTTCACAATGTTCCCCTTACCTCAACTGAGTAGTTTTTGTTGCCTAAGGTTGTTGATATGTAATAAACACTTGAAGACGAAATATGCCAATTTGCTAAATCAAGTCCCAAAGTCATTCTGTGGTAAAGTACTGCTCTTTTTTAAGCAGCAAGAAACACACAACACAGACAGCTCTCAAGCCACGATGATGAATGTTTAGAAAAATATGGATGGTTTATTTGACCCTACTTTGACAAGAAGTATAATCCATTTCCATGATGAGCAACTCCTCTGATGTTCAGATGTCGATGGAACACAGTCTACATCCAAATATGAACATTGGTATATCTGTTATCAACAACACATTCGTTCACTTGTCCTTCTACAAACAGTTTTGCAAAGACACACACAGTATAGTATTAATTTATCCTGTCAAATACTTGGTTAAGTGGATTTCTATTCTGAACTCACGAAACAGTGATGATTTATAGTTGTTTTTTGTTTTTTTTTTGTTTAAGAATCTATTGAAAACAGACAGTCTAATACAAAGTCCATCCAGTACAGACTTGTCCATAATACTGCTTCTAAAATAGCTTATTTACAATTTTCTACTGGAAGCAAAACAAAACAACCCCCCCACCACCACCACCACCACCATTGCTTTAAGAACAAAAACGAGCTAGCCGTCACTATTCAAACTCAAAAAATTAAAAACAGAACAGAATATTTTTTCATTGATTGTGCTTTGTAACCCACAAAACCACTTCAGTTTTAGAAATGGAACATATGTCAGAGGCACCAGATAGAAGTGCTGATAACATCCATTTCAAGTTCTCTCAGTGAGATTCTCTAGAGCTATGAGCAGGACAGGGCGGTTGATTTTTCATCATTTATTTATATATTTATAAAGATATTACAGGCTCGTCCCAGTTCATGACCCGCGGTGGCGTTGTGTTGTACAACAGAAATCACGGAAGAATCGGTCTTTGTGTTTAACCATGCAAAGCCCTTTAAGATTTGCCAGAAAAGGTCACAGAATAGATTTGTTGGACAAAGGGGGCCGATATAGACAATTAGTGTTTTCTCACTAAAACAAACACAGAATGAGGCAGTAGCCTGTGGATGAATTGGGTAATTGAGACAGTGGAATTAATAGTAGGCAAGTTAGCTGGATAATACCACCCCCACCCCACCCCCACCCCCTCCAATCCACACAACCTCTCTGGCTTCAGCTCGAGCTGGGCGTGTATGCAGTGTACAGTGTAGATAGTTTTTCCGGTCTCTCACAGTAAGCTCGTGGATGTTCTTGGTCCTGGTACCTCTGACTTTGCAGGAGCCTCAGTCAAAGAAATCGCCCGCCGTCCCGCTCTCAAAGAACGCCAGCGCACCCGTGATTTCGGTCAACCTCCCCCCACCCCCCGGACACGACGGTGCCCACTTCCTGTGCATTTCAGCTAGTCCCTGGCTGCTGTTACACAGTCACCTCAGTCTTGCTGCCTGTGCGGTAGTGCTGCGGCTGCTGCTGCTGCTGCTGCTGGTGGTGCTGTGGGATGTAGTGGAGCTGCTCCACAGTGTGAGTCCGTCTGGAGGCGAACGCCTGCCTCTTAGTAGCTGTCTGGTTCATAGCTAAAGTGTTGGAGTGCCGCTGCCTCCCGATCCCTGTGCCCCACTACTGACAGCGACGCCGCCACCGCCGCCATTGTTAGAGGCACTGGGATGGGAGTGCATTTTGGTCATCTTGTAACGATCCATAAGAGGCGTAGTTGGTATGAACACATCTGTGTGTGAGATGGCACGCGATATCGACTTGTCGCTGCCATGGAACCCGCCGGAAATGCTGCTGACCATGCCGCGCTTCAGTGACATCATCAGCTTGTCCGGTGAGAGCAGAGGATCCTGGGATAGGAGGCGATCCTGCGAGTACAGGCGGTCTTGTGAATAGAGGCGGTCTTGAGAGTAGTGGCGGTCTTTTGAGTAGAGATGATCCTGCGACAGGAGTCGGTCCTTAGAGTACAGGCGGTCCTTGGTGTACAAGCGGTCTTGGGAGGTGTGTCGGTCCTGTGGAAGAAGGCGCTCCTGGGATCGAAGGCGCTCAGCAGACAGGAGCTGCTCATCGGAGAGGATCCTGCCTCCGTATGGGGACATGCCGTTAGAAGACATGCTGTAATCCTGTTGCGGGGCACTTTGCGGAGATAGGACGCGGTCCTGGGACATGGCCCTCTGGACGCGACGGGGCCGCTGCCTTTGCTGCGCCTGCTGCTGTGAAGATTGCGACTGGGGAGGGGCCTGGGAGATGGAGGACTGCGGGGGCTGACTCTGGAGTTGCTGCTGTTCCCGGTGCTGTTGAGCAAAAGATGACTGAGTTTATTCACAAGCTGAGGGGCAAAAGTCTCCACCCGCCACCCACCACTGCAGAAGGAAGCGAAAAAGACCAGACCAAATTGAAATCTGGAGACAGCACTCATGATTTGACTCACAAACACATAAAAAGCTGAGAACGCAACCTAACGTGGACGCCTGCACACTTAAACTGAGCACTCGCGCACCCACCTGGTCTTGACTCATTTTGAGAACATGCAAGGGAAGAGTGCCTCTCGCTGCAAGGTCAGGCAGGTGGCGCTTACGAGTGTAGTAGTCTTCCACCTCTTTATCTGCTGCAGAGGAGACGGGAATAAAAAAAAAAAGCAGAATCAAGAGGTGAAGAGGAGATTGAGGGAGTGAGGGCAAGAGAAAACACGGGTAGGTGTTAGAATGCAAGGGGAGAAATCGGATAAAGTGGGATTGGAGACCAATCGCCACACAATGCAGGGAATTGTGTGAGCAGACCCATCTGTGCTTCACCTTTCCAAGCTCATGGAGGGGAATAGAAAAGAGAGAGAGACACAGGATCACAGTCAGACCATATTACATGCTAGGCACATAGCATCAACACATCCAGGCTTCGTCTGGGATTCTACAGGCAGTGCTGGCTGCAGTGGCAGACTTTTCCAAAGGTCATGTAAAAGGCTCTGAACAAACATCGTACAGAAGGTGGAGGGAAGCACGCAGGCACCTCGTACTCTACACACATGCTGGAAAGCTAATTGCATTATTGCACAGTCACATCACACTGAGAATTGCAAGTGTATTAATGTCCTTAAGTGAATGTTTCATCCTCATTTGTGTGTGTACGAACAACTACAACATGCATACAGAAGCAGATCAGGAAGACGGGGACACACTTCCAGAGACAGTAGAGTGTAGGAGTGACTGTAGCATCGACTTCATGCCACACGACCCATACCCATGCATAAAGACTTGTGTTTGTGCACATAACCACACGCACAGTGACACACATTTACAGAAAACTCTTTGTGACATCTTGTCAAGGGGATGAAATGCAGTGTAAGACATTCAAAAATGGAAGCGCCACAAGCCCATTGTTAACAAGAAGCTAATTCTTTAGTCTTTCTCAACACCAACATGAATGTTTCAGCACCACACCCAGTTAGAATAAACACTAATATAATTAATAAGCTGGAAATCAATTATGGAGAGAAGACCTCTCCACCTTAATAAGAATTCGGAGCTGGCTCTGAACCCAGGCCTGTCGTTTTCAATAATGGGTACGGCAGTGTTCACACCACCTGTCAAGATTACGCCCAGCCAAAATCCCCCTCAGCAGCGAGCCATGGGCACTCGCTGCAAATCGATTCATTATAAGAGATAATAAAAACAAGATGTTCCTTTCTCAAGCATAATAGTCTTCAAGATCTGGGCAGGCCATTGTAAACTCATCAACCATATTACCATAGAGTGAATGAATAACTCCTTGTGTATACTGTCCTGCATTGCAGTGGGCTAAACGCTTTTCTTCTGTTTTGATACCAATTTGCATTAATAAGCAGTAGCATTCTTCTCTTTTATTGTCCCGACAATGAACATGCTGCTCTATCTTCCTTCCAGCACAATCCAACATGATCCATCAGTTTGCAGACACTAGTAGAGCAACAGAAAGGAACTGCACAGCCTTTTGGCTATTGGCTGCAACAAATAATTTGCTTTGGATGCAGAAAGAGAGTTGGGAAGACTGAAGGATGCCGCCTGAGGTTATTTTCTCATTCTAGCACTGTGTCTCTTATGTGGGCTAAGATCTTTGACAATTGAATTCATTTGGTTTTGTTTTACTATGCATCAATAACTATTATGTTAATTTCCACAAGTATGCTTCAAGTAAAAGAATGATCCTTTTTTTTCTCTATCCAATACAACTGAGGACCAGTAAATAGCGCAACATCCTGCAAACCTGTTTTAGCCATTTAGTTTGAAATGGTGCCTGGCAGCTACGAGTGGAAGCCAGTGCGGAGTGAGCCTTGACGGGATGAGTTGTAGATCGTCATCCTTCACTTTGACTGCAAGCCAGCAGTGAAGTGGGGCAGTCATGATGAAATTACACAAGCCTTAAGGAATGTTTGCGTTCCACTTAGAGAATATCATGAGATGAGACCTCATTACGCAGCAGAAATCCAGCGTAGCACCACTAAATCAATACTGAGCCGGGGCCGGGCACAAGAAGCCACTTAATGTACTTATACGCTCCAAGAAAAATGGTGGCTGCAGCCTTTAAGTGGAGACAAGGGAAGCATGGAATTTCAATGACTCACAGTTTCTTAAGATGACTAGGCTGATATCACAAAGGATCAGAGTTGGGGAATGGCTGTTCTTTGACTCTGAGTCAAGGCCCTCTCCAGCCACTGAAATGTTCACTCAGTGGGGAGATGCAAACGTGTCCAGAAGATTGCGTACTTTTGTGCTACACTTTGATGTCCGCAGTACAGCAGGCAAATCAGGTTCAAAACTGAAGAACTCTGGAGCCACTTAGTACGTCCCAGACAGGGCTCAGGAAAGCACACTTAATGCAGTACTTTTATCATGCAGGGCACGGGAGCACGGAGCCTACTCTTGCACGAGTGAACTTGGACCTACTGAGTTTCTTCAGTGACGAGAACCGGTTGAGGTCGGCTTTGACGGCCGCCTCATAGGAGGGCGGCAGATGTGACAGGCTCTGGAAGGAGCGCGAGAAAGACAGGTCGTAGGGCTCCGTCTGCGAGGTCAGGATGCCGCTTATCCGATTGTTTTCTGGAGACACATACATACATATACAGACACAGAAGAGGGAAGAGGGAAGAAAAATGGGAAGGCTGGCTGGTTGGCCCCACCCAACCCCCCATCCCCCAAGACCCAAGGGAACCGTCAAGGAAGATCAGACGAACCTGCTGAGGTAGAAGAGGAAAGACTGAGCTGGCGGGCAGGCTGGAGCTTTAGTTATACAAATGTTTCCTGGAGGCAGAATTGCTAGAAAACAATCTCCGGAATCATTTCATTGGTATACTGTAAGAGGCCATGGATGGATTCAAGAAACAACAAAGTGTTTATTGTCCAAGTAAGATTAAGTTAAGCAGTGGAAGATGTAAATAATGTATTGTTGCTGGCGGAGCTGTAGCCATTAAGGACACAGAGGACATGCCCTTGATATTGTTTCTGGGAACTTGGGGGTTCCTCTGACCTAAGTTGATTTTTTTTTTTTTAAATAGTGAGTCAGATGGTAGAGGGGTTAGCATTTCCTCATATTTTCATCATCCTTTTGCACACATTATTTTTCTCTTGAATTTAATGAGTTTATTAGTCATATAATATACTAAGTACTCAGTACAAAGTTTAACTGGGAGATATGATTCCCCAAATTCTTATGACATGCTCATCCCACTCTGCTGGGCTAAATGAGCTACAAAAACATACATAGTCCCCACTATGCATCCCTTTGGCCTCAAACAGACACTGGCTTACAAAGAATAAAGCCACCAGACAACTCCCATGTTTCATTAGGCCTTTTGGCAAGTTATTGGCAAGGATGCTACGATCTGAATGTTTTGTTCAGTGCTTTTCAAACAGAAGGGGGACAACTAAAGACTTGATAGGAGATTTGCTCGCCCTGAAAGTCATCCAAAATGGAATTGGTGGCTATCATAATCCAACCCTGTAAGCAAGTCAATCAATTTGACCGTT
Organism: Psettodes erumei; assembly: GCA_016785225.1. NCBI lineage: Eukaryota > Metazoa > Chordata > Actinopteri > Pleuronectiformes > Psettodidae > Psettodes > Psettodes erumei. Next base: position 916,814 of record JAFBJZ010000407.1, on the reverse strand, counting down.
TTAGGCCATGAGCTAAATTAAAAAGGGACTTAGTACATCCCCTAGAGTGATATCCTGGCATTGTGGAAAGGGCTTTGAAGCAATTTAGATACATCAGTGAGGGAGATAAAATTTACAGAAAATGCAACTGAATAGTTGAATATATAAACTGTTATTTAAAACATCTTAAGCAAATTACACAGTTGTTAATGTTTGTTGAGTCAAACACTTTAAGGATGGATGGCAGCTTTGGTTGGTGGCTTCAGATAGAGTCTAAGGTTAGTATCACTAACCCTAGGATTCTGCAGTTCATTGTCTTCTTCCACATTTTTTCTTTTGTCTGAGCTTTAACCCAAGCAATGAGTCGAGTGCATCTGTTGCATATCTGAAACTCCAGCTTGCTGGTGGCAGTGATTGGGGGGGGGCACAGGCGGTCACATCTGGCACTCAGTGAGCGTTTGTCGTGGGACTGACTTGACAGGTAACGTGGTTTGACGAGAGGAAACAGCGGTCCAGAAAGGAAAGGAGGAGAAAAGAAACAACAGACAACACGCTAAACAACAGATGTGTGCTGGAGAGTGACCCTGCTGGTGACAAGTGCTGTGATGTGATCTGGGACATGGCGGCGGGCAGAGTCTGGACCGCGCTGTCGTTGATGCGACATGATATGATGCCAGCAAGACACATGGGGTAGTGACTGGACCAAAGCCCTCTTTTATTCTCACTCTAGTCTTTCCCTTTATCTCTCTTCCTCACACATGCATGTTGCACAAACACCCGCAGTCCGTCCCATTCACCGGCGTCTTCCCCGCTCTGTCAATCTTATCTGTCAAACCATGCTGCCACCCACTTTCCTTTGCTCCTTAATTCTTTCTTGTCCATTCAGTATTCCCCTCTCTCCCATTTCTCGTTCTCGCTCCTGCTCTATCTCGCTCTCCCCTGTGAGCTGTGAGTCTGTCACGCAGTGCAGAGCAGTGGGCATGGGTGCGGCTCCAGACCAGCCTCCAACGGACAGATAAAAATAGGGCTTTAGTAACTGCTGCAGGATGGAGAGAAGGAAGGGGAAGAGAGCGAGAGATAAGAGAATCTAAAAGAGCAAAAAGGAGACCAAAATACAAGAGGGAAAGGAAAGGGATGGCTGAAGAGAGAAGGGGACGATTGAGAGAGGAGGACGGAGGGGTGGCGGCAGGGCCAGGCGACAGCAGGGGGTCCTGGGAGCTGCAGGGAGGGCGTTGGAAGGATGTGAACGATCTGTGAGTGGACTGTCGGCCACACTGCACCAGTAAGGGGAGAATCGAGTCAGACTGTGGCATGCTGTTATCTGTCTCCATACCAAACACATTTTACTGCTTCATCACAACGGACGGTACAACCACACAGACCTGGCTCAAATAGCCTTTGCCTCAGAATCTTAAATCTGAGGTTTTAACTGCTGAGGCTGGTGATATTCTATATGTTCTTTATTGTCAACAAATTCCATAAAATGACTAAAACCAACATTGATTGATTCCAATTAAGGAGTGCTGCCTCTGTAACCAAAACCTGGTACCAAAGGCAGGAGTCTATGTTTGGAAACCTCTTTTGAGATCCGTCTTAGCTCCACCTTTCCTGATTTAATCAGACTGAATTGCCTTTTTGCTTCACTTCATTCATTCTGTCTGACATTTTGTCCATGTTTGTGGTTTTGCCCCAGCCGATCAGTAAGCAGGGGCCAGATGGTGCATGCTGACCCCCTTTCAGTCAACATGGAAGCTGCATTAGCAGTTGCTTCCAGCATTTCTTCATGACAACTGAAGGAATATTTAAGTTGGAGGCAGCGTAGATTTCATCTGATTCCTGCTGCCATTTTTGTGTGTTTTTTATCATAATTTTTCGTGGACTTTTCTACCTAGCTAGGCATGGAAGGGGACATATTCTTTTTGTTACAAGACTGTGATTGGTCTACTGTTCCCATCAATAAACACACACAGACCTTTATGAAATGCTGGACAAAGACACTGAAGCTATGGTTGGCTATTTACTTTATTTTGAGTGTTTATTTTCTTAAACTGAAGTGCCCAGCTTTTAAGGAAATTACTGAGCCTTTTCTTTTTTCAAGAATGAAGCTATATTTGTGAGCCCTTTTGTGAAGATTTCCGTCAAGAAGAAATCAATGGGTTTGAGGCTCAGCGCTGCTAACAGGGTAAGGAGGTCATAAGGGATTGAGAGAGGGATTAACACATCATTTGGTCTTTTGTGGGATTTGTTGACAATAAGAAAAATATAGCGTAACACAAATTATACTTCAGTCAGCTTGTGTCCTTTTACATTAGCAATGAGATGAATCGACTCTCTGGGATTCTGGGACCCTTTTAGTGCACATGAAACCACAAATGTTCTTTTGTTGAAACAGGTTCTAACAAATGACAGGACTTCTGAGCAAATGCTACTTAAATCAGGTCTGAAAACACCAATTTAAGTGGAAGAAAGGAAGACACAACCGTAGGGGTTAGTGTGTGGTGCATGTTTTCACAACGGTGCGCTAATGAATGAGTCAAACAGACGTATGTGTGACTTACCACGTCTCAATGATCGGTGAGCTACCAAACCCAAGTGAAAAACAAATATTTTAGAAACATGTTGATGGTGAAGAAAGAAAAAACACAACTGACATAGACCTACTCCATATGCAGCATCACAAGTCCAGACCCCCCCACCGCTCTCAAAAAAAGAATTCAAATCAAATCAGCTTTTACTTCCAGAGGCATGGGATGTACACTTGTGTGTACGATTATGCATTTCCTGCTCGTGATTTTGGGCTGTATCTCCTGGTTGTTCCAGTCGCTGGCTGCTGGGGGGGTCATGGCAGCGAGTTTTATCTAGAAAATGCACTGCATACTGAAATGTGTAGCCTTTCGGGGGAGGGGGGGGGTACGATCAAAGTGTCTGTGTCAGATATGTTGTTGAAATGGATTTTTCATGTTTTCCATTGATCTCCAAGGCATTTCTCCACAGTTGTGGTTTGCCAATCTGTGTATGTATGTGTGTGTGTGTGTGTGTGTGTGTGTGCGTGTGTGTGTGTGTGTGTGTGTAATAGATCACATGGTCAATAAAGTCCGTAAAGAAAGGGGCACTCTGGCTACAGCAGCATTGCCCCCTTGAGTGCCTGAAAACTAACAAGTATTTTTTTTTATACTACACTACTTGGTTCAAACAAACAGAATATAAATGAAATAGCAAGATCAGAGTGATTTAATAAATACAGAAGGCTGTGAATATTCAGCTTATGCCTTCCTTTCTTTCCTTTTATCTGCATCTTGCCACTCTCCAACCTCCACCTTGTAGCCTTATGCAACCGCTACTCCTCACATCTGCCAGTCTGCGACCCTGGGCCAGCCCCAGCTCCCTAACAAGAACTACTCTGAACAAACAGCTGATTGGTATCAGTGACAAAAAAAAAATATTCACATGATGCTCCTCATGTAGAGTTTGAGGTTGCAGTGATAGCTTTTGTTCTGCGGATAACAGCAGGGAACATCACACCAGAACAACAGAAAATTAGGTTGATCCTCAGCCAATTGAATTCCCTCTAAAAAACATGAAGGACAGCCACTTTGGCCCGAACCCACTCGCAGAAAAATGTTCATAGCTATGGAACCTTACACTTCTATAATTCAATCTTCAACAAAAAAAAGGCCTCACTTGCCAGTAACAGAATGGATTCGCAGTGGGGCGAATTGAAAAGCGGACCATGTCGAGGGGGTTTTTCACACATCCATGTCAAGCACTATATTCAAGTTCCTGCCCAGGTCCAGGCTTCATCTCAAACACTGAACTGAGCTGTGGATTCACTTGAATATGCCCCTCTCCCACTGCTTTGTCTTACCATTCTTAGGTGTGCGTGTAGGGCTACCTAGAGCCACATGGTTATAGTTGTGCTGATGGGTACCTGCAATGACAAAAGCAATGAAAGATCCGTTCAGTGTCTATGAGGAATGCTCTGTATCAGCTCAAATACAGCCTGTTAGTAGTGTGAGGGCGGCAATTAAAGAGATAATTCACTGAGATGCTGTTAAAGTTGTCTTGAGGTGGCATTCTGAGATATGCTTCTTATATAATTCCCAAAATACACATTTATATAAAGAAAGTTGTGCATTTTAAATTGAATTTTATTATATAAACCAGTCAGGATGCCACATCACCATTCATCAGTTGCTGGTAAACCTAATTAGTGGATGAAATATCTCTTTAATTTCCTCAAATTATGGCAATGGACATAAAGAGAGATGAGAAAGATGGTGGAATGAGTGCATCTGCAGTAAGTTGAGTCTATTGTAACCTCATCGTTACCCTGCAAAACATGTTTACATCAGGCAGGCTATAGTCGGGACGTTACAGATGAAAAAAGAAACACAGCAAAACAAAAAAAAACAGAGCTAGCACACAGTGTTTTTCATATCCTGTCCTGGAGCGCACAGGCACTCATATTCTTTGGAAAACTCATCATTAAAAAAAGATGTCTCGAATGTCGGGTGGCCAACACAAGCAAGCACAAACAGATTATAAAAGGAGTAAATTAGAATGGCACTCACAGCCAAACGATAATACTGTATATCTGATTTTTCACATCAAGATTCGCAAATTATTTCCTGAGAAACTGACAACCATATCTCACAACGTTATGGAAAGTGGAGCTTTCCCCTTTAACTGGATCTGTACCCAAATTTAATGGGTTCACCCCTGGCGCAGGTCCCATCCCTCCACCGAGTTTGGTGCAAACCGATTCATTCAGATGAATAAACAAACTCTTCGGTGGAGTGATGAAGAAAATGTCTTTACCACTTTGAACATATGCTGTACTTTTACACATGGGCAGTATACACAAATACACAGAGAATACAAGAAAGGTCATACACAGGTAGAGGGAGAATGAAGCTTGAAACTGCATATATGAGCTTTCAACCATAAAGTCATGTATTGTGTGGACTTTGCTCAGTGTTGTGTTGTGTTCAGATGCTGTACAAATGCCTGTTATCACGTGACTGATGGGACATATCCAAGGGACAACTGACAACGGAGCAAACTCCATTGGCTGATGAAGGCAGTGAGATGTGATTTAAAGATCAGGAAACATTGTTAACACATCGCTAACAGTGTTTACATTTTGAGGGATTTTTGCATTTGCAGTCCGAAGTTTGCAAAATGGTGAACACGTTTCTCGAGCTGGTTGGGTTTTAATTTATTTGCAGTATTTTTTGTAAGTATGATGTATTGCACACACTGGTCATTTGTCTCTGGCCTTTTTTCTCCTGCTCTCGGCATGCATGAGGATGGTCTAATCAGCAGTAACAGTCTGCTGTTTTGTCACACGGGAAAAGCGCAACCATTTTCATTTCCAACTCGGAGGATAAACAACAGTTTCACCCAATCATCTATCCATCCCACTGCGCGGGAGTGTTTGCGGATGACAGGGAGTGTGATGCAGTGGCACGGTGCTCGACTGGGCACCGCGCTGTGCAGGTGCTTTAGTTGAAAGATGGGACCTTTACTGAGGCCATTGTGCAGAGAAAGTTGATGAATGACAGCCATTCTCCGTGGTGTGTAGGAAGGTGCGCGCGCGTGCGTTCCAATGCGGGTTCGTATGTTTGTATGTGAGGAGGAGGCGGCGATAGATGGAGGCCCCGTTGTAGCGAGTTGCTGTCACGACACGTTCATTTGCTGTCTGCTGCTGTGCCTGTTTAAAAATGCATTAGAGCCAACTGCTGAAACATCCATTTACATCTGTCACAGAAGTGAAGGAGGAGAAGGAGGCCCCATGCGCTCACATCATGGCTTTCAATATTTGCTCAAGCTATGGAGATAGATGGCATGTGTCTTCTGTGTGCTCCTTCACTGAGTTTCTCTTTTTTCATATAAATGCTTCACAGTGACTGTCACAGAGGAAGTTGACAGACATCTGAGACTGTGTTCCCTGAATATATTAAATTAACAGCTGTGTAATATAAATTTATGTCTGTTTAGTTACTATCTTGGGTGTAACAGGAGTCATTTAACCTAAAGTCTGGATGTAAAGACATTTACATACTTTTCTTATCACTGTGTGGCACAGAGGAGGAGGAAATAAAATGCTGCAAATTATGAAAACTTTGTAACATTTCAACTCAGTTCAAACAAAATTTAATTGTCTGCTCGTGTCTGATCATTTTCTGATTCTTTAATTCTTTGTGAATGTCACTACTTATTTAACAACGCTGCAATGTCTGTGATTTCTAAAGCAAAAAACTCGGCACAAATTACGTCTCCTCCAAATAGCACTGCTAATAATAATTAATAATCCATAAAAGAGGCAAACTTTCAGCACGTTCTGTGCACATTTTTGTATGTGAAAAAAAATAAAAAGTTTTTTCTACACTTTTTCAAGATTAGCTTTTATATCACAAACTACAGGTTCCAGTGTAATCTCTGGCACAGGCCATGATTAATTAATGATGAGCCACACAGTTTGCTCAATGAATTCATTTAGTGGACTCTTAGGTCTTTGGACCTGACTTGGAGTTGGAGCACATGAGAAACGGAGAAAATATGATCACCACCTGGATTACATTTACTGGCAATGTGGGGTTTTTTCTGAAGTACAATCTTATTACGAGAATCCCTGAAATATCAGTATGTAGTCTTTTATTGAGTATTGCTGCTATGTCCATTGGATCTGTTACATGAGATCACACACTGGCCTTTTTATCTGCTTCTGCTTTGTGCCTGTGCGTGGTCATAAAGATGTTAATTAGGCACCACAAGCATGTCCTGTGTTTTAGCATGCATGTAATTAATGGTAAACCAAAATGTTTTAGGAACCACTTAGTGGCAATGAATCTGTAATCTGAAGTTGTCTGTTAATAATGCATCCCCTCATAAATTAGGATACCCCCCCCCCATACATCACAGTGAATTAGTCACTTTTAAAAGTGAAATTTATCTGCATATATATGGAGGATTCTGTCACAGCCTGCCCCCAGAGACTTTTCTGAGGCACTTTTTGGACTCTGTTTTTTTTAAATTTCCTGTTTTATTTTGGTAACTGTTTCCTAGTGCGTCTTGTGTTGCTTTACTTCCTGTGCTTAATTGTCTGCCCCGCCCTAATGTATTCCACTTTTGCATCATGAAAAGTGTTTGTCTGTGGCTCTGTCAGGTTGTCATCTTTGTTGGGATGAACTGTTCCTTTGTGTATTACACAGCATTTCCAGAAATCCTGCTTTTGTAACTACTGGATTGACTTTGTTTCTTGAATTTAGAAAGGTTTTGGCTTTGAGATTTTGCACCTGCTGTTTTCAATTTCTTATTTTGGAAAGACTTTTGAATTAAACCCTTCACTTCACCCCCCTGCCTGCTGCATTTGGGTCCAGCAATCTTAAACCTAACCGTGCTTTCACCCACCCCTAATTCCTATTCTGCAGAGTAGTTGTAGCATGGCAGGCAGTACGGAAGCCAAGCTTAAAACCATGCATTTTAATGCTTCCTGTGTGCTACATGTTACTTACTGTAGGTTTAGGCAGTTAAACATAAGGTTTTCTATATTTTTAAAATATAGTAGATATTGTTGGAAAACAAATGTGTCGGTGAACAGATATCTTAAATACCTGATATTGTTTCCTCTTTTCACTGATCAAAACATAATCTCAGGCAGCATCACATTCTCTTCAAAACATATTATATATTAAATGCAGCTTTTTCTTGATAAGGTTGTTATTTTCAGACCAGTGTAGTAGAAATAAAAAGTTGGTCAGAATGCTGGAAAATGTCATAACAAAATATTGTGGTGAATGCTTTGAAAATAGGAATTATTGTGATGTGATTTAACCCAAACATCCATTGTTCATGTCATTAGCAGCTACTATATGTATAATACATATGTAATCATCATCAGTCCAGTTGAAGGGACAAGTAATACAAGTAAGTTCCTACAAGTAATTTTGATTTACAATAGGAATGCTAAAACACACAATCGCAAACTAAAACGTGTAGCTTCTCTGCAGTTACCAAACTTTCTGGGGCCCCAGTGACAAGTCAGCTCCACCAGATTTCATCATTAACTAGTGTTACACTCTTGAAAATCAGCACAGTTCCCTGTCTTTTGCTTAACAGTCCAGTTAGGCAACCCAGGCATGGAACAATACCATGCAACATCTGTGATCTCTAAGAATTTTCATCCCAGTCTGGTGGTTTCCAGTCAAAGCCCTGCCTGTTGGGTCCATGGAGACGGGCCGAGCTGAAGCGGCCCACTGAGAAGAAACACAAGACTTTAGCTCATTAAGAGCCTGGACAGCCATGTTCAGTGATCCCTCCGTAAACTGGGGACCAATTAACCATATTCAAGGAGTTTTCCCAGCGCAACCGGCGGCCCCAACCTCTCGGTGCCATGAGGCTGCTTATCGGCTCAGAACCCCCTCACTGCACCGTCACCCTCTTTGAGCTGACATCGCAAAACAACCTCCACACACCATGTTACCATGGAGCAGCCCCAGAAAACTATTTGTCAATGATGAAGGGAGCTTACAGTGGAGGATTAACCCCCCACCCCCTTATACACTGCTGTCCATTAGTTACTGCCTTCATCTTCATGTCTTTAAATTGGGTGCAGTAATATAGATGCAAAGCTGTGTCTAATCATATAGTGGGTTGATTATTTGTGATTGGCATGCTCTCCAGATTTTTGCATTAACAAGGGTCCCCATCTAAATTGCTAAATGGCTGTTTTTCTGTCAGTATGTTGATGACGCAGCTGTGTGTCTGTCAGATGGTGTCATTCAGATTTAGTGGCTGAATCAACCATGTATCTATGATGAGCCAGCTGCAGAGGCCTGTATCAGAAACTTGCTTCCAGATACAGTCACCCTCACCTCTGCAAAGACGATCACTCAAGTTAAATTTCCCTTTGTTTATAAGTGATCTGTGGAGTATACCTTCTTGGCGAGCTTGCATAATAGCATCCAGATGGCAAACAAGTGACTCAGTAATCTGACATTTGGTGGCATTTTGTTTCACCTCACACTTCCAAACATCGCATATAGCACACAGGGGGAGTCAAGAGGAGGCACGCTGAGCCAACCACAATACACCTTGAGCCCCATGCTGAAATTAAACAAGAGCTTGCGGAATTGATTGCCGTCACATGCTTGGCGGTATTGTCGAAACCATCAGAGCATTGATTTCCAAGATTTCGCATTCTGTCCAACAAGTGAGCAGCCACGTCATGATATCCAGTCAGCAGCTCTTTGCGTGTGTGTTTGGTCACAATCTCTTGTTTTTCTGTGAATAATAAAGTTATGCACAGAGAAGAAAGGAGGGGCACTGCCAAAAACTCCCCTACAGGTGACAAATTGAGGGAGAACTCTTCATTAATAAAAGAAGGAACAAACCCTGAACAATTCTGCATTTTCATATCCCTGGCCAGTCGCTGCATCTGTCCAGATTCCAAAGTTTGTCAAACACCACCTCACTCTTCTTCATTCCCTAAAATCTTAGGCATGATTCATCACTTGAGCTACACTCAAACTTGCAAGTTTGATTAGAAAAATCTTGCAGCAGCAGCATATGCGTTATGCACCAGATGTGAATAAGCATTTAAAAGCAGGAAATCCTTCCACTGTTTGAAAAATGCAAACTCGAAGTAGATACGGCAGAAATCGTGGTGAACACAGAGAAGAAAACAGTGACAATAAAGACAGACAGGCACAACTTAATGGAAACCCTAAAGGCTTGGTATCTCTCAACAACACAGAGGATGGGGAGGAGTGAGGGGAGACAAGTAAGTAAAGCGCTGGGGAGACAGAAATACTGTGGACACAGGATAACTGGGACTGAAAGCAGATAAGAGAAGGAAAAGTATGAAAAGGGGGGATATGGTGGGGCACTGGGATGAAAAAAGGGAAAAAAAAGCAACATGGGCCAGTGATCACAAGGCAACCCTCCACCCCTCCACTCCACACCACCCTCCCCAGATCTATTAGAGACCCATCGTCAGCTCTCTGCTCCACTCTCCTCACGACATCCCTCTCTAAAACCAACAGCCCTGCCATCCCATTAGCCCTGCCAAGCGGAGCTACTGGAGTTATGAAAGACCCAGAGGTGGAGGTTGGGGTGGTGTCGGCGGGGGGTGCAGAGTGCACCGTCCATGTGTGCATTTGCACGTATCTGTGCAAAACGTGTGTGACAGGTATGAATGCGGATGTCTCTGTCCCACTGGCTCTGTTGACAGCCCGACGCAGCCGCCACGTCCCTGCCCTCCTCTCTCAGCGGAAGAAGCGGGGGAAAGGGAAGCCACCGTGGGCTTGACATTTAACAACTGACAAAGAGTGTTCACATTTAATCGCTAAATGTTAACTGCCATAATAGCCCCACTTCACTCGGTTAGTGGGGGACAAAGCTTTTGGCCCCCGGATAGAAGTAGCTTCCACCTCGTCTTTGATTTCACTGTTAGAGCAGGAGGCTTAACTCTGACCCAATTGCAGCAATGGTGATAATACTTACATGTTATATTTATAGCACTTCTAGCGCTGCTAATTTTAGCTTCCACTGCTCATTCTTAACTGAGTGGCTACCGTGAGTCAGAGTTTGGACTTCAGCACAAAACACGGATTTACCCTGACAAAAGCCTTAACCTTTATCTTTAAGTAAAAGACTAATTTTCATATTAAATGTCTGCTTTTGTTGCTATCACCGTTTGACACGCTTCCACCTATATTTAGAAAAGCTTACTTAAGCGTAGCAACTGCAACTTGTTCGGAATAAGTCAGAAGTGAGTGGTTGGTATGATTAGCGATGGCTACCATGACAACAAAAAGAACGGCACTCACAGAAAGTCCAACTCATCAGCAGATCTGGAACAACAGTTACTCACTCCGTGACCCTTGCAACCTGAATTTACGTACAAATTTAAAACAATTGTGGGAACCTATTTCAGAGGGCAGTGTTTGGAAGTTGAATCGATAGTAGAAACCAGAGGTTTGACTGCTTGCTCCCAAAGGTGTCAATAATATGAAATGAAATATAATAAAAATCAACATTTGAATGTGCTGTGAAAACAGACAACGGAATCAAACTCGTCAGCTTCAATATGAGCAAGTCCACATTCATGAACTCAAAATATCTTCTGACTCATTGAAATTCACATTTAAAGGCCACTATGAGTAGAATTCGTATGTGTTTATGTAGCATCTGTGAAACTATAATGATTGACATTGTTTTTCTTGGTAGAAAAATGAAATAATTCTTTTAAGATACTGAATGAAATTCTGTGTTGGTTTCAGCCCATTTCTGTCATGGTTCTGGGGTCAGATCTCCAGTGTGTTTGAGGTCCTACATACATTTGATTCACTGTTACTCTCTGGCCTCTAATTTTACAGCAGTGTTGTCTGGCGTTATGTTCTGGCAGAGTCTGACATATGTCTTGTAAAGTTGATATGTGTAATGTGAGAGCAAACAGTTGCCTGTTTATACATCCAACAGACATGACTCAACCCTTCTCTCCAAATTTAAGGGACTTTTTTTTTTTACGAAGTTTCCAGAAGCTCTGCAAAAGAAAATGCAAATGAATTCATGTTTCCATCCACTATATATATAGGTTATAGGAACATAAATAGCTGCTTGCACTTATTCTCCAGTTGGGTGCCATTGAACCATTGCAGAGGAAGAGTCGGTCAAATTAATGTCAAATATTTTATCTTTCCAGCAGAGCAGAAACTTCAGTGGACATAAAAGTCATATGCTTCATGGACTTTATTTATCTGCTCTATAAAACTGATTCCAATACTTTCATTGATATTCTGACTTTTCTACCTGAATGAACTGAAAAAAACAAACAAAAAAATGTATAAGTAGTTACAGCCACAGCATTACGCTCTGATGTTCAGGCATAAAACTAGAGGTCTGTATTTAGACTGTATTTATATGACTTCATATGGCTGGTATGATCATCTGTATACCTAACATCTGGGAATACAGTATTATAGTATCAGCTTATGAAAGAAACCAATTAATGCGTTTAGAATTTTGTTGAAAATCAGTAGAGCTGCAGATTGCAAAGTTCCTGTGTTCTTCCAAGTGCAATAAAATCCCAGTCCACACTGTTTCTATTCACACTGCTGGTAGCTATTGCTCTTTATCTCATAACTCACAATCACCCCCAAGACACCAAAGACCAAGTAGTTACTTGACATGTCACTGCCACTCCAGCTTTACAAATGTGCCATGATAGTCTCAGCAGGGATGGGGAAGGGCAGGAGGTTGAGAAGGACTTCATATCCAGTTCATTTTGAAATGTGATAGACAGTGAACCCACCATGGGCTATTGTGACCCCATGTGATAAAAGGCAATAAGAGATCCATCTTATTGAAGTAGTGCTTCACGATGTTCCTACAGAGCTTGTCTAATGCCGCCATTCTCTCACTACAAAGCGGAGGTGACTCATGGGGTTTTAGAGGTAATAATCTGTCCTGAAAATCAAACAATGTAACAGTACGGCATTTTCATCTGATGTCACATCATAGGACATAATACTCCAATAAAAAAGCCATTTCTCAAAAAGCCATTTTTCAACAGTTGATTGACATACCAACCGACTCCATTTGCGGGCTGTTGAAAAGCAGACTTCCTTTGAGAGGAGGCGGAGGGCGAGGAAGAGGTAGAGGAGGAAGAGGAGGGTCCGTATATCGTAAGCAAGGATAAGCACAGATTTATCTGATGTCTTCTTAAAATAAAAGAAGTAACATCATCAAAACTGCCTTTATCCATGCCTTTATAGACCAGCCCTCCTCCCCATTGAGACGGACAGAGTCGGAGACCACGCACACCATAGAGGTTAGGACATTAATTTCAGTAAAGTGGACAAGACATATCAAAAGCTTCAGTGAAACAGTTCAGAACATACATTTCAAAGGGCAGGAATTAGAACACAGGAGTGAAATGGGACCATTTGGGCTTAAAGGCACAACACAGTGAAAAGAAAATGCAATGTGGGCCAGCTGCAACAAACATCAAGAGGTACAGAATATTCTTGTTTACAGACACTATGCCCTAGTTCGGTTAGATTTTTTTGTTAATTAGGCCCAGACTCTACTCATAGACTATACATTTCAGCTGAAAAGAAAAACAATGGAATATCAATCTCCTCTTAACAATTTTTCCTTGTTGGCAAGCCCACATCACCACACCATTGATTTAAACAGAACCAGGAGTGTAACGGTAAAAGTTGAGAACTAATTGACTAAAAATAATAATGACCAACTATGTGTGTGGGTGGGTGGAGTGAATGATCTTGTTGTTACTATAAAATCTTTACTTTATATGGTGGTTCTATGTTATTATGATGTGACTATGAACTAGATTTGGGACTGCATTTTACTCTCCAGCCGCGGCTGATGTTGACACCATTTCCGTTTGGCAAAACGGGCTTTACTTGACAAAACCGAATTTGTTTTTCATTTTCTAAGCTAACGTTTGTGTTGCAACACTATGGGGTAGCAGAAGATAGGTTTTCAAATTGAGAAAGTCAGGGAAGGTTTCATTTTTTGTTGAGTTATAATTACACATTAGAAATAAGAATGTGATTAATGAATTTCTTCACATTTTTTATACAGTATATATATCTCACTGGATGAAAAAAACCCTATAAGTAATGTATGTCTTGATTAACATTTTTTATCAAACCATAAATTTTTGTACCGTTACACCCCTCAAACCAGCAGACACAAACCAGACTACATTCATGTACTCATCACACAGACAGGAAGGCTAAATGTCAAGGGGAAAATACATTGGTTAGGTACATAGATAGATAGAGAGATAGATCGAGGTCAACACAAAGGCACTGCACTACACTGAACACTCCAGGTATAAGCTGCCTCCAAACACTGATCAGGAACCAGATCTTACTTCAGATTACCACTGTGCATCATTAACTGGTTCATCACAGAAATACAGCAATAAAGAAGTGGTTAGAGGCAGCTTTGACCTGTGAACAAAGAACAGCCATCCCTACCATGGTGACTCTGGGAGCGGACCGGCCAATGTTTTTCTCCTAGAAAACAGAACCAAGTAGTTATTTATTAAACTGTGCTACTTGTATAGAAAAATAACATAGAAATGCAATCACATTGAACAACCGGCAGTTACTGTTTTGTGCTGAAAAGCAACAATACAGTTAAATTGACAACAGATCTCTTGGTAATTGTAAAATTTTCCATTTTTGTGACAGTGGGTATTTGTTTTACTCCAACAGTAGACAATAATACAGTACAATTTCATTGTTTTATGAATACCATCTCCTTTATAAGGCAAACGATTCCCACATGTTACAATAACAAATATGTGGACACACATAGTGCAGAAGGTTGCTGGAAATGAGAATAATTTTATCGATTGTGTTACATTTTATCTTCCCATCAACTGCTGGCTGATGCCACCTGACACGATGACACAAAGCATCAAGTAACCTCGCTCTGTCTTCTTGTGCAGGCATGCATGCAGACACACACGCACATCTAAAATGCCACCAAGTGTATGGGGGAAAACAGAGGAGTCTCAAGATGAAGACGGAGAATTGGGGATGGAGGAGAGGAGGAGAGGATAATGAGAAGAAGGGAAGAGGTGTGAAAAGTCGCCGTTGTTCCCCACTCCCTGACACCGCAGGGCTCCAGCCATGCGGCACTTTGATCCATCACTATTGATTTACCATCAGCTTCTCATCGCCACTGCCTCCCACACAGCAACGTGCAGCTACTGGGATGCGTCCCCCCGGTTCTGGGCCTGATGATATGCACCAGTTTTGACCTTAAACACACTGACCAAATGAACCTTTGTAGCTTGGAGTACATTAATAATACAAGGTGGGTGTGTTGCTGTTGCTGTAGATGCGCTGATGAGCATGAATTGCAGATTTTTTCCACAGTGTTCTGATAGCAGCAGGAGGTTTACATGTAATCCCATGTGAGAGAAATATGCAAACAGCACATCTTTGTACTAAAATGCTTGAGTACACATAACATCCATAACAGCAGAGAGCGGTAACACACTATAGATTAACATAGTGTATTATATTCTATCCACTGTAGTGCACACTGTTTACTATTCAGGAAAGCTTCTCACATCAAAATGAGAATACTTTAAGAACCAGGGATCCTGAGTATTTATTGTACATTACAGCGAGACTGTATACATTTTGGAAGCAGAAATAGCACATTTATTCAGTTGCAATGAAAAAGTTGAATTTAGAAGTAATAAAATGCACCCACACTCTTTTCTGTACACTCAGGAGGTTTGTTGTCCCCACCTTACTTGGTTTGGTGTGACCAGTAGACTATAGTGGCTAACGTTAGCTGATGTTAGCAGACTTTAGATAGATGTTGTGTAATTACTGAGTCTCTGTGCTGACTTTATGGCTCTTCTCTCTCTGCGCTGCTGTGGCATAAGCATTTACAAAGAATTTAATTGCCACTTGTGGCCTCAGGGGCCGCTGTTCAGCAACATTTCTACAGACACACTGTGAAGTAATTACGACGCGCACACAAGCTCCCTTCTACGTCAATTAAATTGCTTCCTCCCCAAGATCACAGTGAATTTAAAATTAAAATTCTAAAACAGGATTAATAAGTAAAATCTTATAAACATCATGTTGTGTGTTTTATGTGGGAGTGCCAGTGTTTATCTCGTTGTCTTTGTCTGCTTAACGCTCAGCCAAGGAACACAAATAACACCCAAGAGCTTACAGCTGCTGAATAAAATAAGAAGCTAAATACAGCGAATATCCATTAGAAAGGTCTGCTAGAGATGTAATGTGTGATAATGCAACACACTCAAATGAAATGCAAAGATTTTCTTATTAAAATTGCAATAATTGAGTCATCCAAATGTTTAATTTTAATCATTTCTTCATACAATTTGTGCTCATTAATCTCAAATAAAATTTCAGTTTGACTGAATGATTTTAATATTAGCAGCCCTCAGCCTCCATGCACTTGTATTGATCAGCAGCTCCTGATAACCCCCCTTAGATTTATTATGACCTTTTGGATCTCAAAAGGCAGTGAAATCTGCACTTACTGCACCTTGGAAGAGCAGCAAAGACCACTGACATTCACCTCTTACTTTGTTATGTTAAGCAGGGAAACTGGAGATTCCCGCGATAGATGACCTTGAGTGTTTTTCCTGTTAATAACTAATCAATGGCTTGAGAAATCCATTAGACATGTCGTGCAAGGCTGCCATATTGATGGCTGTGGAGTGTTTCCCCCAGTGAACATACTCTGTCAAATTGTGCATCCTTTGTTTGGTTTGTATGTGATGCTTTATCCCTGGTGCTTCGCTGGGTAGCTGCTTTAAACCTTCTGCATTTTCTTTGGTTCGGTAATGGTTCTTTGGTTGAGGTAATGCAGGTAATCCATCTATTTGTGACCCTGCAATATGAGCAGCAAAAAAAACACACTATTTATACTATCTATTATTGTCTGAGTGTTCCTGCATGGTTATTTAGAAGCAAAATGTGACAAGGAACCTTGATCCCCAAGCATTAGTTACAGTTCTCCTGACTCAACATTATGCAGTGTATTTATGATGTGTACGGCGTTTTCGTCAACAGAAACTTGTAAGGTTGAACAGCGCTACGGGAAGATTCAGCATTTCCCGTCAGCAAGGCACAAGCAAACAATCGTCTCATTTCACTGCATTGCCATGTAAAACAGTCAGTTATTTTGACATGCAATTTTCTTGCGATGCAGGGAGAGGAGATAAATCAAAATGTCTAAAACTGACTGTCAGTGGGGGGATGAAATGTATGAAAACAAGACTTTTAAAGCAGAGATACAAATGACATAAGTGTAGTTGGCAGCTCAGCAGCAAAAAGCCCTAGTTATGCTCCTTAATTGGAACAGGACTGTGTTTTTACAGTCAACTGCCAGGGCCTACACCTACATGTAGTGAGCAGAAGTGATGTTGGCCCCTAACAGGCAGAATGCCTGACTTTTGGTTGGAGCACTGCGAAGGGGAAAGCCAACCGAGTGAAAAGCTGCAGAGGAGTCAGCACGCTGAGGAGACTTATCTCCAGGGCAAATCTACTTGCCAGCATGCCCACCATCAGCACTTAACAATGCTTGGGGTTTCAGCCCAGGGAAAAGCATTCTACAAAGGTTCTGTTGCATTTCCCACCACCCTTGTCCCAGCTGGCCTTGACATGTCAGCAGGCCTATCTCCTGAAATCAATGATGGAGAAGTCAGCCTGCTCATATAACAGCCACAAACATGTCACATGTTCACAACATAAAGAGAACCAAGGTAAGAGTTTTTTTAAGAACCAGAAGAAACTATGGCAACACTTCACCCTTTTGCAGGAAACTGTTTGTGCTTGAAAACCACTTGGTCCGACTCTGGTCTTTGTTGAGCAGCATGTACTTTACAAAATGCATGAAGGTTAATCCAGTTTTGCAAAAATTTCATCTAATAATCATGGCTGTGATTGATACTAATGGGTGTTCCAGTGATGTTGACGCTACATAATGGAAATACTGACTCCAGGGGCTGCTGACATACTGTGATGTATGTCGCACTAAAGCTAAATGGGTTTTTACTTAACATACGCTTGCATTTCATATTAGCATACAACGTAGCACATGTAGTGTCCCATAAACCATGCGCGCTAATAGCACCAATACATTCTGCTTATGACCCTAGAAATTGAAACCACATAAAAAAGCTTATTGTTAATCCATTGCCAAAAATGCATCTTGTAATGTGCTAACTGTGATCTTTGTATACTGCAAAACTGGTGTTAGTGTACTTCAGTGATGTATACAACACCAATTTGACAAGCAGGAAGCCAAAACTGTTACACTTCTGATTTAAAGGATGCTTCTTAATTTTATTACAGCTTGGGTCTTATTTTCATAGTTTTGACCAGCTTTTCTTTCCATAATAATTAAGTCAATTGCTGAGAAATGGGAACAAGGCATCATCACTAAAAGGAAGTCAGAAAGGGAACAAACACTATCCCTAGTATTTATGTCCATATTGGATGACTCTGCACCCAACCCAACCTAATCCAAGTACTGTGTCCTTGATGCAGCAAGGCAAAAAGTAACAACATTTTCATTTGGATGTCATCCATAGTTTCTAATTAAACCCTGAGTTTGAATTGTTATTGGAGACCTTGTCTGGCAACAGGGGGCAATAAATACAAGCAGTCAGATAATCAGACAGGTCTTTAACAAACCCCTAAGTTAGCCAAACTCATTTAGGAAATAAAATGAATGCAAGTGGTACAATTCTAAGCCAATTAAACTGTTCATCCTTCAAAACTATCACAGACTTTTTAGTTCAACTTTGACCTGCTGTACATTACTTTTAACTGTGTAATGAGGAATTTTAACCCACATTTTGATGAGTGTACTGAGTTTAGGTTAAGTCCCCTAATAAGGTGATTTATATAATCTGTCTTAAGTTATCAGTTGTTCACTGACTGTGTTGGGCTTAGTTGTAGTGTTGTTGCCATGTTCCCATGTCTCAGTAATTACTTATTACCACAAAGATACAAAATAATGCCAAGCCAAAGCTAATATTAGTTTCAGCAGTCTTAGTTAGCTAAATTGAACGGTTATCTCCATCTGGTAGTCATGTAAATTTATTGCCAGCTCCCCAGAGACTACGGGGAATTCCATCCACTACAGAGTGCCACAGAAAGACTGTCTGAAGTAACACAAAGGGAGAAAATCATACTTAAAAAGACTGTAATGTTAAAAACTCTCCACACACTTTGGCTGACTCAGGCTTCTGAAGCCACATTATCCTCTAAACTTCAGCAAAAGGACTGACTGTGACTGTGGATTTTTCCCACCATTTCTCACAGCGTAACCGCCAAGCAGCTATTACTCCATGGACAGTTTGGAGATGACTCTTTCAGTGTGCATATGGTGTGAGTATTGTATTAAGATGAAAAGTACCCAAGCCTGTCCTTTCAGTATCTACTTTGCCTGTATTAACAACATGTCGTTCAAAGTGCTGATTTCCAAAATGTGCATTTCCTTCTCATCTGCCACCCTGGTTGTTGGTTTCTTTCAATCAACACCTCACTGAGTGAAGACGCACTCTGTTTCTGGCGTCGCTAATCACGGTTCATTAGCATATTAACAAATCAATTGGCATGAAGGAGTGAATCACTCTGTACCTGTGGCAAAACACTGGGTGCAATATTATGTAGCATACTGGATGTGTGATTTGTTTCAAACACACCCCACCCCACCCCACCCCACCCCACACCCAACACACATACACACACACACACACACACACCACATCTCCCCTGCTGGGTATGTTGGATTGCTATCAGTCCCTGAGAAAGCTGCTTACATAACCACGCTGCCAGCACCAGCCCACGTCAGCCTCCATATTAGATGATAGCATCTTTAATGGCTTTATGACAATGTTGCATCTCACTTGCAGTTTATGAAGACAAGGCTACTTGTGAGTGTGTGGGTAAGAAGTGGTGTTGGTGGGGGGGGTGGGGGGTTGAATGCGGTTTAGCCTGAAAGTGATGTAAAAATAAGATGCTGTGTAATGAAAAGGAATAAAAGGGGATGATGTCGCTGCGATTGTTTAGCATTATGCAATTGTTTAAGACACACTGTCAGGGGTTTGAAAATAAGGATGTTAAATATTTATGCTTTACTGGTTCAGGGGTTGAGATTGTAAAGCATGAAAGCTGATCGTGATACGATTAACAAAAGCTGAGTACAAAGTTGCCAGAGTTTACCAGTCTTCTTGCAGGGGAGAAAAAAAGCTTTCTTCATTAACTCCATCTCATACAGCAATCCCCCAAGCCCAGATAGAGCAGGACGAGCGAGTAAGGGAAAGATTAAGAGAGGGAGACTGAGAGCAAAGATTCGATAAAGAAGGGGAGAGTCTTATTTCAGTGCTTCACACACTGCTGGATGATCAAAGTAGAAAATGCTGTTTTAATTCCAAGAATCATATCTCATCTCCTGTCCACAAGCTCATTATGGAGAATTATGCTGCAGGACAGAGGAGAAGAGAAGAAGAGGAGAAGGAGGAGGCTGAAAAGGCCCCAAAAATCCAGCTGCTGCTACATTCTATTTAATACCCTTTTTTTCTGCTAAGCACTGATGTACAGCTAACCTCTCTTGACCTGTTATGGATGTTTTAAATGGGCAATAGTGACCTTTGCCTCAACCCTGAGGCATTTCTCTATGATGCAATCCCAACAGGGGTGCACCGTTGAATAAAACATAATTTGACATGGTCATTGTTTGGTTAGTTACTTACAGCAGAGGTAAGGGGTATTAGTCATTATATTTCTTTCCATTGCTCAGGCCAGGTCCTTCCAGCAACTCTAAAGCCTCCACACCCACATTCCCCAATTGTCTGTATTTTTATTTTACACATGTAGGTGTACACACATACTTTGTGGTTTAAAGAGCCTGTGGAAGTAGTCGCTGCTACACTGACGACCAACAGATAACAGATATTAGCTTAGCTGCAGTTGATTCAGGCTTAGCAGGTCGAAGGCTTGTTAGCCTGTTTGGTCCTCCCTTACACTCAAAATGCAGAAGCAACCATCCGACTCCTGAACGAACAAAATCATAATGTGGAAATAAAATAAATAAATAAGGGGAATAAGAAACCATTACTTTAAGTGCATACACACTAAGCTGATGAAATTAGAAAACTCATCTTCTTTTTGTCCATGTCAAAATAGTGTACAAAGCATATCATGCTAAATGCTAGCAGCAATAAAGGATTTTTAATTACACTGTATTTATGTTAATCTTCTTAATCAACTTGATCATCTTAAAACTGTGACGTGAGCAATGTGTTGCTGAAGAAATGTCTGTTTTTAACAGCTGATATTCATTAACCAATGCTCAATTACTATTAGTTGTGTGTTTCATTCCAAATGAATGAGCCAGAATGAAAACTATTAGTGCTTTAAAAAAGCACTGAGCTGTTGAGGAGAAACCTTTTCAGAAAGAGATGGCTGAAAATTCAGTTATTTATTTAATTAGTCTACAATTTTAAATATAGTCACATCTGCAGTGTTTTAATGTCAAGTAAATATAATTCAGAATATAATGGATCCATTTTGGGCAGGTTGCAATGCCCCCAGCCCTGAATGAAGTTTTAGCAATTGATTTCTGCTGGATATCAAAAATCACAATAAAACCAATCCACCAAAGTAGATGAATGGCCACAGGATGACACCTGATGTCAGGTTATACAGCAATAACGCGCACTGAGGCGTGACTGTCAGGAAAACGACCCCTCCCAGTTCTAGTAGTGCTTGTATTTTTTTTTTTTTGAGCGAGTAGGCAACAGACACCGATACCTGCACACAGTGTGCACATCCATCCATACATTACTCCTCCAGCTCCCCATTCAACTGCACAATCAGGCTCAGCAGGGGCGCCGGTCTCCAGTCATTACAGCCAGTTAATTCTAACCTCATTAACAATGGAACCATAACAATAGTGCGCACAAAAGCAGAAGGTGTGGGTGGACTGCCTTCACACAGCGGGGGGAAAAAAATGCTTGGTTTTTCATAATCAACTGTCAGTCATTTGCTAAGATAAAGGCTTCTTTAAGGTTGCATAGGGGACAGAAGCCCACAGTTGCAATTTAATTACCATTTTGCTGGAGTTTTACAAAAGAGTATGCAGTGACATGACTATGGAGGATTGGCTTCATGAATAGAAAAGTGTTTCTACAAAAGAGAGAAGAGAGAGTTGAATTAAAGCCCTGACATATTCATTGAAAGGTACGATTTTTCTGACTCCTCTGGCCTCCTGGTTGAATGAGGAGACAAAAGATTAAGATGAATATTAACCAGTATTCTCAGTACTGGGAGAAAATCTTGGTCACTTTTCAGCCCTGTGACTTTTTCCCCCGCCACTTCACATTTTGTTCAGATTTTAGTCATTTTTCAATTGCCATAAGTTAAAAAGTCTTTTTTTTTCTGTCATTAGTAATTCAAATAAATTTTCTGCAGCCCTACAGATTTCTGAATTTTACTGAAATGGTATCCTGCTTCAACAGCAGCGTTGCTACAGCCTGGAGCACAAAAGCCGACAACACTTGACAAGGTGTGCACAATTTGCTTCGGGCAGTAGGTGTGAGCGAGACAAATCTGAATATTGATTGAGGGCATTTAATCCACCTTGGTTCCTATTGATATGTCAATCATCCTGCTACATCTAGTAAAGCGGAACAGTCTCACATGCGGAACAGTGGCCCAAGGACACCTCTCTTTTCTGTCATGTTTTAATTGCTGTTGGCACTGCACGCCTTGAGTCATGGTAATGAGTTAATGAAGTCATTGAGATTTAGTGAGCAGCCACAGGCTACGGACTTCCTGCTGAGAATAGTGCACAACTGAATATGGCTTTATTAACATTTCAGAAAAGTGCCACCAGTCACATCGGCTTCACTGATCACAGCAATTGTGATTAATTTTGCAGCCTGCCAGATCAGACTGGAGGGAGCTAGGTGGGTTGGGGTAGCTTTGGAGGTTTATGGCACCATATGTAGGCATTTAAATATTTCATCATGACTGGATCTCACAGGGGATTAAATCTTTTTTGCTTTGTTCATTTTTTTTTTTCAATGCACATACACCACACTATATACATAAGAACAATGTACTCTCACTGCTTGGAGCTTTTTATGTTTTACAGCAATGAATCAAACTGGAGTTAAAGTTGCTTTTTAGCCAGGAAGCTCTGTAAAATTTGTACAGGCTCCAATTTCTGTAAAGATGGATGACACATCTCCACGTCATCCCAATATACAAAAATTAATCCAAAGTAGGCTATCCTGGGTGCAGGTTGCACCATCTTGGATGGATACAATAACATTTCAAAGTCAATGAACATCCCTTGGAGTCCATTTAAATCAGTCATTAATATCAGTGACGTTCCAAGCTTTTCAGACTCAGACTGGAGAGACTGTGCAGCCAACATCAGCTGCCAGGTGCTTCACCAGTCTCAGGTTTATGGTAAAGACACTGTTGAAGTCAACTGCAAGATACTAATATAGTCTGTCAAGACCAAAACTGAGACCCTTTGGAACAGGAAGTTGACCCTGAAATGAAAGCTTCACAGGGGGGTGTGGAGGTGGGCGTGGTTTGGATGGTCACCTGAAGAGAGAGAGGCGGTGCAGCAGTGGGTGTGTTGATTGTCACAGCTGGTGTGAGCTGACTAATCAAGCGCCACTTTCTCTCTGCACTGGTGTCTGGTCTGAGTGAGAGCTGCGGTATTTTGAGTTGTTTTCTAAAAAGAGTCTGGTACCTGACCACTGGGCAGCAACAGCTGTGTGTCTTTTTGTGTTATTTTGTGCAGTCCACCAAATAGACTGGTCCATTGAACTCTCTGACTCCCTGTACTCTCTGCTGAGGGAAGAACCCACTGTAGCAGCAACTTATGCTACACTTACTACACTTACTTACATTACAGTGAATGTATATCAATTTGCTGATATAATTTTTTGATGTTTTCCAAGGATAAGGTTTTGGGGCAGGCGGATGTTCTGACAGATCCATTTAGGTTCCAAATATAATCTGTGCACATTCAGAAGCTCATGAGCAAGAAAATATCATGAGATGCTGTGAAAATGCTTAATTTTGTATAATGTAGTTTTAATCTATACATTTCAATTCAAATCCATTTTATGACATTCTCCAGTGAGCAGTAAAGCTTGAATTTAAATTGCATCTAATCTTGTTGTTCTACAACAGCAACAAAAAAAGGAGAAACCAGCCTTGTGGAGATGTATTCTTGCATTCTTTCAGAGATGATGTCAGGTAATTGTTTAAAGCGCCTGTCGAGCAATCAGTATTCTATGTGAAGGACTTAGGTAGGGCGAGTCTCAGTCGGAGGCAGGGGAGATATCTGACAGAGCCTTTCTCCAATCTAATTAAGTAATAACCCTCGCTGAGCTGAGAGGAAAATCTATAGAATTTATTTCCAGACATGCAGTAGCAATTTGTTTCAAAATGACAAATTGTGCATTCGTTAGATGCAAAAACATAAATAATTTTCTGAATTTGTTATGGGGGGTGAAAGACCCCATCTGACATTGTTGCTCGTTTTGTCTTGTTAAACTGACGCATTAGTGCTAGTTGAAAGAAAGTATGTCTGCCCTCTGCGCTTTTCACTTCAGCTCTGCCATGATGTTTTCACCCAGCTTCGGTTTACTCCTCATTTTGCACTCTGGGGCAGACTGCACAAATATTTTGGAGACCTGTTGAGATTAGCAATATGCTGCATAATGGAGAGCCACTTTAGAGGAAGAGGGCAGTTTGCAGATTGCAAGGTGAGAGGACCTAGGACTCCGATGGTTGGAGAGAGAAGGTTCCACACAGGCAAAACCTGCCATGCAAACAATTTCAAACATAGGTTTGTAAAGAGAACCAGAGAATCTCCCTTGCCCCCCAGCATTATGCAAACCATCAAGAAGATTGGTTAGCTGGGGATGCCTGCTTGTGGTTTTTGTTTGGCGTGGAACCCATCTCACACTCTAAAAAGCAGTTGGCCCAAGGATGGTGTGCAAACCAGGCACTTCTTTCTTCTTCTATCATTACTCTGTTGATATCATGTGGGGAAACAAATTGAAAGATGACTGAAGTGGAAAATGACTTAGTATATTGTAACTCTTTATAAACTGGTGAAGCATTCTAATTATGCATCAGAGCCAAGCATGAAATGTTTACCCAGGGAAACGACGACAGAGGTGTGCAACACGTACATGTCAATAGATGAAATACAATGGGGTCTTTATTAGTGTGTTTAATTATTACATTCTGCAGCTCCGAAGCCAACGCGCTGCCTCTGCCTTTGACAAAGCACCATATTTCATGTTGGCATGCGTTTCAGTCAAATGAGAGCGAGTCAGGTTGATAGATTGAGGGTCTGGAGAGATGATGCATTTCCCCTGTGATTGCTTTCATAGCCATTACTCACAGCCTGGGGTGATTAGTAGGCCGGCAGCTGACACCTCTGCTTGCACCTGTGTGACAGAGGCGTCTCATAGGAGGGTCCGGTTACCTCTGCCACAACACTGATCTTTGATTGCCAGGCTCAATCAATGGGCCAAAATAATGGATTATGTGCATTCCTATCAATCAGTCTGTCAGGGGAAGAAAGTCATGAAGGACGGACAGCAGCCATGCTATTTCCGCAAAGGGGCCGGATGACTATTACAAATATCACTCAAAAACTGTCTCTTGGAAGTCATTGTGTTACCTGTCGGAGGTATTTTGGGAGGAATATGTCTGCGCTGTCCTTGACCAGTCACTGCATGTAATAAGAGAGAGGGCAACAGTGATAAACTGTTAGCTTGATCCCTTAACTGAGGTAACACCCCCTGACAGCAGTCTGCTTTGGGCACAGATTTAGACTATTAGAGCTTTCACTATCTCATTCATTGTGCAAATTCTTTTGAAAGTGACCAGTGTGGCCCAATCCTAACCCACTTTGTAGAATTCATGTTAAAATCATCACTGCCTCACCTGAGTGACAAGCTCACAGGTAGTGTCAGAGTTTTTGAAAAACAGCTAACAGATTTTAATTTATGATATTTATTAATATTAAGAGCTTGATAACCAACCATTTCTCATTTATACATCCAACAGTTATGAAGCAACATTATCATTCATTTGGAGTCATGTTAATGGCCACCAATTGTAATATTCAAATATTCACTCTCTTTTAGCTCTGTTTTTGGTCTCTGCCAACTCTTGAGCAAAATATTGGGCCCTTTAGCTGCTAAATGCTGACCTACCATATGTTCACCAGCTAGTCTCTAATAATGTCTTTTTCCTGTTTGGTGAATTTTTATTTTTCAAAATAAATATATCCTTTAAATCTCCTACCATGCAAATGTGAGGCCTGCTGAACTGAGAAGATTCATTTGATAGGGAAAATGCCATTTCGACAATTAATGTTCCAAAAATAGAGCCCCAGACGGCAGACAGCCTGCGGTTACCACAATGGATGAGATCGTTAGCCACAGTGCCCTCAGAAGTAGGCCGTGGCCTCGGTCGGTCCCATTGCTCCAGTGGCTCAACCTAAACAACCAATTTAGGAATTAAGTCTTTCGCATAACCCTAATTGTGCATTAATCATCACTAAATTCCATTCTGTGTCACAACAATGCACACTGTGGATTTAGAGATCATCTTTTCAGGCCTTTAATTAAAAGCAAGATAGTAGAACATCAGCACAACCATAACGCCACCAGGGTTTGTGGAATCACTTATAGCTAAGAGGCTAATGGGATAGCTAAATGGTTTGAAGTCAATGAGCTGCCAGCACTATAGATATCATCCTCTGGAAACACTTTCCATTTTTTACTATATTTCCCAGGGGGCTTTGATGGGCAGCTGCATGGCTGATTCCTCCTGGTTTAATTTAATGTCTTCATGCTTCTCCTGTTTGCTGCGTCTGCCAGATGAACCGCCATAGTCAAAAGAGAGGAGGGAAGAATGAAAAGTCAGGTGGAGCTTGGGCCAAAATGTCATCTAGCTTTGGTCCAGAGGAGAAAAGCGGATGTATCAACTTCCTATGCTGCCCAGGTGCATTTGAGCACTCAGGAGTAATTCCTGAGATAATTTAATTTAACTTCCAGGGTGCAAATATTGACTCACTCTCTTGTAAACATTTAATCTTTTCAAAACAGCTGATTCTCGTTAATGAAAGGGCCAAATACTAATTCCCGGAGATTACTAATTAATAGTTGAGGTGATTAATAATGTAAAAGTCACTTTTTCCGCAACTCACCTCCTGGCGCAAAGGGAAAGCGTCTTTATTCTGTCCTCTGGTGTGCACAATAAAGCTACAGCGTATGGTGAGATCAGCTGCCATGTGACCGTCCTCGCCCAGGGAATGAGGACAGGCATGAATTTTATTACCTCTCCCTAGATGGACTGCAAAAGAGTTCTGGGCTGTTTAGACTGAACCTGATGCAGTATTGATGGCGCTGGTCGGGCTGGCACAGACAATGCTCTGAGTAGACGGATCAATGCCACATCAAGGGAATAGAGGCAGTTTAGTGGAGGGAGCACAAATGAAGCACATCTACATTGTGTGGTTTAAAATGGCACACAAACGGCACACAGGAGGCTGCTACATGAAGCCACAGTGGACCGGGTATTATCAGGAGAACAGACACCATTTACAGTGACACCGAGCAGACGTAAGTGAGAATGCTTCTTTCACGTCTAAAACAGGTCTGGATGTTTACGTGGACAGCTCAGTTATGTGGTATCACAACATCTCACATCAGTATCATGTTGCCGCTGTCGCCACGCATGGTTTGACCACATTCAACTGAATATTATAATTAAAAGACTGAGCAAGCAAACGCAGGCTTCAGTGTTGTAGCATGGATGCAGGAACAGTTCCTACGCTAACACCTCAAGTGCTTGGCTGTCAGCCTTTGCGCTTCATTGCCCACGGCCGCAGGAGTCAACTCTCTCTGCAGGGTCCTTTTGTGTTTTTCCACCATTGAGTACCTCAAAGACAACACAGGCTGGAAATTGCTTGGGCATCAGACATGCACATTAGTGTTTTATTTTACGTTTCTACATAAATGGAGTTATTAAATTTAATGGAGGATTTCCATTAGATGATTTAATTGTAAATACTGATTTGACTCTAAAATAGGACTGAAGTGCCCTGGAGCCCTGTGATGTCTCAACAATGGCTAATAGGATTTTGTTTTAATTCTGACTATTGAGTGCTCTGTTGTTGCCAGTGGATGTAATCCAGAAGCCATACAGCAGGCAAAGCAGAAATTTTAAAATAATGCATAACAAAGTGGGATACAAGATAAAAAACATGTTGGTATGCCATTGCTGCATAGCACATGCGGCTGCATAATTTTCAGTACATCATAGTGCTAGCAGTCTGCCATTAGCAATTAGAGCTTGTTCCTTCACAATGATCAGAACCTAAGAAACGCTGTGAGTTTGTATTCCACTCAGAAACAGAAAGATAGTTAGCTAAGCCAGTCCACACAAATTAAACTTCAATTCCCACATCAATGGTGGTGTCAAAGCTTCACCCCCTTAAGAAACACTAATATATGGGTGGCTGTCACTGCAGAAAAAATGCTAGTAATTACAGTTTTGGCCAAATGATACACATCAAAACAACAAGGTATATTGATTTCTTGGCAAGAAATGTCTTATCTTCTTGTTCTATAGTAGTTGATGTTTCATAGCTCCATCCACACACTGACCATGACACTGTATTCCCAATCTGAAGCTTCTGAAACATCCTTGTCTTACCTCCACTACTGTCGGAGTTCCTGAGGGATTTGCAGTTATGTGCAAAATAAAACAGACCAGCCAGTACACAATATATCCACAGGAAGAAGCAGTCAGAGACTGAACACACTGACACGCCGAATATCTTCTGCTTTACGCTGGCATATGGATGTTTCAATTTTGCCATATGTGCCTGAGGGGAATTCTCCCTGGAGCTAGCTCTTCCTCTTTCTTCTGCTCCTCCTCAGGGATCCCTGGCCCCCTCCACCATGGCGCCCATCATCCCAGGCATGCTAGCTGGGAGACTTTTCTCCACTGCGTCCTCCCCTGGCTTCTGTCACCAACCGCTGTCTGAGCATCTCAGCTGAGTCCCTATCTCCCTGCGGCTCCTGCTAGCTCTGCAGTGTACTGTGCCAAATGTGAGGTAATTAAGACACAGAAAACTCCTCCACTCAGTCGGGAAGGGGATTGAAAAGCTCATATCTGTCAGAAGCGGCAGCATGCAGCTAATTTTTCCTGATTTGAAAGTGCTTCAAGGGTGTGCCAATTACTATGTGCATATACTATAGGCAGCATGTCACTTGCATAGCAGGGGTGCGAGGGATAGTTTGGGGGAACAGAAAAGTTTGTTTGCATCTTGATGATGTTCCTCCTCAACTGCTCTGCACTACTGGTTCATCAGATAGGAGCCTGTCATGATATTCAACTTGGAATAAAAGTCAGAAAACAACCAGTTTCCCTTTGACTAAATCTCAGATCTCAGCCATTATGCTTTCCACAGATTAAGGTTTCTACCTAACAACAGCTTCATATCACCCACATGAAATTCTATGAAACCTGCAATGAATTAAAAAAAAAAAATGCAATTTCCATTCAAATGCTTAATGCATCCCACAGACAGCCTGAACACAGAATGGATGGGGTAGGTCACTCTGATTTATGTGCCTGCTAAACCCTTAATAGAATTTCATAAACCTTGGTGTCAGTGGTTTTAGTGTCACATGACAAGGATGAGCTAAATGTAGATCAGAATACAAATTAAGGGACAGTTTTTTAAAAAGATTAATTTAAAATCTAGAATGTAGAAGATATTTCAATATTTAGGCCTTTTTAAATTTTCCAGCAAGAGTCTCATCAAAAGTATATCTTGAAAAGTATCTTCAATCTATATAGCTTCACATAGTCACATAGGACAGGCTATTGAAAGAGAAGACAAATTTAAGCCCTTTAACTGAAAATCATGTAGAATGTCAAATTTTCCACTTTTTTATGTATTTCTTTGACCTTTTGTGGCAGCCAAGAATCCATTCTATTCAGTGCTGTATGAAAATCAGGCTTTTGAAACTTTGTTGAGATGTGGATTATGTTTCTGTTAACATCAAGTGTCAATCTGAAACTTTTATCGTAAAAAAAATGAATGCAAATACATTACTATTACAACCACTGGTTTCCATTTCATTCCTGAAAATTAATAATCAGACATGGATCAATTTTCCAAGTCTGCACTATACTACTTGAAATGATAATGCAGCTGGTAAAATGTAATGCATGTAGACTTGATGTTCCCTATGACTGGTTACACAACTGAAGCATTGTTTAACTGTCCGGTCATACTATCTGAAAATGAGTGGAAACATAGGAAGCCATTGATTTCCAATAATTTACGCTACTGAAAGTTTCTGTTCCATCATATACCAATAATTGGAACCCAAGGGTTGCCTGAAACAAGCCACTGTTTTTTCTTCATTTTCTTGCAATATATATCAAGAATATGTTGATTTTTCAAAAATAAAACAACCTACTGGTTTTAACCTTTAATGTGTAATCCTAACTGATTATGTATTGTGAGTACACTGCATTCCACCCAATATTAATACCAGTTACGTCATGATCAGACCTGATTCACATTGAAGCAGTGTGAGTGACTTCCCCTCCTGTGTTTTCACAGCCGTATCATATTCCCTTCATGCCTCACCCAGTGGGGGGTTAACAGGCTGGCTCGATATATGTGAGAACACCGACTTCCATCCAATACACTCCTTTCCCCAACCCCTAATGGCCCCGGGGGAAACTTCATTATTTATCGCTATTGAAGGGGCCTTTCAATTATAATACCTCAGCCCCCCCTGTCTATTACCCCACAGTCTGGGCTAGTAGATTGAATATCTGTAGCCTCTACCGGCGATAATTCAAATGCCCCACAATGTGAAAAGCTCATGGAACCTGCACTGGCAACAATGTGGAGGCAATTTGCCACTGTGGTCAGAGAGAATGCAGTGGTGTAATGTGTAGCAGGTGAAATGCAGTCAGTGACAGTTCAGAGATGCAGACATGGGTGAACCTTTCTTTCTCCAACCAGCAGCTCGACAGACTGGCTTTATCAGACCAGCAGAGCTTCTTTTCAGCATGCCAAGTCTCACACGCCTCATAAGTTTTTTGTTGTTGTTTTTTTGGGGGGGGGTTTAAGTGGAGCCTAATGCCAAGTGCGACAAGGTGTTGATCCCTCATCCTTCCAGCTCGTGTGTTGCATGATCAACACTGTGAAATGGATGCCCCAGAAAAACACCACCTGCTTCACGGAGAGGCAGAGAGACTCGGCATGTTGTCAAAGGACCAGGGTTCAGGATTTTGGGGCAGAAATGGAATATAATATTCATAATTATGTTTTTATTAGTGAAAAATCATCTAAATTTAAGAATTGTTATGTTTTAATTAGCCTAGAATGAGCCTCTTCCATTAAATCCACCTTGTTTCTATAGTGGCTCAGACTGTACAAGCCAAACACTGGCTCTGGAGAGGGACTTTCGTTACCAAAGGCCATCAAACATTCTCCTACACACTTGGAAAGGAAGCAGTGAGGGGTAATCAGTTGGTTGCAGTCTGTAACCTCACTGCCAGATGCCACTAAATCCATCACAGTGGTCCTTTAAATGTATCAGCGAGGTAATAAAAAATAACAGTGAAAAGGTTAGGTCGGCCCAGTTCAGCAAATTGGATTATCACTGAGAGCGACGAGAAAACTGTGTCCCATAACAGTTTGTCATCTCTGAATTCAAAATTAGTGAATTGTTTAGGAGCTCAGTAAACAATTGGCCACTGTATATTGATAATGATTACTGATTACCACAACAACGCGAGTCATTTATCAGCCTCTACAATAAGACTGGAGCTGCTTCACAGGGTTGTTTGTCTGTCTGCATCTGCTGGGGGGTGCATCCATGTGTTTCTAATTTAAATATGTGAGTGTGTACTTCTATTACTCACAGTGTGGATACAATTATTTATTTGCATTTTTGGGACTTATCTTTTATTAGGGAACAAAAAGCTGGTATTTGGCTGTGGCTAACTCTTACTCTGACAGAAACTCCTGGCAAATCCAAATGAAATGTTTAAAATGTGCATGTTAGAGAAAGAATCCACTTAAAAAACCCCAACTATCTCTGCCCCAACAGACTAACTATAAACTCTTCACGTCTGGCCAGAATCAATGAAAAAACAAGAAAGAATGACAGAGCAAATTAATACCAAACTCAAAACACGCGTTCCCCTCTGCCTTTTCAATTTTTCATATGCTGGAAATAGATTTGGAGATGGATCCCGACCCAGAGCTGATAAATTTTAATTTGATCCCTCCCATGCATCATTATTTGCACAATGCAACTGGCAGCCACGGCTCATGTGCTTGGAATGGCAAGTCGACATTCAAATTCTGCACAAAATGCGAAAATTTGCCCCCTTGCATACAACAAAAGGCAATCATTCCATTTGTTTTCCCACACAATGGCCTCTGGATAATAGTACTACGGGGTGGGGTTGGTGGTGGGGGTGGATGGATGGACAGGGGGGAAAAAAGCGACCAAGTTATCTGCCTTTCCCAGTCTCTGCCTCTTCGTTATGAATAATAGATTACAGATGAGAGCAGGAGTTTGCCTCGCAGGGAGGTGGGTACAAAGCTGCTTGAGGTCAACGTGGCAGAGCCCAGATCAGTCTTCATCGGGCCTGTCTAAAACACTTGGAGAAGTATCCTCACAATGCCCTTAGCGTGATTATATTTAACAGCTGTTTTATCACTCAAAGCATCCTCACTGACTGACAAGGGCATGACAGTCAATAGACAATGTCATGCTTTTCAATATGATAAACAGCTTGAACCAGCTATTTGCACTGTTTCCCCTTACTAAATATTCAGCAACCCAGTAGGAATGCTCTGCTGTTGTGCACTTAACACATTTTATCCCATTCGGCTGCCTTTATGCTTGCTATGCTGAAATCTCAGTAGGAGGGGAATGACAATGGCTGATTACCAGGTTAGGGGTATTCAAAAGCAACAAAAATCCAAACAACTGCCACTGTGTAATTTAATAAATGTAATCTGGGCTGAGAGGCATTTTAAACAGGGGAGCTTGAAAGGAAAAAGCTGTTTGATTCAAAGCCTCGACACTGTCCTTTTCAGCAGTGGATTAACAGCGCTCAGATCTGCGCCCTGTGCCTTTTAATGAGAGCGGGCGTTCACTGCTCACGTTCGGTCATAAAAATTCAATTACAACAAAACATTGGATTCAATTCCCACCGTATTCGCTGTGAAGAAGGAAAAGAAGAATAAGGAGGAGGAATTTTAAAAAAGGCTCAAGTGTGACGAAGCTTGGAATTCAAAGACTGGGACCACAACCAAAACACAATTCAACTGTTCGTGCCAGCCTCCTTCAATGTGCTCACACGTTGATGAAAAAATGCTCCACAGAGGGGAATATTTGGGGCAAAGTTCATTTTAATTCAGAGGAGATCAAGGCATTTTAAGTCACCTTATCTTGGATGGCCTTGCAGAAGAAGAGGAGGGGGTGAAGGTGGTGAAGAAGGTGCGGATTTAAAGCTGTTTAATGTTCCTCTCATCAGGAAATCATTCCCCAAGGGAGGAGTTGGAGGACAGAAAGGCTTGGTTCTCTTCATTCCCCACTTTTAAAGATGATAAATACTGCGTTGTAAACAGAAGTTAACGTTTTAATTTGACCCTAAAGAAAAGCCTTATCAAACAACTGGAGGGTTTAATATATTCTACACTTTCATTAAAGGTATATAAAACTCTGCAGCTTGCTAAATAAATTTAAGCCTCAGAAACAGGCCCGCAGATGTGATGCTTCAGCACATGGCGGGTTCCGGGTCCATCAAGCACGCACAGGCCCCCACTTCACTTTATTTGTGTACAGGACCCCGCTGATCAAAGATGATGAAAAATGGATCTAAAGGAGGGAAATTAGCATGAAAAAGTCCTTGTTTCTACTGATGCATAAAATATCTGCACTTACTTTAATGAGCAGCGATAAAAGTTGCCACACTGGGGGCGGGCAGCGTCTTGATTGATGCCGCGCATTACGAGGACGCTCCTGCGCCCGAGCAAACATCACAGCAGCCTTGTCAGCCCCGTTGTCCCCCGACTACCTGCATGCAACTCCTCTCCGTCTCATTCTCTTGCCATTGTACCTGCCAAACTCCCCGCTCTCCAAATCACTTCCCTTGTTCCGCTTTTTTTTACTGCTCAGATATTCTGGCTGCTCTACATTTCTTGCATATTCCCCTTCTCTCTTTTTTCCTCTCCGAGATAAAAAGCCTCCTTTCTCTTCCCTCCAGCGTACCTCGCCGCCAGACAAATAGCTCCACTTGTTTCAAAGTGGCCACAACAGAAGGACAATGATAAGAGAGCTGTCTCCCAACTGTCATTTCCTCCGTCTGCCCCCACATCTCAAATCACTGTAATTGACTGCGGTGTATCAGGAAGTGCTATTGTTCCTCCGGATACTCAAGAGTCTTGTCAGGAATTGTAGGGTGGCTTGTCATTCACTGACCTCAACGTATTTGCGCTGCAGTGGTATTTTGGAAAAATGCTACAAGGTGTTTGTCACATGTGTTAATTTCTCATTAATTCAGTCCTTGGCTAAAAGACGCCAAGGATGGCTAGTGAGTTGCGTTGATGAAGTGGAATCTCTTTGTGTGGTCGAAGTGCTCAGCGAGTTGCTCCTTTACAACCCAGTTTTCTTCCCGGTCCTGCTGCAGCTCAAAGTGAATGTCACACTGTCTTTCTTTACCAACGTGCATTTAACCTCGAAGTGAGCACTCTTTCTACTTTTTATCTGTACAGTAGCACAACGCCTCCCCACGCTTCTGCATATTCAGTAAAAAGAGGCTTTGGAGACGGGACACAGGACGGAGATGTTTGATCGCCTCTCCATATTGAAATCTGTCCTGATCTCTCTCTCTCCTTTAATGAGTGCCACAGCTCCAGCCCCGCTCTCTCCAGGACCCTATTAACACTTTCTTAATGGTTGTTCTGCAGAGTTCTTATCCAGCAGGTCAGCTGTGCAGCCTCCCCTGAACCAGACCATCAATCTGTATGAGCAGGGTAAACCTGTGGCCCAGTGGCAGCACGCTGTCAATCAAAACCAGCGGCCGGGTGAGCAGAGGAGCGACCTGGTCGGCTTTTTAGCCACCAAAACTGATTCCAGGGCCAAAGACTGCTCCCTGAAGTGGGACCTGCTTTCAAAGTGCTTAAAGACGTTTTTGTCAGTAAAGGAAGATTTTAAAAAAACTTTGGCGGGAGAGTAGCCAGTGAGCCAGTTTACATTCTTTTGATGGACTTTGCAAGACGACAGTCACATTAGGAGGCAGTGGGAGGCTGCTTTTCACCGGTGGCTTTAGCCACATAAACATGGTTTCATTTAAAGAAAACCACTCAGGTTAACTAAAGATCAGATCAGCCTCCAAAGTATCCATTCATTGATACTCTTACAATGCATTTATTCAGATTTTGAAGGACCCCTCTGATTCATGTGGTTTTTATGTTTGTGGATGAATCCAGGTTGTAAACAGAATCAAACAAGCTGCCATTACTATGGAGGAGTATCTCTGATAGAGCTGAGCAGTAACTCTATAATGTATGTTTAACCACATTTGTGCAGCTTTTGCCATGAACAAGCCCCTGGACATCCTGTAGAACCTCTTATATGTTGAAAATGATCATTGAGCTACAATAAATGCTGAGATTAATCAATGCAGACTGACTGATGAATTCATATTTCATAATTAATAATAATAAAAATAGGCAGAGTAACATGTTGGCACAGCACCTGGGCATCAGGTTTAATGCAGAGCGGCATTTCCTTTGATATCAGAGGGTTTTGATCATGGCAGCTCAACAAATGAAAGACGTACCTGAGGCTGCTGACAAGCTTGACCAGACTGTAGCATGCTTTGATTCATTTTGGGTTTGTAGATATTGGGCTATGAGAAGCTAGAGCAAGTGATGTATGAGATGCAATAGAAACATCAAATACACTGTGCTTGGAACTATTATTATTACTTCTTGAAAAAATATATTTTTTCTGGCATAGCTGTAAATGCTGTAAAAAATCATTTTGACTTGAAATGTTTCTTATTGATAATGCTTTCAGAAAAGGTGACAAGAATGATATCATTTGAATGTATGGCTCACTCTGCCTCATATATTGTAAGTGCTAATGGCCCAAGGTGTGGATGTAGGAATGCATTTCAGGGTGTTTTTTGTTTTATTTTGGCAATTATCTCCCAGTGTGTCTTTGGTTGTATTTACTTCCTGTTTTTGTGCTTTTCTATCTAATGTGTTCCACCTGTGTCTCATTATCTCTTTCTCCCTTGTGGATATAAGTCTTTGTCAAATCCCTTTGTCTTTGCTGGTTCATTGTGTTATGCCCTCCATGTGTCCTTCTTTCTTCCGTTGATCCCCCACTGGTTCCTGAGTTCCTACTTTTTGCAAGATTTGGATTTGGATCTGTTTTTGACTTTAATGCTTTTCTTTTCGGACTCTGCAGCCTTTTTTTTGTTCAACCCCCCACTGCACCTCTCTGCCTGCCTTTCGTCTGCGTTTGGGTCCTTTAATCTGAAACTCCTAAAATCTACTGTATGTTGTTCTTCAGTGTGCCCTTGATGGTCTTTTCACAGGTATTTCTCAGTCAAAACAGAAGTGTAAAAAGGCTTTGCAGGTGTCAAAAACACAGCTACAAAAGGACACACACAGAGCCGAACAAACTGTCTGAAGGTCGACGCAAGTGATGGTTACACTTGCTGGTGAGTGTGAGTTTCGCATCAGAGATCTCATTTTCCATCTCTGGTGCGACGGGCCTTCCGCGGTCACCGTGTGAGCCTGTTCCTGTCTGAGCCTGCTTTTTCCCGCATACCTTAAACAACACCGAAGGTTTTCTGCTTGTTTTTTTCACGGCCGGATGTTTTCATCTTCTGCCTCATCAGCCTGCAGTGTTGATTACATGGGCTGGAAATGATGATAGTGCCTGTGGGGCTCGTTGTGCCACGGCTTCTGATTCATTGGGAGGAACGGGAGATGACTGTTTCACAATCAGACCGGAGAAGTGGAACGCAGAGAGCTTTTTATACCCCGTCATCTAGTTC
Source organism: Psettodes erumei (assembly GCA_016785225.1). NCBI lineage: Eukaryota > Metazoa > Chordata > Actinopteri > Pleuronectiformes > Psettodidae > Psettodes > Psettodes erumei. Next base: position 880,104 of record JAFBJZ010000407.1, on the reverse strand, counting down.
TTCACAAAAGGTAAACAGAAAAGGCTAAATGAGAGGCAAACAGCTGTTTGTGCGGAACAGCAGAACCAAATGATTGGCATTTGCTTTGTGAGATTATTTTTTTTCCAGCAGTCCTTTCCCTTGATAGTCCCGAAGGTCCCTCAGCACTGCACTACTGTACAGTACAACTTGCTACATAAACAGCACACCAATTAGTGGCTCTTGCTCTCGTTAATGTGCTGAAATTGCACTGTAAATAAAAGTTGTGTGATAACATCCCCTCGCTAATTCTGCAGCTTCATAAAAACAATAATTGTCTGCCATGAAAAACCAATTTGACTTCCTGCACAGGGCAGAATTAAAAGTTGGGCTTAGCAAGGTAATGAAGTATGGCACACGCTAAGTCAAGGATGGAGGCTTTGTCTGAAGTAATCACTTCTCCGGATGCTGTGGCTTTGGCTGCGTTTCATATCAACAAGACTGACATATGGAAAAATAATTAAAATGGACGCGTTCAACCAATAACAGCTGGCGAGCTGCATTTTTAATGCGCCATCAAATTTGCACACTGGCTGTCAATCCACTCTCTCCAGTCGGAGGCGGAAAAAATTCCAATCAAGGCGTCGAGAGCGGTAATCTGGTTACATCAGTGGCTCCTCAATCCCGCAACCTGCACACTCCTCTTCAACGCACGCTCCAGCACACAGAAATATGTGCGACAGCGTGACAGTGATTTACAGTGTGGAGTTTTACTCAGCGACAGTGAGTGAATAGAAAAGTAAACCGCAGTTCTTCTGTGACAAGAACAATTAATATAAGCCTGCGATTGGGCTCCAGTCAGCGTGGGCTAGAAGCAATGATGTGTTGTAGTGTTGCATCACCACTGCCAGCAAACGAGGCGAGGCAAAGTTGCTCTGGCTCCCTCTTATCTATCTTATGAGATTATGTTTCCAGAGAACTTTTATACAATTACTGGTGACTGGAGCTTCAAACCGAGTTGTGCAGTTTTGCTTTTTTTTTTTTTTTTTTTTTTACACCCAAGGCAGTTCAACAGTGCGGTCCCATCTGACAGCAGCCTGTACACACACACACACACACACACACACACACACACACACACACATACACACAACAGATCAGCGAGCGTCCTCATTAGTTTGGCTCAGTTTGACAGAAGCCTCAACCTCCCTGCCTCCTCGTTTTGGACAAGAGGACAGCGGCATGCACAGGAGCAGGGGAGTGTGTCAATGTGCATCGATCTGGACAGATGGCTGAGGGGACGGGAGCAAGGTAAGCAGCTGTGCATGCTAAATAAAGTTTACCGTTAGTGAAAGATTGTCACTCTGGGAGTTTGAAACATTTGGAGGAATTTTGAAAAACGAACTCGAGTGTCCAAAAGAATGAGAAGGAAAAAGATAAACCATTCCGTATGAAATGCCAAAAGTAAACCAAGCCTGTAGCAGTGCTTCTGGTGTTCACCACTCTTTAGACCAACTTGGGACTTTGAGCACAGTGAACTCATGCAAGAAACAGATGGCCACCCACCCTCGCACTACACCTGACTCCACGCAGGAGCGAGGATTCAGAGGGAGTCGTGAAATTGTGGAAAAAATTAGATGTTCTAACACAAAAAAGGCTCAGCTCTGCTGGTGATTCGACTGCTGGGACCAAAAATGTCACGCAGCTCTCCTTGTCTGACGACACAGAAAAAGTCAACTACAAAAGACACCGTTATGTATGTGAATGGAAAGGAGACATCATTGCGTATTTGTGTCCCTTGCATTCATTCAGTTAAGCTACAGCAGCTATAACTGGTGATTTACAGCCATCACTGATGTCACTGCCCCCCAGGAGACTTGCTGGACTCCTTTTGGTATTTGCTCTCTTATTTTGGCAGTGACCTCCTCATTTTTCTTTGGTTCAATTTTCTTCCCATCTTTGTGATTGCCTGCCCTCCCTTTTCCACCTAAGTATCATTAGCCCTATGCCTCCCTTATGTATATAAGTCTATGTCCATGCCTTTGTCTTGATGGATTGTCTCTGTGTCTCCTGCTTTTCTATGTTGTTCAAGTCTTTCCTGAGTTTTTGCTTTATACTAGTTTAGGTTATTTTATTTTTTAGCACATTAAATTGTTGCTTTTTGTGTGTTAATAAATCCTCACTTCACCCCCACCCTTCAAGGAGCATTTTTAGCTCCTCGAATCTGAAACTCCAAACAACACTTCCAGTTGTAAAAAGCAAATGTGGAATTCACGTTTTCTCCTCTGCTCTTTTATTTGTCATCAGAACTGTCTGAAAGTTATATGAGCTCATATCATGTGTATTTGGTCACATAGGAAACATAGGTATAACTGTATATGCATATAAGTGAAACGTGATGGTTTTCCACACATAAAAAAGACTTCACATGAGGGATTTCAGTTGAATGCCATCAACAAACCATTATCAGCTGCTGGTGGAAATAAATGTTGCTCATCTGGACTCCTTGACAATGTGCAGTCTCAATAAAACTAGAAGACACTGCAGTCCAATCAAATGTTTCACTCAACTAGAAAAGCGTGTTCATCAACTATCCTGACTATCCTAACTTCTTTGAGAAACTTGTGCTACAGTAGCACATGTAGAAATCAAGCAGTTTTCCACTCAAGCCATTTTGAGCCGTGAGCAACTGGTCATTCAAGCCAAGCTGAAAACTGCAATAAAGTTGTTTTTTTTAATCCTTGCAGCTCCACTGTGGCCTTTTCATCTTTCACCATTGTTCCCCCGATATCTGAAACTACACCAACACCACAACAACCAAGACCAAGTCTTGGTTGTTGTGTTGACCAAGTTTTGTCAGTGACAAATATATTGTATTTCCTAGTTTTGTCCCTTTTTGTGGTGGGACTGCACCACATGTTCAAAACCTGTTAAGAGTTGGCATCTGGAATTGGGACACAGCTAAAAACAATTCTATATAGCCCAGAGATGGTTGGAAGAAGAGCACGACCCCTCTCTAAAGGCTGCTAAAAGGCATTTTAGGGAATGTAGGACACCACTACTGAAGCAGAATCACACAGGGTGAGCTGAGGGGAAGGTTGCAAACCAAAAAAACAAAAAAGGGAAATTTTCCCTTCCTAAACTTCCCTCCCCAGCGCTCATGGCTCATCTTGTTTCAGAGTTTCAGCACACAGGGTTGTTTTGTATCCCGCCGCACAGATGTGAAGCATCCAGCTGCTCCAACGCTCAACGATACTCAGCAACAGCCCCTGACCTCACCTGTCCTTCCCAAGGGCTGCACTGCAACACACAATCACATTCACACACACACACACAGCTTGCCACATAATTAACAACCAAACACACTTTCCGTCTGTAATAATTAAGCAGCATAACAGACGCCATGCTCACTCCAAGCCAGAGGACTACATCCTGACTCCTGAACCTCGTTCAGAGCAGATCTACCGAGACGTGGCGAAGAAGAACACATCTGTTTTCACATTCATGTCAAAACAGAATTTTTCCACCGACTGACCAGCGAATATGTATTTGCATTCTCTTTTTTTTTCTCCCCCAGCATTGTTACTCGCAGCCAGAGCAAACCAAGCTGTGCAAACCTCCTCAAAGAATAACAGCGCTCAGTATGATTTAAATTCAACTGGACTGTTTGATTGCTGTTAACCTTAATGCCACCAGTTCACATCAGCCCACAGGGCCTCCGGACATTAAAATCCATGTACAGATTTTGGATAAATTCAATGCAGGAAGGGATGGAGTGGTTTACTGACAATCAGTAAATCATTAAACCAGGAAGATAAATGACTGCGTTTTGTCAGAAACACAGAGGGTAGCGCGGGTTGCAAACAACTTGTATCCCTCAATCAGTCGAGGAAAGAGATAATATATGATGCAGCTGAATCTGTCCTGCTTCTGTGGATCTGAAGAGTGCTTGTAAGAGATGAGAGAGCGGGGGAGGCTTGGTTAAACTGTTCATTTCCCTCCACCACACTAAAGCGATTGTTCACCAGTGAAACGCTAAACATAATATCAAGCAGCAACAATACCCGACCCGAGCTTCAGACCAGTGCTTCATTGATTTTAGGATTCACACAACAGTAATACCTGCCTCTGGGCACAAGACAGCTGAACAGAGCCGTTGAAAAGACGAACGCTGTTAAACATCCATGTGCAAGGCTCTTGCGCATGCTTCGCTTGATTTTTTTTTCCTTCTTTTCTTCTCTTTATACAAAAAAATTTCAGCATCAGCAGACCTTTCCAAACGCTCAATCTGTCACGTTTCATTTGTTTTTTTGCAGCAGAGGAATCAAAGGCAAAGGAAAACACAGATTTGACTGCACAGATGCCAAACGTTAAAGCACACCCAGTGCTGTTGTTGTGACAAATATATAGTCGGGAGATGCCGGGGTGCTTTTATTGTGATATGCAGAGGGGTGGGGAAAATCTATTTAAAAGAATCGGGATTCATAAAACCTAATATTTTTTTTCTCATTATTCATCTGTGGTATAGATCATCAGCAGTGTTTTTTTCTTCTTCTCTGGCTGCATATGAATACCACACTGAAATGGACCACCTCTGGGGATGAAAACAACCGAAGCAAAAAAAAAAAAAAAAAGCAAGGAGAAAAACAGCTAATTTCATGTAAACATAAATGCAATGGTTCCTCATTAGAAAGACGAGTGAAGAGAAGCTTCCAGGCCCCTGCAGTTTTGTGCACTCGGGAGAAAAAAGCCAGGATACTTTGTTTCAAAAAAGGAACAGCCATTGCTGGCGGAAAAGTCACGCACGCCTGATGAGAAACACATAAATCTGACCAGGTATTTATTAAAAAGCCAGGACAGGTCATCAGCTGCTGTAATTAGGATAATTAGGAACTCAGCAGGTTTTGATAGCAAAGACAAAGAGTGGAAAAACACACAGTAGGCAGGACCGGAACCACGTTACAATTACACCATGTAGGTTTTTACTAGAGAGAGCCAGCCACTGTGAAACAGGCCTTCTCGCTCTGGCACAAGCACATTCTATTAAACATTGGAAAGCAGCATTGGGTGAAGGAGCTCACCTCCGCTACCCCTGCGAGGGTGACACGCACAAACACACCGGGCCTGATTTGTTGAGCCAAAATGGATGGGAATAAATCACAAGAGCTCGGCCGACATGGCTGCATACTAATCAGTGTATTACCCATGGGGAAACTCTGGCCCCCGACTAATGGCTGCATTTGTATGTGTGTGTGTGTGTGTGTGTGTGTGTGTGTGTGTGTGTGTGTTCACCTACTCCGCGGCCGGCGTCGCCCATCAGCAGGAGCTCATGTGAATTGTTAAGGGGTGCGGAAATTAAATCGGGAAACTTTTCACCCCCGCCTGTGTCTTGTTGATCGCAGAGTGCTGCTAGAGGACAATTACACAGAGGCCACGTTTGCATTCAGTGCGGTGTTGGCGGATGGGAAGAGTTCATTCAATCTCCTGCGTAGGGAAAGAGGAGAGGAGAAAGAGAGACAAGGCACTCTACCTTTCTGATGGCCTCGACCCAGCGTCACGAAGCCGGAGGAGATGAAGTTGTGAAGGTCGGCACCTCCGCTGCTCCGGACGCTCTCCTTCCCATAGTGGAGACCTGGTCACGCACACATGCATGCGCACACACAGACGCAGAGGCGGGCATGAGGGCCAACATGCACAACCATTCACATACGCACATTTATGGTGAAACGCACAGGGGGACATGCACGCACAAACGCACACACATACAAATCAGGCAGACATACACACACTGTGTTAGTTTATTCTGATCAGTTTAGCATTACCAGCAATGGCAAGGCAGCTAAAACAGTGTGGGGGTCAGGCCCTCCTGAGATTTCAAAAGAACCAGAACCAGAATATGAGAGCAGCAAAAATCATTGATGTTCGACGAATGATTTTTTGACTTGTTCCCCTGTGAATCTGGGGAGAGTTTTAGCCTGTGAATCCTTGAAAGATTATTGGTATAAACAGAATAGATGTGCAACCAACCATAATGAGTCGCATGCAGACAGTTCTACATTTTAAAGGGGAAATCCAGAAACTGCACCTCCTCTGATATTCTGCTTCACAAGCTTCCAGGACTTGAAAAATAAAAGACTATGCAAGGTAACACAGGGCTCAGGAAATTAACTACCTGTGTGTCGGTAGGGTGAAATAACTGACCAATCAGTGCTGAGTTTGTAATTTACATTAATGAATCTCAGAGGCAGTTGCACCAATTCAGCCTCCCACCCTTGCTCTATGTGTGTGAGCAGAGTATCTCAGCCTCGGCTCTGTGTCTAATCTGGAAGTGTAATATGATCGCTTTCAATATTGAGTGATCTGCCAATTATTTTCTCGATTAATTGAGCAATCCCAGTGATTCCTTTAAACCTAGTGTAGTCCATGTTGTTCTGAGATTACTGTAAAGTTTCTTAGAACCACTGCATTGCTCTAATCCCCTGTGTGTTTATTCCCTCAAGGACACAAGAATCCAGACTGAGTGCCTGTCTCTCTCTCTCTCTCTCTCTCTCTCTCTCTCTCTCTGGCTGTCCTCTCTTTTCACTCAAGATCTCTGTGCTGGACAATCAGCAGTCCTTCGTCCTCTCTGCCTTTCTTGGCTGCCGGTGCCTCATATGGACCTTTATCCTCCAGGAATCCAAGCCTTCTCTGTGTCTTTCTATCCATTCATGTTTCCTTTCCCCACATGTGCTAATGGTGTGCTTTTGTCTGTTGTATTTTTCTCAGTAACTTTGGTCTCAGTTTATGCTTTGTGTCTTCTTTAGTCATGGTGGAGAGGTCGTGTGGCTCATGCTGTATCTGTTAGCAGGACATTCTGTGCTTCATCTTCTCCCAGATCATACAGCACAAGGGCTCCTTCGCTCGATCCCTTGCTCTTCCTGAGGTTTCTTTCATTTTTTTCAGTTCCAGTAAATACATTGAAATGTCTTGTGTTGTCCAGCAACACTCACAATAGAGTTATCTTTCTTTATTCCACGAGCCCATGATGCAAATTCACTGCTGACAGTCCGGTCAGAGACTCAGGCTCATTATGCTTGCGGCTAATGTAGACTCCAGCTCCTCACCCCCTCCCCCCACCCCCAGCACAATGGTATGACACCATTGTCCCCATTGGCCTGTGCATTTCCAAAATTAAATTATTTTTTTTTGCCATCATCAGGGGGCGTTTATAGGTGGTGTTGCCAACTCAGTGCCTTTGTAGCTACAGCTTGGTTTTTCAGAACTAGACGAACCAAAGCATCTACATCTACATCTACAACCAACTGTCAGAATGATCCAAATTATTTTTCTGTTGTATAATTCATGAGTTCTTCGTATCACCTCGAATGATTCATCTTTAGGTGGTCACAAGTCAAAGGCTGGGGATCACTAAACTAAAATAAAGTGATAACATTTACTGGGACAACTGTTAAAAGAGAGTATTTGGGCTTTTCCATTGTGTTCTCGATGGACCCACTTGTGTCTTCTCCCTGGTGTCAAATAGAAAACTTCCCTGCGGTGTTGTTGTTTCCCTCAGGCATGGATGGAGGGGAAACTGTGGAAATGTGAACCACACAAGCAAAACACGGTGCAATGATCTTTGGGGATAAAAAAAAGCAATATGTTTTCAGCACCAACACAGCAATGCACTTTGAACTCAATCACACCTCTCCCAGCGCTGCTTTCATGGCCGCAGATAGAGTATCTGCTGGGGTTGTGTTCCCGTTCCATCACACCGGCAATTCTGTGCGTGTCACACACACCAGCTACTGTTGTCTTCCTTTGTCACCTTTGTCATTGGAAGGCCTCTGCACGACCCACTGCGACAACCCTTGAATCTGAAAGACCCTTCAAAAGCAACTCCCTCCCACCCCCCTCCGCTATCCTCCTGCTCCTATACCCAGCTCATTAAGGTGAGGTAGCATGAAGAGCCTGCGGGGGGAAGGCTACGCATTATGAATTTATCGTCCTTGATACAAAGAAATTCGTGACTTTCACCTCAACAATGTGCCACGGAAATGAGCGAGCGCCGGAGCTGGCGGCCACTGAGGATTCATATGGTAATACTTCTTTAATCAGACTTCTTCACCGGACACCTACACCTCTGAATTACCTCTGAGAGTGGAAAAAATATGAATAATAACATAATTATGTCTTGAACCAAGCTGGATATGGTGCTGCGTGGCTGGCATCGGGGAGGTTATCTGACTCCAAGGTCGATTAAGCTTTAACATGGCCAGGCAGAGGTAATTTACATGCTGTACTGATTTTATAGCATTATCAGATGCCGATCTGCTGGAGTGGGCATGGAGCTGTGTACATCATCTCTATAAGGGCGTTCAGCTGGAGCTTGGCATGGCGTATCGTCATATCTTTATCTTCCTCTTGTGCTGTCCTAGACTGACATACATGTTGAACCTCTTTAGAAAAAAAAAAAGCTTTTTAAATGCCATCTTGGCAAATACATGTCCCTTTTAACCCTGCCCCTGCTCATGAAACTAATGGTGCAGTGCAGCATCCTGATCCACACCGCTCCATAATTAACTGTTACTGCCACTGGAAAGAGATGCTGATGGATCCCTGCCTTCACGCCCGAAACCTCTGCACGGGCACACAAATACGCGCGTGCGCTCGGCCAAAGGTCGGGCTGTATAATAATGGGCAATAATGAGATCTAGGGCAGGAGACAATTAGGTGGGGGTCTCTCATTCGCTGAGCTTTAACACAGGTGCACTCAGGAGGAAGCTTATATTAAAACATGTTGATGCAGTCAGCATGGAAATGTTGTTTTAAACATGTGGGTGATGATTATCTGGCCAATGGGGAACCAGCGAGGTCACAGCGGAGATGTTACGCAGTAGCTGCAGATTTCAAGGATTAATTGGAGGGAGGTTATGAGTGGGGGGGTGGCTATGTATCTGTGTGAGTGTGAATATAACAGTGCCTACTGGTGAATAATTAGCATAATTAAACAAATGTTTTGTTATTTCGGCAAAACCTGAGCAGCTCTCAGAGAGAACAAACCACACGCACATGCACACAGTTAAAAAAATATCTGAAGGTCACGTCCAAGCTGCTAAATAGCTGGGAATGTTATTCTATCATCACGACCTCTAATTGTCCACAGCAGCTGACCTTTAAGCTCGGGAGGCTGCTCATCTCTGACTGACTCACAACCCAGTGCACACATCCCTCGAGTGCTGTGTAGGATCTCAATACACGCTGTATAGATACTGGCTGAAGGCTTTTCAACTTCCACATGAGCCGTGCTCTGTGACACAGTCATCCTTCTTCTTCTGCTGTTTATTCTGACTCTTCTGGTGCAGTAAACGCAGCCCCATAACTCACAGTCCAATTTGCTTATTCCCTTTTTTTCTCTTTTGCCCAGCTGCTTTTTTTTTCTTTTTACAGTAATTGTTTTTCCTTTGGTTTCTGTTGCGTAAACTGAGACAGAGGAAAACAGCCACCCTTTGCACTACCTGAAAACTATATTTCATCATTCTGCACATTAAGGAAATGTCAGAGAGGAAACCGAGCAACACTTTTCAAAAACAAAAACAAAAAAAGAGGCAAATCTTAGCTTGTGGTGTGCAGTAAATAAATCAGCTTCAGCCAAGCAGAGCTGCGGGCCAGACTGTATTACCCAGAGACGCGGTTATTGTTTACTTTAACCAACGGCGAACTCCTGTAAAGGTAGCTACTCCTCCCTTTCAAGGTCTGCTCCTTATTGTGGCTGTGGGGCGCTCTGTGTTTACACCCCCGACCTACAGGAGGATCTGAGCCCCACCACAATGCAGAGTGGATGTGAATAAAAATAGCAGCACTTGTGCTGGTATCATATTATGCTGTCTGTACTGTTTTTGCTTTAGGCCCTTCTTTTTTAAAAAAAAAAAAAAAAAAAAAGGGAAAAAGGCATATATCATTCTTGCAGTGCACCAAGGATACCGTGTCACCACACAGGGCCTGCAATGTGGAAAAAAAAATAAATCGGCGAGTATTTTTAGTATTGAGCCTAAACAAAGCTCTGAGGAGGAGAAGATGCTCAAAGCGAGGAAGTGATTACTGCTGGGAGCGACAGGGCATCATTACATGTTGAGGATCAAAGGAGAAATGGATGTTATTCCCACTCTTGACATAAGTTGATAGGATCCACTCGGGCCCTTTAGCCACTTGCTTTATGAGGTCTCTCCACCTGATTTACAAGTGTCTCCAAAAAAACCCCTCTGGAAGCGAAATGCCATTCTCAGCAGCAGCGACTCCAGCAGAGGAGCCTCTCCTTAAGAGGCCTGCCTACCCGCTCTGTGCCAAATGCCCATTTAGGCGCACATGAATATGCATTTTCAGTGAGAGCGAGTGGGCTCCCTCTCCAAAGCATCATAGAGCTCCCAATTTATATGCACACATTAACCACGCTTTCGCCCGGGCTGTCACTGCCTTTCATGTCCAACCCCCGTTAGAACTGCTGCGGTCCCTGATGCCGGGGGTGGGAGGTGGGGGGCTTTGGCTGGAGTAGACTGAGCCGAAGAGGCCAAGTTGTGCTCCCTTTGCAGCAATTGTGTGCAAACAGGCAAAATAGTCGCAGTCAGAAAGACAGACCTTCACTGAGTACGAATGCACGCAAGGTCGAGCTGAAGGCAGGCTGCCACGTGCAGCTGCGTATCAGCCGTGTCCCCAGCATGGCTGGCCAGTGACCATTAGAAATAGACTGATGCAGCAAGTGAGCAAGGGAGACACTAAGTGAATGAACGCAGACTGTGGTCGCAACAAACACTGAGCCGCGGGAAAATGTTCCCAGCGAGTGTTTGACAGATGTGGAAGTGGCAGAACCAGGCCAAGTTTACATGACGTATAAGACTGGAGATCCCCAAATAGGATGCACAATCTATTTTTTTTATTATTAATCAAGGACAAGGATGCAAAAGCATCCAAAAGCTCCAATCGACCATAAGAAACAACATGTAACAGGTGGCGTAATGTTTTGCTACAAGTCACATCTTATGTGATGCCCTGTCAACCCTCCGCTGCCCATTGCTGCCCTGAGGCAGGGGGACACTTACAGAATATTTACGTGTCGGTACATGTGATGAATAAATGGAGGAGTAGAAGGCATGCTGTTGTGTTTTGTGGTTGGAACATACATGTGGCACACTACTAGACATTATGCTATAGAGTATTAATCTCTATAGAGGCAGAATTGTATTTGTTTTCGAAAACATCCGTAAACTGTAATGTTGTAGTTACACCATGCCCAGTGATAGAGTGTTTTTTTATGTGGAATGCTGTCAACTAATACTGACAGGTACATTTCTACAGGTCTACAGGGGAATATAAAGCGGATCAAAGGAACCTGATTGGATTGATTGGGTCTTTTTAGATTAATAGCGAGGACATTAAGCTCGAGGGCATAAAAGCGAGGAGACCACATCCACCAATCAGAAGCAGTTATTAAGCAGTTTCATGCACAACATTCAAAAATCACATGGATATTTCTTAAACCAAGAATTATCCAGATTTGCCATGATTGAAAATATGAAGATCATTTTGCAAGCTGTAGGATGGACGAGGTTGGAGGTATAAGGAACGGGAAAATGTGACGTCATCTTCTTGTAGTTTCACACAGAATGATGACCCAGCAAATGAAGACCAACAACCAGCGATAAGGGTAATCAATTTTGTAGATTGATGTATTTTTTGAAGAATACATACCCAAGATCCCATTTTCTTCACAGGTCCTGCACACTGAAACTATATGCCTTTCTGTTTGTCTTTCCGTCTCAGTGACTCCTTTGTGTTTGTCATATCTCATTATTTTCCATCTGTGTCCCTCTCCCCAAGTGTCTCTGCCTCTCTCCATCTGATAAACACCTGCTTTGCCTGAGAGCCATGCTGGCGCCGACTGGCTTCCTCCGGAGTCCTTGTTTTACCTGCCCACTTTTTAGCCATATTACCAATTTATGTCCCCTGTCTGCTCTCTGAAATCGCCGGGTTAAATCACAAAGTGCGTCGCCGCGACTGATTCGCCCGGCGACTGACTGAGGGGTCATCACTTCCAGCCTGTCAGAGGCTGCGGGGCCGTGCTACCTTGCCAGCCTGCAATTATCTCCACTAGCAGGCCCTTCTCTTCTCCTGTCGCTCCCTTCCCCGCGCTCTCGCACTCAAATCAGATGATTACTGGATGTTAACAACGACGATTACTCTGCTGACAGAGTGAGCACAGTGGGTGTTCTTTGGAGGGGAATACAGAACTTTCCCCAGAAATAATGAATAGGCCGTATATCACAAGTGTATTACGTAGACACACTTAAATAGATGTAGGCTGTGGGTTAAACCACTGAAATCTGCCTTCGAGCTGTGTTTGACCAACAGTCATGACACATAAACTCGTGGACGCTTGTGAAGCATTAGAGCCTGGAGTGTTCAGCGCAGAGAGAGAAGGGCTCTTACCGTGGTTGGATTTGGAGGTGTGAACAGGGGTGTAGTGGTTTTTGGACGAAGTTCTGACTGGCGTGTTGTCTTTGGGTGAGCCGTTCATCGCTGCAAAACTCTCACAGTCATATTGCGATATCGGGATGGGCCCCTGCTGCCTCAGGATGTCTGCAAGGGCCCTGAAAAAACAAAACAAAAAAAAGCAACAACTGTTAATACTGAACCAAAAAGATTTTTTTTTTCTTCTGTAGTTTTTTTTCTCTCAGTGCAGCTGAACTGAATTAAACATAGAGTGATAGAACGGCTGTTTTTGTGAACCAAAAGGCTGTTAATTGTTTAGACAGTGTTGTGCTTTTATAGGTAATTCAGAGCTGGTGTTTCTTCTTCCGCTTTAATTTTTTTTTACGGCTGGGAACATGACGAATGTTCATTTGCAAGAGAGACAACGCTGGATGTGTGAGCATTTCATCTAATTGGGTTGAATTTGAATGTTTTTCAGACCGCACCAGGTGCATATGGAAGGATGAAGCCCTCGAGGGGGGGAGGTGGAAGAGAGAGAGAAGCAGTCATGATGAAAGAAAGTTCAAAAACTATTAGTTTGCTTTCTCTGGCATAGCTTTAGAAAAAAAAGGAGATCAAATTACTTCTGCAAATGCTGCAGCAGCTCAAAGTTTTTGTACGACAAATGGTATCACTGGCCTAACCTTTGCTTTTAAATGAATATTTTAGCTTCGCCCTCCTCCTCTTCCCACTCCTTATTGAATGTGCAGCGGTGCATGCATGTCACATGACCTTGATACAGCGCCAATGTTAACACTATCCATTATTCACAGTCTTAAGATTGCTCGAGTGTTGAATAATGCATTCAACAAAAAAAACCCCATTCAATCTTGAGGAAATAATGTGTGTCAGCATTTGTTCACTGATGTGGGTACAGTCTACAACATGTGGTCCACTCATGTATGATAACTTTCATGCGGGGGGGCCCCAGGAGGAGGCAGGAGCCGGCCGAGGAGTAGAGATTCACTGCACTTGCCATGGTATCCCATCTCTGCAGAGCATTCATGTCGAACCCGAGCACACCAGACAGTCATGTACCGATATGCAGATGATGGTGGGGTGGGGGGGCAGAGGACTGGGGGTATGTAAGTTGTGAAGTATGATTTTTGACAGCTGGCCGCCTTGACTCCTCATGAGCCAAATGCTATTGTTAGATTCAAACATGAGAGGCACCATCCTATCTTAGGTTAATGGGGGAGGAAGATTTTTTTTTCTGCAATAAGAGCTAACAAACATCCAGTGTATATTTTGGCCATCACTCCCACACATAACAGATGTATGTGCAGACACTCTTGCTTCATGAACACCAGCTGACCACAATCACTGCAGTAGTTCAATGTCAGGCTTTCATTCTTTGGGACTTTACATCTGCTGCAAACCTAATAAAGAATCTGATCTGAACGGTGCTCATCAGTTTGGCTTCAGATAACAATCTGTTAGTTAATTATGACGTGCAGCTCATTTTCTCTTCATTATTTCTGATAGAGAGAAAAAAAACATCCTGACCTCAATTTGAAATATAAATACATTAAATGATGACACACTGCATGACAAGAGTCCTGAACTTTGACCTCTGTCTGCAAATGGGGTCTACATGTCTGTCCATCCAGTCTATACTGTAATAGTGCCAATGAGGTGGGACACTTTCTTTTTCTGTCTTTCTTAGGGAAGAACATTTCACTTAATAACATACTGAGCAGCATGCAGATCCATGGGTTCACCACTCATATTATTAAACACTTCTACCCACTTACCTATGTATATTCATTTCCTGGGGCGGCTCTGTGGCTTTATCATAAGCAACTTTGGCCGACACTCCCAGCACTATGATGAAGGCTATGATCCCACAGGTGATATAGACTGCTGTGTTCGTCTGATCCATGCTCGGATCGTACGGGTCACCGGTCGGGGTGGGCGACGGGGCGGCCGTCTGCACCCACTCCGGCGTTTGGTAGTTCTTGCAGGCTTTCTGATCCAGCCGGTCTTTCTTGTACTCGCAGCAGAAGCGCAGGTAGCACGTCCCGCAGCAGTACCGATGGTCCGTGTTGTTGCACTCGAACAGTTTGTCATACTGCCCGCTCACGTCGTAGTAGCCCAGGCAGGTGTCGTGGTTGCTGGCGGGCGCCGGCGGCGGCGGCGGCGGCGGGGTCTTCTGCGGCGGGGCGGACGTGGGGACAGCGGTGGCTCGGGGACCCTTCCGCGGCGCCTGCTTGGGTTTTTTGCCGCCGGTGGCGGCGCTCAAGACGCTCAGCGGGTCCAGGTATATCAGCAGCAGCAAAAGGTGCCTTATCCCCATGGTAGTGCGAAGAACTCTAAAGTCTTACGTTCTGGCGAGGACGTTTGAACTCTGGTTAAAACTGCGAAGGCTCAGTCTTGTGTAAGTTTCGCTCTGCTCGCTCAGCCTCCCGTGTAGCCGTCATGCTGGAGACAACTCTGTGTAAACTGTGGTCAAGGGCATTCTCTGATATTATGAGGCAACAGACAAACTAAAGCCCATCGCGGCCGAGCCGGGAGCGGTGGCCGGAAAGCAGCATATTCTGTCGGGCAGGAGGGAGGGAGGAAGGGAGGGCAGCTGATGGCAGCGCGGGGCTCGGCGCGCTCTTCTCCCGGCTGAGCGGCGCGTCGCTGTCCGAGGTGCTGATTCCCGGAGACCCCGGTCTCTTCTGCTC
Organism: Psettodes erumei; assembly: GCA_016785225.1. Classification (NCBI taxonomy): domain Eukaryota; kingdom Metazoa; phylum Chordata; class Actinopteri; order Pleuronectiformes; family Psettodidae; genus Psettodes; species Psettodes erumei. The sequence continues at coordinate 864,973 of JAFBJZ010000407.1, read as the reverse complement.
GAGTCAAAGTTAAGGCTGCGGAAACACATAAGCCAAGCGGTGCTCATTAGGTATTACCCTCACGTCAGAGGCGCGTCACTATTAATTAGCAGGCTCCCGCACTACCGAACAACCTGACAGATTTCAGTTATTACAATCAGTGTCGCTGTAAGTCGTCCTTGTAGTTTGGATGCGGCGTCCAACTTGGTAACACACACATCACGATGCCCTCCAAATATGTTGCACTCATGTTTACACACTACCATCGCTCTACACATCTGAATAAAGGCGCATGATTATTGCTATTAGATTGTTCAAATAAGACTGAGATGGAGTTGAATACATTTTTTTTAGTGTAAAAGCCAGCCTACCTCTGTTAGGATACCCGCTGGGGAGTTGCTCTCTGTCTGGGTCTCCGAAAGTGAGCAGAATTTCAGAGCTCTAAACCTCTCTCCTCTCTCTCTCTCTCTCTCTCTCTCTCCCGCTCTCTGACTCCCTCCCTCTCCCTCCTCTCCCTCCTCTCCTCTCCTCTCCTCTCTCTGTCTCTCTTCTCTCCTCCTTCTCGGCTTTCTCCCTCCCTCTGTCCCTTACATCACTTCAGCGCTGGCGTCAGAACTCAGCCAAGTGTCGGTAAATCCCCCCCAGCCCCACCTCCTCCTCCTGTTCCTCCAACTCGCCTTTCTCAAGCAAGCGAGCCGGGTTATTGGCATTAACACATATAAATGAAACGGTTGGGCAGACCTCTGTCCGCAGAGCCGCGGTTTGCTGGCTGTCTCCACTTCGCGCATCTTTGCGCTCACGTTTTCTCGACCCCTTTTTCACTTTGCGCACACACGTCTGTAAACAAGCATCGGTTTCGGGATGAAACAGTAATTGGCTGTGCCCTCCCTGTTAACACACTCATTATTTCAGATAAAATCGTTCGGCTTTGGTGTTTTGTTGCCGTGGCACCTGGGGTATTACGGAGAGCTGTTGGGCTGAATGAACCATCGAATTGTTTCAACACTGCAGCACTGAAATTGACCAAACTCCCCTACACACAGCTCGGTCCTTTACACAAACACATTTTATATGCTACGTCTTCTGTTGTAGTCACCTGTACTCATGGTCACCAGTGGAAGAGGATCTCAAATGAAGATGCTCACTAATTGCGCACCTCCAACCGGTCAAATCAGCAGTCTGCTTAATGGAAACCTTCACACGTCGCTCCCAGAGCCACATGTGCAACCAGCACTTTTTCGATCAGGTGTCTTGACGTCAGCAGCGACCGTGAGGTGTGGAAGCTGCAGGACGAGAGCGTTACCTTAAATCGCAGCTTGGTTGGACGCACGTGCAACGTGATGAGAATCCTACAGCACATTGTTTCTGGGCAGCGTTTCTGGCAGGCAGGAGGCTGTAATGATGTGGGCCAAAGGAGAACGAGTACAGATCAGAGGAGAGAGAGGGAGGGAGTATCATTAGACCCCGGAGAGATAAATCCACACGAAGTCTGCTGGAGGAATTAAGTCTTTTTCTCTTCATATACAGCAAACACAATGATCTCAGATCAGTCATTTGAAGATGTTAGATGCGATTTTGTGTGTGTGTGTGTGTGTGTGTGTGTGTGCGCGCGCGTGTGGAGGGGGGTGGGTTTTGATTAAAATTTCTGTATTTTCCAAATACCCATTTTCCAGCGCCACATCAAGTCCAACGCAGCATTTTACTGGGTGTGTAGTGCAATGGGAAAAGTCACAAACAGAACACAGCAATGATCACAGAAAAATGGAGGAAAGTCAGAAGCAGTGAATCTGTGACACAAACGTGCTCCTGAGAATGTGTTTCTGCAGTATTTTGATCCTAAAGCGAAATGCATAGTTGTGGTTTTGTGTTATGATTTGCAAGGAAAGCAGAAGGGCAAGAAGTAAATGCAGAATAAGTCATGAAAGGAAGTCAGGGGGAGTTCTGTCATCAAAATGTTGAGCTGCAAAACAGGCATCAAGGCTGCTGATATTACTATGAAACTGTGCTGTTTTTATACTAAAGGACTGCTCAAATCACTTATAATGGCCAACCCACAGAGAATTCTCACCCCACTCTGCAGTTCCCTTCGCTCCATAATGTGACTTATACTTTTTAACTCATTGTTAAACACACAACTTCACTGTTTTGGTTCAGTACAGAAGCAGCAACAGGAAGCTGTTTTCTGTCAAAAGCTCTGATTTACCCACTGTACAACCCTCTCCTATAGCAGCAAGTAGCAAAGCTTAAAGGGGAGTGACTGGCGGGAATTGTATTCATCAGTTGGACAGAAACACAAACTGTAAATGAATGCTAATGTTGCTGCAGATATGGTGGATGTGAAATTAAGAAGATTCCATAAAAATTTAATTAGATTGAGAATATGTTAGATGTTTTGTTCAAGTACATGTAAAAAAAAAAAAAAGCACACCACATGATTGGGCAAAGAACAAGCATGTTTTATGGGTCATATTAAAGATCAGAAAGAGACTGCAGTTGTAACATTTACACAGCTGTTATTTACAGCACAGCTGGCCTGGACTCTCAAATCATTGCTACACTGGACCTCTCCTGTGTGTGTTCCTGCTTAGGAGAGTTCTTGCTTTAATGCAAAGCGAAAAAATGCAGCTTTAGAACTGAAATGCCTGCACTCAGCAGGTCAGGAGGTGAGAACACAGTAATTAAAACTCTGCTAGTGTGCCAACTGTCCAACATGACCTGCCCTACTTTTTGTAAATTTAAACAAACTCAAGTCTGTGTACAAAGATCCCCATTGTACACAGTCATTTCCAGGATTTGGTTGGTTTTCTATATTTTAATATTTTCACAAAAATCACATGGAGAGACTCAAACCAACAGTGAATAAAGTGTAGCTACTAACAAGTATTCTGCTTGTTTCCAAAGCCTAATGTGTTTCATTCCTCTCACTGTGGTTGTTAAAAAAACATCAGTGAATGATAAAGGGGAAATTAAAACGAGGAATGAAAGACAATGTGAAAATGCGGAGTAAAATAAAATTTATTGGCATCAGGAGGAATAGACTATGTTGCTTAGATACCAGCAGGAAGTCCATCGCCATGGGAAGTGGCCCTATGAATTTCCAGTAATGAAGGAAACTTCCCTACAGAGTGTAGCCGGTGGTGGTGAGGGGGGAAAGAGCTTCAGTTTGGGATGTCTGCTGAGTGAGAGAACACTTTTCAAGTTTGACAGCTCACAAGCGATTGGCTAACAATTGGATGAAATCAGGAATGAGCTGGTGGAGCTCAGAGATAGTGGGAAACTGTCACATGTGACTGTCTTTGTCATTGAACATGTTACTGAGCTTCAGCAACCTCAGAAACACACACTAGAGTGTGATGACTCGCACACACATAGCGGAATGAAGTTCACCTCACTTCCTGTTTTATTTTGTCATGCCTACCATGATGCATTTGTTTTACTTCCTGCCATAGTTTCAGTTTCTCACCAGTTTTTCTCCTCCCCTGTGTTTAAATTATCCAGTGAGTCCAGCGGTATTAATATTCCTCGTATTTCACTTCCTGTTTGTCTTAGCTCTCTTCACAGACTATTTTCCAGTAATTTCTCATGTATGACCTCAGTTAATTAATCGACTTTGATTTTTCAAAGAAATCCAAAAACAAATCCACTACTCCCTCCAGTATGAGCAGCATGTCCATTTTTTATTGTTTTCGTTTAAGAAATTATTAATTGTTCTTTAAGCATAAAAGTAAATACTGTGCTTTAAAATGCTTTCAAATGTTTTTAGATAAGAGCAAATGGTTATTTGAGCTGAGTCCTAATGGAATATTGTGGGGGGGGTTTACTCTTGTTTTTTTCCTAATGATATTAAAAATTCAGTTTAACATCAGCCTTATATTTAATAAAAAGTACATATTTATTTGCTAAAATATTACACCACTCTTTATGAATTGTTATCTGATTATTATGGGACCTTTAAAAGTCTCCTGAATCCACCTCCATCAGCAGCGCCTGTCAAACCTTTGCAGGAACAGCCAGCGGTGCCAGATCAGATATGGCTGCCGCAGATGGAGGTCACGCAGCTGACCGCCACCTCACAGTCATATGACATTGTTTATAAAACAGCCGAGTCTCAAACCTGAATGCGCCGTCTCTCTCGGAGCTGAGAGCGGCAGACTTTCCCTGACTGTGGCACTTTTCTCTGCTGTCATCCTTCTGTCGCTAACCCTCCCTGCTTCCCCTCCAGAGGAAATACTGAAGGAAGGTTGGAATGCCAGCTCTCATTAGAAAAAGGATTTCAAAAGAAACTCCCTGACAGGAACAGTAGGGAGGAAAAAATGCTTTGCATAAGCACCTTTTTTCACTATCACCAGTGGTGTGACTGGCAGCAGGTTAAGGTACCAAAAGATCCTAATTTAAAGCTTAAGCCTCTCCCATTAAACTTACAGTATCTCCTGAACGGCTTATACACCTTCAGCACATCAGGCCAAAGTTGATCGACCGACTCAGGCAACACATTTGTCCTTCAGCAATCGAAACTGAAAGACTTTTGGGTCAAAAGCACTTTGTTTTTTTTTTTCATTTACTATACATCTCATGAAATCATTCAAAATAGATTTTGCACAATGAGTGACATGCAGAGGAGGAAAAGAGAGCATGATGATATTTGTGTCTGAATCTCTAACCAGCAACGCTGCTGATTGGGAGGCTGAGAAGCAGTTGCTTGGTAACCACGTTTTTACAATGCCATCCATACTTGTTGTGATGAAAAATTCAAACTCCTCACCACTGAACTATTCTCTGGGACTTCAGCATTAGATATAGATGCGCTCTGAGACGTATGGATCAGGGCAGGGAGAAGCCGAGCAGCAAACAAAAAGCGTGCACACCAGGGCAAAAACACACAAACACAGGAATAGGAATAGAGAGCTTACACCTCCTGCATGATTCATGATCTGTGTTTCTGTATTTCCAAATACATAAAGGGCCTAAAGCGGCTCTATGAGCAACCATAATGCAGACAGAAGGTAATGTTTTAGCCTGGCTCGTCGACATACTGTATGTGTGCTGCAGTTTGTGACCAACTGGGATGATGTTCCATTAATGTTTCAAGTCCATTTCTGTTCCTGCAGTAAACATGATTGAAGATGCATCCTGCTCGAGGCTGCAATTGGCGTCATTACACCCCCCCACCCCCTTTTTAAGTCTAGAGGCGCTATTATTATTATATGTTGCAGTTTGGATTTTGGTTGCATTATTTTCAGCATTGTGTCTTATATTCACTCTTATTTTACGCAGCACTTTATTCTTACCTCGTCATCATTTAGCATTTATAAGATCAATGCATTATAAATGTATGTGATATGTATTGAATGTCAATGAAAATGTAAGGGCAACCTTTGAAAGAAGCAATATAGAAAACACTCTTGCTTAATTCAACACATGGCGGCAGTTTGCTGTTTGCAGTTTGTGAGTCTTGTCTGGATTTCAACAAATGGACCAAAACTTGACAGCAGGTCTACTTACATTGGGTACACAATATAGCATTTTTCAAAATAAATGATACAGCACTCCACAAAGCAGTACATATGTATATCTCAATTTGCAACATCTTGTAGGTTTTGCTTGTAGAAACATAACACCACCTGAATCAAATTTGTTACCCAACATAATCACAGCAGGGTTTGTTTTTTTTTTTTTTAATAAATAACTGATATTACCCAATAAAGCATGGCTAATGTTTTTATGCTTTCAGGTAACTCAAAGCACTTGATTCAGGTTGGGGAAAGTTTCTTCAAGGACAGAGGTATTTAATCGGAAACTACAATCCTTCCCTAACCTCAGCTCAAGTGTGTTTATTGCTTTAACCTGACCACATGCTCGAGAGCACAAACCACCTGTCTCCAAAATCAAAGTCCTGTGCTTTCTCTGCCCACAGTTCCCACAGCCTGCCTCCCCATGGAAACAACGTGGTGCGAAAACCAAGCACCTCATTCGCTCACAGTGATAAGCATCACTTCTAGGTGACATTATATGTCTGTTATAAACTAATATTAAGTATTTTGTACTGTTTGTGAATGCTGAAGAGAGGGGAGCTTTAATTGTTACCCTGTCCTGCTATTCTATTCTGTTCTCTTCCCTCTCCTTGACTCACATGTCTCTGAGTGTGTTTTGAAACAGTCAGGCACTTCTAAGATCTGTTTGTCATTAATTAGAAAAGTGAGATTCAAGGCACTGCAAAAATCTGTTAAAGAACAAGTGCACTTCTTTGTGTAGTCATAACAGCAAGTTAAAAACTCCACAGTGACCCGCTGAGCAGAATAAAGGCTTTTTAACTGATTTTTTGAGTGCTTTGGATCTTTCTCTTTTTTCTTCTCTCTGTAATTTTAAGCTTGCAATTATGACTAGCCATGCAGAATAAAGGCCACAGACACGTTTTTGGGAGTGCCTCGGATTTCTCTTTTTTCCACATGACCACCAGAAGACCCTTTTAACTCAGAAAAAAAGCACAGAGCTCCTTAGTCATTAGAAGCTAAGAAATACCTTAAGCCTTTTATTTGTTTATGAAATGACCCAGGATCAGCAGCGTGTCGACTCCCTGCTCTGAGGTGATGCACATTACCTACATGTTGGGGTAGAGTCGAGGAAGGCAAGGCTGGAGAATCGCCAGTTTTTTTAGTGGACAAGACTTTGCTGTTACAGCACTGACAAAGCAATGAAGCGCAGCCTCGTCTGAATGGGCCGCCATTGTTCTCGACTCTTCTTGCTTTCTCTCCAGGGGCAGATCCTTTATACATGCCATGTTCTTCTGCCATTACCATGACCCAATTTCTTTTGAAAACTGTGCTCCCCAAATTGCAGAAAGAGCTGGGGCCGGTACAAGAGCTTTTAAGTGAAACTGTCCCCTTGAGTTTAACTATGCGTGATGCTGAGTCCTACTCCAGAAAGTGCTTTGTCAAGAATTTCTGATAATGCTACATTTGTTTTTTTTTTCCTTTTGCCCACAGAGCTACGAGTCTGAGCCATAGGCTTTGAGCTGGTGGAGTGTCAAGCCGGGCAGAGTATTAAAACCCAGACAGCTTGCAAAAAGAAGAAGATGAAGAGGTCTCGTGTCGTGTATTGCTGCTTTGACCTCATGAGTTGTCAATAAAAGTGTACGTTTTCTTTCCTGGTGTGGTGCGCTTGCACCAAATGAAACCAGCTGTATGTGTCATACCGTTGCTGCAACCACTCAAACATTTTAATTCGGTCCTGTGTTTATCTTTTGGCTCTTCGCCGTTTGCCAGCTGCCTCTTTGGGTCGAACAGTGTGTCAGGTTCGGAGTAATGGCACTTGCCAGTGTGCTGTCATCGCTTCCCTGTCTTGTTAATCTAAGATCCTGTCCCTGCTCCTGTCCCTGGCACCAGCACTGGCACGCTATAATGTCTCACTAATTTACAGCCAGACTTACAACTGAATGAGCCCGTTTGATGTTCAGTGTTGGCTTTTGATCAGGGCCGTATATTCACAGGGCTCAGTGGTCCGGGTTATAAATGATTATTACTGTAGTGCCGCTTTGTAGAATATGAGAGAAGGGAGCTGATGGTATAGCGCGCACGTCTGGGGAATGGCATCCTCGTATAGTAATTGGAAGCTTTCCTTCAAAGTGCAATGAGTTACAGATTATGATAATCTGCTAGAACTGTCATCAAGGAATCTGGAGATATTCCACACCAACATAACGGCATCAAAATAATGAATATAGTGCCATCATGGCTGCAACAGACAGTTTGACTGACTCCCTGAGTGACTCTGTTCTGTTTTTATTTTGTTTCTGTTCAATGGACTTGTGCTCCCCCAGCTTTTCTCTGTTTACCTCCCACTGCGTTTTATTTGAACTCCCTACAGAGCATTTTAGCATCTTTTAGCAGCCCACTGAATATAGCAGTGTTTAGCTGCTAAACAGACAGATATATCCCTCAGGAGTTTATGGAGACCAAAATGCATTTACCAGGTGCTCACAAAATAGCAAATTAGTAGTTGTTGGTAGTGTTGCTACTTGTCTGCTGGATGCAGACATAAACAAATGTTTGCTGACACATATTGAGTTTATAGGTGATCATAACGCATGTCAGCTTGCTGTGCAACCATTAAAGTTGTCTGCAAAGTCAGTTAATCCAGCTTTAAAAGCTTTTTCTTCAGATATCAGTTGTGGCTGATTTGGTGACAAAGAGTTAACTGGTGGTAATGGAAGGATTTACAAATGTAGTTCTTCAGTACAGTCAAAATCACCATTACAGGTTAGTCCAGATAACATTTATGGATTTCTTAATTTCAATACAGTTTTCTTGGTGACAGCATTGACTGGTCATTGAAGGATTTTTTTGTTTTTGGCTGTGGTGGCTCCTAACAGACTTCAGTATATTCTTATAACTTCCACTTGGTTTGTTCCTAAAGCTTTGCAATCATATGAATCCAAAAAACGATTTTTATGTCAAAATGCTGCTGTCTTATCAGTTAAAATGACAAGGTGGTCAGGACTGTTTTCTGTCTGGTCAAAGCTGGACTGATAAAGATGATCTTTACCCTCCCTCATCGCTTCTATCTTTTGATAAAAAAAAAAAAAAAAAGCAGCACTGGTAAACATCACCTGACTCTGCCTGTTCCGCTGACATCAGGTTAGGAAATGATAATCACACTTTTCAAAGTTTTGAAGGAAGTTTTCAAAGTGCTGCAGCTCCTGCATGGAGGCATCAGCATGTGAAGCACAGTTTTAAAGGGATAATTTATTCCCATTAAAAAAAACTGCACTGACTGAAATAGAAGCCACTGCAGCATCCTGTTCAAAGCATCTGTGATCTTGTTTTTCTTCAGTAAGTGATGATTTACAGCTGGTGGTTGAAGTCAGATTATTACCAGAGTATTTCATGTCAGGTGCCCCTTAAAATATCTCACATGGACCATTTTTTAAAAGACCACTGGGCGTGCTGGGATCACAGTCCGGGACACGTCCATTAAATGTTTTTTCTTTTCTCTCTGAGCTCCTTAAGTAACAGAGACCTGAGCTTGCAGTGTGTGTGTGTGTGTGTGTGTGTGTGTATAAGGGAATTCAAAAACCATCTACAACTGCAAACAAGGGCCATCAAGATGACATTTGTCGATTCAGCTCCAGCTGAGCCACAAGGAACTTAAATGCTCCCCTTCACTTAAAATAGACTAAAACATTAATGTGCGATTATTTATACATTGTGTGGGTCTCAAATGCCTCTTTACGGTGTGGCACAGTGCATTCCTCAGCTCCCTGCACCGGGCCGCTCATGTGTTTCACCAATTAGCTGTGCAGCCATCGGCCAATGCAGTGAAAGCACCAGGGAAGTCACCTAGCAGAACGCCGCACAACCAAAGTTATGGGAAGCGCGGCGAGCCCCCGCAAATCATGTCAATGCCTCCCGGAGGACGACGTCTCCAGATGCCTGTTTTCCTCTTCACTGATGCGTTACAGCATGTGTGGACGCGTGGGCGTGCGTTATGCATGTGAGCGTGCATATCATAGCTCAAGTATGAGTGTGCAAAAGTGGGTCACAGCTGCCAATATGAGACTGTTTCCTCAAAGCAGGGGCTTTCCTTGAGGAGGTACAAAACGAGTGCATCAGCCTCGTCCTCCTCTCGCCCCCTTATCCAGCCAGGTTTTTAACCACACGTTCCTCCCCGTGGAAGTGACGGGAACACACGGGCACCATGAGAGCATAAATTCTCCAAATAGGCTGTCATACTGATGTGCATCCTTCCCTCCATTTTTCATAGGCCTTTCAACCATCCCTCCATTTCTCTTTGATATCTCCTGTGCCGCCCCCCCAACACACACACACCTGAGCAAAGCTTGTTTCCCAGGTTGGCCTTATCTTTGCTGTTGAAGAAAATCCATTTCGGAGTCTTGCATTTTCAATTTCTGCATAGATTGGTGAAGCTGAGGATATTTTCTTCAAATTTCGCTGTGTGTTTTCTCACCGAACACACCCCTGCTAATAAAAACCACAAGGTTGATTTGTCTGCCAGCCATTGAAGGTCGGACTGGATATAGATACATCTAACAGGCACCTCTGATAGTGCTCAATTGTTTTTGTGTGATTCCTTTGCACTTTATTACACAGCAAGCACAAAAGTGAAATGCAAGTTAAATAATCCCCCCCCCTTTCTGTTACCCTCCCCCTCCCCCCACAACTATGAGTTTACATCATTAAACTGCCTCAGTGAGATGTCGACTAGTGAGAGGGTCATGGAGGGAAGCCTAACGCACCACAGACGTTATTTATCCAGCCTGACACATTCACATCAGTCCGGGGAGTGACAGTCAACATTATCAATGCAGTTTTCCAGCTCATTACCCAGAGTTCCTTCAAACTCCATGTCTCTCCTGAGAGATGTTTTCATGTGCGTTAGTGAAGCTCTCAAGCTGTGGGGGGAAAAAAACCCAGCACATGAATTTAGCAACATTGTGGACATTGATAATTGAACAAACAGAAAGCAAACAGTAGATGATGCTGAAAGCAAAAAGGCTTTATGTGTCACGGTTTGTCGGATGCTGATGAGCGCTCCAGGCTCTGCATCATCCATACGTTCAGGGCCATATCCACATGATGTAAACTGCCTCAGCTACTGTATTTCCCAACAACTGTTTGTGTCTCGCTGTGGGGATTGAAAGCTGCCTGAAGGCTGCCAGGTAAACAAAGCTATTCCACCTCTCATCTTCTCTGTGTATGATGCATATTTTCGGGGGGGGGGGCAGCCTGTCATTGCCTGGCCAGAGTTTTCGTAATGAGACCTGACTTCGTAATGAGTGTTTTCACATTCACATATGGACACATTCTGAAGCATGTTCAGATCTGCTCCGCAAATTAAAAACCTCGTTTTTCAGACAAAATCTGCAGCAGAGAAAGAAATTTATATTCTGTCTAAATTCTGAGTGTGAAAATTATGTTCTGTATCATGTCATTAAACAATTTTCCACAACAGAGTAAAAACTCTGCAAACAATCCCACCACGCAATGCGTTTTCCTGGTGCAAAACAATGACAGCCGTGAGACAGTGCACTGTTTAGTGCTGATGATAATGTTAAATTTCAAAAAGGATATTGTTGAGTACATTCTATCCAGAGATGTGGATTAGCAAATAACTCTGTCTACAAAAATACAGAAATTTGTTGTACAATTAGATTGTTTCATTTTAAACTATAATGATAGAAACAATGACACAAACAACAACAGCGAGTGACGTACAACTTCCATTTACAAGGATTAGGGTTTATTTTCTTTTTTTGCCAATGAAAGCCAATAGCCATAAAAAATGAAATTGTGATGATAAAGCCAGTCGAAAATGATTCAAAGCCAGTGTAAAGGAAATTTTTATTTGGTTCCAAGCACATTTGAAAGCTGTTGAAGCATAAATAAATAAAAGGATATTTTAGCATCAGTGGTACTCCCTCTCAATCGCAAGTTACTACCCCTACTACAGCTTACAACTAACATCTCAAATGCTACATTTAACCATTAAGGGATGACTGAGTGAAACTCAGGGAAATGCAGGACAAGAGACAGAGCCACACAAAATGAGGCAGAGCAACAGAGACAGAGGGATCAAAGGTTGTACCCATGAGTGATGCTGGGAAAAGACCTCTTCTGCCTGGATGCTCGTGCTCATATCAAACCGAGTCACAGCTGTGCTGAGCTGGCTTTGTGTCACAGGGAGTGTGTCTGTCTGCACGCACTCATGAGTGTTTATATGCATACTTTTGTTTGTTAGGTTCTTTAGAGTGTGTCTTCCTTGTGTGTGTGCATGTGTGTGAGAGAGAGAAGTGTCAAACAAGGGAGCAAACAGTAGCTTCCCTGCAGAGACTTCGGAGAATGATGGCTTCAGATTGACCTTCATTATGAGTCCATGTAAAGAGGATGTCTGCCTGCTGGAGCTGCCTCTTATGGGGAAACAATGGAATGACAGGGGTGGGGTTGCACAGTAGTAGTAGTAGTAACGATGTTACCGTATGTCAATGGATGTAACATATGCATCAAAACACTGCATTATTGTATAGCAGAGTCTTTATTTCTCTGGAAATTGTGGTTTCTTGAGCTGCGATGATGTGAAGATGATGAAGGAATCTCCGCTGACACCGTCTTGCTCGTAAATAGAAGTTTATTACAAGAAGTACTGCATCATGACAAGCACCATGGACTGCTTGGAGGATTCAGGACCAATGTGAATCTCTCCCAAAGTGGCTCTAAATACCCACTTATATAGAAAACTTACTCATTCTATACAAGGTAATCCATAAGGATACCTTAATGAGGACAATACTTTTAAGGTCTCCTCCACTTTTAGCTCCTGGGCTTTGACCCTGGGATCCCTGTCCTCAGGATATTCCCGGAAACACACCATACATGGGATCTTAAGACACTACAAAGTAAAGAAAGCAAATAATAAATTAAGTAGTAATTAGTAATAGTAGTAGAGTCAGTGAATTGATATTAACTAATATTCCTGTAACAGTCGTGGATGGAAAGTTGAAAATTTGGTTACAATTTATGATACATTGGGAAAGAAACACAACTAATGTGACAGTGAATGAGACCAGGACCCTGAAATGAGCTCATGTTATTTCTAACTGTGGCGTGCAAAACATCAAAACGTCTTCAGTGGGAAAAAAATCATATTAGGTTGTCATGGTTACAAAGAGCTAAATATATGTTTTATTTCAATGGATGTAAATTATAAAGGAAGAATACATACTATTAATATTTCAAAAAGCAAATGGGCTGCACTTATGTAGTGCAGTTTACAGAGCACTTTGCAATTTTTGCCTCTCATTCACCTGTTTTCACACAACAGTGGAGGAAGAGCCGCCATGCAAAGTGCTCACCTGCCATCAGGAAAAAACTTGGCATTCAGTGTCTCGCTCAAGGATGTTTCGGTGCATGGGCAGATGGAGCCAGGGATTGGACCCCCAACCCTGCAATGAGTGGACAATTCGAAAATATAAATCCACAGCCAGTCCTCAAGCATTTTAAGCACCAACTGCAAAGCATTTGTATGCAGTAAAACAAACCTGTTGGCGCACGTGTATTAAATATTGCATCAGTTCGAGAATATGGATAATACAAAGTGATGAAATATTAACAGATGCTCACACACATGTAAGGCTGTACATGAAAGTGTGAGCAGATATTACAATAAAGCTGTGTTTGGTCCCTGGAGGGAGCGCGCGGGTGCATTGTGATTCAAGGCCTGGTAGAACGATGGGATCCTTGGGGAGAATGTCCTGGGAGCAGTGAAGGGTCCTTTTTTTTTGGATCACTGCTGCTTAACACAATAAAAGGCCTTTTCTCTAGTCCACAGCCGACTCTGCTGCTGTATTAAAACTGAAGGACACAGAAATGCCACACTCATCCCAAATACTGCCCAGCTCATCAAAATAGCTCAGAGACAACTTGATGTTGGAACATCGTGGACTTTTCTTGCCGGAATAAAAAATGTGCATATGGCCGTCTCAGCATTATTTCAGGCCCTGCTCAGGGATCAATGTCATTGGTATGTATGGGCAGCCTTATCCCCCTGCCCCTCCCTCTCTATAAGCCTTCAGGCATCATCTTCAGCAGTTTTCAATATGGGATCAACAGAAAGAAAAGAACACCTCTCTCTCTCTCCATATATATATATATATATATAGGCATGCAAGATGAGACTAATGGTAAAGACATTTTCCATCCATCAGTAGTTTTATGTTACAAAATCATTATTTTACCCAGCTTAGTGCTGTTTGTTAAGATAATCACAGGTTTGGGTGTATTCATTTGATGAATATGGCTCTTACGCTTTACAGACTACAGAGAAGTTCTTGTCCTCAGATTAACTGTATCTTCCTCCCAAAAAGATCCTCCTAAAACCTCTGAAACAGGAATCAAAGGAGGATGGGTTTTCTTTTCGTGCAATTGTCTCGGTGCATCTCTGAAAATTGCCCTGGATCTATTGGCTACACATTCACAGAATGAGTGAACTAAACCGGAAAACAAATTCAGGAAGGATTGCGATTCTCAGACAGACACATTTTCCTTCCTCAATTTTAAAGGGTGAAGATCTGATAGGTTTGAGGTCATTATCTGAATATATGGCTAATATGAATATGGATATATGGCTATTGGGCTCACATTGACCCACATTACACTTATAATATCAGAGTTGTAATGGGTGGGTTTCCTTTTCAGCAATCCTGGAAGGTTTGTTCAAAAGAACACATCTTTTGGGTGAACAAACTGAACTGAATTACTTTCTGAAACAATCCATCCTTTTCTCAGTTAAGTTGAGCTCTGAGTCAGATGCAAACAAACATTCAGGGATACATGAGTCAGTGTTTCCCTGCAAGCAAATGTGATTCGTTGCCAGTTAGTTAGTGAGTGAACGTGTGTTCCAGTCTGGAAAGGTAAATTACTCTGCAACAGTAAACATGACAACACATCACATTACTAGTGGCACAGACAAAAGCAGCAACAGAAAAAAATATAAATAAGTGGAGGGTTTTATTTGCAGGAGAAAAGGCATTGACAGGACAACACAGGGAAAACAAAACAATAAATACAGGACGGGACAATTAATAAGAGTCTGGCCAGGAAACAAGAAAGCAAAGTGACTTTCTTTCTCTCTTTCTCTCTCTCTCTCTCTCTCTCTTCCTCTCTCTCTCTCACTGTATGTGTGTATGTATGCCTGAAAGGTTGTTGGTGATCTAAGTGGGACCAAATTAATTACTAAAAAGAAGAGAAAAAAACATCACCACTGATCATAATAAAGCTATGATAAGCAACAGGTCTACCCAGCGACTGGCAGTGAAGCAGGTGTTATATTGGATCTCCTGAATTGGCTGGCCAGGTCAGACATGCTGGATCAACAGTATTTTCATTACTGCCTTTCGAGTTTCCAGTCATTTCACTGCCATTATTGCCATGTTTCCAATGCTGTTGTTTTGTTTGTTAAAATTTTTTTGGGCTGGTGTTGGTTCTGATTTGGTCACTCCCAGAGCTTGAGGAAGATGCCTGTTTATTAGAGAGTTGGGTTTTGTCACCAGTTCTGATGACTTTGTTGTAACATGGTGAACAAGCCCCCCCCGCATGCTGGATGCTCCACAGAGATCCATCAGGTCACCCCAAATCAGCCCAATCCAGCTGCCTGGGACATGGCTGAGAACCACCCCATTAATACTATCATCTCTATCATTATCAATACCACCATCACCAGATGATGATAATAATAATAATAATAATAATAATAATAAAAAAAAAAAAAAAATGATTACTAAAATAAAAATGTTTGTTATATGCATTATAAAATAATGCAATACCCATACCACTGCCAAAGATTAAAATCATAATAACCATCAAAACAATAACAGAAATAACACTTAGGACAGCCATAGCAATTTGTAAATAAATAAAAGTATTAAAATATAATCACATAATAATAGAACCAATTATTAGCTTTCTTTCTATGTGTGTATGTCGATTTAGGTGGGAATGTATGTCTTATTATGGACAGATAATGGAATCAACACTGTAAGAAATCAAGGGCGTAGGACAACATGTGTGTTTTAGATTGACATGGAAACATTTTCTATAGAGATGTCATCCATAAACCAGTTTTTCCATTGTGCAATATGTATGATATCCACTTCATGTGGGATCGTTTTATTGGCAAGAGTTATAGCCATGAGGGGTAATCCATTGATTTTCATGTTCAGCTCTATTTTTGATATGTCTCCAAGTAGGCAGAGGGAGGTGGGATGTGACAGCCCAGAAACAGGGATAATGACTCATCGACGTCTTTCCCAAATTGTTCAATTGATGTGCGGTGCCAGGTGGAGTGAGCACAGCTATTGACATTATCAAGGATGTGAGTGAGTGATAATGGTAATGATAATGGCAGACGAAAATATTTATGAATGAAAATGACAAAAACTGAAAAGCTCAGCTTGTTAGCAGCTCCTGAAACTGTCTCAGACTCTTTCACTACACAGTGAACATGAGCCATGAGTGACAGGCACATGCTCAAACCGTTAGAATCAGACCAAGACCATGTTCAATAGTAATGATGAACTGTCAGTGGAAGCTAATACCGCCGATATTTGGCTCCGAAGCCATATTTCAGTTCACTGAGCCAGAGTTGGAGCACTGTTTGGTTTTTTTTTTTGGTTTTTTAATGACCCGATTCTAGCGATTCAGAACAAAGAAGATTTGCTCTGCACATCACTAGTTTGGTTTGGTCTCATTACTGTTGATCAAATTGCCAGTCACAGCAGGCAGCTGTTTTTCAGTGAAAACCATGATAAAAACCGCTATATGCTAATGTCCCAGATATCAAATAGTTATCTCACTGATTTTATCTCCCATCCATCCCAGCTCAGTTGTCGGTGATGTGTCGATAACTCCACAGTGGTTCTGCCCACATGCTTCTGGAGCCACAGGAGCTGTGTTGCCAGCATTGCTTCAGATGCAGGGTTGCATTGCACTGGGTTTGTTCAGAGGGCCACTCCAACATGAGTGATCTCACACTCGAGATGGGATACAATCTGTCTTCTCCCAGGGCTCTTTGTCTAATACTGCTAATTAGAGAAGGAGAGAAAAGGGTCAATCCTCTCTGTGTCTTCTCACACACATACAGGCACTCTCTCTCTCTCTCTCTCCCTCCTCCTTCTCCCACTCCCCCTCTCTCTCTGATTCTCTCTGCCAATTACTGGATTAGAGGGGACACTACCAGGAGTCACTTAGAAACCCAAGCGCACATGCACTGTCACTACCAATATAAGACTAATGGTGACTGTAACACAGCCTTGAAGAGTCCTGTGGTTTGTGACCAAAGTTGGCCATTAGCTGATTACTGCAGTTAATGTAGAACAGCAGCAAAATAAAGGCATTTACTCTTTATTCAGATAAGATACCACCGCAATAAACACAGAAACAGCATCCACAGTCTTAACTGGACTATTTGTCTGGATGGCGTGAAGGGTAAACCCAGTTGTACTCACTGACTCTGACTTTTACAACAACTTCTTGGAGGCGCAGTGAAACCTGAACAGCCAAATAAAGCATCCAGATGGTCCATAAGACATTGCATACATAGCAAGATAAAAACTTGGCTCTGCTTCCGCGCTTTTCTTCACAGTTTGCTCTCTACACATAATTTTTCAGACATGCAAAAGAATGGGCATCTCAATCAAAAAGGTATTTTCCAGCCAACAGAAAGCTGCCAAAACTCACCATCTGTTCCTACTCGGGGGTGGAGGTAGTGGAAAAGTGTATTAAAGCAGCTCCGGCAACCTTTCTATGGCTGAGGTCAGGAGAGGTTGCTCCTAGCCAATGGATCAATCACATGGCCTTCAAACCTCAAAGTGAACCTTCCCATGAGGAAAAAGTGGAGACCTGACTAACTTGCCATAAGCACCCTGTCTGTAGGGATATCATGCACATAGCACATACAGGTAACAGATGGTTGCAAAAATTCATTGTCACAGAAGTCATACAAGGTGTGATAGATGCAGAGGTGTGAAATGCGAACGACAGCGTGACCCTCCTGGAGAATCAATCAGGAAGCGAGAGGGAGATTCTGCATGATCTAATTATGTTGGCATCTGGTAATCCCGAACCTTGTACAGTATCAAGCACAGAGATGATGGTAGTATTTCCCTTGGTGACGACTGGAACTACTGAGAAACAAGATAGGACAGAGCTTGGCTTAGAGAAACAGACAGTCCCTGGTGGTTGCAACTGTAGTTATGCAAATTGGACACTCATGGGTAAAGGCATGATGACTCACACGTGGGACAATTTTCACAAAGATGGCTCTCTGCTCAGCACTTCAGTAGAGTGATGTGTTGATTTTCTGGCTCAGAGCTTTTTATGATGTTTTCCTTGTGATTTTGCACCACAACAAACCTTCGAATTTCCCACAGATCCTACAAAATGCGCCCTAACTTTAGCCTGAATAAGTTGTGAGCTTAAATCACAGCAAATCAAGCCTCTTTTGAAGAGGAAAGGCCCACCCCCACCCCACCCCCCAAACCACCTCCCAACCCCTGCTTGTTAGCCAGCCTTCGAAGGCTCAGCTCCACCAGGAGCTGCGGTGCACAGACACTGTATGGATGGCAGGCAACAGCGGAGAGCCCAAAATCTCAAAAATGATTCATGAGTGTAAGAGAATATGGCGTTGATTATATAATTGTGTGCATGCCTACTCCAGCAAGTCTCATTGACTCCAGCTTATATGCGGCACCCCTGTAGTCAAAAGCACATTTAAGTTCCCACGATGCGTGCATATGATTTGTGTGCCTTACTAACAACCTCCTTCGCATGAAACTTTTCTGTTTGTCTGCTTTTATTTGATCTGCCAACACTGTTGTGTTTATTTGTGCTCCATGTTGCCAGAAGAGGCTTGTTAGCCAGGATTGTTTATTGCCCTTAGAGGCCCAGTTTTGTTCTTAGGTTTTTGTTGTTGTTGTTGTTGTTGTTGTTTTTTTCGACAGCTCATCAGCCGGCAAGTGGCTTTGCCATAAATTGACCTGAATTATGCACGTCTTTCATGGGTGGTTGTGAAGGGTCCCTGACATCACGGGGTCCCTTCATCACAACAGGAGCTCCAATACAGTGCCCATAAAAAGAATCATTATCAATGGAAGGTTTTGTGATTTATTGTTTCACGGCACTCAATCAAAATAGATTTAATGTGGCTTTGACACTGATGAACAGAAAAAAAAACTTCGCTCCAGCCTATGCAATTCTCCAATTAAGCTGCACCACTTTCTCCAATCTGAACCTATAAGGGCTGGAACTCTTTCACCATTGTCACAGGTCTCACAGAAGATTTACAGCAGTGCCATGCTCTCTTCATTTCTTAATAATTGATTTAACTGGACTCTGAGGCATGTTCAATGATTTTTAAATGATTAAGCATCCATGGAGCTGCTTAGAGTGCTCCTTTGTTTTCCCTGCCAAAGGGTTTGCCACAGTACGGCCTCACCAGAGGTTGAACCTTCTGGAAACAGCTGCTACAATCTATTGAAAGCTCTTAACTACACACAGCTGAAGTCTATTTTCCTACTTATATTGGCTGCAACAGTGATGATATAGGTGTGCTGTAAGGTGGTGAGTACTCAAGCCAATTTTGTAAGTTGTATTGTGTTTACATATAGAATTCATTTTGATCACTTTGTAGTAATCTGTTTTTTTCTTTGACTTTCTGTTGACCAAAATAAAAAATAACACATTAAACCTACTATGTCTCGATATTGTAAAATAATGAAATGAGAAGTCAATATCTTTCTGAGCTTCCGTAGCTGATCTTTGTCTCTGTGGGAAATCTCTCCAGGGCCCTTCTTGGACTAAACTCCACACACATACAGTAGATGGCCAAGTCTGCTATAGGACAATCAGGATTTGATGAAGTTTACATGCAAAACACTGGCTTCTCTCTCGTGACTGGCTGACTGCAGGGGCGAACATTGGAAGAATGCCACTGCAGAGTATCTTTAGAAGGATTAGCAAACACTGCTTAATAAAGAATGAGGATAATTAGTTTCATCCACAGCAATCGGCAATTGTTATTTATACAGTTTCCGACAAGCTTGATTAACAGATGCAAATTCCCTATAATCCATATGTAGGCACACCAGCCAGTTTGCGGGCTCCTGCTGGTTTACGATCCTAATCATAACAGCGGAAGTCATTTCTCAAAAGAACTCGTGGAGGAATCGACCCTCTGTCAAAGCTGTTGTATGATTTTTCATATAACAGCTTGCTGGCATATATTCTGCCACCAATTAAACTGCCCATTTGATAATGAATAACCAGTGTTTACGCAGATTCGAAAGCAGAGATTCATCCAGTGTGTGTTTATACCTCATTTATTTTCATTTTCCCCTCTTTCTCCTCAGTTTGATCCTTCAAACTTCATGATGCATGGCTGAGAGATTTCCTATTAGTCCACATGCTTGTAGATTTATCCCACTCAGGTTGCAGCAGAGATGGTTTGTGTTTGTAGAAGAGAGAAGCTTTGCCCTGTTATTAAGGTGAAAGGAGCATGGACTTAGTGTGGGTCTGGATGCAAAAATCCTGAAACGCATTCACACCTGCACCTCTTTGCTCTGAACCAGAGTAGAAAAAATTGTTGCAGTGTCGTAGTTACTATAAGTCCACTCTACCCACAATGAGCCAACCAGACCTACGAAACCACATCTGTAGGTTGGTGTTTCGAGAAAGTGTGTAAACTTAATCTCAAATGTAATTTTTGTCTCAACTTTCTCTTGTGCCCTCTGCCGTAACTGGCCTCCTCTCGAGTCCATCCAGTTAAGAAAACATGAATCTATTGTACCCTGTAGTTGCGAGAGTAGCAGAGTTAGAGCATCTGCACTTGGTCCTGAGCTGATTTTCAATGCTGTGTACACTCAGTACATCTCCCCTGATATCTTTACTGTGGTGCCTTGAGGCCAAAACAAATCACGTTCAGGAATCAAACTTCTTAGATGTGAACATACGCACTGTTGGTCCGAATAAAGGTCGTCTAGACCAGCTGGAATAAAGATTTCACAGAAACAAAAAGTGCAACCAGTAAAACTGGAAATGAGATGATATGGTTACTGCAGCACATGAATCTCACTACTGATAAAGGAAATTCTGCTCAAGTAGAAGTAAGATGACTTGTGTAAAAATGTGCTCAGATAAAAGTACAAAGTTAAATGTTAGGGTCAGAACAGAAATCAGTCACACGGCAGTGGCATGAAAACCAATATCCTTTATTCAGTCTTTAGTCAAACCAGTAATCCAAAGGACATGACATGCTAACAGGACACAGGTGAAGGGAGTTAACTAGATAATCAACAATGAGGGGGAACACAGGAGGGAGCCCTAATACACTGACTGGCAAAAGCCAAAATGCGGACAGGGATCACACAGACAACTATGACAACTACAAACAGAGTGTCACAGAACCAACGCGTAATCAACAGGGAAAACAAAGCAGGGGGGAGGCTAGAATGGAGCGAGTGCTGGGATGACGTTAGTAATATTAGTACTGGTGCAATTTATAAATGATCCCAAGTGTCTGTTAGTAGGTTATTAATATTTGTAGTCTGGTAAGCAGAGCAAAGGAAATAAGTGAAAGAAGTTAATGAAACTCCAGAAACAGCCACCCAAAACATGCAAACACGCAGACAGGGGAAAATACACTAACAACAAAAATCACCAGATTGGGTAAATGTTGGTGCAAAGGAAAACAGTAACTAAAAAATGGTAAAAACAGAAGCCGGACAGATGAATGATGAAAACTAACAAAACAAAATCAGGCAGATACAGATCATGACCATTAAATGCAAGTAAATGTAGCGGGTTACAATTTTAAAAGGGAAGAGGAGAGGTAAAAAATGATAATGATGGTGATAATATGAACATGTGATACCAATTATCAAACTGAAGAACATCTTTGGTCTCACAGGCCTATATATAGAGCCAATACCTTACTTGTGGTCTGACAGTTAGGATTGCTGATCAGAACAGTAGTGGAACTACTGAATTCCCATGGAAATTAATAACTATTCTACTTTTTTCAATGCATATACTGTTCCCAGTGTGAACGGCACTAAAGTAATGAATAAATTCCGATCAGAAGCCTTTGCATACAACTGATCATTACAAACACACACTCACTTGGTAGGTTTCTAGCTACATCTATTGGCAAAACCAATGCAATCTCATTTCATGAAGATTATAATGTTAGGAAAATTGTTTTAGATTGATTACCAGCTGGCTGGATGGCCAGTGCAACCCTGGCTGTTTCCTTAAACCTTTTCAAGTCTGATTTGTACAGACTCTACACCGGTATGTACTACTTCCAGGGAATTGCCATATGCTCACATTGTAAAGGCTGAGAGTGTCAAAACATGTCAAAAATAAAAGCTTTCTCCCACATGCTCTGCTCATACATGAAACACGTCATATATTGGGTCGTCTGGACCTCCCACCACTCACCATGTGCAGATATTGTACAAAAGGACCATTTTGCTCTGTTAAAAGGTTCTCTATGTCGATGCCATGTTACCAGCACTTTGCAAAGCTGCAATGAAACAATGGCCAAGCCTCAAAAGATACAACCCAAGACGTTACGACCCACAAGGATCTGACCTGAGGACACTGAGGTGAATGGGCTGAAAGCTAAGCTGCATTAATAGTCACAAGAATTTTCTACCTCTTTCCATCCGCCCCTCCTGAAACTGATACGATCATCATGATTTTAAAGATTATTTAATCTACACATAGTGGCTTTAAGCACTTTAATAAGTTAGTATTGCTGCTCTTTTTGACTGCACTGACACTCACAGCATAATTTCTAATTACTTCATGTTGCATTCCCCCGCTTAATCATCTGCTCTTCAGCTCACTTGAAAGGTGGTCACGATCTCCCTTAATTCCTTCCAGGCATCTCAGTGCGTTTGCTGGCATCTAAAATCGAAATGCCATGTTCTAAACAACATTTTAAAAGTTAAGGGGGGGTAAACACTCCGGAGTTTGAAGAAACACTGCCGTAAGTGCCATAAATTTCAGAGTGATGAAATGCACAAGTAACTGCACTCCTGCACTGATGAAAATGGTCCGTAGACAAATACAGTTCCAATTCAATGATAGACTGAAGACAGCCAGTCGCTCCTCTTCTTGGGAGAGCGGAGGCTGATTCAGTGGAGCAGATGAGAGTTGAGCTGGTAGAAAGTGGAGTTAGATTCCACTCAGAGGAAGGTAGCCCTGGAGATTTAGGGCCGAGAATTTGCTGCACGCATCGTTTGCTTCTTTAATTTAAGGATCCTAACAGGAAGAGTGGTGCTGTATGGCTGAGCGGTTCCATCCCTCATTATAAAATGGCTGCTTGTCTCAGTCCATAGGCTTGGTCCTATTACTTCCACTGTTGCAGACACAGGTTATTATAAAGCTCTGCAACTTATTCACAACAGGGCTGTTGTTGGGCAATGGGTTATAGGCTCAGGATTTGAAAAGTTCAACAGAGAGTACGACAAAGGTCCTGTGGATGTGTCCATTTGTGCCATTTATGTGTAAAAGTGGGCTGCCTGGATGTTTGCATGGCTTGGGGCCTGTGCATGGGATGTGTATGCACTGAGTGAGGTACCACTCTGCCACAAAAACCATCATAAACTGTCACGCAACAGTTCGCTCATGCCATCATCCTAAATCATTTGATGCTTTTCCTATCGGTTAGTCCTTCCTCTTTCCACATAACTTGTAAAGAATCCCTTGCCCATGTCCATCTCCTGACTTCCAAGTGCAGCCAAACCGTTGTATTTTATTCATCATATATTACTGGTTCAGCTCACTCACCCCGAGCCTGATTCTTCTTGCTTTTCAATCACTTTGCCCTGGGATCCTGTCCAAGCCGTGGCTGCAGCCAGAAGGAGATAATGCAACCAGATAATGCATCCAGACAGTCTATTACTCTGATGGCCACCAGTGATGCCTGGGAGATTTCTGACCAGTTCCAGGCTCATGTAATTCTCCATTTGAAAAACTGGCTTGCAGCAACAGTGCGAGGAGTGACAGGAACGGCCTGCCAGTGGCCAAAAGAAAGGGACTACCTGGGTTTTGTTTCCAGGCTTGCAGCCTTTCAATTGTTTGTTTCTGCTGGTTTTCATCAGCTTTGTCACGCAGTGATGAAACTACCAAACCCAAACAGTCCTGCTTCTGTCCAACTGACAGATCATCCAGATATGAACATCTCTTGCTGTCTTCATTTTCATTACCTTTCCTCCTTCTTCTTGCTGTCACTCACATTCTCTATCACACACCTCCCCTCTCCGTCCTCCCACCCAGCCAGTCAGTGTCAGCTGTCATCCTGAGACACATTTAGGTCCGGAGAAGAAAGACTTTGACTGCAGCTTGTCCCCTGTTCGATGTTGCCAAACAATAACGAAATGGCAACACACTAGTGTGAACGGGCACTGTTACTATTACATCCATACTCAACAATTCTGCCCCTCACACACCTCCCATGAAAAAAAAAGAAATGCTTACTTTCTTCTAATAGTGAGAACGAGATCCTTTTCAGAGTACTACAAGATTTTTTTTTACTGTTGCCATGTGTTCTTGTTATTACTTGATACCAAATACAAGAAACAACTTATCATTTAATCTTGTTATAGAAGAAAACCAGAGTTCCTTTATAAAGCAAACATTTCTTATTAACCATTTTATTGAAGTTTTTTTTTTCAAAGAGAGGGATTTTAGCCAGAAAATTTGGTTATAATTAATTAGATAGGGTTAAAGTTTTAACAGGTGGGATTGGGGGACATGTTCTTCCCTTCTATTATCACTCATCTCATTATTATTCCACCATATGAGGAGCTGGTGTCACCAACCAGTCGATTATGATGGTCATGTAGCTCTTTCCCCTATTGAAAGTAGACCTTTCACTGTTTAAAAAAACTAATTTCCACCAATCATCGTTCTGTTGCACGTCTGACTCTCGATCTCCAATCTGTGATTGATTCAATCAGTTCCTCGGCGAGATGCAGCCCACAGGCTAACAGTCAAGATGGAGGAAAAAAGACGACATCGTACCCCCTGCGTTCTGAATGGGAACATGGCTTTTTATTGGCACTGGTCGAAGACACGACCGTGTGCTTCATCTGTCACCATCCTGCTGCGCTCAGAGCGAGGTTTGGCGAGGACTACCCACCAGTGAAGCGAACGAGCTGGAGGTAGCCGAAGGCCAACGGTAAAAAAAAAAAAAAAAAAAAGGCCGCTTACACCGCTTACACACCCTTCACCGATGGACAACTGTTTATTAAAGAGACAATGTTAGTGACTGCGGATCCTGTATTCAGACACATTATAAACAAGGATGGCCCAGCGACTAGTGGTGGGCGGATCGATCTAAATATCGATACCAAGTGGGTATCGTATCGGATCGATACTAGCCTGGTGAGATCGATTCTTTGCTTTAAGTTCCGTTCATGTTTGCAATGCTGCGGTTTCGGCAAAGAGGAAACAGCCAGGTCGCCGGACTCGGCGCTCCTGTGTCAGTGCAGAGCAAGCACACTTTGCTCCCCCTCCCTCCTGTTGTGTTTAGATGTTGCGCCGTCACATGAGTCACGTGACGTGATTTAGACGCGCAAAATCATTTGATAATAAAGCATTTTCTATTTCATTATAAACTTTATCCTAGTTCTGTCCTGAGTTTTAACTACTTAATAATAAAAAAGGAAACATCACAAAAAACACTTAAGGATGATGAAAATTAATTGAGATTTAGCAATTCAATGATGGGTCCACCTTATTTATTGATAAGTATCGATATCGGCGATACTGGCCCGTATTTACTTGGTATCGGATCGATACCAAAATATGCAGTATCGCACACCACTACCAGCGACAGTGGATAGAGTGGAGTCTTTCAGATGACGTGCCCCGACAGGTTGATTTCGGACATTGAGACACACTGACATCCCATTCCCATTCATAAGTTAGCTGCTATTAAACGCATTCATTTACTCCATGTTCCCTACATGCATGACACATGTACAGTATGTCCTTATTGTGCAGACGTTAGCAATACCAGCTACTGTTTTTTTGACATAAGGCAATTCGTGTGAGGTGCTGCACTCCTGTCTGCTTGATCAGCCTCTTTCTTTTTGTTGTATTTTGAATTCAGGCAACCAGTTTCAACAGTACATGCACTGACACACCGTCAAAGGACATAGCAACGCATTCAAACCCACAACTTTTGCACAGCAGATCACTTCACCAAACCTGCAGACGGACGCAGTCGACATGAGCTTAGTGCGCTAAACATGTTTCCTTTTTGTTCCTGTATTAGCAGGGTTCGTTCTCTGTCATCCCCCAGGCATTTTTCACGGCCTCCTGAACGGTGTCCGTGCATACAGGTCCCGTTTTCATCCTGCTTGTTTTTTCTTCCCTGTGCAGATAACAACAGTAACTGAGGGGGACTCAGGTGAAAGCGGATGGATCGAACTGACTCATAAGAGGTGAGGAAATTAACGGTCATTATCATGCTGTGCTCGACTGTGCTGGCGTCTCTCTGGTCAGGCTGCGCAGGTGAATGATTTTACACCAAGATTATGACGTGAGACTTGTTTTGGTCTCGCCTTGAAGGACCTGACTTGAGATCTGAGCCAGAAAATGATTAAGTTTCAGAATGTTGCCTATTAGTGATTTAGTCTGAGCAGCCGTTAACAACAGACAAACCAACTGTGGTGGGGGGTTTTGTATCCCCAGTGTGGTTGCCCACCATGCTTTCCAGTAAACATGACGTCTCCAGGGGACAAACAAACCGTGTTTTTCTTTGTCACCTGGTTCAGCAGCATCATCACCCCGGGAGACAAAGACCTGAAGGTGAGGAAACCGCTACGCTGGTGGCTCTCTGTGAAGGTACTATGTTTGTCGCGAAGCGCAGGGCTCAGTGGGAGTTTCGTTTACCATGTGATCGGATATTATATATCACAATGTCATCTATTAGATCAGGGGGTTTCAGTTTTCAACTGGAAGATGAATGAAGGGTGTTGAGATGAGGATTTTTTTCTCACTGCGATTTCTGGGCAGAGTGGATTGCACACAGTCTGTCTATTCTTAGCAGTGTCGTGGTGGACATGGCTCTAGCTCCAGCCTTGCCCTGCACTACTTCTTTAGACATCCACTCTCTTTTTTTATATAGTTGCAGGAAAAAGAGAGTATTTTTGGAAAAAAATATCTACTTTGGAAAAAAATTTCTTCCTACCCGTAGCGGAAATTTATAGCCATATCTGATATTTGGTCCTACCTTGTGAAAACTACTACCAACACGCATATCTTTTTTTTCTGTGTTCAGCGTGGTAGCACATTATTATAGACATCAGACCCCCATAAATACCGGGAAAATAAGACTTTGGACCTGCTGTACGCAAAATGTTAAGGATGCGTACAGCTCTACTGCCCTGCCACCACTGGGCAGGTCAGACCACAACCTGGTCCTGCTCTCACCATCATACAAGCCTGTGGTTCAGCAGCACCCAGTCACGGTAAGATCAGTGAGGAAATGGTCTCCTGAGGCTATGGAAACACTGCGCGGGGCGCTGGAGGCCACAGACTGGGATGCTCTGTATGAGCCACATGGTGAGGACATTGATGGCCTGACTGACTGTGTCTCTGAGTACATTGGGTTCTGTATTGACAACACCATCCCCACTAAAGAGGTCCGCTGCTACCCGAACAACAAACCATGGGTAACAAGCGACCTGAAGGCCCTCCTCAACAAGAAGGATGTGCGCAAGCATGTCAAGGCGGGTGAAACATTTCCATCAGCGACCACTACATGACATAGAATTTCTTCACAACTCAGATCAGCCATATTCTACCTGTGTTCGATGAATGTGTAGTTGTGGCAAAGAATCCAAAAGAGAGGAGGAGTTTACGCAGCTGTCCCTGGACATTCCAGCCAGAGGTGGAACCATACAACAGTGCCTTCAAGATTACCTGAAGGTCAGAAACACTCGTCCTCACTCATTCAGCCGCTGCATCGAAGATGTTCAATCACACTGCAGCCGTTTGCTGTTGTGGGAGTGAAAGCGTGTCAGCAGCCTTGTTTTGTCCCGCAGGAGATGGAGCTGGAGTATAAATGCAAGTGCGGTGCGACCGTGTCACGCCTGCGCACATCGTTTGCCACTTTGCCAAAGTGAGTGACATCAAATCCACGCATCTTGCATCTTTTCTCTATCTCTATCTCTATTACCTGTCACTCATATCTTTTCTTTTCTGTCTACAGAGTGCTGATCTTACAACTGAAGCGCTTCCAGTTTACACCATTTTACCAGCTGATGAAAATCCATGACCCCGTCCTCCTCCTCAGGGAGATAATGGTATCCAGCAAGAAGGTGAAGAAAGGCTGGGTGGCCAGATGGCAAACCATATCATCAGACTGGGGCTGATCCTAGTAAATGTTTGGACTGTGTGCAGACTAACTTACTCTGATCACCTTCCTTTTCAGGATGATGCCTGCTACAGCTTGGCTAGCATCATCAGCCATATTGGCATCACAACAAATAGCGGTAGGATAATCCATAATGCTCTTTAAACTCACATTGAATCTAAGCAACAATAGTCAACATCAGTGTCAGTTATAGGGAGGTAGAGTTAACTACATAAGACAGCCCATGTAACAATGCTTCTCCTTGTCCAAGGACATTACATCTGTGATGGGGTGGATCCAGATGTGGGACAAGTGGACCCAACTGACCGCTGGTTCACTTACAACGATGAAGAGGTCACCGAAACAAGCGGCGCCTCTGTGTGTGACCGGCGGAAAAGGATCTCCTACATCCTGTTTTACAAAAGACAGGAATGACAACAGCACTGTCCCGGAGCAATGGAGCTGGATTTCAGCTCCATTGCTTGCTCTCCAGGGGGAGATGGTAAACTGAAACTAAATAGATATTCGGCCTAGTTTACCATCGGTATCCAAATGGACGTGCTCTGTAAATCATGGCAGAGCTGGCACGAGCTGCCTTCTTCTGCTGCAGATGGGATCTTATCTGTTTTTTGATGTAATAATCATCTGTTAATAATTTTAATCTCCTATGCATAACATTTGTCTATAGTATAGAAATAGATAATATGATTTTCTTAAAGCATTGAGATAGTGTCCCCTGATTTTTCTTATATCAAATCTTTATGCATTTATGGAGATATCACTCAAAATATCTCACAACGGTAACGAAACTGTCAGAAATTTCTTGGATCCAGATACCGCTGTGGATCACTCTCGATATTTAATATTTTCTAACTTAGACCAAGAACCACATTTACCCATAATGCTTATGAGTTTGCCGACGTGGATCAGCTTAGAGTCAAACCCGGGACCTGCTGCCTCAACCTTTTTTAAAATGGTAATTAATCACTATTAATGCAATAATTGAATGTGATGTTGATTTTCTATTTACCGCAACCATCAAAAATAATAATAAATGAAAAAACAACGGTGATGTTTAAACGGTAAATAAGCAAAGAAACCGAAAGACAGACAATACAAGCTGCGACTCTACACTTCATTGTTTTGCATTTTAGAGCTGCATCCGTGATCCGTGATCACCGCTCAGCTCCACAGAAACACACAACTACAAAAAAAAAGATGTAACGACCCGGTCGTAGCGTTGTATTTAGCAACACACGCAATACAAACAAGAGGGAGGGGAGAGATAAATGAACTTCCCTACCTACAGCACGTGCACGTTGATTGTCTTTGACTAAATGGGAAGCTACACGTCAAGCTATATTTGAGTGAGCTCGTTACTGTTCTCCAAATTGGGACCTTTGACTTTGGAATGAAACCGGAATTATCCCAACTACTTAATAGTCAACCAGGGAAGACTTTGTCGGTCACATTGCCGGTGTCAGCACTCTGCTCACATAAGTGTTTCAGGCATTCATGCAGTCCCAACTAATTGATATGAGTAAGAGAGCGGGATATGCTGATGTGCCAAACTCATTAGCTGAAATGTGAGGAATAATCATTTTGTTTCAGGGCCATAGGCCAAAGCAAGCGAGAGGTAGAAAGCGAGGCCTCATTCGAATTCTCCAGCCAACTGAGCCACAAAGTGAAGTGAGCTCACCTGGACCAGATCCAGATCTGCTGCTCTTGGAAGTCAAGCTCTCCTTAGTTTATCAAAGAAAGGCATCAATATCCTCCAGGCTGATTTCAATAGGTACACAGATCATTAAGCAAGGTCTCAGGAGTGAGTTCAAATGAATTTACAATCAGTGTGATAAAATGCTTGAAAAACGCATTGCTATCTGCCCATCTGTTTTGCAAAGTTTTCCCTTTGCAAACTGCATTCAGAGCATTACGAGTCTACATTTACGTTGTCATCATATAGTTCTTATTATTATCGCCTCCAAGAGTCCTTGCGGGGAAGGCACAGATATAAAATCCATATTTCTGTTTTGATACAGGGGGGAAATAAACTTTGTAATCGTATACCCTCGTCACAGTTTGTGTGTATTTGTAGATCTCTGTCATTTGTTTGGTTTTTTTCTGATGAATCATTTAAGCAGCGTAAATGTGACTGTCTGCTCTACAATAGGCTACATTACCTGAGAACTACAACCCCTGTGGATTACCATAATCAGCTCGTACAGTACACGACTGTGCTACAGCAGGGCTTAATTCACATGGCACTAGTGATTACATTACAGCAATTTTGTGACCCTTTTCCATTTGCACAATTTGACTCATATGAAAAAAGGCTTTAAGCCCTGTGAAATATTGCCTTTGTGCCTCATCTTTTCATGCTGCCTAAACCAGAGAAAATTGGGTCACAGGAAAAAATATGAATGAAACACAGAGCACGAGCTTATTCGGTTGCCAAGGAGTCCCAGTGACGTGTCAGAGCAGAGAGAAAAGCCAGCGTGCAGAAGGGGAAAGAGGTTTCACGTGGAGGTAGGGGTGCATTCAA
Source organism: Psettodes erumei (assembly GCA_016785225.1). NCBI lineage: Eukaryota > Metazoa > Chordata > Actinopteri > Pleuronectiformes > Psettodidae > Psettodes > Psettodes erumei. The sequence continues at coordinate 834,513 of JAFBJZ010000407.1, read as the reverse complement.
CTCGCGGCCCAAGCTTCATAACAGCAGACCGTAGGGGACCAGGCCCTCATGCAGATGTCAGTGTGACACATCTGGCCCTGATGTCTGCTCTCTGTGTTAAGTTCTGCGATGAAGGCACTGGTGCGGGAAGTGCTCCAGGCTGTTTAAGCTGCCTGAGCTCCGATCTGACCCACAGTGCCAAATAATTTGCTATTCAGCTTCAGTGACATATTTTTTAAAAATCATTTCTGGCTTCAGTAATGGCTGAATTAACCCACGAGGGAAGGGCCAAGGGGCAACAAAGAGCTCCGAGCGCTCACTGACCCCGTCCTCATCCCACTGCATTGTGTAGGCGCCAGATCCCTTCAAGTGCCCATCATGCACACTGCACACATGAGACTATATATGGCAGCTTTGTTACATTTTGGATGGACGCCCGTATCACAGGCAGAACTTGTGATTCTGCCTGGCTCCGTGTTTTTCATGGAGTCACATACTGCGCTTACCGTGTAAACTGCAATGATAATAACCAAGCTCTTAAAACCACCACACGGTTATGTAACAAATACAGCTTTATTATTGGCACTTATCATTTAAGTTGATACTGAGTCACTGGGTTCTTAGGTTTTTCCCGATGTTAAATTCCAGTTTCAAAATTTGCATCTGATGATATCCTCAGTGTTGTCCCCACCAGTGTGGCTTTGCAACCCGATCAGTTGAATTGATTCCTTCACTCACCCATGTTTGTCTGTCGTTGGGTCCTGAAATATACGGAATATAACAAAAAGTTATGTTCAAGCTAACTCACTAAAATGCCACATGTGCATCTTTGAGGTCTAAATCACCACAAACCGACACACAAGCATGTTGAATGCATTAAGTAAAGGGTGATGAATGAATGAGCTTTTAAAAGTGTCTTCATGAGTTCTTAAATATCATTTTCCTAACACAAGTTTTTTTTTTTTTCAACAAAATGGAAGCAAAACAAGTAATACTTTGTGAAACCCTCAGCACTGTCTCAACAAATAAGAGAAACAAAATGTTTGGCGTCATCTGACGACAAGACAGGCAATGAAATAAAACAAATGGTTTGATTTGAAGCTATATGCAAAAAAAAATGATCCTGAAAATGGGGTATAAGTGCAAAAGGAGGAGGGTAGAGTGACCCTCCACTGTCTGCTATGGATGAGCATGCACACTGGCAGCCTGACTCGACAGACCCCAGCGTCTGGCATTAGTTGTTATGGCAGTACTGACACAAGACTCCCAGACCCTGAAGGAACAGTAGACACACCAGCTGATGCTGAGTCAAAGCTTTAGTTCTACAACTAATATCTTGACAATGAATATAACAAAAAATATGTTATGTGTAATAACATATATTTGACAGATGTAGGGGATTTGCCTTCAAGTTCGTCCTCCTTGGCCAACGCTTCGTCTGCACGGCCTGTTTTGACTGACACAGTCCTGAAAGAACAAGAAGAGAACAACAAATCAGCTCTTGGGCTGAAACAGCAGCTGGAGGATGAGAGGGAAATCAAACAGTGAAAGGACTCGCTAGAAAATAAAGTCTGGTGCAGTGTAAATGTGCTTCCACTTGTCCCTTCTATGACAATATTTGGAAGACCAGAAACCTAAAATAGCTGTATGATATCGATTCCCTGTCATGCAGGGGCTCGCTGGGTCTGGGTGGAATTTGGATTGTGATGTTGTGTAGCACACTGCGGGCTTCAACATTATCGCAGACCTGAAATGGAATTTGCACGTAGCGTTACATTCACATAATGGCATTTGAAGGAATGTCATTTCAAAGTGAAACCTTTCCTCCCGTCACAGATGAGCACAGCCAGGCCCGTGGTGCGCTCCACTCTTGTTCTCGCGTGGTACATGGCCTCAGCTGCTTGTCTCTGGTTTGAGGGGTTTGTGGGGGAGACATCAACCATGTTTCCTGCAGTTGTTAGCACAACATTGAAGATATTATTTCCCCGTAGAGGTCGAACATGCCAAATAAAACCTTGCAAGTAAAACATATCATTTACCAACAAGCCACTGATCCTCAGCAGCTCCTTGGGGGTTAAAGGAATGGTTTGGGTAATTTGAGGTGGTTTTATGACTGATATATCGCCAGCTTATTGACTGCAGTAGAGTTTGGTCATGAATGGCTGTGCAAGCGGTGAGTGAAAAACATTTTTAACCACCTACAACACTGCCTACCTAAAAATCCAATGTCAGTTCAAGTGTACATTATAATTACAATATTTTCACCACTTTATCTTACATCCAAACTGTCCTTTCTTTGAAATTGACAACTGTGGTACACACAGGCACACCTTCGCCAATCAGCTGTTTGGGTTCTAAACAGCTGATCTGCATCCTGCAGTTGAGAAAGTGAAGGACGTTCTCAAATAGCTGTCAATCTTTCAATTGCAGATGCAATCTTTAAGTAGTTTATTCATTTATCAATATGAGGCCAATTTTTTTTCCTTCTGTCACAGTTGCACACAATTACAACTAAATACTGACGTTCCATCAAGTGTAGGGACTGTAGTACTGTCCACATCACAGTAACCAGTCTGTACTGAGAGCTATCACGTTTTGCTCAAAGTGAAAAAGAGTAAGCCTACACACACAGACACTGCTAAACTGCAGCATTTCGTCACTAATCCTCTTTCCAGTTTAATTAAATCTATAGTTACGCTTGTAGAGCCCAAATACAGCTCACACACAGAGGCGGTGGACAGCAGATTGAGGGTGGGCAGTGGCTGTGTAGTCCTCTTTGAATGGCCTTGCTATCACTTAGCAGAGATTGTCTGCAGTAGCTTGATAACTGGATGAATCCCTTTAATCTATTTTCATGTATCCCTGATCCTCTCACTGGCGTTTCCAGTTTGCTGCCAGCCACACACACATACATGTATGCTCTTGCACTTCCTGTTTTGTTGTGCGCTGTTCACCAGTAAGTGACAGGGCTGGGTCTAATTGTGGGATCATGTTGTCGCTGTCCAGGTGTGAAGCCTTTGGGAAAAGTGATAGATAGATGAATTCAAGTGATAAATTCACTAGAATTCATTGAGTACATTTCAGGTCTCTTAGCCATGATTTTAAGATAAAGACCAGAGTGTCTGAACGAAGAGAGCACATGGTTGGTTGAGCATTTGCAAGAATGCGGTATGTACAGTTTAAACCTATACCTACATTTGTAAAGGTCACTATTTAATACAAATACAAAATGATTCATCCAAAACCAAACTGAAATGTAAAAAACACATTGTGGTTTTAGAGGGAAAGTTACATTACTTACCTATTTGTGACAGAAAATGCAAAGTATTAATTCGTGAGCTTTAAATACAGATTTTAAAATTTTGGACAGAGCCAGAAAATCTAGAAAAGAGTCTCCGATAAAAGAACCCTCTTTGTTGATGACTCCTGCACCCCAATGTGAGGAGAGGCACGGCAGAACCTGTAGCAAGGCTGATCTCGCAGTGCAGTGCAATCTTGGTGCCAAGAAGGAGTGCATTTTGCATGGTTTGTCACCTTCCTGTTCAGAGTAGGCCCTCTAATTAGTTCTATAGTATTTTGTTCTCTTTAATTTGGTGAAATCGCACCCATATAAACCTCCCTAAAATTATACAACCCCCTTTATTCACATTTTGCTTGTCTTTCCGGTTTTCTTCAACCAGCTGTCATATGATCATGATTTCACAATTTCATTCTGATTATGACAGCCGGCCAGAATCTATACTGTGTCCATAATGTCTGACAGCCTTTCCACTATTCTGGTGCTCGTCTTTACAGCCGTATGATGGCAGCAGGTATCTGCTCCATCTGTCAGCTCCAAGCCGTGGAGCCACACCTTTAGTGTTGTTAACAACTGTGCTGGGAAATCTGCTGCATGTCATCCATAATGCTTCCAGTTCATGTCATGTGAGGACTAGGGCTACGCTGACACTGAAGAGGCGCAGCTCAACCTTCTGGTAAGGGTCCACTCTGCAACATCACATGGACAACGAATAAGGTTTGACAGAAACCTAGTGCTTTCCCGAGTCTCACAAAACATTTCTCACATATCCTCCTGTCCCTGCTGAGGAATGAGTTGGCTGCAACGGTGAGACAGTGATAAATAGAAGTGTTCAGGTGACTCATAGGGAAGCCACTAACAGCTTAGAGCAGGATGGAAGTGAAGCCCAACCATTTTAAAGAGCCTTTCTTTGTTGGTCTGAGTTTGTAGTGTGTCTTGAGGGGCCTTTGTGGTCATTTCTGAGTCATTCCAACCTGGAACAAAGCTTACAGATAAGTGCCTCAGTTAAAGTACTGGTCCCCAAGAGATATACTTTTGTTCTTAGACAGTGGCAAATGGTGTCTTGCAAGGAGGGATAAGTAAAAAATTGGTTTGTATTAGCACTTCCAGGTTGAAGAAATGACAGAAATTTAAAGAAAGTGCACCCTGAGCCAGCATTTTAGGGATGTGATGAAGCTGATGGAGTTGGTTTTTCTTCAGTCTTTAACCACAGTAGAAATTTTATTGTCTTTTTTTACTTAGGTTTGTGTGGGTTTCTGCCAATTCCAAGAGCACTGGAGCCAAACAACTCAGAAGGAGGTGTTCATGGGAAAGAGCTTTGCTAACCTGTGATCATGCATAGTTTGAGATTTTGTGATGGAGTAAGCAAAACAAATGCAATCCCAACTTGTTCATTCAAGTTTACAACAACTTATTTTTAAAAAAATTTATTTGACTTACATAGCATGTTTATTTTAACCACACATTCATTGCACTGTGGCTACCCCTTCTGCAGCCATCCCGGTAGCACAAAGCTAGAGTTAAATGCTTACATCAGTATGCTGCCATACTCAACCTGATAATATTCTGATGTTCATCAGACACCTGATGAACATATTAAAGTTAATTACCTTGAGAGTGTATCAAGGTGGAAGCAAACTTCTGGACTGATTATTTTCATTATTTCACTATAACTGTAATTTGTCACCTTCGATGCTAACATTTGTAGCTGAAAGGCTGGACTTGAGGGTTTTTTTGTATTTTTTGTTTTTTTTATCTCAAATCCAGTTGCCTTACAGAACTCTTTCAACCTTGACAATGACCTGGATGACTGAGAATCTAGATTTGTACTAGCTGAATGTACATTTTACTCCTTTTGTCATTTCAAAGAAAACATATGCAAAACTTTGCACTCAGCTGAATGTGAATCTAAACAGTTCATAAAGCCATGTGCAGATCCTGACCTGTTCAGAGAGTGATGTTACAATCAGTCTGGATAAGTGATGTGTATATTTATGTAAAATCGCTTGCATGTGTTTGTAACCATGGTAACGTGTATGTGCATCAGCTCATAAATGCAGAGACCCTGATCAATCGGACAGTCAAAGCAGTTAAAATTATGCTCCGTTGTGCATGCATCCTCTGGTACTCCATTAAAAAGTCATGGCAACCAAACAGTAATACTCTCAGAACAACATATCTCTTTTTCACCCTGTGGGCCCTGTCTGCCTATTTGTCATTATTCATAACACGACACTGATTTGCAGTGTAATAATTCTGATAATCCTTAGAGTCAGTTGTTTCTGTGTTAGCTCTTTGTGCCATCTTGAATATAAATACACATTAGAAGCACTGAAGTGCAGATTAATCTGCTCTCAGTCTAACGATATCACCTTTTATGGACCGACAGGTAACTCATTCATTGGGCAGTTTTAATGATATCATCTTGCACTATCAGATGGACACACAAGGGCAATTCAAGTTTTGGTTACTGTATTTCACTCATTTCACTTTTTAAAAATATTTGATGGAAGTGCACTATAGATTGAGGAAGGACGCAAACTGAAACCACCCATGTCTAAACTCATCTTCAATTTCTGATTGATCACAGAAAATGCCCACACTCCACAAATGCTGTTGGTGCATACATGTTACCATGGTTACCCGGGATGATTCAGCTCTGATCTACTTTTTAATCCCACACAAAGTACAGAGACACTCGTCTACAAGTGTTGTTGGAATGAGTTATGGACATATATTTTAAGGTTCAGATCACCCAAATTACAAATAAGCTCTTTGTTTTGTTGAGCTCTCTGTTTCTGTGATTTCTACCGCCACCTCAACATAATAGTGGGTGAATGAAATTTAGTTTGTGTGATATATACATAAATACAAATACACAATACACAAATATACATAAATTAGAAGCAATATCTCTTCACAAAGTGACTTTGTATCTATGGGTATCAGTCAGAACACATAGTTAAGAGTTTTCATTGGAATTACTTTCAAAATCTGGCTAAATAAAACTGATAGTTACAGCTTGAGGCAAGTGAGTGTTTTTGTTTGTAATTTGAGAGACTCAAAGTAAAGGAAGCTCACAGATGAAATAGTTATGACAAATATGCCTAATGAACTGATCAGACTAGCAGACAGACTGTCAGTTTGGATAAAGTCATGAAGTGCGTACTGTGTATTACTTACAACCCTCCAGGCAAGTGCTGGCTCGCTGGATGACCTGTCCCATATTTCACCACAAAACAGGTGGCCTAACCAAGATAGGAATAACAGCTCTGCAAACCGCTGACACTGTGTAGGCTGCAAACCGTTTGATTTTGGTGCCATGCATTTGATCATTCAGTGTTTGTGTGGCTCTGATAAGGCGCCAACCGGCTCCGGTAAAGTGGTGTTCCGATGAAGACATCTATTTACTGACAGTAATGCCACTACGCGTGCTTTCAGGGAAGCAGGGTCTGACTGGCTGCCATAGTAACTGACACTGACTTGCATCTTTTTTGGGTCTGACCTCCCACCCGTCTCCCCCCACCGAGCGTATCTGCTGGGCTGGGCACTGGGGTGTATGTAGGCCTACCTTTGTGTTTTTCACTGTAAAAGGTGCAACGTAGAAAACATGCTAATGCAAAACAAAACCCCTTTTCAAAGCAGGACTATCAAACAATGGTGTCTGAGGGTGGAAAAGCACTTGGTGCCCTTTTTTTACAGGAGAAAAATGGTCCGCAAACTTTTGACTCCCAAACATCATGCTGCCATGCACACAGTATAAATATATAAAGGGAACTCAAAATATAGAAAATTGATGAATTATTAAGGGAACCTACACTGCACAGGAAGAAGGCAGCTTCAGTGAGCCAGCCCAATAAACAAAATGTTTGCTGCAGTCTTTATAATGCATATGTGCTCCTGAGCATGTAATGTAATGGCTACTATATGTCTCACTGATTGTTCACGGTATTCTCTATGTGCTCCTAATGGCATCCTGTAGATGCCTGTGACTGTACTGTATATGAGGCTGCGAGGAACGCCTACACATTTTGGCACAGAGATAATGTCTCATCACAGAGAGGTTGCCTCTTGCAGCTCTTGTACACAATGCGGGATAACATATGGCAGAATGGAGCGATGAAAGAGCGAAAATGACAGATTTTCAGCTTTGATTTCCACTTAACGGCGCTCCTGAGGTGGTGGGTATGTGTGCATTCTTTGATTTGTTGCAGAATCCAGGGCCTGATCAGGGAAAAAACACCCATTTTCATTTGCACGGGACTCATCGCATATTTATTTATTCTTATATTGGGATCAGTGACGGCTGATGAATAATTTAGTCAGCTTTTCTACCTTGCCTCTGGGGTCACGCTGAAGGTCCACTTCCCAAAAACTCCCCATTATCTCCAGCTGACTGAATTAGCACTGCCACAGTGGAGCCCCATGTTGAGAACCTCCTGACCTTGCTGATGAAAGAGTTGTGGCGAGGAGGAGGTGACATCATCAGATAAGGACAGACTCCAGGCTTTTCTTTCGATCAGTGCTTCAAGGCTGCACTGAAGACTTGAAGAGAATTTCTTATATTAAACGTGAAATTTCCATCTTCTGACCCCGTCATTCACTCCCCTCATTCTTAATATTTATGAGGACAGCAAAAACCTTACCCAACTTTTTTTTCTCTTTAGATGAGGAAGATTAATTATTCCTATCCATTAAAGTGAAACTAAAAATAAAATGTATTTTTGGGTTTAGTTTTGACTTCTGCACTTACAGTACTTGATCAAAGCTCTCATCACCTGAAGGAGGACACTGAAAAATCATTTATGATTCTGCAGCTAAATAACATCCCCAGAACATTGGTTTTCTCAAAGGGACTTGAATTTTTGGTACTGTCAGACAATGTCACAAATTTGAGTAGTGCAATAACTACAGCATCTATCTCTTCAGTTGGCCTTCTTTATGACAGTTTGACTTGTTATAGTCAAACACAGGATAAAAATGACAGTGAATGCAATGAAGTGTGGCAGCAAAGCAGCAGGCACCATAAAAACTGCCCATTGCTCCTGCTCGACTTATTAGCACTGTTTCTGCCTTCATCAGGCAGAATTAATCAAAATCTACACAAAGTGTACCATATACACTTTACATTGGCCATGGGGTCTGACCCAGAAAAATGCCACAGATCAGAGGACTCCTGCAGTATGCATACAAGTAAAGGTCAATCAGCTCATTAAAATATACATAGTGTAGAGCCTTATACCAAAGTCAGCACACATAGGAATCTTTAACGTAGATTCTTATTACAAAATCTGGTGCTCCAAGGACTTTATATAGGCTTCTTCAGGATTCCAAGTCAGGCCCATAATATAGTTTCTAATTATCAAATGTAACTAAAGCTGATTTTAAAAAACACACAATTAGCATTAAATAAAATGGTCGGAAAAATGTTTACAATGGAAATATGCAAAAAAGGATATATTTAACAAGACATATTTTGACAAGAAATGTCCTTTTTAACAAGAAAAATAAATAATCGTTACAAGAAAATATTTTTTGAAAAATGTTGATTTTAAATATCAAACAAACAACCAGGAATTCAGCTACTCACTAACTGCTGGTTCACCACATCTGTCATTTAAGAATGTCTTACAATACTCGACTCCATATTATTCACATAATGTATCATAATTCGACTCACTGTGTAACACATGACAACTTGAAGTCACAGGATGACCTGTTGATGTATGTTTTGTTTTGTTTTACAGCTATTTTAGGCTTGAAAAACATTCCTGGAGAACAGTTCTGTTCAGTGTAGAAAAACTGAAAAATACATTCAATGGCTCTAGTTGCACTGTAGGAGAGGCTTTCAAGTTCAGATCAACTTAAATTTTTTTTCCTAAAAAATGTGGAAATGCCCAGGAATCCTTGAAGCTGCTTCCACTGATAACACCAGAAACAAAACTGTTGGAAAGCATTGACTTTCAATGCCAAGCACGAAATCAACAGCTGTGTCTCAGATACCTTCTGCAGAGAAAATGAAGTAGCCCTGCAGCGGGAATTTTTACACTGAAAACCAACCAAAAATCCATCTGTACAATTTCCTCTGTCTCATGTCCTGATTCAAAGACACACACAGGGGGACATGCCTGCTTTTTTGGCAACCAGTTAGATTTGTGAAATCAGCTTTGCTTTCAGTAGTGTTTTAGCTCCCTCCCATGTGGCCATTAGGGTTGCTTCTTAGTACTCACCACACAGCATGTGACTGTGTGTGTGCATGCAATGTCAAGAGAGAGGGAGTGTGTAGGAGCACAGGGCTAGGCTTTCCATTACAGTTGTGATTAATGGCCTAAATGAAACACAGCTTGGACGTGAAGGTAAATGATTTCTCGCATAGCCTGTCTTAAATAGAGAGATTCTATTGACTGCCCTCCCCCCTCACTCACTCTGTCTCTTTTCTGTGTTCCTCTGTCTCTCTCACTCTTTCATCATTCTCTTTTTCTCTCAGGTCGCCATCCGCAGACATTCATCCCATCTCAGTCAGTTTGTTCTTTTTTTTCTTTTTGGCTTTACTGAGCTCTTGGCCTATATTTCACTCACTGTCTGTTATTTCTATTCCCATCTGAAGTGTATCTGTCTCGAGTCTAAGTTCTCATGCTGTGCAGAACTACTCACCCTTATATTGTCTCTTTGTTCACATTGCAACACATCTTTAACCTGTTGTAGGAAATGATACTGGTGCTATGGAAAACATTGTGGACCTGCCTGCCAGTCCTATATAGGTGTGGATGATGCTGTCATCTACCTGCTGCAGCATTGTCACTCTTACATGGATATTAAAGGTGACACTGTGAGAATCCATTATTATTATTATTATTATTATTATTATTATTATTATTATTATTAATAATATAATTATTATTATTATTTTTTTCCAGTGCCTTTAACACCATTCAATCACATCTGTTGACTGAGAGGCTGCTCAGGTTTGGGGTCAGCTGATCCACCATCTCTTGGCTCTCTATCTGTCGGGTAGGCCCCAGGTTGGTCTTCGCTTTGTGCACCTCAGATTTTCAGTAAAACTCAAACACATAGCGCCTGCAGAGGAGTACCGGCAGCTGGTGGATGACTTTGTGGAGTTGGGCAGTTTCTTCCCCTTTTTCTCTCTTCTCCCCCTATCGTTGAAACGACAAAAGAAGGTTTGCAATGGCTGTTTGCTCCGTCCTGTTTTGTGTGTGCAGCTTTGTATGAGTGTGCCACATGTGAATATGTGTTGATTTCTTTACAGTCTGTGTGAGTGTATGAAGGTTTGTGTGCACATATCTTTATTCTATTCTATTTCATGTTAAGTGCCTTTTTTGCAGTGCATGTTTTTTTCAGTTCTGTTTCTAACTAATTAATACTTTCTTAAGTTGTTGTTTTTATATGCTATTGTAAGAATACATCTTAGCTCACACGATTAATAAAGTAGATCCAACTATCTCTCCACATTGCTACTGTCAATTCATTCCCAGCTGTCCTGATACTGCTGTCATTCACATTCTGTTATCAAATTTAAGCTGTTTATTTTCATTTGGTGCTGTCTGTGTCTATGAAATGTTCAGTTCAGCCCCTTGAGGATTTTCTGTTCCACCACATGAAAATAATTAATTACAATACAATTTGTGTGCTTTTTAAAAAAAAATATCTAATTACAAGGACAGGTAGGACTTACTTTCATTCACTTTCTTCCTGTGAGTGAGGTGAGGAACTGGACAAAAATATTTGGGGATGTCAGGATGCAGTTAGCCTAGCTTAGCATAAAACTGGAAACAGGGAAACATGCACACCTTCACTTTGGACAGAGCCAGGCTAACTGTTTCCCCCATCTTCAATCTTTGTGCTAAGCTAGGCTAATAAGTGTTCAGCTCCATGTCTGTACCTAACACTCTTGAAGGAAAAGTTGAAGTGAAGTTGTATGAGGTACTGAAGTGTAGTTTATTAGCTGTATTTTGGTCAGTGTACTCCAACTTTGGAGAAGCAATGAAGAGTAGCGACACAAAAAAGACATAAATGAACCACCTAAAACATTATCTTCATTAATAAAATCCAATATTAGTTTAAGTGAATACTATATTTAGAATATGTTCACCACTGTATGGCAAGATTAATATAGGTCAAACATCCCTTTCGTTCAGCACAACATTTTCTCAACGGCTTCCACTTCCATATTCCTTTTCATAAATGCAACTACACTGTGCACTGTATCAGCTGAGGGTGTGTCTTGAAGATGCAGTGCAAAGGAAAAGGGCTGTTTGACGTCAAGATAAGGCAGTGAAAATCATGAGTCGAACAACTGTCTCTGTGCCTTTATCAGACACCAGACTGTATGGAAAATGAAATCACCTACCATAATTATTTTATCATATTTTAAAACCACACAAACGAAATAATTCTGTTAAATAGATATTATTGCGCTTTGGGGCATGACAGTACAAAACTATACAATACACAGGAGTTATGAATGAATCCACGGAGCATTTAAAATAATAAATTATCATTTATCATTTCAAAAAGCAACAGCTCGATCATCACCACGTCCACTTTACCTTGGAGAGAAAAAGGAACAGAAATAGGGTGGGCACACTTCCAAATGTTGACTGCATTCCCCAGCCCTCAAGTCTAATTTGTGGGACACGATTAAATCGTTAAAAACAAATGACTTATTGCACAAGGGCCTAACATTTATCAGCCCAAATGACAGAGGTTCCGCAGGTGGTAACTGCAGTGAGGTATGGCGTCAAGAAGCACCAGCTTACAGAAACGTCTGGATACAGTCAAGGTGATCTAATATTTATTATGACGGGGATATACAGTATATGATATCAAATCATATCTAAACTTTTATAGTAGAATGTGGTTCTCCGTACATAAGAGAGTGGTGGTACTGTAGGAGTCAAGAGCTAGCCACGCATTGAAAATTACATAATGGTAATTACAAAGAAAATGGTCTAATAAAAAAATGTGACAGCAAAAACATCAACATAGTTCTATTTTAAATGAGTTACATCAGATTAGTTCACATGTGCAGTCAGTTAGTTAAATTATGCTGTACCTTACATGTCATTTTCATCAGCACACTGAAAAGAAGGGACTTGGAGAATAAGACAGACATGTGGTATTCTTGGCTGTCGTCAACTGTTGCTTCCATAGATTTCTTCCCACCTTACATTCACACATCCCTGCATCTCACAACTGCATTTCCTCCTCTCCTTCTGCCTGCATCTCTGTGACTAACCCCATCTGCTCCTTTACATACTGAAAGGGACTTAGCCTCACACTGATTATGGAATCATAAATTTTGTATACCTCTGAATTTCCCAGACCGTGAATAAGGCAACACAGCAGACACAAGTCTCTCTCTGTTAGAGAGAATACTGTGAGAGGAGATGACTCTATAGTGTCAGTTGGATGCAGTGCACCTGTAGAGTGGAAAATACTAAATAAAGTAGAATGCTGAATATGTCTGGGTAGCTTTGGGTGAAATGTTAAAAATGATGCATGTATTTTTCAGTGTGACTGAATAATTTAAGTATCACGTCATATAATTTCAGTGATCTCTTTGATAAGGATTTCTTATGTGATGTGAAAGTACAGTATGAAGAAATGTTCCTGGAGCACCACAATAAGTTGTGAGCACAACTGTGACACATGGCTGATGGTGTTAGCAATGTTTTACACCTCTAACAGACAGAACGACATTCGCGTGGATATGGACTTGAATTTTCTTGCCACCTGGTGAATGTAAGTCTAATACTCACTCTCTTTTAAGTCTGTTTTGATCATCACCAGTCCTGAAAAAGACCTATCTGGCTGGCTCTATTAGTGTGCTGCTCTAGCAGATGTAGAAGTAATGACTGTCATTGTGACATTGTTGTTAGAGCCATAAACTTTGTAGCAGGAAGTCAGAGTGAATGCATGCAATGTGGATGCATTACAGGAGATGGCTGTTCAGTCCCCACTTTCTGCAGACTGTCAGTGCTGGTTTCATTTAACCATGACCACAGTATTTCACTAACTGCAACCAGAGAAGGTCCTTTGACCTTAATAAAAAGTCAAATTTAACCCAACCTAAAACTAATCAAACCAAACTTAGATCATAAGACAGTTTTACCTTTTTGAAACAGCTATGTCCTATGAACAGACCAATAGTTATTGGCTAATGTGGAGGACTTGATTGGTAACAGTGGTAAAAGTTAACCAAAACGTTTCCCTTCTGGGCTTTTAAACCAAAAGCCGGAGCTGGAAGATTCTAAAACACTGTAATAAGATGAGGGGAAGTTGGAGAATCGTTTAAGCTACACTAATCAAAAATATTGATTAGTGTAGGCCTCTAGAAGTGAAATGTAAATAAAATCTAAAAGGTGAATTATATTCAAAATATCTATGAAGATTCTCAGTCATCCAGGTCATTGTCAAGGTTGAAAGAGTTCTGTGAAGCAACTGAACTTGGAATTTCAAATTTCAAGTCCACTTGCCTTACAGAACTCTTTCAACCTATAATCAAAATTATATTTTAAGACTGTATTCACTGTGGTTTACAGAACCGTGTTTCTACCTGAACACAGACTGGTATGAGTCAGCCCTTGTTTGTACATGGTGTTGACACCTCACACTCGACTTCTTGCCGTAGTGGTGGCAGCTTCCTTGTGGTGAAGGTAAACGGCTCACTGCTGCGTGTCTCTCTGCAGACACAAGCCCTCTCTGGTCTCTGATGACTCTGTGAAGCTCTTTTCCACCCCCACACCCCACCACCACCATCACAACCCCCACCCCCACTCACCAGACCACAACAACTTTGATTTCTGCGGGAATGGGGAGGGGGCGAGGCTGAGCATGAAGGCAATGCATCAAAACGCCTTTGCTGTGCTGCTGATAACACGCCGCTGCCTCAGGAATAATAGACTTGATTGAATTAGCCATCCATTTTTCTCCACACTCATACATCTCGCAGTGGCTTGATCCCACTGGCAGTCCAATGCTTGTGATTGAGGAGGAGGTGGTGGACAGGAAAAAAACAGAGGAGAGAGTCAAGAGGTGAGAGGATGAGTTTGAGAGATGAACAGGGATGTGAAAAAGTGGACGGTGGGATGGGTCTTTGAATGGGTTTGTGATTGGGGTGGAGGGGGGGGGGGGGTCATAATGGACGTCCAAGCCTCTCTTTTGTCTCTTGTCCTTCATGTCTTGTCCTTCAGCCTCTGAGACTGAACAACTGTATAATAGTGATTTCCTAAGGGGTGTGTTCAACCAGAGAGGTCTTTTCAGCTCCTGACAATTGGAGACGTCCAACAAGAAAAAGTCCTCTGCGAGAACGATTAGAGCGCTCAACACATTAATCAGAAGTGTATCGAGGGGAAAAGTGTTGTGGCACATTTGGATATAAAAGAAACATGCGACAAGGTCTCTTCTGTATTCATCTCGCCACACACACACACACACACACCGGCAGAATATGAAACATGAAACAGTGGCCCCTCGGAGTGGAGACGGAGGGAATTGATGTCACTGTGGATCATGTTAGATCCTATGGGCCCAGACTTTGCACGCCACGGCTGCTTATTAATATTCCTGTCTCACCACGTGCTTTCACGGAGGCTGAGATGGGATTGCAGTGATAACTGAAGTACACGGCGATGGATGCAATCCCCTGAATTACCTGGAACCTGACCAGCAAGCTAAGCTGCCCATAAGGCAGCCTGGAAGTAAATCAATGCCTGTAATTGGTTTGTGTCCCTCCCTCTTTCATGCGCCTGCTCTCCCTCGCTAACGTCACATGAACACAGTTGACACATTCCCAATTTGTTGTCTTTATTGTGGCTTATGAAAGGACGGGAAGATTCTAAGTGTGTGTCGAGACGATGAGAGAGTGGGAGACAAAGAGATTTAGGAAACCTTGAATGTAAGCAGCTCATATTTTTCAACTCCATCTCCAGCTGTAATACTCCAAAATTGCATCTGTAGTGTCTCCCTGATCTGCCTTTGTTATATTTATGCCTAAGGATGACAAGTAAGACTTTGATTACAAATACTCTCATGCTCACTTGTAACCAAGCTCAATGGACAAAAATCTGATAGAAATCCTCAGATGCTGCTTAAATTATAGCATCAGGTATCAATGTGCTGACGAAACCATCCGATGCCATGCAATTGATCAATAAATGATTGTTTCAAACAAAACTTGTGCTAAACAGTAGCCTTCATAAGAAGTTACATGTCTTTCTGTTTAGAGTGGCAAAGAAGAATGGATCCTAGGGAGTTTTTTATGCTTGTTATTTATAAACACATTTTTTTTAGAATGTGCGTTTCTATGATTCTGTTATTAAGTTTGAGTTTTGGCACTGTACTTATTGCCAATGTGCTAAATAAGGCCTGTTTAAAGAAAAGCCTAAGTTCAGTCCAGTCGGATTCTCTGAGCACCACGGATGTCTTATCCTAAGTCCTCACAAATTCTCCTTCACCTGTTTCCTTTATGTTTTCCATCAAGGTCAAGGAAAAGTGGTGAGGAAACTAAAAGGCCGTTAACAGCGGCCACCCGGAAGCCTCCAGTTTGTGAGCACTTCTTTAATATTTAGGGCCAAGTCAGAAAAAAAACATTATGTCACATATGATTTGCAAAGCCTGAAGCAAAAGAAATGAAAGAGGAATAAGGTAAAAAAAATAAATAAATAAATAAAAAGAGAGATGCAACTTTCTCTCATGAGAGTGAAAGTGTCTTCCGTTTAGAAGCTGAAAATAGTCAGCCTTTTAAAAGCTGAAGAGCTAAAAGCTGACTTGACACCGTGTATGCTCATAAAATATTTATCAGTTTCTGTTTGTCACTTCTTGTGTGTTAAGATTTGGATTTAGAGTCTCAGGTAATACTGAGGGAGGATTTCCTCATGTTTGTCCCTCATATACTGAAAATAATTCAACATTTTCCTACAATATTTAGTAGAGGCAGCACACGAAACCATTGTGTATTTGTGAGATGAGGACAAACAGATTTTGAAAATGCTGCTAATAGTCAAAATTGTACTCTTTACTTTCTGTAACAACAGCTTTTACAGCCTGATCTCCATCAGCAGGCATCATTTTAATGATTTGCTAGGTCGTGGTTTGGAAACCACAATGACTCAACGAGTTGTCGTGACTGGTGAGGTGGCGGCGCTGTGTCACGCTGTGGATTGAGGGCCAGCTCTTGCAATCTGCCACCCCTGAACTCAGCTGTTCAGAGAAAGAAAAAAAAAACTGACCTCGGATCAGGGTTTACAGGTCTGCTCGTCTGGTCTGCACAGTTCTGCACACAGATTAATGGCTCAGTCTATTTTCTGCTGTCTGAGGTTGAGCGAGGCTGCAGTCTTGCTGAGATGAAACAGAGGGGGTTGATGCACTGCTTCACCTCGACACCCTTCATTCCTCTGCATCAAATCTACCCCTTTTTTTTTCCCACACTCCTGCTGCAATATCCCCCCATCCCTCTCTCTCACCAGATCTCTTCCTCCTTCTCTTCCTTCCATGATCCCTCTGTTTTCCCTCCCCTCACCCGCGCTGCCTCTTCCGATTTATCACCCTCGTACCTCTCCGCCTCTCTGGTACGTTCCTGGGCCCTGTCGTCAAGCAGAGGGGGCCAATGATCCTCCAGAGAGAACGACGCCTCATTTCTGAGTAAGGTGACACCCACCTTGGCGGAGCCGACGTGAGGTCAGACGCGGCAGAATGAGATGCCTCGCCCATGTCGGTCTGCCTATTACAGATGGCAGAGGTGAATTATGTGGCTGCATCACTGTCTTCATAACCATCCCGTCCCTGTGTTAGTGTGTGTATGTGTTTCCTGCTCTGACATGCTGCTAGGAGATCACACCGGTTCATTACAACTCTGGTGTTATTTTTATAGTATCATAGCCATTACTCCTGGTAATGGTAATGGTAATGATGATGGTAACGAGGTTAAAGATTTTTCCCATCATCACCCCAACAGATAATATGTCACTAATCTCCAAGGATTTCTTGCCACAAATGAAGTGATCATTTTAATTATTATTTTCAGTCATTTCCTGACTTTATTCCAAATGTATGACCACCAGTCAAGTATTAACTTGTTATTCTTACTGTTTACGTTTCCTTGTAATGTCAGACCTGTTTAACCATTTGTTGAACAATTTACCATTCTTTTACCAGCCTGTCATGGCCTGCCCCAAGAAACTTCTTGAGAAACATATGGTTTTCTTCTCAGACTCAGTTTTGGTTAATTTCCTGTTTTATTTTGGTAATGATTTCCTTGCATGTATGGTGTTGCTTTACTTCCTGTAGTCTATTGTCTGCCCTGTCGTAATGTGTTGGCATGTGTGTCTTGGTGTGTACACAGTATATTGTCTTGATCTTTCCTTCAGTCTTTGTTGGTTCATCTGTTGTCACTGATATGACCAGCTGTTGTTGCCCTCTCATTGCCTTGTTGTTCCTGGTGCATTTCTTGGGACTTATACTTCCTGTCTTCCCTTCTTGTGTTCTGTTTTGAACAAACCTCCAGGTAAAAATTTTAACTGCACAAACTGCAGTTAGACATTTTGTGGTTCATGAAACCAAAATGGTGTTTTGTGTCCAATAACATAATTTAGATGTTCTTATTGAAAATGGTTTATCGGAAAATCTGTCCTACACTCTGATTGCTTCTGTTTCTTGGACTTTTGTAATATCTCTGTGTTCCCTTAGGTGAGCACAATGTTATCCTAACTAAATGACATGATGGACAAAACCATCACCACAAACAAGACCACAGTTGTAATAAACCAGAACTGTCGTTTGGGGGTGAAGATGGGACAGAGACAAATCTACCCTTTTGTCACAAGATGCTCTGTGCCAATTTACAAAGCCAGTGTAACATTTAGAGGTGGACAGGATGACAGATAACAGTGGTTCTCTATTGATGAGTTTATTCTCCGGCCTCTCAAATGTGAACAGTCTCTCAAACCTTCTGTGTGTGTGTGCAGTGGATATGACAGCAGCATCAAGGAGACAAGACAAGGGGACAGAGGGACAGAGGTCTGGTGAAATGAAGTCTCCCCCGGCACCACGTCAACCTGCCTGTCATACACGCACACATACACAAATACCCATATCAGAATCCCATTAAGTTCAGCCACTGTGTCCTACTCAAGTCTATTCATTTGCTTTGACTGATCCATGGAGAGTGGTCCAAGACTGGTCCAATGCCTTCTACTGACAAACAAGGGCTCCAGTTGCCATCTTTGAAAGTTTGGTTTTGCTGTGGTGCTCAGCTGGGTGTGTACGGCTGTGTTTGCTCTGATTGCTCCAATGAGCATGGTGAGAGGGGACAAACACGCTCAACAGCACCTTCGTGATGGGCAGGAACACAGAGTCCTGCAGTCCAATTTTCACATTATGCCAGGCAAATTATTGTTGCCAGGCAATAGCATATCAATGGCTTGCTTAAGTTGGTGCAACGAGCTCCGTCTGCATTCCCCTGTCTGTCTAATGGCAGCAGGAGACAGCTCAGTCACACCCTCTGGAAAGGCTCCGTTGTTTGCTTTATCCAGCACATCGCAGAGAGCGGTATCCCTGGGGAGCAAATGAAGGAAGCTGAGAATTGTGCTCAAATGGTGCTTTGTATGAGCAAAACTGAAAAAAAAAGCTTATCCCGATGCAGACTAATTCAAAAATCAATACATGAAAAAATACTGTGCCGCTTAAACACTAGAAGTCCCATTTGAAACAAGAACATTTATCAGTTAATGGTGTGTGGGTGCTGTTATATTGCATAGGAATATCAATATCTTAATTGAAGAGTGCAACTTTTTTTCCCCCCCTAGTACTTATCTGCATGACAGGTTAGGCTCCCCACCAGAAATAAACACCGCCATCTAGCGTTGCTTGTGGATCACGCCTGCAGACGAGCACTCAGAGAGGATGAAAGAATCAGAGCGAGGCGCGCCTTCGGATTGCCCGCTGTACACTGCACTGTCGCCCGCCCCACCTCGCTCCCTCATCCGTTCCACAGCCAGGCAACCAGATGCACACGAGGAAACCAGCAGCAGACCCGCAGCTCGGAACGATGAGGATCAATAGCTTCCTGGGACCGCAGCCAGAAAAACTCACACTGTAGTCTGCACTCACTACCTGTGTCACTTCACTCATGTTAACAGAGGAGTTGTGCGCTAGGTCAGGCTGTATTTTCTTATCAGACTGGCTCTTTCACAACACTCTCAACCAGCTCCGAGTAAATCCTCAAATTCCATTCCTCTCTTCTTCCTCACAGAGAGCAAAAAAAAAAAAAAAAACATGAGTACATTCATCACAACTGCGGATTTTCTTTTGTCATTTTGTGCATTCGGTGTAAGTCTGGACTGCAGAGATGCCTAGATAGAAGCGGCTGACAGCGGGCAGGAGAAATTCCTTACAACACTGAGATTGCAGAGGCATTTTTTGTTGCTGCTGTTGTTGCTTGTGAGTATAATGATATGGCCTGTGTCGCAAAGAGGGGGCAGCGAAGGTGGAATTTGGTGCTGAAAAAACATGTCTGTAGTTTATTACTGCCTGCGGGCTCAGAGAATCTGAGGGACCGGAGACAGATCTTCGCTTTCTGGCCCAAAAAAAGGAAACAATGGCAGAAATAGCCCAGTTGATATGAGAATACATTTGAAGAGATGGTAGCATCCATCCAGTCCCCAAACACATAACACAACATCTAATATAGTGTGTGTTGTCCTATACAAAACCAGGATCTGCAGAGAACTGTAAATAGAAGAGAAGAGTCCCCACTCGGGAGGAAAGGCTGTGGCCTAATGTATTGCTCTTTTGAATTCAAGAGGGTATTTTATAGTTCTTTCATTTCAAATCTTCATCTCAATATTTGGATCTGCAGTACAAGCAGTGGCCATCTATGAGATTTCTGCTGCCACCCCAATACAATGAACACGGATGGAATTTTAATTGCAGTGCTCATGGCATTGAAAAATTACCTTTAAAAGTTTAAAGAGCACCGTGTCTTTCCAGAAACAGTCCCCCATTACTCTGAATAATCAACAGACCATGTCATAAGTTTTTGGGTTTTTTTTTTCCCAGGGCTTTCTTTGGTGCAAGAAAGTATAGTTCCACTGAAAAAGTGTTGAAAGCAATATCTATGGCTTGTCTGCCATGTTAGCACTTATCTGTACAAAGTAGTGGAATGTTAGATTTCTAATGTTCCAAGATATCTTTAATCAAGGTCCATTTACTTTTTCTGACCTCAGTGCAACTGACTTTGGTCACATGGTAACAGATGTTCCTTAATGGGTGTGAGGTAGGTGTCTGGGTATGTATGGTAAGGTAAGCATGTCAGTCACCTCATGAGGAATGAGCTATTATGTCAAAGTAGAATTTGTACAGCACTGATGTTAGCACTTAGAGTATGACCTTGTCACTCCCCATAAGAGTACACAAATCAAACCAAGCACAGATGGGAGAGGGGAGTGTTGATAACGATGTCTCCCCGAGGGAAACTGAGACTCAGCGCCCACAGGTGGATGCTGAGTGTTTTGCTGCATGAAGAGCGGTCGTCATAACAGCATATGATTCAGTAAGCGAGTGGCGTGGCAGGAAAAGAGTGAGCAGAGCATTGACAGCAAAAGTATGCAGAAGAAGGTGGCTGTACAGTGCACTGCAAAGAGACACGTAGGCCACTTGAAGGTGGCTTTGCTTGAAGCAGGCTTTGCTTCTTTTATTTAAAGTGGCTCTTTTCCTGCACGGGGAGTCTGTGGAAGAAATGTGCAGCTTTGTTGGGAACAATATGTTGTCTAGTTCAATCAGGAAGCCACTGTGTGACAGTGTGACAGTCATCTGTCCGTAAATGGTCAGAGCCGGTTGATTATTTGTTCACACTGATTACTGTTCATGCTATGCTGGCTGCTGGCTTAGAGTATTGGCACCTTTACCATCCAAATTCATTCATAAGCAGTAGTCCACACGAACTGTGACACTGTTCCTGAAAAATCAAGTTGCTATTAAAAAAACTATTTTTAAATGTAGTGAGCATTAAAAGCATAATTCCATTCACTTACATTGTACTGGGTTGGAGAGAGACCAGTATCTAAATCCTATGATCAAGCAAACCTGAAACTGTCTGCATGGCTTGACAACAAGAGGAAGGAGTGAAAAAATATGCTTTCTGTAATTCAGGTGAACTGACCCTTTAACGTACTAACAATTGTCAGAGCAATGGACAATCTCTGCTGGCAAATAATTCATTTAATCAAATTAATGAGACATGGCCTTATTGTCGTGGAATTCATTTCAAAAGGGACATGCGCTGAGGTTATCTGAAATTCACTCATTTGAGAAATTTAATGACTCCTTACATCTGGGACAGTGACATGATTTATATTGCTTATTTTCCCACCACAATATGCTCACTGCATCAGAATAGGAGTCACACTTCATCCAGGTCTGCCCCCCTCTCTCCCCACCGCTATTCGTTTTTGTTCCCCATTAGTAATCCATTTACGCACACTGGCGGCCGCCACCGACGTAGCTCATCGCATTTTAATCGTATTAAGCCTTTCAGCTTGTTGAATTGTTTGTTTCAGACTGTCCAGATACATGGTCTCGGGGAGGACAGAGGAATGACTCTCTGGCTAATACGCAATGAATGGGAAATCAGCCGTGAGCTGGGAGTGCTGCGGCTGGAGCTCCTCGCCTCCTACAAGCCAACTACTGCCAGAGTTTCCCCTCAGTCACAGGCTGTATGTTACTCATGAGGTGTCCAGTAATTGACACACTATTGTTGTGCGTGGGGTCGATCTTTAAATACTCTGATTTAGAGCCTCGGTGTATACTTGAAGGTACAGGATCGGGCCCCGGCAGGAGAAGAGCCTCTGCACTCAATTTGGAATCCGACTTTATATTCGGTAGGAGTGGAAGTCAATATTCCCAGGCCTCCCTGGGGGCTTTGAAAGGGGGAAATGGTGAGAAATGTTGACAAATAGATAATCAGTTAAAGGCTAGATGAAGCAAACCTCACATGCCTCTCTGCCAGCTGAGATAAAAATCCGCAAAGTGTAACTGCCATGGAAGATAAGGGGGAATCTCATCTCCTCCCCATCTTCTTTCTCACAAACCCGCCACCGGCATCCATTTTTCTCCCCCTCCCTCACTCGGTCTCAGTCGCTCTCTTTCTTTCAGGCTCACACTGCATGGAACAAAAAAAAAGAGTCCCAGAATCATGTCTAACAAAACACAGTCACAAATGGAAAACATTATTTAATATGAAATAGTGCTGGTTTGAGGGCAACAGTGTCGTCAAATGATTAAAGACTGTCCTCTGCCTCGCTGAAGGGTCCTTGAGCAAAACACTTGACCTCTTTCTTGGCAGGGAAACAACTGATGAAATTTATTTTTTTATAAGATTAAAGTGGTGTAACTTGGTGTAAAGCTTTTGCATCTGAACAGAAAGCCAGACAGTAGGTAATGGAGAAAGGTTTTTTTTTTTTTTTAGCTTATTAGCAATGCTGCACAACACAGTTACATATAAACTGCTTCACAAAGCAGGTATGATTGTGAGATTGTGTGGTGCAAAAATGACTGTCTCATCTAGCCTTCTGAACTTCAATGAAAACCTACAATGGCCTTTAGGTGACGTAAAAACATGAAAGGCCCTCTCTTGATTCAGTGTAGGAAAACAACATGGTAAATATTACAGTATATTCCATTGCTGCCATAAAGAACCATCTAAATGCTACACCTTGGTCCTTTAATATCTGTGGAAAGATATCTTTGTCTGAGATTTCTGCCTGCACCCAGTGGGTGTCAGTGGCGTGTCATTTGTGGTGCTCATAGCACTGAAAAATGACATTTTAAAAATTCAACAGCAGTATCTGTTTCATGAAATCACCACACTGGCTAATCCACAGGCCTTTGCTGTGAACAGTTTGGATTGCAAATACTTTATAATGAAAAAATTGCTCATATGGTTTCTGTCAACACTTTAGTCCACTTTCTTTCACCGCCATGTATTTGGGCAGAAGCTGCCTGAAACACAGATATCTCCAAAACCCAATCTGCATGGCCAGAAACGATGAGACAGAAGTGAGGAAATATCATAGCCTTCATATACACACAACACTATATAATGCACACATGTTTGTAATTTGGGTGAACCGAACTTTTGACTGCGTAAATTCCCATATCCACCATTGCTGACCTTCTTGGAAAGGTCAGGTGGTGTATCCATCACATATGCTATATGTCAAATCGCACCTCCTCTCACACCAGTGAGAACCAAGAATAGCAGTTACAGCTATTTGCTTGATGTGTGCATTTGAACACAGGGGCTACGGACGTAGCGCAGGATCACGTTGGGATGAAATGTGTCACATCCTGCGTATGGCGTGGATTCAGAGGAACAATCTTCTTGACAGGATGGGAAATTTTCTGAAATACTATTCCGCTCACTGAAGATGAACCCCAGTAATGGGCCTCTTACAGATGGGTTGGCAGTTCTTCAGCGGAGGACGAACGACCCCAAATCATGCAGCGCAATGAAACTTGGTCATGTATAAAGTATTTCACCATAAGATAGTGTTGAAATTGCTGTTATGCTCCTTTAAGAGCTGTAAAGAACAGAAGGGCTGAAGGGCTCCAGAAATAAAATTTGTTTTGCAGCAAATGACACACACTGCCGACTGGACATTGTGCTTTCTCATTTCCCTGAGCCCCATCCTCCTCACACCAACCCAATCACCGTGACGACCTTGAAGAGGACAGTTTGGCCATAAGACCCGTTTCTCTTTTTTCTCCGCCACTCCATCTTCCTCTGTCCCTCCCTCCCTCTTCCTCTTTTAATCCTCCTCCGCTCTCGCACACCATCTGATTTATATGACCGGGGTGAAGACAATAGCCACTCGGAGTGGAGGATGGGAGTTGCGGGGGAGAGATCTCATTGGCATCACCACTTTCCCAGTCAGTTTCCGGGGCTATGTTAAAGTGGAGTGGATACAAGAGACGCCAAGGCTGGCGACTATAAACAGCCTGGGCTGTCCTTGGAGGGCAGCTTTCTCAGGACAACAGCTGACGGGAGATGACCCGAAACCTCAGAGAGTTGCCGTGGTTGAATGTTGTGTGTAGGTGTTTGTATGTGCAGAAAGCAACAGACAGGAGGAAAAACAGGTTTAGATAAGAAGACAGAAGAAGAAGAAGTAGATCCAAATCCATGACACCTCCATTCATACGTGTATATGTGCATGCATCCATGTACTGTATGTGCTCTTGTTAGTGCTAAATTACCAACTGCTAACTAATCCAAATGCCCAAGGCTCTAGAACCCTTGGTCCCCGAAAGCCCCAGGCTCACTAAAAGTCAGTTGATTTGTGGTAAATTAATAAACTACTATCTTTTTTTAAATTTTGGAATACGTACCACCTACAAGCCAATGCTCATTCCTCACCTCTGTTACGTGTTTCTGCCTCTTTCAGCTCATTGTTTTCCCAGCCTGCACAGATATTAAAAGTTTTACCAGAGGTGCTGCCTGGTCTAACGTAAAAAAAAAACAAAAAAACATGAAACTTTGAGAGTGATCCAGATCAGTATCTGGATCCAGGATTGGTTTTCGAGGATATTCTCTCAAAAAAGAATGTTAATACTATTAATTAATAAAATAATATTAATGTAATATTAGTAAAGTATATTAATAATAAAGTAATATAATATTTACTTCATAACAGGAACATATGCTTCCACAAATGTGAAATAGGAGATTTTTAATGATCATCAAAAGAGATATTTTAGGTAAAATGTAAACTTTGGAGAAACGTTCAGCCTCGGTGGAGCTCTGTGCTCTCAGTGTTTTGTGATTTCTCTGCGGATTTATGGGTGTTCCCCACATAGACTTTGGACATACCAATATCAGGAGTAAATGCTAATTCCATGGGTGTGGTAATGATGTCTGCACACTCAAGTCACACTCAAATGACACACAGCAGACCTGCGGCAGGTGGTGTGGGTCATTTCCCCGTTTCCCAGGGTGAAATGTAATGTTGCTATGTGTAGTCTACAGTTTGTACTTAATGGGTGGGTAACAAGATAAAACACAATGCAATAGGAAAAACAGGGGTCAATAGGGCCCACCAGCTTATTGCCTCAGGGCACAACACAAGTTAGTCTGGCCTTGGTGTTGCCCTTTTGTTATATGAGAGCCAATTTGAGTTTAGCTTCAAAGCGAACACGATTTGACCAAAGCGCATCTTAATAAGAGCTCAGGACTTAAACTTAGAATAAGGTTTAAGTTCAGTAAATTTAAGTAGTGCTGAGAGTGGAGGTTAGGCTGAATGCAGTGAAACCACCGCATGGATCTAATGTAATCAAGGGTCGTCACGTGTGCAGTAAAACAAACATGAGTTCACACGTGTAGGTGGCCGTGTATCAATGTGAGCGAGCATGAATAGCAGCTCTCCCTCTCCTCACTGAGCCCCTCGGGGATAAACAGGTAGAAAAGTAACTGCTCCCCTCAAATACACTCTATCAGTTTGAACACAGCCTCCAATTTTCACCCCAGGTGGGGGAAAAAGATACCATCTCTGATTTGAAACCCCCCCCCCAGCTTCATTGACTTCACATCCCTCACTTGTGGCTAAGGCAGTGTAAACATTTAATGAAATGACTTTGTTTAATCCCGCAAGTTCCTTAAAAGTTAAAGTTAAAAGAGTCCCTTTTTACAGGTGATAGAAGCCGAAACGGAGCGTGCTTGATGGAGGAGGAGAAACAGGGAGGAGATAGTGGATGAAAGGATAGAAGCGGCTGTAATAGGGAGCTGGGTGCCGTTTGGGAGGCTGGGTGGGTTGTGGGGGTGGGGGGTTGACTGTTTAAATGCTCACAGACGCCCATGCGTGTCGAGACTGCCAATCCTCTGGGAAATCAGGGCCCGGGAAGCCGTCAGGCTCCCTGGAAAGATCCCCATTTCTAAGCACAGAGATCTGACATTTTGAAATGTGAGGCGGCCGAACCACCTGCCACAACCAAAGGTTTGATATGATGCTCTGATGAGAGAGACAGGGATGGGAAATGGGTCTCATTTGTTAAATTTTTAGATCTCATTGCTCCCTTTCTCCTCCTCCTTCCTCCCTTTTTCTCTCCGCCTTTCTCTCCAGATTCATCATCATTGCGCTAACTTTCGGAAGTGTCTGGGTATCTCCGTAATGAGAACAACCCCCTAGATATTATTGATCTATGTCCTCAATTACCTTCCAACTCTCAATTATTTAATACAGTTCCAGCGCCTTCACATCCAGAAGTTGTTCAAAGGGAAGAGAAGAAGGTTTAACTCTCCAATCGAGCCTCTCCCTGGCACTGATAAAGTGTTTCTGTGCTACATGTCTTTTCTGATTGATTCTACACTATAATGCAATCTTCAAGGTCTTGGTTTGTAAAGCAAGCGTTTCCTACATTATCCAGTGCCACCAAGGTGAGTCGCTCTCTGCACTTCATAATGCCTCTGCAGCTGTACTTCCTCTGTGTCTTTAAAAGCAAATTTATTGTATTGCCTGTGGAACAATTTCTATTATTATCCAATTTTATGAGGGCTACTTGACAGAAAGCAGAGCTCAGATCATGATGTGTGGTTATAATAAAAAGAAAATATGGGCAGGATTGATGTGAGATGAGCACCCACCCAAATGCCCAACAGCTGAAAGAGGAAACATTAATGAAACAGTGCCAGAATCAACCAGGGTTTATCAGCATACTTCATTTTATTGAAGCACTTTGCATGCTAAAGACAGACTAAGTGAACTCTACGTGCTCAGTAACGACCCTGCAGCACTGGCATCTCTTCCTAAGCAAAAATCTTAAGTGGAGGGTGAGCGAGCTCCTCTTCACCAAGCTTTCACAGGGAGAGTGGAGAAAAACAAGTTCAGGGTGTTTTCAGTGCAAATGTCTCTTGGGCATAATTTTTTTAAGATTGTTATTTGGCTTGTTTTCACCTCTTTCGACTACCCTGGAGTTTGGTATATCATATAACAACTCAAAGTGGAGTTTTTTTTGTTTGTTTGCCCTGTAACGCAGACATTTTTAATGTGCACTGGCATGGCTCACTCCACACTCAGCAACTATACAGCTGTTTCCTGTTTCCTCACCCACCTCCTCAAATAAACTGCAAATGTAACGGCAATCAATCAGTCAAAAATCTTCAATAGCAGACACTGATGCATTTTTACATTTTGCAAAAAAAAAAGTCTGACAAGCTGCTCTGAGAATAGACAGCTTTAGTGACTAGCGGGTGAACATACAGTCCATCACTCTAACATGGAGCATAAAGTAAGTAGAATATTTCCCTTGGGATGCGATGGAGACCAAAACAGAGCTAAAAGCAGAGTGAAAATGAGGCTAACAGGTTGACACAAACATGACAACAACTGAATGTTAATATTGGAGGTTTATGACTTTTGGACATGTAAAAAAAATCTATCAGTGCAGCTTTAAAGCAATGCTTCGTCCACATGAATACTAAGTTGAGAGACTTGTGTCGTTGCAGCAGTCAAAGGCAAATGAATGGCGAATATTTATCACTGTGAAGACAAAATCATGATAAAAATGTCAACTGGTTCTATCACACCGGTGCTGTCTGGAGGAAGCCTGTCAGAAAATAACCAGTTACCACGAAACCAGTGGCAGCAGCACCACTGCATTGCAGTGTATCAATGGAGATTTAGAATTTTAACCTCTGGGACATACACCATTTAAGTATTGGGCTATATGTGTAGGGTTGCACTAAGGGTTTGGTGTACATGAAGAATCTGTAATAGATTATTCTTTTAGAGCTTTTGGCCCATTTTCAAACTGATGATTTAAAATGTAGGTTGTCATTTGCGTCCTCTTTACAAGGTTCAAGTAAAGATGCTTGGTTTTTTTTCCCTTTTTTTCCAGATTTCCTTTCGTCAGAACTGTTGGATAAGTAATGCAGTGTTGCCGGTGCACTTTTGCATGCAGGTTCTAGTTGTGATCCAAAGATGACTGGCGCCCTCTAGCAGTCAAACAAATGTGTGAACAGATTCTGTGTCGGCTTGTCAGAATTAGCAGGTTCTACCCTGCATGTGCTGTTCATCAGTTTTACTCGCTCTCACTGGACTCGGTTAAACACAGTAGCCTGGTTCAGAATGTTAGATTTAGAGTTGCACTGTTGTTCTAGTCTTGGAATCTCCCCCCTCCCCTCCCCCAGTCTCAGCTGGCTGTGAGAAAGATGCCATAATCATCTCCCATTTCTGTCCTAATTTCTTGTCATTTTCTGCAGCAGATGTCCTGCATATGGCAGAGAAATCATTCTGAGCCATGAAGGACTTCACTGAAGGAAATCCATGTAATCTGCCACATCTTCCAGTTAATCATGGAGCTTAATAAGTCATGAAATCATTCATACTGCGACTTGGTTGCAGTTTCAATACGCCTGATATCCACATGAATAGTGGAGGTGTGTGTGTGTGTGTTGGGGGGGGGGCACTGAACTGGTGGCTGCTGGGAAAATTCTGTGCCATTCAGACATCCGACGGGGAACAATATTGCTGCCTTCATGTGCTGTTGGAAATTTGGGCGAAAAGAGTGAAATAGAACCGAAGACGGAAGGATTTTTTTTAATGTCATTATTATTATTTCTGACTTGCATGACATTTCAGACTGCAAGCATTCTGTGAAAAATATAGATGTCCGGACACAATTTTATATCCTCACACTTGATAATGTCAGTAACTACTGTATGTCATTTGTGTGTGTTTCCACAGAGTCCTCATTTCACTTTAAGATGTCATACATTTTTACTTGTAATAAGTGCATGATATTGTGTCTCATGTACTCTATCTCCTCCAGAGATACAGATAAAGAAAGCAATCTTCAGTTTCTTAAATGAAATAGCAAAACTAGTGACTCTCTTTTTGCTAATGGGTTAGTTGTCATATCTACAATGCACATATTAAAATGTTGCAAACAGGTAATCATGGTGAAGCCATGTGTGTTAAAATATGTAGAAGTGATGTAAAACATTATAACAACTTGGAGCAGTTACTGTTCCAGGTTACATTAAACACCATGAGCATAACACACCCAGTCTCCAACTAAACTGTGAATGGTCAAGTTGCATTATGTGTAATGTAGACCAGGTTTTGGAATGTGTGGAATAAAAAAAGACGATATGTCTGTTTCTGCTGCACTGATTCTGAGCCCTCGTGTGTCTGGCGGTGTACTGAAGTACAGAAGTACAATGTTAAGACAGTGGAATGCTCCTTTAACACCAGCTGCTCCGTGACCAGCAGATCAGACTGTGGTTGTGTACTGGGCAACTTTCAGGTGTAGATGTGTGTAATTATGAGTGTGAGCAGGGCGTTCCTGTGAAAGCTCCATGAAACTTGCTCAAATAGAGGCTTACTGCTTTTATTTCGGTGGTAGCCTATCCTATTACCTCAGGGCTGTAGCTACATAGTACAACCGTGAAGTTGTCCGCGACATATTTTAGGTTTTGATTGATAAATAATAGACCCGAGTAACAGTTTCGAAGAAATGAAATGTTTGCGTTTTACGCTGTGCAAGTGAACGACGCATGTTAATCTCAGGCCCCTGGGAGCCCACTCGATACAGTGACGCAGCAGTGGGGCGGGGTCTGAGCCCAGGTAAACGCCGCACAGGTGTAAGGAGGGGAAATGTGCGTCCTGAAAAACAGGTTAAAGCGTTCAGTGCCGTTACTCGGGCTCTCCTCTCGCCTTCGGTATGGCCCACAGCTGCGTGGGCAACTGCGCGCCGTTATTCTTCGTCGCTATCGTTTTTGATGCTGTCGGTTTGGTTGTGCTTCTGGTCGGGATTTTCGGCCACCTGAACGTGGACGGCCGCTTCTACGGGGATTTCCTCATCTACACAGGCTCGCTCGTTATTTTCCTCAGCTTGGTTTGGTGGGTTCTGTGGTACACGGGGAACGTCCAGCTGCACGGGGAGGACCGGGCGGGCTCTCTGGACATCAACTTTACGCACTGGGCCAGGAAGCTGTCCGAGAGGCTTTCCAAAAGCGGCGTGAAGTCTCTGGAAGCCGGGGAGGAGAAGAAGAAGAGCATGGGGAACGGGAAGGAGATGAACGGGACCATGCGTGCCACCGCGCCGTCTCGGGTTACATGGGAAGGCTGCAGCAGCGGAACTGCGTCGGGTCACGACAACAAAGGGTTCGATGCAGGGAGTGAGTGCGCATCTCCAGCTGATAAGAACGTGGAGTTGGGGGTGCTGAGGAGCTCAGACGTGGCTCTGGCGGCAGCGCATGACAAAGCAGAGAGGCTTCTCTGACAGGAGGTGCGTATTTCATCCAAAACAACAACACCTATCTCCTCATCATCACCTAACCCGCGGCCACCTCAGCATCCTCCCTGTCTGGAGTCTATTATTGCAACTCGCTCACTGCTGTTGGGACTTTGAAAGCCCCCCCCCCCCCATCCTACTCAATCTTTTGACACTATAACCTGTTACATTCTCTGAAAGTTAAAGCAGACCTTTGAAAAATGCATGATTCAGTGAGAGTCTGGGCCTGTAGAACCAACAAACAATCATAATTGACAGTCATAAATATTCAGCACATTGCCCTGTCTTTACCCTTTCTGTCAGTCTGCTGTTGTTTTGCTTGTCATTAGCTACTCGGTGCCACAGCTGTAACTCTTTCATCATCACTGCTGGCATCCTCAATGTATTGCGCTATGGGATAGCAGCCTTCCCACTGCCCCCCCACACACACACACACACACACACGCACACACACAGTCGTAATTATGAAATTTCTCACATTATTGTCAGAGATCAGATGACACCCAACAGAGAAGCCAGTCTTGAGGAATGGACACCCTCATGCAAACACTGACCCCCACCCCCCAGGACCCTGCCAGTTCACCCTGCTCATGAATATCTGTAATAATAATTAATTTTTTTTCTTTCTTTCCCTGGCTGCTGTGAAAAGATCTTCAGTGGCCTGTGGCAACTTTTAATTAATGAGCCTGACCGGTTCTGCTCACCTTCACAGCTCGGCATTATTTTAGCCGTCAGTTTCCTTGTAAGCGGGTGGCAAGCCAGTCACCCTTTGGGCCAAAAGGCGCAATTGCATTTTAATGGAACTCAGCAGCACGTATTGATCCAGTGGAATGAAGTGCAGTAGGCAGGTATAGGTACATCTAGGCCCATCACTCTGCCAACAAATGCAGGGCTCATGCACTGCATAAGTCTGCTTCATGCATTTGCTAACCCAACCATTAGTTCCACATAGTTATCTTTAATGGGCCTGAGCTTGATTCTCATATTATCTAACCCGGTTAATGATTTTGAGATATTAAACTCTGTGAAATGATGTGGGCGAAAGAACAAACACTGAGCACTGCACAATGAGGCCATTTTTTAACCTAACTTCAATGCGTTAAATGTCAGACAAAGAAGCAGTGAAAGCAAGGCCTTAGCTACCAGTGACAAAACTGAGGGCATATTATTTATGGATATTTGAGGATCTTTACTTATAGATTTAGCTCTTCCAGCCCATAATACCTCTTTAACAGTATCTCTTGTTGAAACTCACTGAAATGCAACCTGTGTCAAGGGCTCCTGACTGCATATTGCTTCACTTTAATGGTCCCAAGTTAAAAAGTTTGGCAATGAATTTTCAGTACCAACATACAGACAAATTAAAGGGAAAAACCTTCCAGGCTGCCTAACACACTTCATGTTGGGCTTTAAGATTCTATTTAAAATTATATTCTCTATGTTCTATATAAAATTTTCATTTTAGGAGCTTCAAGAGCTTTAAGCTTGAGGTGGTCAACAACAGCGTTCTATGATGGTTGTAGCAGGTTCTTGGGTCCTTTAGGAAGTTTTAGTGGTCACAGTTCAAGGTCCTGCAGGTGGTTTTAGGGCTCACCAACACAAGGAGGGACTCCTGATAATGTAGAAGTTTTATCTGTTTTTCAGTTTTGCCAGAAAAATTATTAAATCAAAACCTGCTTCAAGTGAGTGAGTAGTTTGGAACTGGGGCCCTGATGTTTCACAGGCTGTCTTTCGCTGGCTTGTCAAAAAAACATTTAAGAGAGGGTGGAGTTGCACTGGGGAAATTGGGCCTCAGTATTTATGGCCATGACTAAGAGCACGTAATGTTATGGGTTTTATCACTGGACATTCTTCCAGTAAATGCAGGTGGAGGTGGAGGCCCACCTAAGGGCAACATTATCATCGTAGCAGCCAGCTGCCTCTGTTCATTATTGTTTATTAATCAAAATTAACAGGATATACTGTAGTTTGCACAGATAAGTGTTGGTACAGTATAATGCTGAGGTGTACAGCAAATAAGAATTTCCTAACCAATGTCAACTGATACATCAGCCGTTGGGTAACATGAGATTAACTTCAGGTTTAAGTGGTGATTGCCTTATCTGCACATGTGTTCATGTTGTGTAATGTCAGCTTAGAGCTGTAAGTCGGTCGTAATATTTGATCACTGTTTCATTGCGGTTTGTAGCTCAGCCCTGAGGGGGTCATTTTCACATAGACATACTTTTTCTTCATAAAGGCAGCTCTCTCACATCTGTACAGGCATTAACAGAAGACAGCAGCCACATTTTTTTAAAAAATGTGCGTATCAACACTTTCAATGGCAATTTGTGTCTTTAGGGGGTTTTGAAGGAAGAAATGATTAAGTTCACTCAGTGACTGTGTTTTTATTTTCCAGAAACACAGAGGCACAGAAGTGTCAGGTGGATAGACAAACTGTTGTTCATCAAGTAACTTGTCTTAAATCCATAAGGCTGATAATAGTGACCAATTCCGATGGTTGTTATTCGAAGGAAAGTAACTTATTTTGAGGACAAACAGTACATTTTATTATTTCTTGATCTATCCTCAGTTGTCATATGAGTGAGTATATCTTTCAACAGGCCAAATATTTCCACCTCCAGAAACAATGTCAAATTTGTGACCCATTCAAATTCTCGCAACCCATCGGCCCCATTATCTCAGGAGAGTCAACTTCTTAAAAAGTTATTAATTTTTATCAAAAATTCAAAGAGGGGAAATCTTCCACATCATTTAATATCTTATTTTCCAACCTAATGAACAGATTCACTCTACCAGACAGTTATTGCATTTTTGTCCTCCCAAACATCTCTCAAGCAAAGCCCCCCCACACATACCCCCATCTTACAGAGCATATTTAAGACTTTAACCTCTGTTTAAAATTCTGTTTTTACCCTCCTTCACATTCATTTCCATTATTAGTTTTATGTCATTTAGTTGATTAAAACCTGTGCAAATATATAAAACCCTTTCTCCCTCTTCTTTTTTTTAACAGGTGACATCTGGCTTTCCTGGTGTTTGAAGGACAGACTCATTCCTCCAGCTGCTTTCCAACAACTCCACCGGATTAAAAAAATCCTTGACTTTATGAACTAATGTCACTTTAAGAAAAAAAAAATAGTGTAGATGGTTTCTTAATCAGGAAAAAGCCCTGCACCCACAGGAAACAGAAGGGCTGTGCACATGAAGAAATTGTCTTAAAATTGTACATTACAAATTTTTATATTTTTATGTGCTGATTTTTTTGTGAAAGACGTAAATTATTTTTCTTTGGAATAAAGTTTACATGTAAATTGAATATTGTCATTTGAAGAGCATATTTTAAAAAGTTTCTTCAGGTTAATCATACACCTGATACGTGATATGGATGCCAGATAACACAGTAACACCTATGCTTTGAATTGCGTAAGGGACAAGGTTTTTTTTCTCTTCTTCCTTGTCTGGGTTCACTCTTAGTTGTTTCATTTTTCAGATTTTTCTCTCATCATCACTTTTTGATACAAGCTTTTGATGGCTGTAAATAGCGCCTTAGGTGTTCTTTTGCTGTTTTATTCCAAATCATGCAAAAAAAAAATTGTTTAGGGCCTCAATATAAAGCCAATATTTCTAGCTTTTCCAAATCCACCTGTGAGCCTGAGATAAGGCCTGGATCTGTGGATGCTGGAATGTAATATGTTTATGAAATGTTGCCACATCCAGTGATGGAGCTGCAAAATCTCTTGTCATCGTTCAGGAAACATATTTCTCCTCCGTCAGTCAGTGTCACAACAAAAAGTATGTGATGTAGATACAGAAAGGAATGTGACCCTAGTGTTTTTTAAAATCTTCCTTCCCACCGGTCTCTCAGACTCACAGGCAGCACTGAGAAAGGAAGGAGCTTTTCTTCTGATTTCACTTTTGACATTTTTCATGTCATGCAGATAAACTGGTAAAGCAGTGAATAATTACACTTCAACTGCAGCCAGCTACTCCTATCATGGATTACAGCGCCTATCTCGGCCGCTGCCTGCCGTTTTTCTTCATCGCCACCCTCTTGGATACGGTAGGCCTCATCCTCTTCTTGGTCGGGGTGTTCGCTCCTCTCAGCTTCTGGGATTTCTTTGTCTTCTCTGGGCCCCTCATTATCTTCATCAGCCTGGTGTTCTGGATCTTCTGGTATCTGGGAAACCTGGAGGTGCCCATGCATGAGGTCCTCCCCAAATGAGATTCACGGCTTGCTCTCCTTTTACGGTACAAAGCTGTTTTCTGGCAGCAGAGCCTGGAAGATGACGCCAAAGCTACAGCTGCAGGTGCATATCTTTATTTTTTAAGTATTACACAGTCAAAATATGTTGTGAATTGAAGGGTCTTTCTTTAGTAATATTCTGTTGTTTTCCCTGTAGGTGGAAATATTCAGCTTCTACTCAGTCTCAATGGTGGATGTTGCTCCACCACCCAAAGAAAAGGTCAATTTACAATGAAGGATCAAACACGGAACTTTCTTCTGAAAAGACATTAGTATGCTGAATCCCTCAAACTCTTTTCAGGGGGTGGGAGCAGACAGGGGTGCAGTTTTACTCAAGGGTGTGTTTGTAAAATGAGTAAAAATGTGTGACGAGTTTTAAAGCCCTGGTTCTTCACAATAAAACACTTGATTCATTTTATTTAATTAAAATGTGAAAGACAATCTTATTGCTAGTCGCATAGGTTATTCATTATGCTTGTAGTTAATGAATACCAAATAAACATATTATATTCTGAATAGAATATAATGTTGAAGCTTGGCATCTGTTTGTATTCATGTTGTGTCTCTTCATAGCCATTTCACCCATTTTCCAACAAGAAATTTAAACAGTACGCAGAGCGCAAGGAATGTGGAAGGAGTTGTTTCTTGACCCTTTGTTGATTTTGTCAGATCATGTGATGTTACTGACGATTACTGATGTGTCACTCTGAATCCCTCAAATCCCTCACACCTCAAAATCAGCAACCAGAAAGTCCCATGCATATTTTCACAACATTTACATCCCAATGACGCTGCCTATTGTGTAAGAACTCCCCTTCTTATTTATCGATTTCCTTCTAAAGCCATTGTTTCCTGATCAGTCTCTATGGTGTTTTTTTCTGTTTTGAAATCTGATCATTAGGTGCTCAACCCATTCAACAGAAACCAGTCAAACTGGGCCCCTTGGTTACTTGGGCAGAGAGTGCTCTCATTTTACTGGAATGGGTTTGTGTGGGAAGAAACATTTTTTACCATCTATGAAACATTATAATGACATAAAAAGTTGGTGGAATTGAAGTTGTGGAAGCTGTTTGCACAGATTTAGTGGTAATATGTGCTCTTTTATTATCTTTACATCAGGTATGTGGCAAAACTTGTTTCTCTGTTACAAAAGCCGACACACCCTATTTACAGTGTGGCTGATGTTTAAACTTAGCACAGAACAATCCTTGAGTTTAAAATGCTGGCCACTCAAATATGGCTTCAACAGCAAAAGAAACTATTTTTCTGGAAGAATTTCCACTTCAATTGCTTTGAATTCACTAATATATATATCATT
Organism: Psettodes erumei; assembly: GCA_016785225.1. Classification (NCBI taxonomy): domain Eukaryota; kingdom Metazoa; phylum Chordata; class Actinopteri; order Pleuronectiformes; family Psettodidae; genus Psettodes; species Psettodes erumei. Next base: position 798,369 of record JAFBJZ010000407.1, on the reverse strand, counting down.
TAGATGATATCATGTTTGATTTAACAAAATAATGTTTTTTAAACATAGTTACACAATCAGTTACCTCAAAAATGTCTTTTCTGTGTTTTCCGTGAGAGGGCCTGCACAACCATTAAGGGGAGTGTTTGGAAATGTGTCAGCTTTGCATTACTAATTCATAACTGTGCTGTCGTTGCTCAACGATCTCCAGGAGAATTACTCCAGGCTCAACAACATGTGATTCTAAGGTGTCACAATCCCTCTGTCCGTCTGTCTGTTTGTCTCCGAGGCTTCAGTTTCCACCTCACACCTAATGTGTCTTTCCATTACCTGTTGCCAACCTGCTGTACGGTTCAGAGTCAGGACACAAACACACCTATGTCTGCCCTGGGTCAGGTGAACATGACACTCTTTGACTGAACGCAGCGGTGACAAAGGGGACGGGGATTAAGTTCTGTTGGTGTGACGTTTGGTTGTTGTCAGTCGTGCCAGCACTTCACACTATGTGATGGTATCTCAGACAAAAGTCCTGTGTGGGAGAAGTCTTGAGATATTTTACTTAAGTAAAAATAGAAAGACCATGGTAAAAAAAAAAAAAAGACTTCATTATGTGTAAATATCTACTCAAGTAAAAGTGCAGAAGTATCATCAGCAAAACATGCTGAAAGTAATCAAAAGTAAAAGCTTGTTTTGCAGGATCCTACTGTCACAGTGTTAAATTGCTAATAATTGACTATATATTTGTTTTAATACATGTCAGCACCATTTTATTGTTGTCAAGCATCAGCTCATGCACTGCTGGTATATTGGGTGGTAAACTAACAATGCATTATTTTTCAGTTACATTGTCTTGGATGGATTTTTTAATGTGAAAAGTAACTGTCGCTGTCAGATAAATGTGTATTGGAGTGTATTATTTCACTCTGACAGAATTATATTTACTCAGGGGTGGTATTTACACAGAGTTTTAAGGTACTTGTACTTTTCTTGAGTATTTCCATTTTCTGCTGTTTTCTACTTTCAGGGCACTAGTTTTGAGAGAGACAGCTAGTATTTTAAAGGTCACTATATTTATTTCAATAAGGAGAGATTGGCAGAATGAGACACTTCAAGTTTAATTAAATTAACTTCTTTGAGAATGTGTTTTACAACAGAAAAAATAAGAACTGTATGGGGAGTCTTTGACTTAAGGGCCCATTGTGATGTCATCATTTAAGCTGGTAAATGTTTTATAAGTGGCTCAGGAAAAAAAACACATGACATGACTGGTTGCATTATAAATAAACTGTTTCTCCTGGGATTTTAAATGCAGGAATTTTACCATTGTGTACTTTTAATTAAATAAAGAATCGGAATACTGTTTCCACCACTGCCCTCTGCATTGCAGTGGAGTATAAAGCATCAAAATGGAAATATTCAAATACAGGTGCTTCAGAACTATAATTAAATACAGAACTGTAGCTTCCTTTTTCATTTACATCTTCTCTATACTCTATTGAGATAGAATAAAATCCCTTTTTTATTTTCTAACAAATCATCCTCTATGCTGTTCTCTAAGTAAATTAAAGTCATCCCTCTGGTGCCTGCAGACTAAAAATCAAATAAAGCATTACTTTGTATGACTCATTTCCAGATAATTTATTTTTAAATAAACAAAAAAAATCTTGATGTTTATCTAAGCTTATATGATATGGAACTTGTAGATAAGTACACCTGTTGGTTTTCAGTTGGAGGAGGTACCTTAAGACCACCACAAATAAACAGCTCCTGCAAGTAAAAAGCACTTTACTTGCTCTGATCTCAGACAAGCCTGCATGACACTATGAAACCAGCAGGTGGTAGCACTGGATTGTTTTTTTAAATATATATATATACTGGAGTAAAGTCAACTCATTTAAAATAAAATAAAATAAAATAAAAACTATTTCACCCGAAGCCTTATAAATGACCATTATATGATATGATATGATCTGGAATAAATTCAATCAAAAGACATTTAATTATGTGACTGATTACATGTTTTATCCCTGGTTTCACTTTGATTAGTTTATTTTATTTAGTTTAATAATTTATTTTATTCTATAATAAGGGAAAATACAATTTTAAGAAAATGAGAGTTTATACTTGGCAATTTTTACATTGATATGAAAAAATAATCTTAACTCAAGGTCCACTTAGTGGCTTTCCGTGAAGCTTTAAATTAGCTCACAGTCTTAATCGGCGGCTGAGATTGACCCCGGAATTATTTTTATATACTGTTTATTTTCAGATATAGGCCTATTGCGTATACCATATTTTATATATTGCATATGTACAGTATTTTAAGGCATGTCTATAAAAAAATGGTTGAAATGAAGGGGAATATATTAAATGAAGGTTATTTAGCAAATTTTAAATCCAAGTTACACCCAGTCACTTAACAGAACAAACTGTTCTCACCCAAAGAAAATAAACACTTACATGTAACTGTGTAGTTACCAAAAAGTTAAAGCACTGACTATAATTCACAACCTCCATGGACACCGTGCTACTCCTGAACGTAGCTCAGTAAGATATGATTACGTCATCGTCAGAAAACACGTGCGCCATGGCGCATGGGCTTCCTGAGTGCAGCACGTTTTCCTGAATATCGGTACAGTCTTAGTGAACTCGCATGTGTTAGCATGGGAACGTTAACGGCGTTTGTTGCTGGGACTCAGTGAAAACGCGGGGCCGCCTCTGGGGCAGTGTCACCGCGGTCTGAAGGTTCCAGATCCAATATTCAACACGACCTCCATACACGCACTGTGCTCGCAGCGTGGTGGCCGCTGTACTACAGTTAGTAAACTAACCCGCTGCTAGGAAAACCCGGGCGTGTGGCTCTCCACAAGCACGGAACCGGATTCGTGCAGTCGTAAGTATTACCACAGGGTCGTTAATGGCCAATTCAGCCAGTTTGAAAGGGGAACACACACACACACAATATTACAAAATATCAGTTTGTACCTGTAGAGAAACTATTTCTGCCAAAGTCAGGAATTAATCCTCACACTGCCGCATGTATTCGGATTCCTGGCATGAATCTGTCTCATGTGGATTTCATGTGTGATGAATTCACATTCATGTGGTTTTTGTAATGTGCTGATCCACCACCAGCCTTTCAACCATGCTTTCGTTGTTTCTAGTCATAGATTCTCCCTGAGGGTGGAACTCCACTGAGGGGATGAACAGTGTTCTTCCAAAAGATATTCCCTCATGGTGTTTTCATGATGCTGATGGAGAGGGCTGTCTCACATCACTCGGTGAGGCTGAATGGCTGAGTAGTGAGTCTATAACACATGATTTTACATCATTCCCAAAGTCTATTCACTGACCTTAATGGAAGATTATGCAATATGTGATATTTTGCTGCTCATTTATTCATTGTTTTTTATGTTTGTCCTTTAAATTTTCACCTGTCTGTATGACTTTCCCACAAAGAAAGTTTTGAAGTGTATCACAGGCAAGCAGGTCATATTAGATTTATGTCTTTTGGGGTTTAAAGCACCTCTCATGATGTCCACAGTGTCTCTGGTTCATGTTTGGACGATGATTGCTGTTGCACTTCAAGCAGCCATCCCCCCGTCTGCATTTCTTGCCATCTGTTTTTTGTCTCTGTCTAATAAAGGCATAAAATGCCCCAAACATAATGGAAAAATAAAAGCTTTGTGTCCTTGCCCAGCAATTCTGACATTAGATTTGATGCATCCTGAGGGGTCAGAAAAATGTGACGCCACAACATTTACTTTTCCTTTATTAACAAAACACTGAAACCAAAAATTCCAACTGTAAATAAATATTAAATTTGCCAGGACAAAAATCTGATTATTTAAAGATTTGAATAGGAAATTGATAAGTAAATCAAGTGAAATACAAACAGTGACCATATAATTGTATCCAAAACTAGTGAAATTTTGGTTGCTTTGCTACCGGGATATACTTTATCACTGAATCGCTTACTCTGTGTAATGTGAAGGGAGGGTGGGAGTGGGGGCTCGCATATAGACACAGAACAACAGAAAATAACTATTAATGTCCCACACTGTTTTGAATCTGACTCACAATGTTTTTTTTCCAGCAGCAGGAAGCTGTTTTCCAATGAAAAAGCTCCACATGTCAAGTTAGTGAGTATAGCTGGTGAAGATAGCCGAACATGCAGCAGTTTAAGACTTGAAGCTTAATGAAGAAAATATATGACTTATGTGCAACACAGGGACACAAGGACAACATTAAAAAGAGAAAGTGATTGATTCTAAGTTTGCCATATCAACTTCAACAAGGTTGTAATTTCTAAGTGTTTTGTTGACAGATCCCCTCAACCCCCCCAAAAAAAAAATAACGCGAGTTTATTTTGTTTAATTTGTTTTTTCAAAAGCCTACCAAACACAGTGTAATTTAGCTTAAACTCATTATTCTTCTTCAAGAGCATACTGAATTTGGTTTAGAATAGTGATGCAAAAACATAATCTCTTCTAAATAGGGAAGGTGTGCAGAGAAATGTTTGTCTTTTGGAAAATAACGGGACCACGTGGTCTTCCTCTCATCTTGTATACATTAAATTCCCGTCCTTGAAATCACTGCACCGCTTTTTGCATCTCTCCTTTCATCTGCGTGTCACCCTTCAGTGCAACCGAACTGCATTTTCAACGGCTATTTTTATTATTGTTGTCATTGGTAAACACCACACATATGCCTAGCCAGACCGGCTTGCAATTGGTTGAAGCGGTTGTCTGTCGGCGCACTTCCGTCCGTTTGGCTGCTTTTGATTGGTCGACGTTCCTCTTTTTTTTCCTCTGCTTCGCGGCGGTGGGTCGGAGCCGCTGTGTCCCCGGTCTGGCACGTTCCTAGCCAAATTCTCCACGGTGTAAAATTGGATCCCCCTTTTATTCACAAAACCAAAAATAACCCCTCTTCAATTCCCTGCAACCGCTTCGACGTTTTCGCCTAACGCACACTTCCAAAATCTCCACCAGATACCTCAGAAGATGGCGGTGGTAAGCGGGATGTCGGGGTCGGCGGTAGCCCGGCTAGAGGGCCGAGAATTCGAGTATCTGATGAAGAAAAGGTCGGTGACCATCGGCCGGAACTCCTCGCAGGGCTCGGTGGACGTCAGCATGGGACACTCTAGCTTCATCTCTCGGCGGCACCTCGAAATATTCACCGCGGGAGAGGACGGCACTGGCACCGGGGAATTCTATCTCCGATGCCTGGGAAAAAACGGGGTGTTTGTTGATGGGGTGTTCCAGAGAAGAGGGGCTCCACCTCTCCAGCTTCCACGAATGTAAGACTGATATGCCCAGTTGGCTTCGACTAAAAGAAAAAAAAAACCCTAAACATCTGCAGATTTTCTGGCCTCACGCGTTGTTATTGTTTTGTTAGCCCGCAGCGGCGTTGCACGTGTTGTGTCAAGCAACACCAAGCCTGTTACGTGCTGCTCGTTTGTGTGGCGATAACGTCACGTTAAACTCCTCGCCCGGTATGCTAATTTCACCGAGCCGTCGCCCAACGCGTTCAACTCGGTTCACCGCCGTATCTTCATTATTTTGTGCATTTGCGGTTTATTCGGCCTAGTAAACACCAGTGACACATCAGCCAGTCGTGCTTCAGTTAAGAAATAGTTTACTGCTGCCCACTGTTTACCGTATGCGGAAGCTAGCTTTTGTATATGAATGATAAACTGTTTATTATTATTATGCGACGATATGCGCCGAATCGGAGAGTAGCCTCTAATAACTCAAACCATGTCTTACCATGTTCTCCTCGGTGTTTGTATTTGCGGGTATTTAAAAAAATGATGGCGAGAAATGTCCAAATTGCAATAGAGTTTGTTTGCAGGTGTTCATTTCAACTGCTGCACCTAGCACGCAGGTAACACGGGCAGCCAGCGGTATTAGCTTCACAGACTGGTGATGTGGTTAAAAGTTGTCATATAATTGGTAAAACAGGATATGCACGTTACAATCACAGTTGTTTGACTCCATTCACTCCCATTGAACATTCTTTTATGGTCACCCACATTTTCCATTTAAACTTCCTAAAGTTTAGGTTAGGATGTGTTCATGCTGTCTCCACTCCGTAGTAATAATTCGTTCCAAGGTGTCAGCAGCTGGTCCAGATATACCCCATTAATAATATATTAGACATGTTAGACATGATCTGTTATATAATCGTCATGGTGGACGTCCATTTTTAAACTGCGTGAGGCTGAATCTCAGCGCTCCTCTCTGGGCTGCAGTTAGACCTTGGCCTGCTTGTTGCCAGGCAGGAGGCTTGTCTGTCTGATAGCACTGTAACAAGGGAAGCGTTTCCCACTCATTTTATTGGAATTGAAATGCATGTACTAATAGAGACAAATAAACATATCGATATTGGACACTCACATGAACTAACCTGTTTTGTTTTTCCTCTTTCATCCTCAGGTGTTGTTTCCGGTTCCCAAGCACAAGCATAAAGATCACATTCACAGCCCTGTCCAGTGACAAGAAGGAGCCAAGGAACGTGCCGGAATCACCGGTCAAGCCCGTCCAGCCCCAAATCTCCCCACTGACCATAAACATTCCCGACAACATCGCCCACCTCATGAGCCCGCTGCCTTCACCTACTGGCACCATCAGGTAAGCACAGCATCGTCCAGCGTGCGGCGACAGCGTCGGGAATTTGGGAGAGAGGTGGGACGGTACAGTCGGCGTGGAAAGTACGCCTCCGTGGACGTTGGCTTTGCCGCGCCGAGGGGTCGAGCCCTCGCAGATCTGTAGTGGCAGTGAGGTAACTGCACCAGTGGGAGGCAGCAGAGCATTAAACCGAGCTTAGTCAGGCGGAAAGAAGAAGAAGAAGAAGAAGAAGAAGGAGCTTCGCGGCACAGCATTTCTACTACAAAGGCAGCAGTTGGAAAAATTCAAACAAATGTCCCTTCCTAACCACTTTTCCTTGACCTCAACAGGGGGAAAAAAACATGATGAGGTTGAGGAAAGATGTGAAGCAGAATTCACGAGGACTTACTAAAGAAAATCTGACTGCCCTTACACTAGGCTAAGTGTCTACGCAGATGTTGTGACATGTAACAATAAGTGTTGTTGTTGCAAGGCATTGTCTCCTTTTGGTAAAGGAAGGGCCAGTGTATCCAATGCTAAAGGAGATATGATAGGAAGCATCTTGAACCAGCTCTGATCATGGCTGCCACTTCGATACTTCTGGGTCATTTCACTCAGTTTGAGAAGATTCTTTGGCCGCAGCCCCAGTCGTGATAAAATGACTTGCTCTCAGTGTCTTACCTTAGTACACATTGTCTCACAACTCGCGTTTGACCTGTCTGGTTTGTAATGCAGCCCGTATAAATGTTTCCTTCTCTATTTCACAGTGCAGCAAACTCCTGTCCCTCGAGTCCGCGGGGGGCCGGACTCTCCAGCTACAGAACCGGCCGTGTTCTGGCCTCTGACCTCATAGGGGACAACTCCCAGTCAGAAAACGACAAGGAGGCCTCAGGTGAAGACAGCCCAAAGGTGAGAGCCCAGACAGGGCAGAGCAAGAACTGGGCAAAGAGTGGATGGATAGCGTCGGTGGGTTTCGTTTTTGATTCAATGTGCGTACTCGCCGAAGCCGAAAAATTGCGTAACGCTCCAGGGCAACATTTTGGAGCACAGGTCCTGGTGGAACAGAGCTGAGTCTCAGTCTGTGAGAGAGGGATCACAACTCGAGCACTGCCTCGTGAGCGTTTTCGCGAACTAAACCCATTTCCTCCCAGCAGCGCATGAATTTAATCCCTCTCCCTCATCTTCCACAGGATGACTCCAAACCTCCGTATTCATATGCACAGCTAATAGTCCAAGCCATCACCATGGCTCCAGATAAACAGCTCACGCTCAACGGAATATACACGCACATCACCAAGAACTATCCCTACTACAGAACAGCTGATAAAGGCTGGCAGGTCAGTGGCTTCTCTTTGTTTACTTTAAATGGTAATGTATGCACAGCTCCCATATCTACCCTGTCAGTCAGTCCACTCATATGTTATGTTGTAAGTATAGTTTTGATAATTGACTAATTTTTCAAGCAAAAAATGCTGAACATTTGTCGGTTCCTCAAGTGCGAGGATTTTTCCACATTTCTTTGAATACCTTTTGGGTTCTGGAGCAATTTGAAGATGTTGTGGGTTTATTCTTTTTTTTTTTTTTGGTTTTTCATTAGTCAAACATTGCATAGCGTCAACTTGTATCAGTAACTGGAGTGGCTCTGAGCCTTGCTCATCATAAGCCCTCGTCCTTGAGCTAAGGCCGGTGCTCAAAACTACATGTGCCGGATCCAAGGCACAAAGTGAGCCTAATGAGATAATTAGTGTGTGTTGTGTTCACATTGGAAGTGCATTGATTTTTGTGATGCAAGCTGCTCTCCCACAATGCAACGAACAAAGTCAAAATACTTGAACACCCCAGAAAACAAAACCGACACATCCAGGGGACAAAGAAAACGTTTGTTTCCTGTACAGGCAGAGTGCATGCAGTCCACGTCACTGGAGACTGTATTAAACAAACAGTCTGGGATGTGCATTGAGCACAGAGCACTCACTAACACAGATGCTTTCACACATCATCATTTCAACGGTGCGTCTCGCGTCCGTCGCTGTTTTCAGAACTCGATCCGCCATAACCTGTCCCTGAACCGGTACTTCATCAAAGTGGCCCGGTCCCAGGAGGAGCCGGGCAAGGGCTCGTTCTGGAGGATCGACCCCGCCTCCGAGGGCAAGCTCATCGAACAGGCCTTCAGGAAGCGCCGGCCCAGGGGGGTGCCCTGCTTCAGGACCCCCGTGGGACCCCTTTCATCCAGGTGGAGAACACTTTCTACATTTGTCCATTCGTGTGGCCGGTTTTGAATGGCAGTGACCCCTCCCCTCATTTTGCCTCTCCTCCTCCAGGAGCGCTCCGGCTTCTCCCAACCACACAGGAGCTCTGTCCGCCCACTCCAGTGGGGTCCAGACCCCGGACAGCCTGTCCAGAGAGGGGTCCCCGGTCCCTATGGAGCCAGAGCCGACCCCTCCGCCAGCCCCTGCCCAAACAGCTACGGTTCAGCCCAAGCTTGCTGTCATCCAAGAGGCCCGCTTTGCACAGAACTCCCCTGGTAACACGCTCTTCAACTTTTTTTTTTTTTTTCCATTGAACACACACACAAAGTTTGACCGCCATCTCCTCATTCTTGAGCATTTTTGTGACTGCTGCGATTTTTTAAAAATTTAAGGCTACCTGTCCATTTTTACAGCGGCGACTGACAGTTACCTTTACCCCTGCCCTCTGATAGGCTCCCCGCTCAACAACCAGCCGGTATTGATCGCCGTGCAACGCCAGATGCCTCAAACAACCATAAAGCCTGTGACCTACGCCATGGCGACGCCAGCCATCGTGACAACAACAGTCAGCTCTGCCCCCGTCATGCAGACGGTGCACGTCGTCCACCAGATTCCAGCGGTCACCATGGCAACTGTAGGCGGGCAGTCTGCTGCTACGGTGAGCCCAGAACCTCAGGAGAACGGAGGTGGAGAGCACCAAGAGATCAAAGGTGAGAGCAGATTCGCTCACGTCGCGTTTAAGCATCACCTGCCGGTCGCGCACGTGAACTTGAGTGTCTCTGCCTCCGACGTAGTGAAAGTTGAGCCGGTGCCGTCCATCGCAGCCTCATCTATAGGAGGAGTGGGTCGGATCATCCAGAGCTCTCAGGCCGCTCCCCTGACAACGGTTACCATTGTGCAACAAGCCCCTCTGGGTCAGCACCAGCTCCCGATAAAGGCCATCACACAGAACGGGACTCATCTGGTCCCCATCAGTACTGCTGCTAACACAGGTGACTAACGCACACACACACACACACACACACACACACACACGTATGCTGCGGCATTTGCTTCTACGATTATGCACTTGTATAGTGAACAGACAGTTGTATAGGTGTTTGCTCACACATCAGTTGAAGCCCGTTCAAAAATCCATACTGTGTAAGCTTGAGGTCTAACAAAAGTGTTGAGTTACACACCATGCTTTATTTACCAGATGTTTTGTTGCCCTCATCAGGGTGGTGTCTATCCAAGTCTTCTTATATACAGTTCAAGGGCCTGTCATGTAATCAGTATGTTACCATAGATACCTGTGTTCAGAACACTGGAAAATGTTCAGCGTTCATGGTGTATTGCAGAAGAGTTGTTTTGAATTTCACCTCGCTGTGTGCGCGTTGTCAGAGTTTCCTCAAAACTCAACCCAGATATTTAGTCACGTTTCCCATCCTGCATTGTTTACATCCACATGTGCTTGTTGGCATGTGCATGCAAACACAACATTGCTCCATACGGCTGCTCGTGGCTCAAACCTCAACAGGAGACCTGGATGTTTTCACACCACCAAGACTTTGAGAAGTGAAAACTGTGTCTGACTGGATCTTCTACTGTTCCTCTTTCTTAGTAAACATATTTTTAGAATACATCGGCACATGATATTTCCTTCTTATGGTTGATTAAAGACAATATGATCGGTTAAAGGTTTTGGTTTTGAATGTAGGGTGATTTAAAGCCTGGTTAGATGCTGTTGATTGTTGCTGTTGTCTTGTAGTGTAATAATTAGAGATTCAGATAAACAATGATGATAAGTTCATGTAAAATCAGTAACATTCAGCCCCATTCTGTGAAGAAAAGTCAAATCTTTCTTATATGTTTGTTTGAGGTGAGGCCCAGGCCATTAAAACAACAGCACCGTGGTCCGGCGTCGGACACGACACCGTGTCGACAGCTTCACGGTTGCATGTACCAGCCCTGAGCTTGCTCCCTCCCTGGCTCATACACACACATACACACACACACACACACACACACAACAACACTCAATAATGCAGCGTGCTATGAGTGACACTGAAAACAGTCAAATCACTGAACAGGTGTGTTGTTTGGTTGTACCAGTAACAACAGAATTGTGGAGAGAGAAGATGAGTGTTGAGGGTCATTGTGTTTAATATTAAACAGGAATACTGGGGATGCACCGCAAACCAGTATCAGGTATCAGCAAGGTACTATGCTCATATACTCATACTCATGAAACTACTTACTACTGCATCTGATACTGCTTTACTGCAAGGTGATGTTGACCTCTGGTAAATTGAGCGGAATGACAGAGGAGGAGCAACGTGAGCAGTTTGAGATATATGAATATATGTGAAGATGACATCACAGGGTTTCACACTGACAAACTGAGTTTCATTATGTCCTTTTTTTTTTTAAAACAGCATTTCATTCATCCTGCCCACCTCGCTCTCTCTCTCTCTCTCTCTCTCTCTCACACACACACACACACACACACACAGCTGAACTGTGACAGAAAGCAAAAGTTCCCGTATGTAGCATCAATGTTGAAAGTAAAAGTTAGAACTGTAAAGGTATTATTCAGGACTCGGTATTGGCAAGTACTCAAATGTAAGTACATGAACTTGTACCTGTACTTGTACTTGGTATGAAATAAAGGGGTATCAGTGCAACCCTAATCTATATTATTGACACCATCGGAATTATTTGGGATGCACTCTGTGATCCATCTTTAACCAGGCGAACATAAACCTCTCTGTGCTTCTTCTCATTATAATTCAAAACTTTTGGATAAAAAGAAGATGATACGGACACCAGAGAGAGAGAGAGAAGGCAGAGATGTTTTGCCAAACAAGCCAAATGTTATCAGACGTTTATTTTAAAACTACATTGGCACAGAACTTAGATAATGCATTATCTAAGTTCTGTGCCAGACTGCCCCCTCTCCTGGGGAAACTTAGACATGGCACTGTTTTGCCTGTCGCTCCTCTTGTCTCGCCACGTTTCTTTCTTTTGGCACCGCCAGCGCACCGCATGATGGTATATTGGTTGGTTGGTGACCATCGGTTGTACACAACTTCTCATGATGTGGGAGGCATTGAGTTCACAGCACTGCAAACTCTGAGTATAGTCAGGCTTAAATGTGTTTATTAATCCATCATTGCGACGCACTTCAGACTCCCTTTTGAAGAAATCCTCTTCTTCCTCTTTCTTCCAGCCATCGCGAACCCTCTCCACCTCCTGGCGACCCACGCCTCGGCCTCTGCATCCCTCCCCACCAAGAGGCAGAATGGAGAACTGCAAGAGCAGCCCGAATCAAAGAGAGTAAAAACACAGGAGGGAGAGGAGGCGGAAGCCAACAACAACGGCACCACGGACAGAGCTGGAGAAGGAGGGGTCAGCGAACAGGTCGGCGACAAGTAGCCTCCCCGTCGACCTGCGTCCCGACCCCTGCTCTCCTGTACGCATTGAGCCTCACACCCTTCCACACTCTCAGCCCTTCATCCTACCTGGTTATCAGCTACTCAAAGGTGCCAAAAAGACAAGAGACGTGGAAACACGAATGGGACTACAGAATGTGCAAAACCTCCTCCTCCTCGACCCCACTCCCCCACCCTCATTCTTTCTCTTCCAGATATTTAAGACCATGAAATATGATGCAAAAACTAGAGACCAAATTCAAAATGGAAGAAGATTTGCTGAGGACTGTGAAATCCCGAAGCTTGAGACCTGGATGGCAGACACCCGGGAAGAAAAATCCAGATTTCCAGATGAATAAAAAACAGAACAAACAAATTGACTTATTGGTCCTGAGCCTCCCCAAAGACGGAAAGGAGCCTACTCCTGGTAGCATTACAGACAAGCGCTTAACTGTGTGTCGGATAGAAAAAGCAACCAAGTGAAATCACCAGTAGTGTATTCCACAAAGGGAAGTGTGTGTACGTACGTGTGGACATTCCCATCTTCGGCAGCTAGCCTCCATGTCGACCTACCTAACCCAGTTGTGAGTAGATATGCAGTATTCCGTTGTACAAGTGTATCTGTGGATCTTTGAGTGTTTCTCCGTTTCCCAAGGCACAGATACTCTCTAGTAATAATTAAGATAACTAAAAGCTATAAGTGGGGTCTTTAAGAACATTTAAACATCACAACATGAGATTTTGGGAATCCTTGTTTTTTTTTTTGTTTTGTTTTGTTTTTGTATGTGGACTCTTTGTTCAGTGAAATGAATGTAGTCTCCTGTTTTTTTTCTTTAAAGAAAACACTATCTATGGAGTGGATGTCCTTTTTTTTCTGCTCATTCATGCAAATGAAATTTCTTTATCACTGTACATCTACAGATTTTTTCATATTTTACAAATATCCTATGAGACAAAGTATATTCCCATGCGTCTTTGACCATATGCTTCATCAAGCTTGCATGTTACAGATCTAGAGACAATGTACTTGAGCAGATTTAACTGAATAATGGAACTGAAGAAAATTTAGACTGAATCTACGCTATATGATTCTGACCAGTGCTGCACTTAACCCTCTTATTTCTTTTCTTTTTGTGTTTTTATTTGCGCTCAGTTTTTCTTCCTTGTCATCATTGGCTCTTTGTTACCTTTGTGTTGAAGTTGGCGGTCTCCTTGCTTGATTATTTTATTCTGTTAAGGCTACTAAAAAGTCTATTCAGATTGTATTCTATGTTACACGAGGAAAAACAAGTGATAGGTGTTTGTTCTGCTTCAGTGGGTAAATGCTTTTTTTTTTTTTTTATAAATTTATTTAAAACACAACATCTTGGTTTGTATTTCTTTGAGTAAAAGCCTTCTCCGCTGGGCAAATGCAAACTCAAAATCCGTCTGTGTGAAGATTTATTTCTTTTTTAGTCAGAGAAAAGAAATTATGCGTCGAAGAATCATCTGGCTGATGAAGAACATTTGCAATGGAGGGGGTAGTTTTCTTAAGGAAAGCTTCAGCATGCATTCAACACAGTTCGCTCATAGTATGTCGTTAATAACCACCATAGTACAGTATGTCGTACAAACGTGAAAAAAACACCGTAGTATAGTATGTTGTAAAAAAGTTTAAAAATGCCATAGAATAATATGTCATTAATAACCACCATAGTGTAGTATGTCATAAAAATGTTCGAAAACCGGCAAAGTATATAATATGCCTTAAAAACGTAAAGAATGGCACCATAGTATAGTATGTTGTAAAAACATGAAAAAAACCACCATGGTATGGTATGTTGTAAAAATGTGAAAAAACCTCAATAATATTATATGGTGTTAAAAACCACAATAACGTTGTAAAAACCACCATAGCATAGTACATCATAAGAAGGTGAAAAAACACCATAATATGGTGTGCATTAAAAACATGAAGAATGGCAGTGTAGTAAAGTTTGTTGTAAAAACGGGATGAAAACAGTAAAGTTTCGTATGTCATAAGAATGTGAACGAAAAAAACATTGTATAGTATGTTGTAAAAACATGAAAAAAACTACCAAAGTATGATTTGATGTTAATACATGAAAAAACACCATAGTATCCTATGTTGTTCAAAAGTGAAAAAACACCATAGTATAGTATGTTGTAAAAACATTGAAAACCACTATAGTAAAGTATGATGTAAAAATGTGAAAAAACACCATAGTACAGCGCTTCTTAAAAACGTAAAGAATAGCATCGTAGTAAAGTTGGTCATAAAAATGTGAGAAAAAACACTATGTTGTTAAAAGTTTTAAAAAAGCTTACATAACTCTATAAAACGAGACTATAAATGCATTAGAGGTTCTGGTGCTCAGATAGCTGACTGCTAATTCCACACGCCCCGTTTAACAGCTGATTCAGGGTCCAAATGGGGAAGCACATCACCACAACAGTTTCACAACTCGTTATTGTTTTCACAACATACTACTCCCTGGCTTTTTTTCGACATACTATACTATACTATGGCATTTTCTCTTGTGAATGACAAATCCAATTAATCCCAAATTCGTTAGCATGGCACCTGGTCTCCCCGGCATAAAACACATGACACAGTGAAGAAAGCGTTCATTGTAAAAGCAGATTTTAAATTTTATTCATAAATTTAAATGCGGGTTTTACAATCATTCTGAGTGTGTCAGAAACAACTTGGCTTTTCAGTTTGTGCAGCGTCCCTACAGTGGCCAGTGTTGTGATTGTGTAACACCTGGATGTACAGTCTGATGCAGAAAGCAACAAAAAGCTGTCACACAACATGACAAATGAAAGCAAAATATTAATTATACGTCAACAGTTTTGGTTAACCACTGTGGTGGATCCACACTGAACTGGTCTCCTGCTCACGGCCACAGGAAGACACAAAGCACTTTAGATTCCCTGATTTGCATTAGCTGAATTTGTCAATGCTGCTAGGGGCAGGGGGAGCAGTTTACAGCTTACTCATAAATGTGTTAACACTAAACATGAAGCACAATCCTGAACCAAGTTAAAACAAAAAAAAAATCCTTAGTTTTACAGTTAGTCTAACTGTCAAGCAGGAAAGGACCAACAATCTCATCCTAATTCCATGATGTAGTTGGGTTGGAAATGGGAACCGTGCATGTGTCTGGCTGTTAAGCTTTCCAGTTTAGGTGGGAACAACAAACTCACAAATCACTGTCTGAAGAAACAGTTCAGCATTTTGGCAAATACGCTCGGTCGCTTTCTTGCAAACAAAGTACGATGAGAAGCCCAACATCGCTCATGTCTGCTGGGTCACAAAAATCCCCGAATCCGCTTCACGGCACCTCCGATGCTCACGGGAAAAAAAAACACGTTCTATCTTGTTCGTTTCGTCTGTGACGGAAGCCGGCAAGAGAGCAACAGCCACATTTCCCAATGAAAGCCACTCAAAAGTCAAACGGCTTCTTGAAGCTTTCTCGCGTGAAAACACCTGACGTTCACAAGCTTTTAACAAATCAACGAGGGGAAAACATATTGCACAACGTATGAAAAAGGAAGACGAAACAAAAATACACGTTCATATTTTTTTCTTTCTTTTTGCTCTTATTCTGTACAATTGTAAGTAGAAGTTCAGTCTGGCGCGTGTTTGTTTAATACGGTGAACAGAGGAAAATCTGGTTATACTCGGGTGATGTTTCACAACGCAGGATCAGAGTCTGCTCCAGGGTTCCAGAAGTGCAGACAAAATCCAGCCTGGCAGACAACTAATATGGTACATTTGTATATACACAAACACACTTATGTACTGTTTATATGACCACAATAATATGATTCTCTCCAGTCTCAGAGGCACTCCCTACGGTTAGGTTAGGTGGTGTTAGTTGACAAAAATCTCAATATTTTCAATCCGTCTAACTATCGGAATCGGAATCTGCGTGATTAAAAATAGCCATCCTTTTTCAACTCCTCGGAAGACGTCTTAAAAAGCGGCATGTTGTCCTTTCAGAAAAGAAAAAAAAAACAAAACAAAAAACGTTCCCTCTTTTCTCTCGTTTGCTTTAGGGGATAAAGTCAGCATGTGTGTGTCCAGAGATGACAATCCTCGGGAGTCTGCGAGAGACAAAAGTCTGTGCCCCCGTTGGTGCGTCCATCTGTCCGTCTCTGCTGTTAGTGGGTTCCCCCGAAGTCTGTACCTCTTTTTGCCCTCCCTTCATTTGCTGCTCATCATCTCTTTTACAGAGTCTGTCAGGATCAAGAGAAGTGCAACAAGTGACCCCCCTCGGCAGGCGGGTCAACGGTCATATTTTCTCGTCGGTCATCTCCAGGAACTGGGCGTAGACGTCTCTGGAACACTCCCCTTTCTGGTTGAACAGGAACTTGTAGTAGCTGCCGTCGGCACAAATGGCTGCTCGGAGGAGGGAGAGACGCGAGGGCGAAGAGTGAGTCAGCAAACGCGCCTGCTGTCTCTGCAGTGACGCGCCGCCGCATCTACAGTGGCTACAGTATCCCAACCCTTTCATTTGCTGCTCGCCTGATTGTGTGTCACGCTTAAATCTAAATCGATCAAATGTAAACAGTTGTTATTTAACAGTTCCCCTGTCCCTGCCGGCGCAGAGTGGAGCAGTTAAACAGAAGTGACACAACACTTAGCGAAGCCGCTGCATGCTAACAGAGCCCCAGGTTTTGATCTGACAGCATCACTTGGGTAACACACTGAATGATAGCTGCACGAAATTAAATGTGTGAAACCACAGGAGCGCAAAAAATTGTATATGGTAAGAAAGTACTTACTTTTTCCTGATTTAATTCAAAAAAGATAAAACTTGCCTACATTCTATAATCATTACTGGTTAAGTGAAATATTTCAAGCCTTTTTTTTTTGGGGGGGTTAATTTCAATGATTATGGTTCTCTCAGTGTTTGGTTGGTGCTCCTTCACCATGAATCACTGCATCAACAATTCCTAAATTACTGATGGGAAATTTGGGAGATTTTTTGAGATACAACAGTACATGTTGCATTACTCCCGTGAAGTGCTGCACACAATAATTCAGGCTAATGTGGGCCTTTAGTCTGTAGTTTTAGCCTTTTCCAGAATCCAACAATTCCTTTAAAGACAGCTGGGAATGTGGATCTATCACTATGATGACGTCTACAAGCTGTAAGGTGGCGTAAGCAAATGATCTAAAGCACCGGGCTGAAGGTAAGAATGAAGGTGAATAATGTCAGGAATCATTCCCAAACTGAGCTCACCTATGACAGCGTTGGGCTCCGTTCCAAAGGCGCACACACAGGGGGAGCCTGAGGGGACCTGGAACTTGGAGAAGCTCCACTTGGAGCTGAAGTACTTGGGAAGAAAGCTGGCTGACGCCAAGCTGCGGGACGGGACGGGGGGACACGGGGTTGGGACAGAAGAGTCATAGTCGCTTTTGAATTTCAACACTTTGCTTTCGCGATTCCGTTGATTCTACCGCTGTGCGTGTTTTACTCATTCACTCGAAGAGAATGAAGCTGTCTGCAGACCTTGACTGTTTGTTCCTCTTGGGATCCTCTGCAGCGAAGATGTGCACCGTGCCGTGGTCACTGGACACGCAGATGAGCGAGGCGTCCTGGTTGAAATTGATGCTGAGGGGGACGGAGCAGATGGACATCAGAGCGAGAAAACTACAACCTAACCGGCTCGCTCGTGAACCAGTCACCCATGACCGCAGGGGCCGACTCCGTCCGTCTCCACTTATGTTTCTCCAAAGTACACAGACCAAACTTTTCCGCAGCTAATAAACTGACGACACATCAGCGGCTCATGCAATCCCACTTCATGCAATAACCCAAACCTAACACTTTGATAATGTGTTGTTTTTCCAGCGCTTCTTATATCATTGAGCTTTACATGTAAAAGTACACACTACATGTACTGTCGTCATTCTAGAGCCATCTCCTCCAGACAGGCAAGGACTCATGGATGGAAATAGAACTTAACTCAATTTAATGATGATGTGTGTAGCGTGACTTCAAAGTCAAACAGAAAACTTATACCACAAATCTCGACCAGTTGGGAACTGGCAGCAATTTTTTTTTTTTTTTTTTATTCTTTCATCCCTGAATCCTGCTCTTCTCAATCCCAGACAGTATGTAACTGACTGTAAAAAAAAGCAATGTAAACATTAAAGTTTCATGAGGGAGCCACGCAGAGGATTCCTGGGGTCGCCGCCTCCACACTCTCACAGTGACGGGCATCACACTGTGATCTTAAACTCTGTGCCGTGTCATCGCATGCAGAAAAAGGACCCTCACCAGTAAATGTTGGCTGCCTGAGAGCCTCGTCTCAGCTCCTGAATCAGCTGACCTGCAGATGTGTCGAAAATTCGGATTAGAGTCCCCTGTGGAAACACAGAGGCGGGGATCAGTCACGAGCCGGCAGCGGCAGAACCCAACAACACCACAGCTGAGGGGGTTTCCCGACATCGTCGTCGTATTTTCTCTCATTTCACTTGCATACTTTCTCTGACGCAGTCGCTATCCTCGTGCCCTGCAGGTTGAGAGCGATGCAGCACAGCGACCCCTCGTGGGCGGGAATGTCGACCGGGGGCTTCTCCGTGTTGGCCAGGTCCACGATCTGCACGTGGCCCGAGTGCGTCCCAGGAAAGGCCAGCAGGGAGTTGTTACTGTTGGGACACAGCACACACAGACCTGAGGAGAGGGGGGGAAGGCTGGTTAGGATTCACACGTGGACAGTGCTCGCTTTACTGCTCCACTGCTCAGCAACAATAAAACTGCAGAGGTCAGTTGTTGTTTTTTTTTTCCAGTTTAAAACAGAGGGCGCTGACCTTTGGGGTTGTAGCAGGTCTCGAACACATGCAGCTGATGGGGGTTGTGGGTAAAGGTGAACACTTTGATCATCGAGTCCAGGACCACCACGATCCTACGAACGAGGGAGAGCTGACGCTGAAGCTCAACTTTGAACAGTGACGGTAATCTGACAGCTCCAGTGATAAAGCCGGAGGCCGCGCGACAACAAGATGTCACATGCAAAGTAAAATATTGATGCAGCTGCACACAACACTTGTTTCGCAAGTCGTGCCGATTTTCCAAAAGGAGTTCCCGGGGCAGGATGTTGAGACGACCCCGGGACAGATGAGTTGTTTTGCGTTTTTAACTGGGATCTTGAGCTACCTGTCGCGTCGAAGCTTCACCGCCTTGACTTCTGTTGAGAACTCAATCTCAATGACTGTCTTCTTCTTCAGGTCATCCCAGATCATCACTGGAACACGGAGAAGAAAAGACAAGACATTCACACTGAGGCACAGAAAGAGTCCAAACTTTAATCAACTCACACTGAAGGCTGTTCACAACCTTTTTTAAGAGCAGCGGTAGCAGCACTACCAGCAGCATATACAGTAACAATGATTCCTGATGACATCATTAGTTTCATCAATATGACCTGGATTCATTCATTCACGTTACGAGCAGGTGAAACATACCTTTGTTGGTTGGATACTTGGGTTTCTTCCCTCCTCCCACTAGCGCTAGATAGTTACACCTAAACAGCATCTCCACGTGGCCGACCCCGCCCTCCAGGAACTCTGAAAGTTGAGAGTCAGTGGCCACGTTCAGAAAAATAATAATGCTGGTGATTAACATGAAAGGAAATGGAGAGCAGCGTATTATGAGCAAGGAGGGGCGTCCACCCCTAATGTAGGAAACAAGGAAATACACTCCTGAGTCCCTCTTTCGAGTGACCCTCTCCGTATCCCCGTCATTCGAGGGGGAGCATGAGACACTGGCAACTCACAACCAAGTTTGAACCCTCACCCCCACATAACGTTTGCCTGGACAAATCTCACCTCAGCACAGGGCGGACGTTAACATGTAGGCGAACCCGCATGGACCCGGGAATAATGTTTTCTCCACAGTTTTACAGCCTTCTCGTAGTTACTACTTCCCTCAAGACAGTGACTCACTTTATTCTGAAGCTACAAAGTGGCATTACGAGACGAGACAGGCCCGGGCTGGCTGTCGATGTCCCTGCAACGCAATACGTGCATGTCTTTGACATGACATGAAAACTGTTACTTTTTGTCAAAAAAATATGTTTCAAAAAGTTTTTCACATAGCCTTAATTAATTCTTTAAGGTTTTAAAGTTAAAAAAAACCACACACTGCCCCTCAAAAGCCAATGAATAAGGGAAGTGACTGTAGTATATCATGTGCTGACTAATGAGTTTTAGCTTCCTCTTCTGTCCCTGCTTATTTAAAGGAGGTTCTGTCAAAAAACTGCAGGCAGCCCTGTGTGCAGCAGAAGCTATATCATTAAAAGCTTACAGAGCACAAAATGCACGTTTTTCCAACGTGATATTTCTAATTAAACAGTTGACAGGGTCATTTTTTTACACTACTACCCTGTACATTTCATATTTCAAATCATACATGAGCACAATTATGTGTAAAACACAACTGAGCCGTCATTTTGTAATTTCTGCTCCTGTCCTGACATTATTAGACAAATGGACGGTTAAAAATATCACCTGATTAAATATAATAATAAAGTTCTGTCTATGGACTTTTCTGGAGAATATAAATAAGATAAGAATAAACATGCAGGGCGTCCAAAACACAGACCAACTCATCACTGTTGTATCAACAGAGAGGGCTGCGTTCACATCTGGTAAAAACATCTTCTGAACATTCACCTAAATCATACATCTTTAAATTAGGATTATTATGAGCAGGACAAACGCTTTACAAACAACATGCCCCCTTTTTCTTGTTCCGCAGCACCCTTTACCTTGTTTCTCCTTCTCTTTGAGGGGATCTGTGTTGTACACGCGGAATCCATTTTCCATTCCACAGGCAAAGCATCCTGCAGACAAGCACCGATATACAGCAGCAATCAGATATGACCAAGCCTGGTAAAACGTTCATCAGCAGGGGTTCTTCACAACTAGCTTTCAAATGGAACCTCAAGCTTTACAGTAATGACAACACACAACGTGAGGATAATGGGGAGTTCAAAGAACTGGCCCAGAGCAGTGATAACAGAAAAAACATTACAGAGCTGACAGGGGAGCATAAAACAAAAAACAAATCATCTGTGGTGGAATACAATACTGGAAACAACATTTCTGGACAAAAACAGGCATGCTGGCTGCCAGAGCTATTTACTGTAAGGGGTCACGTAAGGACTTAATCACTTAGCCGTTGTAACTTTACACTACTTTCCCTTCGGACGACTCTAATCAGCACTAGTAATTCCATTAACTTCTTATTCAGTAACATACGCGGTAAAGGGAACTACTTTCACTTTACGGCCCGTGTAGATGTTTGGATGGGAAGTGAGTTACAGAGAAGTAGGAGTTATTATAGTTTGTCAATGAAATTTTACAGAGCAATAAATATGAACCTGTACTTTTGACCCTTGATAACTCCATAGAACACTGGCCCTACTTTGGAAATGTCTCATATAAAAGTAGTCCGACACCCCTGTAACGACTGTCAAATTCAGCGTAGCTAGGTGTTTCCTTGCTAACACTAGCCGTTGTGGTTACCAGGGCACGACTCGTATGCTGTCGATGGAAATTCATCCAACATTAGCATTAAAGCTAACTTTATCTAAAACAACGGCTACCTATCAACGGTTCACATGCTAGTACTTACATTTTCACCACACACTTGTGTCTAAGAACTCATGTCATGCTGAACCAACATTAGCTAAACAGCTAACCTACGTGTAGGCTGAAAACGAAAAGGCTACGTTAGGCTGGCGAGCTGCGGTTCAAAGTAAAAGATGCTAAATGCGCTAGCTAACATAAACTTAATATTTGGTACTTTATGTTAACGTTTCTAGAGTAACGATGGCACATCAGTATTTCCCTAAGGCGATTTCAAGCCTAGCAAATGTAAAGCTTATGGTATTAAGAAATGTTGTGATTATTTTTTTTATCCAGAGAGACATCGGGTTAGCAACACTAGCTTAGCATCCACGACGCTGCCAATTTTCATTTGGGAGAAAAAATACATGACAGTGGTGCTTCTTACCATGATCCTGGTTAAATCCAGCATAAAGGAGCCCGTTGCCGTGTGGATTAGACGGTAGTAAATTCATTATTTTAACAGAATAAGCGAACGCCAATTAACGTTAACAAGTTAATCCAACAGCTATCCGGCTACCATTCCCACGAAGTCTGCTGGGCAGAAAGAAGGAAAACAACCGAGTCTGGTTCCTGCTCGGAGAGACCTGTCACCGGCCGGGATCAAAGGGAGTTTTCAGTGGGCTCCGTTGACGTATTTGAGCAAATATGTTACGCTGAAATAATTTCATCATTGATTTCATGAGTGGTTTTAACGAAGAAATAAATATATCAAACGCTAATGACACAATCATTGATCAAAGAATGGTTTCAATCAGCGAACAATGACTTCGGCATCCGAAATCGATGATTTTATTATCTTGATATCACCGTTTCTCTTCATGCTAACTACAGATAATTTAGTATCAGTAACGGTAATCTCGTAGTAAGTTAACGGAGGAGTAAAACTAACCTGTCTCACCGCTGTCTAAACCCAGCTCACGTTCCCTATTAGAGGGTGAACAATCCAACGCGTGCCACTGTTTTAACGGCAAAATAATTTAAGTGAAAAGTACTGCGAGGTTTGTAATGACGATAGCGTTAAATAACGGCATCAGTCATGTTGACATACATCACATATAGCTAGATATAACATAAGCGACTATGATATGTTATTTATTGAGATATTAAGCTAACATGACTAACTAGCCCCAGTGGCCTAATGGATAAGGCACTGGCCTCCTAAGCCAGGGATTGTGGGTTCGAGTCCCATCTGGGGTGACTCCTTTTGATGCCGCTATACTGATGTACGAAAGCGAGGAAATAGATACGTACATTAATTTGTGCATTCTACCAGACCTCCAAGCGTTTCCTAAAGTATTATACAGTCAATCAGGCCATTTGTTTTCACCATAAAACATTGAATTGATTGAATGAGATGTTATGGGTAACAGCTCTTCTTGGCTAAAACATTGTGATTGCAATTAGAGCAGCAACATGTACATTCCAATTTGTCATAGTAGGAGAGTGTGTGTTACTAATACCAACAATGGCTTCAGTCTACTCCAGCATGGCAGTGTAAAAGTTAGACAGCGTGCACAATATCAGCACCGAGAACAAGACTGAGGCAACTAAATGGACGATTACTTGCGTTATTTTCCTCGTAAATTGTAATGCAGGAAAAATGCCTATAGGCTGTAGTGACTAAAAACAAACCAAATTTGACATTAGACATCTTAGATTGCATGCTGCTTAACTTTCTTTCCACTGTACAGGTAATAATGGTTACAACTATGGCTACAGCTTGAGCAGTGCAGATACACATTGGTTCCCTGACATTAAACGGCCACATTTTAAGACCGAAACCCCATTATATGTACTTTGTTAATAGCGTATCTATTAAGTGATAAGCATACTCACAAACTCTGTCTGAAAGAAACAATGCACAAACAACCTCACTCTTGAGTAAATCAAATGACACCTGGAATCAAATCTTCAATTTATTCAAGAAGAAGAAATCAATTCCCAAAAGGAATTAAGGTTCATATCATTTATACATACAAATCTTATGTAGAACTACAGCAAATATTACTGTAAAAAATACAAAGTTACATTTTATAATGCACTATACAATGACACAGTTCCTCACAACGTCGACTGTGACTGCCACACGGAGATAGCGCTGTGGCTGACGTAAGGAATCTGTCTTTCAACTGAAAAACCTGGCTGTAATCCCCCGAGTCAGGACGCGACTCGAGTGTCCGCCACCAAAAACGGAAACCCTCCGTAGTTCCTCAAGTTCTGCTTTTTGGCTGACTTCCTAAAAGTAAGGGAACATAATCAGAATATCTACATGGGGGTTTCTACCGCGTTGTCGTCGTCTACGCGTGGACGAGCCTCCTGTGTCTTTTAAGGCCATGCAAGCTGGAGAAGCCCTTGCTGCACACTGTGCAAACGTACGGTCTCTCTCCTGTGTGGGTGCGCATGTGCAACGTGAGGAAGCAGGACTGGACGAACCCTTTCTCGCACACGTTGCACTTAAACGGCCGCTCCCCGGTGTGGTACCGCCTGTGGATCTTCAGCTCCGCCGCCGACCTGAAGGACTTGTCGCAGTCGTCGCACTTGAAGGGCCTCTCGCCCGTGTGGATCAGCGTGTGCCTCACCAGCGCGTCCTTGCCGAAGAAGCCCTTCCCGCAGTGCTCGCACGGGAAGCGCAGCCCTTTGTGGTGGAAGTTGTCGTGTTTCAGGAGGCATCTTCTCGACGTGAACGTCTTCCCGCACTGAGCGCAGGTGAAGGTCGGCATGGGCTTCTCGGTCACGGGCTCGCCGGCGTGGTGCACGCGCTCCACGTGCCTCGTCAGCGTCACGCCGTGCCGGAACTTCTTGCCGCACTCCCAGCAGAGGAACGGATACGCCTTTGTGTGCTTTTTCTGGTGCTCCACCAGGTCCGAGTACGACCTGAACCTCTTGCTGCAGTGGGAGCACTGAAATGGCTGGTAGCCCGTGTGCTTCCACTCGTGCCTGATGAATCGCTTCAAGCTGGCGAACGTGGTCTGACAGTGGGGGCAGGTGAAGGGCTCGGTGGGGTTGTGGACGTCGATGTAGTGCTTGTGCAGGGCCTTGAAGACGGGGAAGTTCTCCTCGCACTGGTTGCACTGGAACGGCGTGTGCGACTCTTTGTGCATGGCCAGCGCCTCGGGGTCACGTACCAGTTTCATGCACACCTCGCAGTAGAGCGGGTTGTGAGTCTGTTTGTGGGAATCCAGCGTGGATTTGTATTTGAACGCCTTGTCACACTCGTCGCACTGGAAGCAGTGCTTGACGTCCTCTGGCTTCTCCGGGTCCACCTGCTGCTCCGTGTAGCAAATGTTTCTTAAATGGAACCGAAAAGTTTGTTTGCACTTGAACTCAACGCTGCAGTGCGGGCAGTAGAACGGGCCCTCCACCATCGGTTTGTTTTCTTCTGATTCTTTGGACGACTTCCTCTCCGCGGAAGGGGCGTAGTCGGGGTCCAGCTCGGTGTTGTCTGACGGCGGCTCCTCATTGGCTGCCTCGCAGGGAATCCCGCTGGACGACTGCTCGCCCTCGTCCGCTTCCGCCTCTGGCTCCTTCGCTTTCCTGCCAGCCTTTGCTTTCTGCTGACTCGGACATCTGTGCTGCTGCAGGTAGCGGAGGCTCTTATAAAACCTTTTACACGCAGGACAGGAGTAAGGCAGCTCCTCCGAGTGTCGATTCATGTGGCGCTCCAAGAACTTGGCGCGGCTCACCACCTTGCCGCACACTTTGCACGTTCTCTCGTCCAAGTCGCCGCTTTTGGTTGAGCCTTGGGATCTGGCGAACTTTTTAGAGCTACTGTTGCTGCCCTGCGTCTTCCCCGATTTCCTCCACTGCGACAGGTACCCTTTCATCTTCAGTCCGCGGTTCTTTCGCACGGGTCTTTCCCACATAACGTTGAATTCCGGGTCGTCTTGCCTGCCCCTCGTCCTGCTTTGCACTTCGAAGTCTTCATCCACGGGGCGTTTCTTTTTCCTCCCGCGTCTATTTGGTTTCTTCTCCACGCCATCCAGCACGGTCACCTGGCCGTCCTCCCCGATGATCAGTGTCCCCGCCTGCTCGTCGTGCTGGTCTTCGGCCATCTCGCCCTCGCTGGCCCCGGCGCCCTCGACGGGATCCGTGACCACCACGGAGTCCATTTCTGCTTTCACCGCGCCACCGAGACCAAACCACTGGGACTGCGCGCATTCTTCCGAGTTCCCGGCTCCCTCCACGTACACGTCTTTGTTTTCAGATTCCACCTCCATCTCGGTGCAAACTGTGTAGACGAGCCCGCTCTCGGCGTCCGTTTCCGTTTGTTCGTTGACGATCACAACTCTTTCCACAGGGGGGAGACACAGAGCTGACAAGATGCCGCTGTCAACAATGTAAGACTCTGGGGGAGAGAGAGATTATGGTTGTTATTAAATTGACAAAGAAAACCAATTCAGATTAAAAAGACACTATAGAATATGTTCAGAACTATTGAAACTGATAATATAATGTGCAAATGCTGCTGCTGAAAGCGGAACACTTTTGCTGAATGACAACCAATTGGCGTGATGGGTGTGACAGTGCACTAAAGCATTTAGTATCTATTACATTCTGGAAAGGATCAGTGTACATCTGGGAAGCTCACCAATGTCATCTAACTGACTGAGGTCTTTGTGGGTGTCCAGCAAGGTTTTGAGCTCCTGAGGTTGAGCTAAAGTCTCCATGCACTCAGCCAGAACCGAGGAGGCGTTGCTGAGCAAAGACGCGATCTGGCGAAGACGACGAAAGCTCACGTGAGACAACGGCACTGCATTTCCCCACAGTAACCGGACATTGTTTTTCATATACATAAGAAGCAATACAACAACAAAAAAAAAAAAACATGATATTTTTTTTAAGGAGTTTTCTAGAACTGCAATGAAAGCAAAATGTCGATCTTCAGTGGAGGAGTGCCAATAAAATGAGAGATAACAACCTATTTCTCAAGTGGAAAACAAAGTGCACCTGTTGGAGCGTTTGGGTGGGGAGAAGCTTTTCCAGTCTGGACAGAAACAGCCACATCAGGGTCTGGATTGCTTTGTCATACGTGGGGCCAAAGTCTCCCGGGAAAACATCCTGGAACAAACACACACCCGTAAATCTCACATCTCCGCGCTGTCCGTACAAGCCACGCACTCGCATGTAAAGGCTGAACCTAAGCACGTCACGCGACAGCAAATTCCGAGTCGAAACATCAACATCGGCGCTCGCCTTTGATTGGTCAAAGAAGAGACTGTGTGCATTCAAGTACAAAACCAAAACATACCTGGAAAAAGTTTTTTCTCTCTTCAGGATCTCTGAGCAGATTTCTGACGAGGCCCAGGAAATGCGAGTCTGACGCTTCTTGTTCTGCATTTTCAGTCTGCAATTCAAGATGGTTCCACATGGCAGACGTCATAATACCACCCAAACTGCATTTACACCTTGTGGGTCTCTGTGTGCTTGTTTCTATATCCCTGTGTGGACACTAAACTGGAATCTGGAGTCAACCGTGTAGGATGCATTCACAAATCTTTACAGGTGTGCAGCTAACATCTGAACTCGAAGATGGGTGAGGTCCCACCCATCAGTACTCATTCCGTTGGAAAGACTTGCTGAGCACCCAGAATCAGAATGTCGACATATTAAGGGGCTGGCGTGATCTCCAGTATTAACTTAGTTTACAAGAATAATAGCAGCTGACCAAAATTAGAACGTTGGCAGTTATTTGGATCTGGTCAGACAAAAGTGATGTCAACAGATCAAATCAAGACCCAACAACAAAAAAAGACCACTCTGTATATTTTGTTTTTGTTGACTGCAGGCTTCGACTCACCTCAACGTTCCACAGAGATCTGAGGTTATGCATCCGGTCAAGATGTGGTTGAATAATCTGGAGGTCAGCCGTCTCCTCCGAGCGACATAACTCCAGGATCAGCTGCAATAATGAACAAATGGTTCAGAGGAAACATGCTCATCTCCCTGCTTTTCTGTTCCTGCTCACACGGAGTCAGAAGTAATCATCTTCTTTGTGGGTTTTTTGCAACTGGTAAGAAATATGGCTGAAGAAGAGGATGCACACCCAGTCCACATTTAAAAGTAATCCATCACATGGAATTATTTACTTGCAATTAAGTATGTACAGAAACCCGAACACAGACAATTTAAATGATTTTCTCTGGTCAGCCATAAACTGGACCCACACCGTTTGGAAAAACAAAAACTGCAATCCCTCTTTACCCGTGCTCTCAGACCCAAAATGAGTTCAGCCCGCTGCCTCGTGGAGAGGAGCTGAGGAACAATCTCTGTGACCATGAACACAAACTCCTCGAGCAGCCCATAATCCGACACAATTTTCTGCTCCACCGTCTGCCAGATTGCCGCGGAGACCAGCCGAATCGGGGGAACCAGGAAGCGCAGGGTGGAGAGGGGAAGAGAGGGACCTGTAACCAGGGGGATACATTTAATCCAAAATGTCTGCTGCATGATAGATTAACAGTTTAACATATGTATTTAACAATAACACAGTTACCACGTGTCATTTCACAACAGACATGCTGGTGTTTATTTTTCCTAAATTTATTTTTGATTGGGATAACAAAATTTGAGTCAGAGGGGGAATCTCAAAACCTAGGCAAATAAAAACTAACCATCTGCCCGGAGAGACACTAATACATGAGAACGACACGATCACTTTCTGTTTTTGTGTTTGGCTGAAGCAACTCTCTATGTCTTGAGGTCTTCCCGCATTACCAGGAGTCATCACGCAGAGAAAAGTGACGTTTGAACGGAAGCACAAACAGGAAAGATATTACATTTAGCATTTTGTCTGATTATTGTAGCCGACTACATATTCGATATAATCCCTGATCAAATTTACCTTCCCCTGGTGTGCTAGCATCAAACAGATATTAACTCACGACAAACGTGGTTTCAGGCTACGGGTTTTATTTTTGTCTTGAGGTACTCAGAATACCACCTAATGCTAAACTCTGGTTAGCATCGATGCGCCTGTTTTCATTTCCGTGGTCAAAGATAGACGCAATCCTACATGTAAATGCGAGTGCATCCGAAAATATGGCGTGTGTAGTTATAAATTTGCCTGCTGACATAAGCAAAGTACAATATGTTTATTTAATGTTGTTGCAGTGGCTCAGAAAGCACCAGAAACCTACAGTGAGTCGCCTGCGGCTAGCGTTAGCGTTAGCTAAGATGGCAGAACCGTTACCTAGCATTAGCACGTACAGAGAAACTGCCAATTAATGGGTGTAAAGCAGGTGACCTAGGTCTTTGTTTCATTTGTGGCGTGAACCAATGGACGTCCGCGGTAGTCTATGATCGGTTTAAATGCAACGACTGCAATTAATATCGCACAACAGCGATTTACAGAGAAAGTTAGCAATGCTATTCCCGCGCGCGGGCTGTATCGCGGCCTAGCCAAACAAATCAGTTTATACGTGTTTCCACTCACCCGGTGACTCGGAAATATCTCCGTCCATCGTGTGTGTCAGTGCCGTTACATTACAGTCAAGGGGAATGATGTCCGTCGCTCGACCGAAGTCAAACAGAAGGTTTTTACAGTGGTTGTGCTGAGGTGACCGAAGCAACACAGCCGATCTTTGTGCGTCAACGGTTGCTTCGCGTTCCGTCCCGAATAACATTCCGACGACAGACAGAGGTGTTCGATCATTTCCGTGTCCTCGTCTTTAGTATTCCTCTTTCTCTTTCCACTTCTTTCACATAGCCTAATGTATATCTGTTATATTTAAGTTCCTGAGACCCTAGCTTTGATTTGGTTTACATTTTTGGTTTTTTAATAATTATGGATCAGTACGTCCTAAATAATTTAAAACTAAAATGTCATTGAACAGGAAGTCGGTTTTTTTTTTTTTTCAGAAAAACTATGTCCTCACAAGGGGGCATGGGGTCTGTTTTACTGTTTTACTGTATGACACACACACACACACACGTCATTTTCAATCCGACAGTGGTGCTATATCAAACTACATACTTTAATATTCATAAGTAAATGAGTTTCAGCCAAAAACTTTGAGGACATTTTGTGCCATTGCCACTTTTATCTCAGGCTTGATTGCAGTGAGTGTTAGCACAGGATGGTAAAAAAAGTGTCTACTACCAGGGACAGCAGCTCTAAGCTTAGCAGGATGGAGTATACGCTGTAGCAACCATAAAAGATAATGTCCTCATCTGAACAGTTTAGTAGTTTCATTTAATTAGGAGAAGTACAAATATAATTTAATGGTGGTGATGACATTTACCCTTTTACCATCTCATAAACATATAAGATCATACATGACACAATATTACAAAAACCTTGTGTAACTGTGCTTTACATGTGAATGTAGTATGTCATTAAATAACAGAAGGGATTTCAGCAGATACAGTCTGCGCTCCCACACAGGCACATGACATACTCATTTGAACCTAAATTATGTGGATGCGATCTTCCCAGTAACCGCCACATTCATATGTCCGGTTCATATGCAGCGGTTGTGCTACAAACCGCCCGATCCTCGCGTTGTTGCGCTGTTTAACTGAGTGTGTTAATGCGTTACAAAAGTGTGTCGGAGCTTTTTGTGTCTCTGCATGCTGTAGCGTTTGAGGAAAGCCTTTCCGCAGATGTGGCAAACGAAGGGCTTTTCCCCAGAGTGTATTTTCGCGTGCGCGTTGAGAAAGCACATTTTTACGAAGCCCTTTCCGCAGACACTGCATTTATACGGCCTGTCAGTGGTATGTTGTATAAGCACATGCTTCTTCACCTCAGAAGTCGACCTGAAGTACTTGTCACACTCGAGCACGGTGCATTTGAAAGGTCTCTCCCCCGTGTGGATTAACTTGTGCCTGGCGAGCGTCGCCGCCGAGAGCATTTTGCCGCAGTACGGGCACGGGTGGCGGAACAGTTCGTTCAAGTGCTTGCTCCTCTGGTGTTTCTTCAGGGCTCCCTTCTCCTTGAAGGACTTCTCGCACTGGGAGCAGGAATGCCGCCTCTCTTTCCGCAGCTCGCTGTGGATGAGATTCATGTGCCGCAGCAAGTTGGAGTTCTTGGAGAAAGTCTTGCCGCACTCGGGACACAGGTAGGGCTTCTCCTTCGTGTGGACCCTTTCGTGGTGAATGAGGTCGGCGTCGCACTTGAACCTGCAGCTGCACCGGGCGCACTGGAACGGCAGGTGGCCCGTGTGCGTCCATTCGTGCAGGATGAGAAAGCGGAGCTTGGGTAACGTTTTGGGGCAGCGGCTGCACTTGAACGGTCTTCTGATGTGATGGACGTTTTCGCAGTGCCTGAGCAAGGGCATGAAAAGCGTGAAGGTCTCCTCGCACCGGGTGCACTGAAACAGGGTGTGCGACGCCTTGTGCCTCGCCAGCGTCGCCGCGTCCTGCAGCACCTTCCTGCACACGCCGCAGTACAGCTCGTCGTGGGTCAGCTTGTGTCTGTCCAGCGACACTTTGTACCTGAACGCCTCCCTGCATCGGTCGCATTTGTAAAGACTCCCCGCTGCGTCCGGCTTCTCCGGATCGACCTGCTGCTTGCTGTACTCGTAGCAGGTTCGGTTCAGGTGCACCTTTAAGGACGTGAAGAGTTTGAATCTGCTGTCGCATCGGGGGCAGGTGTAGTCGCCCGCGGGGAAGTGCGTTTTCATGTGACTTCTCAGGCTCGCGTCCACGTGCTCCTTGCAGATAAAGCAGTACCCTTTGGGATTTTTTTTCAGAGGGACAGTTTTGATGTCAGCCTCTCTGCCGGCAGCTGATAACGTGTTCGGACCCATCAAGGAAGCATCTTCATCTGAGCAGCTGGGCAATGGATCGTATTGAGTGGGACTACTGACAGGAGTCACCAAGGACGAGGCATCACCTGAGTAGTAAGACCATGAGTCAGCCATACTGGGACTACTGCTAGTACTGATATGGCAAGAGTCCTCCTCTGAATAGTAAGACCACGAGTCATCCTCGCTGCAGGTACTGACAGGAGCCATATAGGACGGCGTCTCTGCTGAAGCTGCTTGAATCCTCACTGTCACAGGGCTCGTGGGACGGATGTGTTTTCCTGTAAGCAGGTGTGCGGGCCTCCTCGCGGAGCCCCCTCTTCTCCGCCAGGAGAATGCTCATCATCTTCAGGCCCCTGTTTTGTCTCATGGGCCGAGACTGAGAAGGCAGCGGCACGTCCAGTCTCTCCAGCTGAACACGGCATTGTTTTAGAAGGAGAGATGCGTCCTCTGCTGGACTCTGAAGGAGTCCTGTAACATTCTCCCCAGGAGTTTGGTTACTCTGGTCAGCTTTTGTCTCACTTGTCCGAAGCTCTGTGATTGCGTCAGTATTTGTCTGTGCGGTACGAGGCGACGTCAAAGGTTCCTTCTCCAAATCTGATGAGCACGATTTCTCATAATTCGAGACAATGTCAGACGATTGTCCCTTATGTGTCTCGGCTGTTTTTACCGAGGGAAGTTTGAGTGCTGAGACAATGCAGGCACCGTCCAAGGAACCGTCTGAAAAGAGAAGAACACATTGTAATAATAGAGTGAAACAGACTAATTAATCAAAGTGCCATTCGGAAAACACAAGCTACACAAACTACAGAAACGAGTCAGAGGAAACTCTGACTTGTCTAAATGTTTAAAGTAACTGTCACTGATGTTTTGGGTGCAGCCACACAAACAATCCATGACCCCAGAAAGTGGTTATCAAAATGTTCTTCTCAAAATATGTCAAGAGAGTGGGAATTCTTGGTTTGAAAAAACTAACCTTGAAGGCGGCACCTTGGACTCTGGAAAAGCCGTGACTGACGTTTTTCACGATTTTGGACATTTAACTTTTTGAACATTATTTAACAACCTCATTTTTGACTGAAAACAATCATGAGCTGAAGCCCGATTACGTCACATTTGTCCTCCTCACATCACAGGGTTACCTGTGAGTGAATGAAGTGAAATATCAGAGGTGGGGAGGAATTTTCAACTAACAAAATGGTTATCCGTGCTGCGACATCAGGCTACTCCTCGTATGTGCGCTTTTCCTTCATATTATATTACGCTGTGATATGTTGTCACACAAGTTCTGACAGCAAGTACATGTTCTGGACATAAAACCTGATAAGAGGGCGATAAACTGAACTTGCCGTTGTGATCCAGTCGGCCGAGGTCTCTGCGATACTGCAGCACGTGTCTGAGCTCCTCACAGTGAGACACAGACTCCATACAGGCCTCCAGAACAGAGGACACGTCGCCAAACATGGAGGCAACCTGGAGAACGAGGGAAAAGGATGAGAAGGAAGGGGGAACAGCGCACAACAGTGACATTCAAAAGGTAGCTTCATGGTGACACCAGAATGATGCGTGTGTTGTGTACCTGTTGAAAAGTGCAAAGAGGAAGAAACGTCTCCAGTCTGGACAGAAGCAGCCACATCAAGGCGTGAAGCGCTTCATCAAACGTGGGACCAAACTCTTCAGGGAAAACTTTCTGGAAGACAGAAAGTTGTTACGTTTGGTTTTTTAGAAAAACTCAACAACATACAGAAAATAACTACGGACGCTGAGGTCATTGAAGAATCAGACATGCAGGATTTTTAGCCAAAAACACAAGAATAACGCAAGTGGATGGATGCTGTAAAACACGTTCAAAGCCCGCAGTTTGATTGGTTTCATTTAAACCGTGATCACCTGTCAGCTCCTTCTGTTTATTCATCAAAAAAAATACAGTGCTGCATTAAGTTAAACTTGTAGTTTCAACACCAGCACAATAAAAGTAACGCAACTCCAGCATCTTCTACATGCTTGCCATTAAAAACTCCCAGTCTGGAATCTCTGACGCATTAGTTGCACCTAATGTACTCGATCTGTTTGACAAAAGCACTGACCTGAAAGAAGTTCTCCCTGTTGTCAGGATCCTTCAGCATATCCTTAACAAGATCCACAAAGTCTGAGTTGGGCACCTCCACGTTTGCGGCACCGCTCTGCAAGACACGACACGTTGTAAAACTTTACGGCCGCTGTAATGAGCGGGGCCACTTTTAAAAAGAGACGTCTAGCTTATTTTTATTTGAACTTAAACTCACCGCCGTGACCCAGGCCTCGATGTGGGTCTGCATCCGGTCAAGGTGCTGCTGGACAATCTCTGAGTCAGCAGAGGCCTCAAGCTGACATAACTCCAGGATGAGCTACAACCACAAGCAGCAGTTTTTTCTTCAGCACAGTGGCATGAAACACTTGCTCCGAACTCCTTTAACCCCCTCCAATTTCAATAATTTGGCCCAGTTCCATTAAGTTAAGTATTAAAATAGACACTTAGTTAAGGTCAACCCAAAATTAAATGTCACAGCTTTTATTATATGGTAATTATAAGTGGCTACTACTCCTCACCCGTGCTCTGAGGCCCAGGATGAGTTGGGCCCTCTGGTGGGTGGTGAGCAGCTCCGGGACAATGTCGGTAACCGTGGAAACAAACTCCTCAAGCATCCCATAATCAGCCACAACTCTCTGCTGGATGGTGTGCCAGACTGCTGCTGAGAGCAGGCGAATCGGTGAGACCAGGAGGCGAAGGGCGGAGAGGGGGAGGTTGGTACCTGAACACAACACTGTCATTCAGACACCAGATCAGCTGCAGCATTAACAAGTAACATATTAACATATACAATTGACTCAAGGTCATCTGACTTTGTTCATTTATTCTGAGAACAATCAATCCTCACAAAACATGGACCTGTGCACTGTAAATGTAATGGAACATGCTCCTTCAACTTAATCATGCTGCAACATTTTTTTGTGATTTCATTTTCCCTTTATTAGGCAGCAAGCACTTTCACGTCAGCGTCAGCTCAGGACTTCCACATGATAGAAACTGTTCGATCACCTTCACTCCCTGTAATGTCTTCAACTTCAGCTGTTATTGTCATGCTTGCACATTTTCAAAAGTTACAAATACTCAACATGTTAAGGAAAGTGTTTGTGTGTGTGTGTGTCTAGCCAAAGCTAGATTGCTACATTGCAATAAGTTGCGTGCATGGGCCTACAATGTTAACTTTAAAGTCGACATGAGCTAACAGTGCTTTTTTCGTATGACTTAGGCTAAGTCTTTCAACAGTTAGCTTCACGTCGCTAGCTGCAGTCAGTGTCAGAGCCTTTGGTAGAGCTTGGTGAATGGTCACTCACTGTCCCCTTTGGAAACATCCTCCATCCTGTTTATTCACCGCACTCAGTTTCGCACAAACTGCTGGACTCCCTCGAGTAATTCTATTAACTTGCGCCTCTTTCTCTTTTCTTCACTCCAAGTCTGGGTTTTCGCGGATGCGTGTGAGTGGGTCCCGCTTGCGTTTGCAATGCTTTAATGCGTCCGACGGTGTTTTTGTTCCGGGTTGTCTTGGCCTGGCCTTTTCGTTTCATCAATCATTTCATCGAATTTGGAAAACAAACAAAACAAAACGGAAAAAGGCTGGGTTACATTTCGGTTTTTTGTAGGCGTCAAAAATTAAAATAAGTATTTCCTGTTTTCGTCGAAGAGTCGGTCACGTAATAAAAAATAGCCGCCGAGATTTCTTGTTGACCGTGCGCATGCGCAGAAAGTGACCGCTGCACAACCTGTTGGTTGAGAGCGCACAGAGCAATACATTTTTTTAAAAAAAGCCTCGATCACATTTTAACTGACTGAATATTTAAAAACGGCTCCGTTCAGGAAAATCCAAAGAGCATCCGTACATCAGGTCAGTTGATTCATGATATTGAGCCTTCATCACCACAACAACAGAACAGTACATAAATCAGACACAAAGTTTGTGTGTGTGTGTGTGTGTGTGTATTTAGCTGTAAAAAGTCATTCCACTTTAACTGAATGTATAACTGGAACAACCTGACCTTTGCTGGACCTCAGTGCTCCAATTACAATGAAATGAACAGATGAAATTGAAAGCT
Source organism: Psettodes erumei (assembly GCA_016785225.1). Lineage (NCBI taxonomy): Eukaryota > Metazoa > Chordata > Actinopteri > Pleuronectiformes > Psettodidae > Psettodes > Psettodes erumei. The sequence continues at coordinate 762,591 of JAFBJZ010000407.1, read as the reverse complement.
GACTGACAACTGACAAATTGTAAATATGTATGATTTGTAAATAAGTTAGTGCTCACAAATGCTTTTTCATGTCCACTATCAAATATGCCCCCCTTCAGCCTATTAATTTGCTTTCAAAATGTTTCCAGTGCATAACGTGTATTTTAAAGTTTGAAGCCTTTGTGTCTTCAGAGGGAGTTGTGCGAGGTCAGTGAGGTCAATGCCGGCCAGGGCTGAAGGCAACAACAATAAAAACAAACCAATATGTATATATATACATACATATGTATGGGGGGTGTGGACAAAGTTAGATTCTCAAGGCTACATTAGGAATTAAAACAGTAGATTTAGTCTTAAATGCATTGCAACCACAGCAGACAAATATTTCCCATAAAATCTTTATTGGTGGTGGCAACATCATGCAAAAGCTCTGGTAAGAAATTTAAAAAAAAAAAAAAGTAAAATTGGAATGATCTGCATGAAAACCAAAAGGGAAGCAGATTGAGAGCTACTTCAGATTTACTGCAACAGCATTCGTAGGATTGTACTTCTGGTCTCCGGCTCCTGACAGGAAGATTCGTTCGTTAAAATTATGCACCACAGGTGGACAATTCTACGGACTCTGTTTTATTTGAAACCAGGAAGATAAAAAATAAATACATCTGCACCTGAAAGAAAAAAATCCTCCATTTGTGTAAGTGATATTTCACGTACAGCACACTACCAGTGAATTTACTCATCTCAAATATTTTAAAGTGAATAAACAGGCTGGGCTATGAAGTATAATTACAGGTGATAAAGCGTCCTTGTTGGGCCATGAATGGGGTGAACAAATGAAGAAAGCCACTTACAGTGATGAGCTCAATGGTGTCCCGTCATTTTGTGTTTTAACCTAAATGCTCTGTATGGCAAAGCACCACAGGAGCGATGCATACTGGTCAGTTCTGAAGGCATCTGAACAAAGATACAACTCAACAGGTAAGTCTGGATTCCTTTTCCTTTTTTTGAAAAGAGAACATGAAATTATGGCATTCATCTCAGATTTATATTCTACCAAGGCCATGGGAAAGTCTTCATACTGTATATTCATAATCTTCATACATGGGAATGCATACTGATCAGAAACAGATGAGCAAACCGTGAATGACTCGCCCACCAAAGTTAGGAGGATTCAACAAATTCCTCCTCCAGATTGATTCAGGAAAAAACAACGCACATTTATTTCCATTGCAAATACTATTACAAACGCTCGAGTCGATACTATCCCACCACAAGAAGTCCGCTTCAGTATCATACAATGCCAAATCACAGGCAATTTTGTATCTTCAGCTCTTATTCACCAATGTGTCGAATCGTCGGAGTACGCGTTTTTATGTAGAAAACATTTCTCACTTTTTTTTTTTCCTTCCTTTATACAGAGAAATTAAAAAAAACAGTTAAGGCAAGATGCGTCAAACAGAAATCAAAGGCCTTTGACCAGCCTCTGCAGGTGCTCCTATTCCGACTGATCCCGGATCAGAAGAAGGTGCAGTCAGCGGCGCCCGCTCGCTCTCTGTCTCAGGCATCTTACGCTGGTGGGAGGGGGAAAGAGGAGGAAGTGGTGGTGGGAGCGCGGAAGTTGGGTTGGGTGCCAGAGGTGTCCGCTGACACGCCACCTGCCCTCCGATCTCCCGCTTTGATTCTAACCAAAATCCTCCTCTTTGGCACTTAGGCTGGCAGACTCAGCTTCTTCCCTTTCAGCACTAAAGTGGGACAGGGCAGGTTTGGGTTTAACGCTGCTGATCACATGACAGGTCAACATTATTTACAACCACAACAAGAAACAGACTGTTGGATAAAACCTTGATACATTTCATGCTCTCCTGTTTGTCATATTAACCGTCTCATAAGACCCCGGGTGTAACACGGGTCCTCTGTTGGGGAACACCATGTTAGGATATCCAGATCTTCAACTCTAATACCTTCTGCTGCCACTCCAACACCATGGGGTTAAGTGAAAATTTAATCTGGGGGACTATTTCTTTTGGAAGAAAAGTAGTTGAGATGACAAGTGCCCGCTACGAGGTCTGTGGATGATTCAGCGTAACTGGAGCAATGTTTCGGAAAAGAGGTGGTGCCGCTGAATTTCCTTAAATTGCGTTTCATTCAGCTTCGTTCTCCTGGGGTGGAGGCGGAAATCAGAACGAGTTGAATGGCTGATACCCCTCAAGGTAACAACTCTCGACTGAGCACATCAGAACTTTATCTTTAGCCTGTCTACAAGATAAGAGCTGTTTTTTTCCCCCATCTGAGTGATGTTAAAATATTGAGACACCGGTCTTTAAACGTTTGGCTCTCATAACTAACTAGTACTGTATAGAAAGTTGACCAACACAGTGGAACCAAAACAATGAGAAAAAAACGCAGCAGCACTCACCTTTTGTTACATACAAATAGAAGAAGTCGCAGTAGAGGATGGTCTGTACCACTCCGGCGACAATGGCGATCATGTCGAAGAAGCCCTCGAAGTAGAACCTCCATATCCAGTTGATGAGGTAGAGGGCTCTGTAGAGACCCAGGAAGAACAGGTAGTGGGTGGTGATGGTCTCCGCCTCGCCCGTCTTGCTGATCATGAAGAGCTGGGGCAGGATGGCCACCGACTCCAGGTAGATGGAGAACGTCCACAAGATCTGGGGGTTGACAGGAATTGTTTACTGGCTATGAGAAGCTCCTGGTGTTTTTTTGGGAGGGGGGGGGCACTGTGCCACATGCTGCGTATGGTGATTCTAAAATCCAAGAAAGCCAGACTACATGTTCAAACCAACCGTGGCGCTTTTTCTTCATCCCAAAAGGAGGACATGAGGTTTGTGTATCTGATTTGGTGATAAAAGTCACGTTCAGGGACTGTCTGTCAGTTCTAATTTATCTCAGTGATGATGCAAGCATTTCCCAAGTGGAGATTGCACAATATATTTTTATATTTTTTTCTCACGAGAAACTACTTTGCAAATATTTACCTAAACATATAAGCACTTATCCCCAATCTGCTACATATAACTGAAGTGCTACTAGTATTTTGCTAATATCTGATGTACTCAGAGTGACGGCTGTGGGAGGTGAAACAGAGCGTCGTCATCATTCTGACCTGATCCAACACAATAAACTTCAAATGACAAAACATGGCGCAAAGTGAGTGAACAGAGGAAGTTTCTCTATTCTCTGGGGACGAAACTTAAATATATATTTTTAATGATGTCCTAGAAATCTGAGCATGATTAGAGCCTGTTCTTGCGGTGACAGCCAGAGACTGCCGCGTGGCGACGCTCACGTACGAAAAGAAGCGAAACGAGCATTCAGAAACAGGTGTGAGGGTGAAGGGTGACGTCTGACCTCCAGGGGCGAGAAGTCGTGGTTCACCAGGAAAGCCAGGCCGCCGACGGGGACGACCAGGAACTCCACTCTGAACGTGTCGTGGTTCCCGTCATAAGTGGCCTTGAACTTCATGTAGATCAGGTACACGGTGGCGTACGCACATCCGATGTAGATGATCTGAAAGATGAGGTGAATGTCCACAGGTCTCAGTGTCTAATGACCTACAGTGAAGCAGCAGGAGTAATACACACACACACACAGCTGCATCTTGCCAAACAGACAAGCTATTCTCCTTGAGCAAACACAGGTGTGTCGGCTTGGTGCGCTAGCAGAGCCTCGACGCTGTGTGTTTAGTGCTTGGAGGAAGAACAACTGACAGGATGTGAGAATCGGGCGCAACAGGTGAGTGTGTCACCTTCATGGTGGTGTTGTAGAGAGAGATGAAGGAGGTGAGCAGGTCCAGGTAACGAGTGGTGAACACCAAGGCAAACAGGACCTGACTCTTTCCGGAAATACCTGCAAAGAGGCAACAGAGGACACTGAACCATTTCTACATCCCAGATGTACAGAAGGTAGGTTGAGATCTAAATTCTCGGCATTCACAGAACCCGCTCTCATCCAGCCACGCTGTGTTGGTGCAGATGTTAACAGGTGTCAGCTTTGAGTCACACAACACTACATTTGGTATGTGGTGGTTAAACTACCAAAAGGACCTGCTATGAGTGAACAGCAACCACCACCACAACCAAAATGTCACAACACAGCAAACCACACACACTCACCCAAAACTATGCACCTGCCCACTTTATTCATTCCCCAAAAACAGTACCTGTGGAGCTGCCAGAGAGACTAAACAGCAACATTTATGAATAAAAGGTGTCTGTTTCCTTTGCACTGAGTGTTTGAGTGTGTAATGTGACAAAGTTACACTGCAGCCCACTAATCAGCAGTTGGCAGTGAGTGTCTGCTCGGTGCAGAAGCAGACCACCACCACCTCCTCCTCCTCACCTGATCTGTTTATCTGGTGCGTTGGCAAGTGACAGCTCATCCTCCACACCCGCTGTCAGAGGAGGACTGTGCTATGATCACCAAATCACCAGTAGCCAAACAGTAGCAGCTTGTCCGCGACTGCAGTCAACTTATACAACAGAGCTTCAACAACATCGACTTGCATGTGAAGCTACCTGGTTTAATCTCAAGCAAACAGCAGCACTGACACAACTCAGGTGACTGGCTGTGTTGCGGCGATACAGCCCCTGACCTTTGACCGCAGAGCGAGCGGCGAGGCTCGACGTGAAAACACAGCGGAGTGTTCGTCGGGGTGATGACAGCGTGCAGCGAGCGGCCGTTCACTTTCAGCGTCGACTAATGAGCGCCCCGCTGCCACGTCAGCGAACGTAGCGTAAAGGAAGAACATCAGGCCGACGTGAAACTAACTCGCTTCACCCCAGCAACTGAAAACGACGAGGCCCAGTAAAGTAAACCAACTTATGCGTTGGCCCGTTGGTGCCCCGCTCTCTGCTTAACGTCGGTGCGGGGCCCGTTGCACTGTCAAGGCTCGTTGCTACTAGCTACATTTCTTCCCGACAAGAGCCTTTGTCGAGTCAACGTGGCATGTGGTCATGCCGGTAACCGCAGCAATAACAATGTGAGATATGACTGTCTTTATGTGATGACAGGGCACACCGGTTGTATGGACAGCGTTGCTAGCCGGCTGGCTAACGCTAGTCGAGAAATGGCTAATGCGCTCAAACAGAGGAAGCTACACAGCACAGACCACTTTTCTTCTAAACTGTGTGTTTACGTGACAGGACACGTTCTATGCAAGACAGGGCGTCATGCAAACTGTAAATAAACGTAAATGACTACTCACCGGCACAAGACCTGGTTTTCCATATTTTTAGCAGCAGAATGATGATGGCTGCTAAGTGGGAGAGATCTCCGGTGAGCCTGAAAATGTTCATGTTTGTTGGAGCTACAGCCGAAGCACACCGATTCAAAACTCTATAACGAGTTTAGTCCGTCTCCGGTAGCAATTAATTTATGACCGGGCAGTGGTGAATGACACCGTGACACCAGAATAGGCCGATTCTGGCTTCAGAAGACGGGAAAATGGCGAGTAATGCGCGACGTGGCTCGGGGATGTGGCCGAGGCGACGGTATCCAATGCAAGATGGGAAACGCTGGAGCGCTCAGCCAATCAGAAGAGAGGGCTACTTATTTTGCATAAATTATGCTATACGAATGGGACCTCCATGCTCCGTGGAAAAGATAGGAAATCCGAGTTTCGTCTTTCCGCTCCCACTTGCCGTGTCGCCGACAAAGAAATGCACCAGTAAACAAAGCTGTGTGGAGACAATACTTATTTTAATCTAAACTAAAATACGTAATGTTTTTAAACTGACGCATAGAAATGCTACCGGTAATCAACTAGCTGACTTATAACATTTTGCTTTGAGGCTGATTTTTTCTTATATTCAAATGAATAAAATATGTATAAAGCGTGGAACATCTATTAGGAGCAGGATACACCCACACATGACACGTCATTGTGTTTTTACAGTTAGGCTGAGCTCTGCATCATTCAGTCACCAAAGACAGTCTAAGTGAAACTTCTCCCTGAGAAAAAGTTAGTCAAAGTGAAGATCATTAATTACATAGCACATGGACAAAGAACAGCTGAGAGATGCAGCAATCAAAAAATGTGTAGTATTTATTCTGGAGCCCATATTATACTCTTTCAATACAAATATTGCATTAATTGTGGCACATGTTCAGTAATCCGCCGTGCATTCCAGGTGCACAACAAAAGACAAAATAAGACAATCTTCCTCTTAGAAATAAAAAGTGAAGTTTATAAGCAACTAAATAATTTAATATGTTCGGGGGATTTGTTGTCACAGACTCCTGGTATGACCAGTAGTTTAAGGTGGCTAATGTCAAACTTTAGCTACCTATTGCAGTTCCTTTACTGAGGCAGTTTGTAAACTTTATGGCTTTTTTTTTTTTTACTTGTGCTATGGTTACACTATGTTTTATCATTTGAGCTGCACTAATGAGTATTTTACATTATAGTAATGGGTCAAACAACTACATTTAACATGAGAGAGGTTGCTCATAGTGATAAAGCACTGTTTAACATAAGTTACAGAGACACGCTTTAGGAAGGCCCCATATGACTTTTGCTGTCATCACTATCAAATAAAAATGTAGCATTAAAACATAAGGAGTAAGATTCAGATAGGTGAAATCAAATGTATGCAAACACTGGTCCTTTGCATTAGATACAGAAATAGTTAAAATACAAATTCAATAAAGATCCAACCATGATTCTTCCCAGTATCATCACAGAATGATGAAACACTATGGGCAGAGATACACTTGCTTTCAACTGGGCGTCATCCTGTGCACAATGGTTGCCTTGCGTATCCTTCATCTGCTGTGCCGCATGTGCTTCAGCTGTGCATTTCCATGCAGATCTGGTAGTTCTATACAGTCTGAGCTCTCTGGCATGCCCTCTAAGAAGGTATCCTCCAGTAACATGCAGTACAAGTATGTGAAAAATTAAGCAGACGACATGAACGCCTGGTTAAAAAGCAAGTATATTTCCAGACTAATGGTAATCATTTCCCACGAATAACAGACTTTATAGAACAAACACCTACAACATAGTGATATGTCTGAGAAGATTCGATCTTCAGCGGCATTTCAGCACAGGCAAAGTGCCATTCACTAATATTTTTTTTTGGTTGAAAAGGTAGGAGGTATCGCTGTCACACAACATGGCTGGAAAATGTAGGAGCTACAGTACCTGAGCTTCACACCTGACTCACCATTTCTGAACAAGTCAGAAACACTGTGTTTAACGAATGAAGCTTGAGAAAATTGCACTGACATCCATCCGGGAGCAGTCTACCAAAGTCAAGCCGACTCCTCACTGCTGTCTGAGGCCTTAAGAATAAAAACCGCGTCGTCAAGAACGTAGTAATCATTATACATGTCCCCCTCACAGAGATATGGCAACCTGGTCACGGCCTCCACCTCAAACCCCGCCTTTCGGAAAACCTCATCGGACAGGTTGGTTACTTGCTCCTCCCACGTCTTTCCTTTCACTTTTAGGTGATGTTTGGGTCGATGCCATTGCCCTCCTGCAAAAAAAAAAAAAAAAAAAAATACAGGTTTACACGCCAGTGAATTGTGTCGATATTCTTTTGGAACACACTGAATTCCCGCTCACCGACTTCCACGTATGGCTGGAAGGGAAGCACGGCGGCCAGGACGAGTCTCCCGGTGCCGGGAACCAGCGATCGCCGGATGTCCCGCAGGAGGTGCATGGGCTCGTCGCAGCGATCCAGCAGGTTCAGACAGCTGATGACATCGTAGCGGAACCCTGTCTGCTGCCACTCATCTATGCCCAGCACTCTGTGTGACGGCACGACAGAGAGGAAGAGAGGCATACGTGGTCAGAGGTGTGCTCTGTCCAACCTCTGTGAAGACTTTCAGATGGTGACCAATCAGAAAAAAAAAAAAAAACATATTTCACACATTTGTATTCACTTTTTAAATTGCTGTGAAGTTACTGTCAATGAACGCAACACTTCTTACACAGATGTTTCAAATTAAAAGCCTTCCGGCAGCTCACAGGAAATGCTCCCTCTCGCTCGTGGGACGTTATTAATGTGAAATGTCTGCAGGATATGTTGAATGTCACGCAGAATGTGACAGAAACTTAAAAAAATATATGAAAAATTGAAAAACAGCAGCAACTGGGTTTAATTAGTGAGTGAAAACATTCTCTTTGAGTGGTGTGGAAATTATCCTCTATTTACTATAGATATAATATTATATATGTTTCTCTTTTTCAGAGACACTGTTTTTATTCACTAGTTTGTTCCAGCCACTCCTGCTGTGCTGCTTTCTGAATACCATCAAAATATTGCCTTTGACACTCAGAAGTGCAGACATTTCAAATTAAAAACAGGAGGGACGGTGTCCTTTGAACTAATGGACCGCTGTTAATGTGAAGAAATCTGCAAGTAGTTTGGAGTTTCGTCGGCAAAAGCTTGACAGCGACGGAACAAAAACAGCAAAGTATGTGGACGTGACAGCTCAGAGCAGCAGAGATGCGAGTGTGATACGACTCTGTTAGACTGGTGAGTTAGTGCTGTGGAATGTCCGTCGTCCTTGATTTCCTCAGATAACGCACAAATGAAGACATTTATAATTACACTCACGTGTCTGCTCTTCTATTTTTGATTCACTGACGACTGAAAACATCAAGTCAATAAATCTCAGCAGCTCCTGCATGTATTTCAAATTAAAATCCCACTGGGTAAAGCTGGGATGTTGTTTGTTTTTTTTATTAAAAATTCTAAGTTTAAGTTTCTTTTTCTTAAAAATGGTAACGGTTAGCAACTGGGATTAACTGGTGAATAAAGACCAAGCAGCAGAGGGATAAATGTGACGTGTCTCAATTATTATGCTGATGAAGTAAGTTGCTGTGGAAATGTACAGCTTCTCAAGACAACAGGCAAACATGGAGCTAGCTCCGAGTTTGCATGTTGTGCAAACAGCAGCAACAGCAAATTCAGATGGAGACAGCTCAGAAAACAGGGAGAGGTTGTATGAAAACAACGAGAACTATACAACAATAACAAACAAAGAGCCTTCTTCAAATAACAGACTGGACTGATTTTACATTGGAGCACAGCGCCCCAAGCTAACCAACGTTTTGTTTTGAAAGAAAACCAGAGAAACCGGCTCACTTGTAGTTCCTCCTCTGAAGATGCCACTTCATGGGTAATGACACCTCTGTCGTGTAGACCTCTCTGAAATGGGCGCCCATCACCTCTGTGACTCCACCATCCCCGGCTCCGAGGTCCAGCAGCCTCTCGGCCCTCCACTCTGGGTCGATCCGGAGCAGCTGCTGGAACTGCTCCACGGAAAACACGAACATGGAGCCGCGGCCCAGAAACCTTGAGACAAGGAAGGAAAACGCGTCATAGAAAAAGATACGCCACTGAGAGCGGCAGCGGGGGATGCGTCCGTGCCACGGACCCGTTGATGGAGGTTCGTGAGACCAGAGGGCTGAGGACTGTCGACACGAAAGAATGATAGAGCTGCGTGAACAGCCAGCCAGACTTCTCCACGCTCCGCTTGAGAAAGGCCTTGGTGCTGGTGTCCAGTTGGCTCTGCATGAACAGGGGCCGCACCGACTCTCCGAGTAGGTCGGGACAGCACCGGTACCACTGGGGGGAAAAAAAGGAAAGGAAAAAAAAATCAAAACAAACCTTGCAAACTTGGAAGCCTGTCGCAGGGTCACGTGTCACCGTACAGGTGTCAGCACTGTCGACGTTAGATCAGAGCTGTGATGTTCAAAACCATCACTAAGAAGATACAACATTTTTGTCATAATTAAAGTTTATGCACAATAAATAATGTTGGATTGCTATTTGTTGGGGATTTTTGTGATGTATATATACAGCATTTTGCCCCAGAGTGTATGGTCACACACACAATCGTTCACAACGATTGAACGATTGTGTGACGATTGAACGATTGTATTGTCTTATAGCTCGTGATTCATATTAGTGCTTATAAAATACAAAATGAAAGCTTGAGATTTTATACCTGTGTAGATCTGCTATATGATATGATATGATATGAGACGGCGATGAAACAACCAACGCCAGCTTCTTCTTGGAAGATTGGTACCAGTATTATTTAAATAAAAAAGAAGCATCGATACAGAATTGTCAAATAACGGCTGGTCTCTCTAATCGAGCACAAAGTCATTAATACTTCATACCTCCTGCGTCTCCGACGCGGCCGCTTCGCTCTCGTTCACCATGTTCACAAACAGCGAGCGGACGAGCGGACTGCGGACGTACTTCCCCGTCCACATCCTTCTGACGGAGAGCAGAAAGGCGACGTAGGCCAGCACCCACGCTACAAAAAGCAGCGTCCTCAGCTGTGGGTGACACATAACGGACAACAGGTCTGAGCGCGGGTCGTGAAGAAGCGAGCGGCCAGACTGGCGACTGTGGAGATGTGGTTAGTATCGGATGGCAGCCAATTGTAAAGCAACACGCCAGGGCACGTCTCCAGTTCCAAAGACAAGAAACAAACAAACCTCGGGGTGCGGTGGATATAAGAAATCCCGCTGCTATTTACTCGCCATTTTAATCCCTCGAATCCACTGTCTGCTAATTTGTTACAAATAACCAGGTAGTCTTTCGCCTGTGCGGTAACTACACTTCAGCGTTTTGTGCACTTCCCGTGTTACCGCCAAATATGTCCCCGGAACTAGGGATAAGCGTATCGATCTAAATATCGATAGTATCGATACCAAGGTGAGTATTGGTATCAGATCAATACTAGCGTGATGAGATCGATACTGCAGTTTCTCTTCTGTCGTCCAGCCTTTTACTCGAATTTCCTCATTATTTTTGCACGAGTGACTTCTTACTGAAATAAATAAAGATAAATAAGAAGATAAATAAAATAAAGAATTATTTTTTATTATTTTTATACTATTATACTTCTGTTACAATTGTTCTATTGTTGTAGTTAATAAAAAAGCATTTTTACTGCCTACATTTTTTGTGCTGTGTTTTACTATAATCATAATCAACTAACTCAAGGCAAAATCACAAAATTATTAAGTAAGCAAGACGTTTCAAGTAAAAAGAATCGGTATCGGCGATACTAGCCCTGTATTTACTTGGTATCGGATCGATACCAAAATTCCCAGTATCGCCCACCCCTACCCGGAACTAACGCCAGCAAAATTAGGTGAAGAGGTCTCTGCCGGCTGTGAGGCCGGTGTGCAGGGACCGTCTATAAAGGGCAATACCGAAAAAAGATATTTCTCTAGAAATAATAAACAACCTAACTCTTACACAATGTAGTGTCACCCAAATCACTTTTTTTCATTTTGGTCATATTACATAGCTTAGTGTGGAAAAATGGACTTTCCACAATTTTCAGGAATTTTTAAAAGGAAAAAAATAATTAACTTCCCCCTTATAAACTGCAGAGCAATCAAAATTGGTCTATGCGCTAGAGGTGTCCTGTTGGTTATACTAAAACATTTAGTTACGAAAAAAAGGATTTTCTGTCACAGAGATAACCCTGCTTCCTGTATTAATACACAAAACACAAACACAACACTTCCTCAGTACAAATTCTGCTTTTAATCATTTCTGGGATGACACAGAATTATTTATCATTAATATTTTTTCATGTCCATATTAAAATTTGCAGACACCCATCAAAATTGGTCAGGGGAACAAATAGTGCTAAAACTTTTCCTGCCAACTGTGCCTGATTGTTTCAGAGTACACCCAAATCCTCTCCCAGTAAAGATTTGAGGAGAAAGAATGGAGTTTAAAAAAATAAAAATAAATCAGTGAATGTGAAGGAATAAAGGAATTGAGGGTTAAAGATGGCTATAGGTAGCGGCTTTTCTCTCACTCACAAACAAGCATTCAACCACACTGAGCCAATGACTTATACTGGAGTCAGTGGAATTAAAATAAAAACATTGTTTCATCTTGTTGAGCAGTCAATACTCTATAAGGTGCATAAAGACAGGGAAATCAAACAAAAGCATTGAGGAACAGTAGAATAACAACAGCTCATAGACCCGTCTCACAAAGCTGGTTCTGTTAACATTGGGTTTGTTTAGTGATGCAACCATGAGTTCATGCATGTGGAAGAGGAGGGGGTCGTAACAAACTCTGCTGACAGGTCCCTGCCCCTTTATGGTGTTTTGAGGAGTTTGCCAACATTATTAACGTGAGGCATTATAAGATGCAAAACAAAAAGAAAGATTATTGCAATTTGTCAGTCAGTAACTCTATTCTCTCTACACTGCCTCGAAATGATGTCTCATGATGAAACTCCATCTTAAGACTCTTTCGTTTCTAGCTTTAACATTTTCCAGTTTCCATTGTGCCTCATTGCTTTGACTTATTTTAGGAGTCCTCTCTTGCAGCTTTAAAAGTCATACGCAATTTCTGAAAATCAGACCAGTGCCGGCTTGAGTCCGGAAAGTGTTCTCTTAAAAGGTTGACCTGACTCAAAATGCGCTGTAACAAGCTACTGTTGAACATGTATAAAATCAAACTCCATTCTTTGGGAACAGTACTGTTAAGAGTAGCACCCTGAGGCAAGCTGTGACACCTTTTAGCAGGAGGTGGGTTCAGCTTCACAGACTCTAAATAACTACTTTAGTCCACAGCAGTCAGAAGTGAGAAACATGTGTTTCCACTGGCATTAACAGTGCTTTAAATAATTGGTGCTGACAGAAAGCTCTTAATGTGCCCGCCGAACAACAGCTCAATTGGTTAGCGGGCTTCTTAGAACTACAAAACTATTGGTTGACGTATCGCTGAAATGTGGGCGCCCCCGTCCAATCCAATTTTATTTGTATAGCACAAATTCACAACATACATTATCTAAAGGCACTTTACAGAGTAAGGTCAAGATCTTACAAGACCTTCCTTCCACATGGGGCAAACATCAATTCATATGATTTCCTGCGTGTTCCATGCGTCAGTGCAGTTCTTGCCCTGTCAGTGTGTAATTTAAGCGGATACCTGATTGTTTCATTTGCCAACTGTAATTGCTTCAGCTACAGTAGCATCGTAGCCGAACCCAGCCAAGTTACATCTGTTTTCTTCAGTAATGGGAAACTGAGAGATATTTGTGTCTGTGCATATTAAAGCTGTGGTGCAGTTAGAAACAGGTTCAAATGTTTAACACTCACAAATGTCGAATGGGTTTTGGTATATCTGGTCCACAGTGGGTAGACAAGTGCTAACTGTGGGACTTGTTGCTTGTTGGAGCCTTGTCTCCACTGAGGCAGCAGCAGCGACAGCATCCTCTGCTGGTCATAAAGAGAAGCGGCAAAGCTCCTTAGACGTTTTTACAGACCTTGGGATCAATTGTCAGGAGCTGCGGTGAACTTTGAACTCTGACACCCAAACAAAACAATCAGGGGCTCTGAGAAAGAAAGCTCCAATGACTGTGACCAGACTGATGACACAGAAGCCCTCAGCGGAAGCTAACAAATACAGTACATATATATATATATTTATATTTATATAAAACACAGTAATGCTAATATACACCAGAATTATTCAAACAATGGATCAGTCAATAGGAACTCCATTTGTTAAAAAAACCAAACATATACAAGTATAAATATACTCAGTATAAAGATATCTGACTACACACATACACATTGCAACCATAGACTTATCTAAACATTTACAGGTAACATGAATAAAATGGACCCTCATTCCCTTTGGTGATAATACACACACACACACATGTACGCACACACACACACACACACACACACACACACACACACACACACGCACACGCATGCACACGCACACGCCGTAGCTGATCTTGCAGCTCCTGTCGTTTTTCCCTCCACCCTCGGTGTGTGTCCTGTAGCGAAGTGCTTGCGTTGCAAAAAAAGTGGGAAATACTGAGGAGCAGTTGTGTGGGAAATCCTCACGTGCGCTGGGTGAGTCACTCAGTCCGGTGGAGGTTCTGGGCTGCACAGTCTCTGTTCTGTTCAGACTCCTGTCTGCTGGCGTCTCCAGTCTCAGGCTTCTTTTGCTGCTCCAGGCGTCACTCCAACATGGCATCCAGCTGGTCTGCCAGATCGTCGAACATGTTGCTGATGTCATCCAGAATGTTCCCCGCTGCCTTCACTGTGCTGCTGCCACTGGGGAACAGACAGGACAAAGTTACCGACCTGCTGACAACAAGCGCTGTGGAACTTTGTTGATCCCCAAAAGGATTTGCCTCAGCTGAGATCAGATTCGGTTAAATTTTGAAGTCCAGATCATTACAATTTACTTCTTCTCATAGTCTTGTCCATTATTTCTATCAGACATTATAACTTTATGTTACAATACTGATGTACGGGAACATGGATGTGAATATGATAAGAAAACAAGCAGTGGGGCAGGCACCACTTCATTTGGAGTTAAAACTGAACACATGCTAATAATCCCCACCCATCTCCCCAGTTATTGACATATTATCATTTGGTTTTGTTGAAGACTACTTGGAATGTTTGTGTATCCTGTTCAGCTACACGAAGAGACTTTATACCTTATGTATTGTACCTTTGATTCACTGTATTTACTGTATTTCTTCATTTCCAAAGATAATAACTTGTCTTATTGGTGTGTAAATAAATTCACCTGCTGCAAAGCTTGTACCTTTTTGTTCTGATTCAACTAGTGCAGTAGGTGAAAGTGGAACTGGGACAGTTTGAGAAATTATTACAATTATTACCATTTCATTTTCTCAAGGGGATGTCAGATGTCACTGTCTTGCAAAAGGATTCTTGAGTAGATGAGGTGAGGGAAATTATTGAAAAGAAGAAGGCACTGCTGGGATTTGAACCCAGGATCTCCTGTTTACTAGACAGGCGCTTTAACCAACTAAGCCACAGCGCCACAAAAAAATCTTGCTTCCATTGGAAGCTGACAGGCTGGTATTCATTCAAATGCACATTTCCCTTCAGCGTTCATCTACATGACTGCCCCACAACAGCATGCAACTTCAAGACACCAGAACCTGCATGAAACCTATAGTTACACTTTATTACTATTCAGGTAACTTTGAGTTATCTCAGCGACGCGTCCTTTGTCCTTGATGACCCTCGAACCCCCCTCAAGCCCAACATGTCTGAGTGGGAGTGGAGATTAGGAATCCTCACCCATCCACGCTGCCTCCATGAGCCAGTTTGTTCTCCACCACCTTGAGAGCAGCCTCCAGTGACGTGCTGGTTCGCTCCAGCCTCTTCTGAGCCAGCACCTCCAGACCAGCCACGCCAGCCGGCGCTGAGGCGGGTGCGAAGGGGCCTGCGCTGAAGAGGAGGGAGCGGCGAACACGACGCTCTGGACCACGCCGAGGCTGGATCCTGTGGGACGCGAAGCACTGATTTAGACTGGATTTTAAACTAGAGAACGAGTTGTTCTCCTTATCAGTGGTCAGCGTTACCTGCTGTTGATGCCGAGGCAGTGCTGAGCTGAGGGAGTCTGGATGCAGACCCACCAGCAGCTTTCTGTGGACTCTCAGGCTTGGACATCACTGTCTGTGGCTGTTTCCCAAGTTTAGGAGCGGGTACACATGTCTGTGTGTGCACGCTGCCTCCGAGCCTGGGTGAGACAGTGTGAACCTGTACGCTGGTAAGTTTAGGAATGGCTGTTGGTGCTGAAGACGCTGTGTCCTGGAGCATCATTGGTTTGCTGTTGGGAGGTTGCCTGAGAGGACTGGAAGGTTTCAAGGAGACTGGAGGCTTCGGGCCTTTGCCCACAGAGCCTACTCTCTGGAAAACGTTTCTCTGAGGCTCTTCATCGCTCAGCCTCCTCGTATTATTGTGCGTGCTGTCGCTACAGTTTGTGGGCTGCGGGTGGTGCTCGTCTCGGTTGAGTGCAGGAGCCTCCTCGGGTGATGACGCGTCTTTGTCTTTGGGTTTGTGCCGTCTTTTCACCGTGTCAGACTCTTTCAGGTTGAACTCTGGGACCTCCGGATCCTCTGGAGGAGTGTTAGCGTCACACGCTGCCTGATTGACGGACACCATCCTGGGTCTCTGTTTGATGGTAAGGTTGCCCTCCTCCGCGAAAGGCAGATGGTCACGAGGGTTGTGCTTTGGAGACGCAGCAGTACTCTTTGACATTCTTTCACCTTTTCTTTCCTTCTCTTCAGATGTTCCCTCCTTGCTTCCCCCTCTTTGTCTCTCAGCGTCTCCTTCTGTCCTCTCACACCCTGTCCTCCTTAAGCCAGCAAGGCCCAAGGCGGGGACAGGTTTAGAGTGCTGCAGGATGATGTGAGAAGGAATGCCATGTGGGATCGGGGAGGAAACGGGGCTATAAACAGGTGAAACAGGGATATGGGTCGGTGGAATATCAATCCTCTTGGATGGACTGCTGCTGCTTCCTTCTAACCTGGCTGCGATACTTCTCACGCTGCCTGCGCTCTCCATCTCAACCCCTCCCTTCACCTCTTGCTCCGCCCCTTTCCTATTTCCTGGTTGACATGCTGGACTGCCGCTCACTGAGCTCATCCTCTTAGGCGGCGGCGGGGGCGGGCCTTTGTGTCGGGAGCGCACGGCGAAAGAGTGGCTGCGATTGATGTGGCGCTGGGCCCCCGAGGCGCTGGCATGCCCACGTCCTGGCCTTCGTGACAAGGTGGCGTAGGAGGGCATCGCTGCAGAGGAAGCGGAGGTGCAGGGGGGAGCGAGGTCGTCGTCTTCGTCCGGCTCGCCGTCAGACAGGGCGTAGCGGGTCAGGCTTTGGGCACGCTTCTTATGCGGGCCCCTCTGGGTGTCGTCGACCGGGGCCCGTCCAGGCCGCGGCCCCAGCACGGGGACGGCTCCGGGCAGAGGCTTGGAGAGCACCCGTGGCGCTCCGCCGATGCCTCCCGCCTGCACCTGGAGGTAACTGAAGGCCTTGTGCGTGGGCGAAGGCTGGGGAGATGGAGAGGATGGGGACGAGGGCGGGTGGTGCTGAGGCTGACAGAGGCGGTTAGGAGACTGGAAGTGCTTGGCCTTGGGCGGGACAGCTGGGTAGGCAAAGCGAGGCATTTTGCTCGGGCTTAGTGGAGGTGTGAGGGGCGGGTAGGGGAGTTTGTTTGGAGTCACGGACCGACTCTGATGCTCCCACCCCATCTCTGTGGGCCTCTGTCTGCTTCTACTTCCGGGACTACTTCCTCCATGCTTGGCGTCCTCCCCTCCTCCACTCCCCAGACTTTCCTCAGACCGGCTGGATGCTCTGGCCGAAGACGGCGCTGCCTGGTGCTCCTGAGAATATCCTGAATTTGAATGTCCAGAATTCCCAGAACTCCCTGAGTTCCCAGAATTCCCTGAGCCACGGGAGCGCATACTCTCCTGACTGACTGACATGGCGGATGCGGCTGCTGCAGAAGTCACACCCCTGATGCCGAACGCATCTGCGGCGCCTCCTCCCACCCTGCCTATCATGGCGCTCTGCAGCTCAGCGCTGAGCTCGCTGTCCTGGAAGGAGAGGAGGGCCCTGGGGGTGCGAGGGGAGGGGCAGCAGTTGTCAGACGGCGCGTCGGGGTGCGCGTGAGAGTGCGCGTTGTGCGTCGGCGTGTGCTCGATAGCCACCAGCTCCAGGGCGGCGGGGGGCTTCCGTCTGAGAGTGCCGGCGTGGTTACGAGAGCGCTGGAGGTCACAGAGTCTCCTCACTGCTAACATTAACTTCTTTTGATGGCCTGAAACACACAATAATGACATGATAACATGATTGCAAGCTACTGACGACAGTACATGTAAAAATTAATCTGTCAGATTGAAAATAATAACACCTACAGTCAGGCTACCTGACTGTACTAGTGTCCAGAAGCACAAAAGCCAAACTGGATTCACAAAATGCCACGGCAATCAGGTAGATTATGAGATGTTTTATCTGAAAATCTTAAAAGGATTAAAAGTGAAACTGCCCAAAATGGAGCATCTTGGTCCTCTGAACATCTACAGCAATCTGGACTAATCCCTCACCTAGTTTGATGATGCCTATCTCCTGCAGATCCTCCCAGGTGATGTCTTTCACAATAGTGATAGAGTCATAGCCGTTGTCGCACAACCTCTTCTGGTACTGAGGGAGTCCAATCACACTCAGCCACTCCCCCAGGCCCGCCTGCAGCGACAAACAAAGATGGACAGAGACAAAGCATCATAACCTGTCACATGTTGAGACACTAGTGGTATTACAACAAGTCCTAGAGAAGTAGAAGCACTTCATAAATGCTAAGACATGGATGGGACAACAGAGGGACTTTCTCACAGGAATGTAATCAGGCAGCCACTCCGGGATGCTCAGTTTGCCGATCTCAATCGAGATCTTCTTCCTGTGGCCAGGTTTGGTCACTCCGATTGCCGTCAGGTCCTGGAGATTAGAACACACGTGGACAGCCCGTGAATGAACAGTTTAAAAAGCAAACAATGCAAAGAATCAGCACATGAAAATATCACATATCTAGAACAGGACAGGGATTAGTGTTTCTCTGAAGTCCGTATTTCGACCCTGCTGCTTCTCATTGCAAAGGCGACTGCAGTGACGTGATTTTGTTCTCACTCCCTTAGCTCAGAAAGCTTCAGCTTCCCCCTCTTTCTCTGTGCTACAAAGCTATGAAAGCATTTTTGTGCAATCAGTTTTCTCAAATATCTGTCAAAACGGTCAGATTGGCTTTATTTTTTATTTAAAAACTAAGACGTTGTCTCACACGTATGCGACCGTGATAGTGTAACAGTGACACGTACCTCAGGGGTCATCCTGCTGATGGTGGGTACATCGTATCCTGCATTGATGAAGTTGGACGTGTACTGCTCCAGCTGGAATTCACACAGCCACTGATAGATGGCCTCAGCATCCTGACAACAGAGAGGCAATTTTTTTTTTTTCAAGACGTCCTGCATGTCTCAAACAACAACCACCGCCGTTCAGCTCACCTTGCCCTCCAGAAACTGCTCTGGCCTAATGAAGCCTTTCTGAGGAGTGCCGTTGACCTGCCGACGGGAGCCGCCTGGAAAACACACACGATTAGCCCTGAAGGGTGACAGAAGCTTTACCGCGGGTCGGCGCAGGGTCATCCACGGAAACAGGATAAGACTTCTCGCAAGAAAACAGGACAGAGACGCAACGCAGTCACCAGCGTCTGGTGCGTGTCGCACACAAAGGCGCTGAGAACAACACAAAACGTTAGAGGGGGTCCGTTCACAGCTGTCTGTGAGCGTGGGTGTTTTCTGGTCTCTCCAGTTGAGGGAAGCTGTGCTGTTCACCTGCCTGTAAAGCCTGAGCAGGACTGTGCACACTCATGACTCACCTCTCTTTCAGCCATGACACATGAACACACAGATCTCTAAGGAACGCCCCTTTCCACCCGTGTTCTCTCTCTCTCTTCCTCTCTTTCGCCCGAGGCAAGCGTTTTGATCACGCCATTCTCCCTGGTCTTTTTGGCTCTTCGGTCATCCCTGCTGTCAGGAATCATATACCTTTTAATTAGCCTTAGAGTTTTCAATATCCTGTATATATTACAGTTAATAACATAATTAATTCTTGGAAGGGATTTATTTAAACAGCTGCAGGTAAAAATGTGGGATTTGTTGAGGTTTTTTTGGAATTTGGGCGAACATTTTAAAAAGTGGAATTTTTTTGCCTCAGGACCTTGATCAAAGAAATCAGATCATATTTGATAGCATTCAATGAAATGCACTGATGAGTGAGGCAAGTTGCGTCAGCAATAATATTACTGAAGAGAGGAGTGGTGGATAAAATAATTGTGTGCAACTGCGATTGTGTCGTTCATCCTCGTCAGCTGCTCTGCAGGATTATGCACCTAGTCGTGCAAACTATTTGCTCTTGCACGTTTGGTCTAAAGCCGGTGCAGCTGCAGTATTTCTGGGCGAACAACACAGAGACTTTCCAGAGCCTCGTAGTAAGAGTACATGCTGCTCAGGTTTATACTGTGCATGCACAGTGTCGGTCAGACAGCACTGAGAAGGGAGGTATTTGGCCTCGGGGCGAGAGACAAAGCTTCATCTGGGTTGAGACGCGCTCTGCTCTTCGTGTAGCCAAGCAGTAAGAGAAAACAACAAAGCGTCTACACTTGACTCGTGGAAATATTATAGAAGAATATAAGTCAGGAATAAAACCAACATAAGAGCCTGTCATTTTTTGAGGGGTAGGCACTTTCATCTCAACTGAATACCAGATCTTATTGAAGTGAACACAGAACGGTGTCAGGAAAACAATGCTGTAAAATTCTTACCCTTCAGGTGGCATAAGAGGGGCAGAGCTCCTGATGTTTGGCACTTCATCCTTCCCTCTGCCATATACTGCAGACATTTCCTTAACTTAAGTCAACTGATCTGCTCTGTTTCTCTCCCTCATTTAACAGGTATGTTTTGCTCCCTCTGCATCTGTTCCCGTCTGCTCCTCCTCCTCCTCCTCCTCCTCCTCCTCCTCCTCTGACCCCTCCCTTCCCCTCTTCATTTTTCCTCTCCCTCACTTTAAGCCTCTTTCCCGTCTCGCCCTGAGGTCAGCAACGACCCTCGGCTCCACCTAGTGCATCATTCCGTAATATCCGCAAAGCCCCGTCCTCAGCAGGAAAAGCTTGAGTCCAGAGAACGCCACACCAAAAGTCATAATATAACGAGAAAGAATTCATCATAACTTTGAGAATATTTTAGTCTTCTTGAGAAAGGCAGAAACTGTATCACTGTTTTAAACCTTGTTATTACTGCACAGAGGAAGAAGGTGTTTTTTTTTTTTGACTAACCTGTGGATCCATCAACCTGTTTGCTGCGATCTGATCCTGAAACGTGAAGATGGTCTCCTGATTCACCAGCAGAGGGCGCCAGCTGCACATAGAAAACAGAGGACGGTAAAGAAGTTGAGCTATCAATATTATCCACCTGTTTAACCAGTTCTTCTTGTAGTACAATTTTTGTTCTTTTGGAAAGTCTCTGCTTAACTCTATTGAAAAGATCTATTATATTCATGTATCAACATAATACAAGCAGGTTTTAAGGGAAATTACACAACAAGCCAAACTGCATTTGAAAACGTGTGATGGCCAAATTTCAAAAACAGGTAATGGATAACAATGGATAATGGATGACAGCTGACTAAGGAGAAACACTGGACATGCAGTCTGTATTGCAGGATTACAGTCTATGAGAGCGTGGCTTGCTCATATGTCAGGGGTTTCTCTGAGCAGATCTAACCTTGTCAGTGTTATGGCGATTTTGAGTCCCGTTTTGTTTGTGGCTGCTTTCAGAGCTCTGGCCACTGCCTGCACTGCGACTGCTGCCCACACTGCCGGCACTGCCAACACTGTTTCTGTCACCTGAGAGAAAGAAAGAGAAACAAAAATGAGTTTTGCTGAGAACCTGAGAGCTAAGAAACTGGGGGAGAGAAATGGAGAGTGTCAGGTGGAATTCACTGCTGCGGGCTATGGTGTGCAAGCAATGAAAAAAGCTATGTTAACAAGTCATTAGCAAGTCCTATTCACCATTTGACATTCTAGGAACCACACGTATTTGTTTTCTTTCCACGAACTAGATGAAAAGAGAAACAATCTTACATCTGGTTGCAACACTGGGGCCGAGCTTAGCATAAAGGGCTCTGTCCAGAGTTCAAAATCAGCATCATCACCATTAAAAACTCTAAATCTCATCTGCTGTATGTTATCAATAGAAACGCAGAGTTACATGATGTAACTATTTCACAACCAAGCAATTTTTCCATGCCAGCAACAACTCACATACAACCTCTAATCTGACTTCACATTTCCCAAACACTGTTCCTTGATAGGGACAATATGTAAGAACTGGTTCCGAACAAATACTCCAAATGCTCCAACCCAATAGGTGGCAGCATGTTACAATGGGATCGGAGGATTGACCCCTTGAGTAAGACACAAGGAAATGCATGGTGGCGGTCCACTACATCCGCTACATCAGTGGTCTGGTGGTGGACCGTCAAAAAAACCCAGGATCTGAAGGGGTTGTAGTCACTTATGGAATTATGGCCTGCTGCAAGAAAACAACTATGGTTATGGTTACTAGATCATTGGGTGGTGCACGCGGGTTACGGGGTGGTTGGGGTTAGGGAGGGATCTGCAGGATGCCATCATAAGGTCAGCACATTGGGATAAAAGGGATAAAGAGGGGAATAAGCTTCCTTAAATGGGCCCAGTTTATGAGAAAGGTGGGAACCGAAGCTGGTCTACAGGTTCACACAGGGTCAGGGTTTTGGGGGACGGCGGGTGTTGAGGGCCACACACTCTTACCAGTGGGAGAGCTCCTGAGGACCCAAATGTCCTGAGTGGGGCTAGCAGGACTATCTGGGGCTGAGAGCTGACTGCCGGGTGGAGCACCTAACAAACACACACACTTTAGATCCACACTCACTGTTACATCGTCGAGCTGGGGGCGGATCTATCAAGCGCACCGCAGGATCGATCGAAAGGAGGCTGAGTTTGGGGAACTGCTTGGAAGGGAAGTGTGTCACCGGTGGTGAAAAGAAGCCAAACAGACGGGAAGAAGTCTGCGCGTGTGCGTATGTACCTGCGGGATCATAGCCAAGAGTGTAGGAGTCGTCAGTCTGAGGGGCGGGGCCGTGGCTTGAGGGAGGAGCTCTGGACGCAAAGTGTTGTCGCTGGCAGGGCATTGAGGCTTGGCGGGAGAGAGTGCCCCCTAGTGTCAGAGAGACAGGTTGGGGTTGAGATGGACATGCATGAGTGAGGGACAGCGGATCGTGGATGTGCACGCGTGCTGGGAAGAAGCCTTAAGCGTGTCATGAGAACCACCTTCTTTGCAGACTGGAGACTACTTTATGAACTTTGCCATGTATTCTTGTATATCGAGGAACAGCAGTCACTGTAAATCCCTTCTGGTGTTACACAAGAGGCAGCTGAAAGGGAGTGTAAGATCACCAACGACGCAGAGAGGGCTTACTTTGTTGTTGGTCCACGGTCGCTGACAACGCTGACATTATCACAGAGCTCAGGCATACACACACACACACACACACACACACTGCAGAGTTTGCCTCATAAGCAAAGAGCCCATCACCGACTTTAAGTCAAGCTCTCTTTCTCTTGTCTCTTCTCCCTCAAGCATGAGCAGACACACACACACTCACACACACTCACACACACACACACACACACACACACACACACACACACACACACAGCACCCATATTATCCCAGCACAGACTCTGAGGGCTTTAGCGCTGAGCTGACACTCTGCAATCTGGCCATAGTAATCCTATTAATGTGTGTGCAGCCTGGCTTGTTAAGGCCCCACAACTGAAGTGTTATTTTTTTTCTTGTGTGCGTACGTTCACGCTCGCTGTGCTCGTCCCGCTCTTTGAATGTCAGTGGCTTTACAGCTGCTAAACAAACACGGGGGGGCTCATATTCCTTTTATTCCCAGGGATTAAATCAGATGATTTACAAGCATGCCCCCCCGTGACCAGGCATGCCAACATGGCAGATCCTGCTCGTTTATAAGGGGCCAGATACAGTATATTCTTAGCCCAGATACAACCACTGCTCTGGGTCAAGTTAGCCCTTTTAACACCACTCTGTCTCACCCCCCCCAGTCTACCACATCTATGGCCCTGGGACAGAGTTATTATAGTCAGCGTATGATATGATAGTAAGCATTTATGCATCTGGTGTTTCATTACCAATGCGTGTTTTAAGAGGCTCCTTTTAGCAGTATCAACTGCATGAGGATATATGTGGATTAGTCTTTATAAAGCACTGTCATGTATAGCTACTCTAGTAAATGTGGAGGCTGGGGACAGTGCCTGTGGACTGGCAGACTGGGGTGGTATTTTTCCTGTATTTAAAAGGGGGACCAGAGGGTGTCACACTAGGCCTCCCCAGGAAAGTTAATGCCAGGGTGCTCGAGAGGAGGCTCCATTAAACGGTCACACCTCAGACGCAGAAGGAACGATACAGCTTCCGACCTGTGCGCGGATAAACTACCCTTGCGAGATTCCTGGAGGGGTCATGGGAGTTTGCTCATCCAGTCGACATGATGTGTTTTCCGGAACCCTGGGGATCTTGTTTTATCATCACCCAAGAGTGAAGGCTGTGAGAGTTGTTTTCTCGGCAGGAAGTCAAGCACGTATCCCGACGGTGTTGGCGTCCGCCAGGGTTGTCCCTCATCACCGATCCTTAGTGACTTCCACGGATGGGAAATCGAGGCAGAGCCAAGGGGTGGAGGGTGTCCAGTTTAGGGCCCTCAGAATCAGACGTTGTTGGTGTTGTCAGACCGTGACCTCCAGCAGTTGGTGGGGTGAGAGTTTGTGCCCCTGGGACTAAGGCCATGGTTCTCTGCTGGAAAATGTGAGATTACTCCCTACTGGTTGGCAGCCAGCTTGTGCCTCAACTGAAGGAGTTTTAGTATCTCAGAGTAAGATGGTTTGTGAGGTTGACAGGCAGATTGTTTCCGCAGTGATTGGTGCACTGTGCTGGATCGTGGAGAGGGAGCTGGGCATGAAAGCAAAGCTTTCAATTTACCGCCTGATCGACAGTCCAACCCTCACCTGTGGTCATGAGCTCTGGGCAGTGACCAAGAGAACCAGATCCTGGATACAAGCAGCTGAAATAAGCTTCTTTCTTAAGGTGGCTGGGCTCATCCCCAGACAGGGTGCTCGAAGTAGAGCTGCCGCTCCTCTGCGTGAAAAGGAGAAAGGCAGCCTACCTTGCTTGACCTGTTGCCATGGTGACCTGACTTGGGTCAAAATGGATGGATGGACATTCCTGCATCACCACGTAAGCATTTTAAAATTGGAATCTTGTTGAGGTGGATGTTGGCTATTTTGTACACTGTTGGGTAATTTAATCTATGATATATTACAATATAATAATTAGTAGTATTTAATAGGATGGTAATGTATGGTTAGTTTGTAATAACATGACTATAGATTTTCATTTTAATCTTAACTGGTAAGGCAACTACTGAGTAAAAGCACTTGGTTATATTTCACCACTGTGTGTCTTAAAGTGTATGTAGAGGTCGATGTGTGCGAGCTGCTTGTTTTGTATACCTGCTTGTCTGCTGAGGACCTCCACCACTGAAGGGGGGAAGAAGCCCACCCGGTCCGTGCCCCTCTGGGTGTCATGGATGTGACCTTTCCACCGGCCGTCTGAGTGTTGCTCCAGCACCTGACGGCAACAAACCATGAGCACACTTCAGCTGAGATGTTGGTGGTGTGTGTGTATATGTGTGTGTGTGTCACTGCAACCAGCTAATAACTCGATTGCAGGTTCGCTTTGATAACTCCTTAAATTACAGCAAGAAGTAAAAACTGAATCCTTTTCCAACATTGTCCCTGTACATCAGCTCTTTAGTACGCACGTTAGTTGTGTGACTTCTCCGGCCATTTTTTAAGATCATAATGAGAGATGACAGTGAGCTGGAAAATACATTCAAGCTTAGTCGATTCATTGTGAGTGTTGACTAAATGCCCAAAGTTCAAAAAACACTTCTGCCGACTCACAAGAAACTGCACAACAGTGCATAAGTTCATACAGGAGTCAGGGATGTCACAGAGGTATCACAAACACACACACGCATTCATGCAAACATTGTGTGTGTGTGTGTGTGGGGGGGGTATTGCGAGCACGACAGCAACAAGTTTGTGCCCATCCCTCTGCTGTGGTCTGCTCGGGGTACACTCACTGATCCTGTGACAGCCCACACAAATCCCAACTACAACACTCTTCTTTTAATGATCCTCACGCTGCCAGTGAGTGGAGCGGCTGCAGGGAGATATAGGGTGAATTTCTGCTCAAGTAATTTGACAGCTGCCACAAAACAGTTCCAGGAAAATATGACATAATACACTTGCATGTGACCAGTGCTGCAGCAGCTTCTGTAAAGTAGCAAAACACAACAGGTCCTTAGGGTGAATACGTGACGTGAAATGAGAGTTCTTAATCTGAAAACCAGGTGGCAGCGACACACGACACGCCAACAACATTGTTAACTCTTTTTCATCCCTGCCATCACAACATGGAACAGTCAAGTGTCATGCCTCCCTCTCATTTTCCCTCCTGACACTCAGCATCTGCTGGGTCAGGCCAATGTTGGGCTGATATTGTGTCGTCTGAACCTGGCATTAGTGAAGCGCAGCTCTGCAGGCAGCCGGTAAATCAAAAGTCTCCTACTGTCTATATGTGAACTTGTGAGTGTACTGCTAATGATCCCATAATCCCCCAGTTTCACTATGAGCTACTTGGAGATGGGACACCGCCTGCCGTTTCAACGGGTGGACGTTTGATTAGAGCTTAGGCGAGCGCTGCTAATTTTGGGTCTGGAATAAAAGGATGCGGTGTTAATCACCAGTAAATTTGCTGTTTTATTTCTAAGCCTTTAAATACTGTCTTTGGCACCGCCATGGCAGCTGTAACAAAAAACTGTGGTAGACCGCACTGCATGCCACTACGCCCCGCCCCCTCCCCCAATGAATCTGATCAGTGGAGATGAATGGGCTGAAAGGAACACTTC
This sequence comes from Psettodes erumei, assembly GCA_016785225.1. NCBI lineage: Eukaryota > Metazoa > Chordata > Actinopteri > Pleuronectiformes > Psettodidae > Psettodes > Psettodes erumei. Next base: position 736,168 of record JAFBJZ010000407.1, on the reverse strand, counting down.
TGTTTTTCTGAAATCAAATCATAACATGCCATATAAAAATGTGAAAATGCTTTGAAGCAAAGTGGCTTTAAAGCACCATGTACAGTAAAAACACTTAAAACAAGAAGTCAACCTACGTCCTTCTATAGCGGACGACATTCAAGACAGACAAAGACAAATTACCATGATGAGGTCTCCAGCCCGGAGGTTAAGGGCGGTGGGGTCGTGGAGGTTCCAGTAATCCTTCACCGCCCTGACCTGGAGAGAACTTGATGCCTCTGCACAGACACAGAAATACGCTGAGCCTTCTTTTAACCCGACGACACCTGCCTCCGTCTTCCCCAAAAATCCAAATTTCATAAATGAACAACTGACGACGGACTCAGAGGTACTAACCTCTCAGCAGCTGTTTGATTTCCCTGCTGGCTGTGGAAGTGGTGAACTGGTTGACGATGTCCAGAGCTGTCTGGTTGTAGGTGTTGCGCATGTTCACATTAATGCCCGCCTATACACACACACACACACACACACAGATGAACTTTTAAAACAAACCCTCCCTCAAACGCCTCCCGACTTCATTAAAGAATAACACTGGAATTGTGGTGAAGTTTTCAACCTATCTGCACCTTCACTGCGAAAAAGATCAGTGTCAGCTAAACTGAAATTTCACACGTTGTCTTGGCTTACGTCAAGCAGCAGCCGCACCACTTCCGTTTTGCCGTAAAGGGCGGCTTCGTGCAGAGACGTCCCTGCTTTGGTGGTTCTGTTAATGTCGATACCTGCTTTGAGCAGCAACCTGGGAGATCCAATCACAGACACACTTGTAAGGCCGCAGGCAGCGCTCAGAAAAAGATTCATCCATTCAACTGTTACAAACATCTGGAACATCTCATTAAGCCAGAGACCCCCCCACACACACACACACACCCAGATGCAGGAATGCTAATGGTGTCGTTTCCAGAGAATGGTGCAAAGGAGGAGGAGGAGATCCTGGAATCCCTCTGTGAAGGTTGAGTCAAGTTTGGAAGATGTAAACAACTGCACTGCTGCAGGAGATTTTCTTTGCTTTGTGTACACAGTGTTTTCTGAATTCCGAGCACATTCCTGCCATCAGTGTGTCCAGTGGACGCTACTCTTGTGCATCCACATCTTCACTGTTACAACTTGTCAGACAAAATAAAAGACTATTCCAGGCTTTACAACAAGGAAGGAGAAGACAGCAGCGTGCTCCACATCTGTAAATGATTGAGAGACACAGTCTTTACAGGCAGTGGTTCAGTTCAATGAAGTGAGACTGGAGAACAGAGTATTAAGATCAGAGAGTTTGAGAACAGTTAGAATGTTAGGAGTCACACTTTTACATTCTGTCATCAGAAAATCTTTCTCAAACATTGTCTTGTAAGATCACTGCTTTATCTCATCATATTATGATTTTTTCCAACAAACTTGCAACTTTTTTAAATGATATTTTTTATAATAATATATATTTTTTATATATATTTTTTAATATATATTTTTATTTTTTATATATATTATTATAACGTCATCATGAAAAAGACATAGTATTACAAGAATGAGTTGTAATTTTACAAAAAAAAACCCACACACACATCATAGATTTAACACATAAAAATGGACCATCAGCTTTGACCTGTTCACTATGACTGAATAATTTGTAATGTTTTGACAATCTTTGAAAAATATTCTTTAAATCTAAATTACAATTTATAATTATAATAGCATAATTGATGTTTTTCTTAGAAATCATATTTTTCCTCATAAAAAAGGCTGTTTAAATTTTCTGAATATTAAAATTATCCTTTCTTAAAATGCAATCAGAAAAAAATGGATTTTTGACATTAAGTCGTCATTATATTAATAAAAATGACATTTTATTAATGAATGAAGCTGGGTATCGATTCTCTTAAAATGACAATCTTTCTCAAATTTATTCCCCCACGGGTTAGCCTTAGCACTGCATCGTTAATTTCTTGGAGTACAATACGTGGTAACATTTGCAGTTATGAAAAAGTCACGCACGTCTGAATGCCGCCTTTGGCCTGAGCTGACTGTGCGTAAAGAGCTCAATCGCAAACGCTGCTTGACTTGACGTGATCGCAGTGGGACACCGCAGGGGAGGTGGACAGACAAGTGAAATATTAAATCCTGATCAGTGCCATGAAAAAAGGAGCCTGAAGCAAACCTGTTGTAATCTGCACCCTCTCGATCCACTCAGCAGCAACAGTGAAACCTGGAGCAGGCTTCGGCTCCTTCATCTCAGTCCAGCAGATAAGCACTTGCTTTACTCTCATGGTGTACACTCGACAGAAACTGCACTACATGTATACATTAAGTACACACTATGGTAGGGAGTTTAAACATACACTATACTAAATCAGTAACATTTTTGTGCGTGCACGTTTGCAGTCCTAAGCAGAAAAAGTATGTGCTATAAGACGTCTGCTGCAAAGTGCAGCAGAGACATAAATCCCCATGAGGGAGATCACCTGCAAATTCTGCTGAGTAAACTCTGAATACACTTGTGTGCTCCTGCAGTTCATTTCGTTTTGGCGTTCGAGCTCGACCAGTCGACAGTTCGGCAGAGGCAGAGTGGAAGGATGTTGTGAGAGGGTGTTGGAGAGGATGGGAATGGTTAGGCAGCACGTCTCAGAGGCAGGGTGGAGACGCTTGGCTGAGCGCATACATATTTACATAGATCTGCTGGCATAAAACCACACTGAGTCACTCCAGGGTATCCGACAAGTGTGAAGTCAGTGGGATTAAACATCACTACAGTATGCAGGGATTGTTGCTGGGTTTGCTTTCTGAGGGAAATGTTTAGCACCTGCAGCTACGTGTGAAGGAGTTACACACGTAGTATCCTATCAGTGGTATAAATACATCTTGTATATAGTAGTTGTAGTGGTGAGTAAAAGCAGTTGTAGTCTTTCAGATAGTGGTAGAAGTAGCATTAGTGTTTGAGGTGGTGACAGCAGCAGTGTTTGTACACCCCCCCAAAAAACATTCCAAAAAGCTGCTGGCATTCATCTCAAAATGCACATTCTAAAATTAAATATTGGATTGGAAATGATTAGCAAATCATTACATTCTGTTTTTATCTTAGTTGCACCAGTAGCAATGGATTTAGTTGCATATAATAGTGACAGCAGTAGCATGTGTAGCCTTAGCAGAAATAATAGTACAACAAGCAGTAATACTAGTAACAGAAGTAGTAGAATTGGAAGTTGTAGTAGCAGTAGGATCAGTAGTAACAGCAGAAGCAGTAGCATCAGTTGTAGTAGAAGTAGTAGTAGCCGTAGACGTGTGGCAGATCTTACCTGATGATGTCTTTGTGTCCGTTCCTGGCTGCCAGGTGGAGGGGGGTGGTGGAGGGAGAGTCCAGGTTCTCATGCCCCCCCTCCCCTTCCAGCAGGGCCGCCACCATGTTACTGCTCAGCAGCAACTGAGCCACCTGAAAGAGAAATCAAACACACCACAGTGAAGACGAGCTGTAACATGTAGGAAGAGAAAGTTAGCAGAATTAGGGCAAGAATTACAGCATGACAGTACAACATATAAAAATATATGCAAACCCAAGCAAATATACAGTGTATATGGTGGCTTCGACTGTCTATAGCAATATAGGCTATATCTAGCCAGCACAGAGAAGCTAACCCACCACTCAGCAGCTGTCTAAAGGTACCGTAACCTCCACTCTTTTACACACACACACACACACACACAAAGTCGATGTGTCACAAAAACAGCCCAAAGCTTTCTATTCTTTCACAGTTCGACTGCAAACTCAGACCAGATGAGAGAGCGTTTAACAGTCATGGGAAGTGTTCGTGTATCTAATTCTGAATTACAGGGCAAGCTATACATCTCCTGGAGAGGCTTATCTCCCAGTGTGACAGAGAAACAGTAAAACATGCCGCTGTGTGTGTGTGTGTGTGTGTGTGTGTGTGTGTGTGTCCATAAAGAGCCACTAAAGCCTGTTTCCCTTTCACTCAAACATAGCTGGGTCATCTCAGCGGCCGCTCCCATCGAAGGACGATGAAATGGGGTGTTTTCACTTGCAAATGGTTTCATTGTAATAACTACATCAATCACTTCATGGGAGTTTTAGTTTTAATTCAGTTTATGAACGAAAAGATCAACAGGCGTGGACGATGCCATCGGCTCAGAAGCAGGAGCTAAGTGGAAGTTATGAAGTTATAAGTTATTGATGTGAGACAAATGTGTTCGTGTGGCTGAACGCCATCCCTGTCAGTGACATGATGCGATCCACCAGAGTGAAGTCTTCTCACTCTGTTGCGTTTGCTGGACCTTAGGAACACTCAGCGTTGTTACAGAGTGGAGGTTTTCCTCTTACACACACAAACTAACCGTAAATGTTCTCATACCTTCAGTCTCCCAAACTCACAGGCCAGATCGAGAGGCGTCTTCTTCGCCTTGTTCATCAGGCAGGGGTTGGACTGGTGCTGCAGCAACATCTCAGACTGAGGGTAAAAGGAAGCAAGAATAAGTGATGTATTGCTCACATGCTAATCAACTCAACACATCCTCTGCATGTGGAGATTTTTTTGTCTGAACAGAAGCGGGGGAACATGTGATAGCTCTCGTCCAGCCTGTGTTCAGGGTTGTCAGCATTGTGTTTGTTGTACTAAAGAGGTCAGGGCTCAGTGTGGATTGCTGTGTGTGGATGTGTCTCTATCCATTAAGACATTCCAGGAGCCAAACAGATGAGGCTGGGGGGGGTACATTCAGACTCTTGCGAAAACCCTGTGTCATGGCATTAATGGTATTACTGGTATTGTTGGGTGGACAATACGGCCTCGACACAATGGGGATAGATTTCAGTGAAACGCGAGGAATGGCAATGCCTTGAAACTTTGCCTTCGGCAACAGAGGTGTGTGTGTGTGTGTGCGCACTCACCACCTCATAATGGCCATACTGAGCAGAGAGATGTAACGGTATCTGTCCATCATGGGAAGAGGAGTTGACTGAAGCCCCGGCTCTCAGCAACAGTAAGACAGAGTCGGCTTTACCCTGCCACGCAGCGTAGTGGAGAGGACGCATGCCTGGAGAGAGGGACAGGGGTGAGAGACAGAGCCACTGAGATGTGCACTGAGAAGCACCACAGACTTTACATGTCAAAGCTAACTCACTTGCCATTTTGGAACACATCTGGTTAGACACACTTTTCCTTCACACAGCATTTTTCAGTATTTTCCTCAATTTCCAAAGATGTAATGAAGGCATCCTGATGTACTTTATCACACATATTCATGGAGCCAACATCTGTGAGTTTGTCCTAATTCAGGCAGATTCAAACTATAATCCAGATCTGACAAAGATGTGTAGAACTGTTTGGCCTCAGTGGATTTATGTGCTCTACTGAGTGTCATTCTATTTCAAATATGGCTCTGGTTTGTTCCCCATCTTTATCAAAATGTAATGCGATTAAAGTAGAAAGCTGAGGGGATGTTAATTCTCTGTTGGTCCATCGCTACGAGCAACACCTTTCACATTACACGGTCGTTTGATAGTTTGTTCCAGAAAATTGTTGACTAAAAATGAGTCACAAATAACGGTGCATCTCAGAAAATGAGAACATGTTGAATAAGTTCAATATTTCCCATCACATTTCCCATTACATGCAGTGAATTAGTACAAGTTTACCCTAATGAAATAATAAAAAAGAAACAGGTCGAAGGAGGAGGTGAGCTGTTCACTGTTTGAATCTGAAAAACTCTGCTGATTAATTGTTGCAGACCGACCAAACAAAATATCCCCTGCTGCCCTGAGTCTAATAAACCTCAACACATCTTGTCTTGTGATCAAGTGGTTAATAAAGGAAAGACTGCCTCGCTCAATAAATTGTGGCTTTTGCTGTGGAATATAGCGCCTCGGCTCTCTCTCCCTGAGGGTTTTTGCTGTTTAATTTCGTTAAAGTGGATAATTTCTTCTGACGGTAAAAGCGCTGCACTAAACCCCGGGGACCAAAAACAATCTGACAAGTTGTCAGGAAGCAGCAAAAGTGAACTTCAAACTGTAAAAATGTAACTTCAGAAATGCACAGCTGACCTCACAGGCGACACACACACACACACAGCTGGAAGCATTACAGCATTCAGCTATTCCACATGAAGTCTGCAGGTATTTGTCACTGCACTGCTGTCGAGGCATGGCAGACAGACTTCAAAGCGTATCATAATTATTCATTTGGGGCAAACTTACTTTGAGCTGAGAGATTCACAAAGCTGATGAAAAACTCCCAGGCTCAATTTAACCTCGACTGGCTACTGAGCCATGAACATTGTTTTTTTAGGTTTTTTTTCCAAAGTTTTTTTTCCCCCAAAGTGAATGGGTTTGTGAATGGTGATACCGGTTCAGCTCATGGAGCTGCTCTGCTTCCACGGTACCATTGATGTCCTTGATGTCCACGGTGGCCTGGGCCTCCAGCAGCAGGGACAGCAGCTCCGTGGTGCCAGTCAGAGCCGCGTGGTGCAGCGCCGAGAATCTGCAGGCGACAAGGAGATGAGCGGGCTTACAAATCACACTGATGGTGTTACAGGAGGTGACAGTGGTGTGTGTGTGTGTGTCCACAATCCCATTAGTGTGTCGATGCAGTATGTGTCATTATAACGACGAGCTTAGATAACAAGCGATGTGAGTTCATGTGTGTGACTGAACATTTCTGTGTGTGAGTTCACCAAAGCTACAGAAATTAAACGTGTGTGTTTGTCTGTGGGTGCCTGTCAGATCTCAGTAGCTGCCGCTCAGGGAGAAACTAAAACGCGTAAAGTCTCTGCGATAAGTTTCTTCTTTTGCTCAGGGCAGAGCGGGCAGGGTTCCGGGGTCCATCCGGCGCATGAGCAGAGCCGGAGCTGGAGCATGCTCCCCTGGTGTGGTGACGACTGCAGTACAGGCAGCTTTCAGCCTCGGGCGGTCGGAGCACTGAGGTTCTGAGCACCAGTGGTGCCTAACAGCTCCATTTGGGAAGAGAACTTAACTGTAGCTGTCTCCACAGATGTCAAGGCTTCTACTGTACACGACACTGAAAAGCAAGCACCTTTCATCAAGTGCAAATGTGAACTGCCATAGCTCATAACCTGAGGTGGGGTTCATGTTTTGTCAGCACTATGAGGACGGCAGCCTTGTGGGTTGGTGATAAACCCACAAATTTATCACTAGTTGAAGAGATCAGAGGGTCAACCAGCTAATTGTGGGTATAAATCAGTCTTTGTGGTATCATCTCATCTCATCATCATCTAACTCTCTTAGTCATTCAGATTTAAAGAAATGACAAAAGGGATATCTTTACTGATCAATCAAATCACTGTTATTGCAAGAGAACTCAGTTCACAGATTCACAATTAAAAACAGCAGAATCAGTCAATCTTGTATGTCTGGGCATCAAGTACAGAGCTGGAGCTGGAACGAGTTTAGCCTTTAAAAAACTTCTACTGAGATATCTACACTTGACTGAGTGACATGTTCTGTCTTCTTTGTTCACTCCATATCCAGCAAGAAATGTCAAAGTCACTGTTTTGGGGGGGACTCAGGTGAACTCCCTCTGTGATGGCAGGCAGGTTGCAGATGTTTATTCGTCAGTATAGACTGATGCAGAATCAAAAGGATCTCCAGACAGTGAGGTGGCTTATCTGATCAGTCGCATTGTTACGGCCTCCCACACACACACACACACACACACACACACACACACACATCCTCTCTGATTCTGAGTCACCTGTAACAGCCACTTTCTGATTCAGATGCACACAGTGGGAATCTGTCTCTGTTGACTCAGTGATGAGAAGCTGCTTGCTCACCTTTCCCTCGGCACTCACCTCATGTATCACAGGTGACCCGCTCCACACTCACATTAAATTTCAACACTTTAACACAAAAACGTGCACAGCGGCTTGGGGGGGGGCTACATGTCTGATAGCCTGCTTTGATAGATCTAGAATTTTTAAAAAGATGGAAAAGAACACAGACTAAACAGGTTCAATGAAATAAAGAATACATCTCCTGACATGAAGCGAATTTTTAGAATAATTGACCTATAATTTTATAAAGACAGTATCCAGCTGTGAAAGGGCAGCTGACAACCCAGGAAAGACCTGGTGACAGCCTGCTGCTGACAGAAGGGAATAGACCCCCGGGGACTAGTATACCCAAGTCATCAGGATTCAGTTACAATGCAATGACTCTGAATAAGAATACCCTTGAGTTTGCGAGAGTGGGGGCGCAAGATGACTCACAGCCCAACAGACCAAATGGTAATAGACCCCGGAACAGAAATGACAATGACACTGATGATCAGCACAGCTTTCGATGGAGAAACAGCACTAGCAGGGCGCATAACAGAGCTGCATCTGTGGCTGGAAAAAGATAACTTCGGAGAAAGATGGTGGGAAAAAGTGCCTGAAAGATATTACCAAGGGACCTCACATTGACCACTACTTCCTCAAAGGTAGGACAAATCAGTTGATTGAAGCCCAGTGGCAGGAAACTCACCACAGTCCACAGGGTATCAGAACCCCAGACGAAGCTTAGCCAAGCACAGCGCCATCAACGGAGCCCAGACAACATCCAGCCACAGTCAGCAGATGGATGGACAAAAGCATCAAATTCTGTGGCCAAAATCCTGCCAGAAAAAGGAGTCAGGAACCATCGACACAGACCATGTCCTTCTCCTGGAAGGTCTCAGAAGAAACCATCCAGCTATCTGAAGTCCAGGAGGCAGAAAAATATTGAGTGACTTGTGAAAGAAAGAAGGAGCCTAAGCAAACAGTGGAAGAAGGCCTCAGAAGTGGAAAATTAAAGGAATTGAGACTCTATAGGGTGACACTAAGCAGCGCCTTGCAACGCTGCTGAGAGCAGTAGCTTGCGAAAGCAGCCGCCTACAGAGATCCCTACAAGTTCACCAAAGACCTCTTTTTCAAGGAGAAAACCGGGACTCTTAAAGTACCAGTGCGGGAAATAGAGGAGCACCTGACATCCAGAGGCATGTGCCAGCCACCATCCCTGTTGACATGCCACCAATTCAAAAACCTGAGGACCAGCTGGACACAAGACCCCCTACATGGAGGGAAGTTGAGACCACAACAAAACAGCCAAGATCAGAATCAGCCCCTGGGCCCAATGGTGTTCCATATAAGCTCTATAAGAACACACCAGGCATCTTGAAGTACCTCTGCAAGCTGATGAAAGTGGGATGGGAAAAAAGGCATTATACCTAAGGCATGGTGAAGGGCAGGCGGGAACATGATTCCTAAAAAGAAGAAATCCTCAACCATCCACCAATTAATTAAGTCAGATCAGTTTACTGAATATGCAAAGATTTTCTTCAGTGCTGTGGCCCAAAGACTCTCAGCATTCTTACAGAAGAACTACTATGTTGACTCCTCGGTGCAGAAGGGAGGGATAAGGGGTTTCTCAGGATGCCTGGAACACGCAAATGTCATTTGGCCCCAGGTACAAATGGCCAAGAAGGAAAAGAAAGATCTGCGTGTGGTCTTCTTAACCTGGTCAATACCTTCGGGTCAGTGCCTCATGAGTTGCTGTGGGCAGCCTTCAACTTTTTCCAAGTCCCAAAGGGCATCACAAGGCTGGTCAACGCCTATTTCCAGGACCTACAGTTCTGCACTACAGTCCAGGATGGTACAACTGCCTGGCAGCATTTGGAGATTGGCATAATGGCAGGCTGTACCATCTCCCCACTGGCCTTTATTATTATTCAATTATTCAAACTTCTCGTGGGTGGCTGGAGGGGAACGCCTGAAGAGCAGGATGCGTTTTTCTCCATTTAGGGCATTTATGGATGACAAGACGACTATAACACCGACTAAGGCATGCAACAGATGCCTGCTGGACAAACTCCAGGGTAACAGCAGTTGGGCACGAATGGAGATTAAACCAAACAAATCCTGTAGTATCTCCATTGTCAAAGGCCAGCTCGCCAATCAGAGGTTCCATATTAATGATGAGCCAATACAAACAATCCCGGAGAAGCCCATCAAAAGCCTTGTTCATGGATATAACAGAGCTCAAAGACTACAATCAGGTGGAACAACTCAGGCGAGATACCATCAGTGTCCTCAAGCAAATAAACAACACCGCTCTCCCAGGGAAGCTGAAGCTCTGGTGCTTTCAGTTTGGACTGCTGCCCCACCTCATGTGGTCAATTTCAATCTATGAGGTCACCCAATCCAGAGCCCTCTCTCTCCCAATCTCAAGCCTGGCGTAGGAGTACAAATGCACCATGCAAGGCTAGAAATGACCCTCACAGAATCCCAAGATCCCTTAATCAGATGTGCTACTCCCACCTTAGCAACAGGGAGGAGGTGGAGGGCAGGTGCAGCATTGGCACAGGCAAAGACCGCCCTGAGACATCTGGACATAGCGGGCCACATCCGAATTGGCAGAGGGGACCTAGGCTTGGCAAAAGGCTACTCCAGTACAACGCCGGCGCCTGGTGATAGAGGAGGTACACCACCAGGAGGAAGCGGACAGGTGTGCTATGGCTGTGTCCCAAGCCAAGCAAGGCTGCTGGATGAAGTGGGATGGGGTGGAGAGGAGAAAAGTCACCTGGAATGAGCTGTGGAACATGGAGTCCAATATGTTGAGCTTTACCATCAGAGTCATATGATGTCCTGCCTCAAAAACCAACTTACATCTCTGGTTTGGAGAGGATCAGGCCTGTCTCCAGTGTGCTGCCTGAGCAACTCCTAAACACATCCTGGTGGGTTGCAAGACCAGCATTACCTAAGGCAGATACACCTGGCGCCAGAACCAAGTGCTTAGGTACTTGGTGGCTGCAATGGAGGTTAAGAGGGTAATCACCAACGCCATGCCATTAGAAGCCAAGACTGCCTTTTGGCAACCAACATCCTTCGTTGGAGAGGAGGAGAAGCAGCCAGCCAAAGGAGCGCCTCCAGATTCATGCCCACTGAATGCAGCATGGGAATGTGAAATGCAGGTAGACTTAAGCCAGAGGCTCACCTTCCCACCTGAAATCGCAGCAACCAACCTGCAGCCAGACCTGGTCCTTTGGTCCAAATCCTGCCGATGTGTCTTCATCATTGAGTTGATAGTCCCATGGGAGGAAGCCGTCTATGAGGCATTCGAAAGGAAAAGGCTGCAACATGCAAACCTGGCAGCCAAAGCAGAGGACTGGGGATGGAAAGTGTTTGTGTGTCAAGTGGAGGTGGGCTGCAGGGGCTTTGTAGCTAGTCCCACCACAAAGCTACTGAAGGAGGTTGGAGTCAGAGGGCAGGCTCAGTGGAAAACCATCAAGGAGCTTGCGGCTGCCGCCATAAAAAGCAGCCATTGGCTCTGGCTGAAGCAGAAAGAGACAGTATGGGCTGCTCATGGAGCCTCCAGTGCGACACACACCCACGTCTGATCAGCCTCCGGTGGGCCAGCCTTGGGTGAGGGTGTATTGTGATAAAACACCGAAACACCCACTTACCTCGTGGTGCACAACTGATGATGTGTCGTACTGGAGATAGATCACGAGGTCACAATAGTTCGCAAACACTTTCCTTTAAGCCAGCAAATCAAGAGTTACCAGCCGGAAGTCGGCCTCTGAAATGATCTATTGTTTCAAAGGGACTGGACCCAAAGTGGTGACGCTTCAGTCCATGATCGCCGCCTTCACACCTGGTCATGGTGAAACAGAAAGCTCAACAGGTGCAGACTAAGAGGGCCACGTCTTCGATAAAAACCACTCCATCTACGAATCAGAAAAAGTAACTCAAAGTGAAAATGTAATTTGTTGCTACACACGTGTTGAAGGCTAGAATGATCCCATTATTTACACCAGAATATAGTTCTTCTCTCCAATCCTAATATTTGACAGATGAGTCGGTAAACTTTGGCTTCAAATGCAACTCAATCTCCTGTAACTCTCTACTTTTGATAATAACTCTGGAAGCACTATGTGTTGGTGCATGTGCGTATGATTGGGTTGTGAGTCACGGAGGCTCCCAGCCACAGGTTTTCTTTTCTTCTTTTCTCCCAATCTCTACGTCAATCAAGACACGGTGACTCCTGCGCTGCATTCCTTATGCTTATCTCACCAGCTGACACACACACACACAAGCACATCCACAGATGCACACTCTTACCCATCTGCATCTTGATAGTTGATGTTGAGCCTCTTGGTGGAGCCCAGCAACTCTGCAGAAAGACAAGAGATGGAGAAAGAGAGGGGGTGGATGACAACCATTAGTGTGTGTTGACATGTTTGTCTTTTCATCTAAGCTTTGTAGAAATCCCTCCATCCAGGGATGGAGATTTTTTTGCTTTCCGTACACTTCTCCCCGTCATCACTCCTTCCCTCAAACAACCTGACAGCCCCTGACAGCTTTCTTCACCTCCCGCCGCCTCGCCCGTCCTTGTCTCTTTCATTCATAAACAAATGGAGGTGCCTCGCAGAAACGTACCATTCCAACCCATTTACACTGCTCTCTTATCACGGCTCTTTTGGATTGAGTGTGACAGCCATGAGATGCTAGCGTGCTGCAACAGAGTGCGTGCAGATTTCTATTTCTCGGCGGCAGAACCCCGTGCAGAAATAGATAGGTCAGCAAGACCCAACAAGCTGTTTTTCACTCACCTCGGAGCAGACAGACTGCTGCTTGTCCCATGTCTTACTCATTCATTCCTCACTCCACAAGGGAAGGGAACACAATCACTAGTCCTGTCCCTGCATGCACTGCAACAATAAGCAACTAAATCTACAAACAGAATTTTTTGTCTTTTGAAAAATTCTTCCACAATGCTAAAAAGGTCTCCAATTATATTCCAGCTGCTGGTTTACATGTGATACATAATGGAAATACATTCCTACAAAACCTCAAGAGACTGCTACAAGTTGTCAAGGTTTGCACAAGTGGTACAATTTTTTGTCAGAAGTATCGAAGTTAAAACTTTTCTCGAGACACTACCACTTCCTCTTCTACATGCATAATCCTCTTTTTCTGTAAGTATCCAGCTCCAATCAAATCTGGCCATCATCCCAATGCTCTGCTCAACCTGTAAATTCTCACTTTAAATCACATCAAACATAACTCATCCATCTCACACATTCCTCTCCAGCCCCGCAAGGAGGACTTGGGAACGCTCCTCGCAGGGCTAAATACGCTTGGACGTCCTACAGCGGGAACATCCACTGTAAAGGCCGCTACTGTCTGCCGAGTCCCACGCAGGAGCCAGAGCCATTCATCGCAGTCAATCTCCCTCACTGTTTTCTCTCCCACACAGGTGTGGAAAATGACACAAGTGTGTGTGTGTGTGGTACCGGAGGTGGGAGCAGAGTGAGAAACTTAGCAGTACAATAGGAGCAGTGAAGACAAACACAAATAATATTGTTCCACTGGCAACAGAACCTGCCTACTCGTGACCCTGCTACTGTGTCCTGTTAAGTCGGACTCCTCAGGTCTCACATATTATCTTGCCAGAGCCATGTGATTGTTGCTGTGCACAGAAATGATGGTCAAAGCTCAGAAAACTTGACACATTTTTAAAAAATAAATCAGAATGACAGAAAAATGGATTACATCATCAAAAGGGGAAGCTGCAGTGAAAGACCTGCTGTGAAAAAAGCTGCTCAGAAAGTCTTGGATGAAATATTCCACGTGTTAAAAAAAAAGATTCATAAATTCATATAATGGGCTTCCCACTTGGAGCCCTGTTTAAATATTCAGTTCTGTTCTTTTTGGTTTGCTGATGTTATATTTCAGCTCAGAAAGGTCATAAAGGGATTCCCAGTGAAAAACCCTCAATTAAAAACACAACCAGTTTTTCTTATTATTCCTGGAACCTGATAAAAGATGTCTACCATTTCTCGCTTCCATGGTTAAGATATCCGTTTTCACTGTCAGAGATGCAGGAATTCACAGCCCCCCGTGGCAACATTAATGTGCACAAGCTTTATGCGAGGATGCAATCATTTTACAGTAAAGTTACGACAGGCCTGTGGTAGAGCTCTCACTGCCAGACACTCAAATGCAGAAAAACAAGAGCCCGAAGGCACAAAAAGCCACATTGATAATGAGACAGATAAAGGGTCTGGGCTGGGTCTGAACTGTCCCGGCGGTATGGAAAGAACAGGGCCTTTCAGGAGTTCTAGTTACAACATGAGTCCACATTCCTCACATAGCACACCCACCACGCTATCCTACACTCCGACTATGGAGCCATACAACTGTCAGCTACCGTTCCTCTGCTTCGCCTCCCCCTCCCTCCCAGTCTCCCCTCTTTGCAAAAACAGTAGTAGGGGGGCTCCATCTTACATCAGAATCCATTAAATTACCAGCATGCTGACTTATGTGTGTGTGTGTGTGTGTGTGCGCATGTACCCCCACCCCCACCCCTAGGAGCCAGTGCAAACAGATGTGTAGTAAATCTTGACAGGGAAATTACAGGGTTTTGCTCCCCCACTGAAGACTGTTGTCCCTGCAAACACAAATTACTGAATGCGAGGAGCTGAGGAGTTTTCGGCGTGGGAGCCCTCCATTGTCCTCTATGGTTACAGCAAACAAAGCAACCACACCACGTTACACTGTGTTTTGATAGCTTCATGAGATGCTTCAGCTCCCTCTCCACCCATTCCATCACAGCTGCACCAGAGTGGGATTTGCAGCTCCTCCACGTGGAGAGTGTAGTTCACAAGGAGAGGATTAAAGAGCAGAGGAGAATTGATGAATCCATCCCTCTGCTCAGGTGAGGTGAGGGGGATGGTTTCTGGTGTGCAAACTTTTGAAACGCTTGCACACTCTTCACAGATGCAGCAGGAAGCCGAACAAACCCTGGAAATTGCACATAAACAAGTCAAGGTCCAAACCTACGGCACAGCTGCAACGTGTACGGGCAATGTTGAAAACTGTGAGCATATTCTTGACGCCACCGCCTTATATTTGCAGTTTGCTTCTCTCCTACTCTACATGCTCACAAGTATTTCAATACAGCAAAACTCCCAATAAAGCTGCTCTCATTTACATGTTCTCTTTCTCAGACGAGTATGAAACAGTGACTGACATGCAGCCCATTAAGAGCTACATGCTACCCAGCAGTCTAGTCATTTCCAAATTACAAAAATAGATTGATTTGTCATTATGTTTTCGATCATGCGGTGTCTAAATTTGAAAAAAAAACTGAGGGGAGGATAGGATGATAAACATGACACAGAGTCGGCTTTTAACCAATTATTGCCTGGGGTTTTTGCCATGATGGGCAACATTTTGTGGTTGACAACGAAGAATAGAGTGGTGACAGCTGGAGAGACAATGGGGCAGTAGGGTTAGCAGCCTGATCTTGCATCTTCTGAGAGGAAGGACCCATCCTGAAGCTACAGCTCAACCTACAGAAAGACATCCCCAGGGAGGGGGGTGAGGATCCCACTCCCACTCAGACAGACCCAAGAATGACGACCTTAAACAATGGAAGTATGACGACGAGCACAGAGTGCTTTTGTGGCAAAGTGCAAGAACCCACGTGGCCTGAAGTTCCATCAGGCCAAGATGGGATGTCTGCATAGGGTCCAGGTGTCACAGTGCACAGGGATTACACATGGTGAGTCGTAGGAGGAGCAAGGCCTGGAGTCAACCCACAGCTCCCAGAACTTCCAGGTGGCAGCAGCCCCAAATCCACGCATGCCATCAGAACGTCACTGGGTCAAGTGGTCCCAAGCCAACAAGGAGAGGGAGTGACTCCTGTTTGATGCTGCTGCAACAAGATCTTGGAGACAACTGCCAAGGGAGAGGCCAGTCGTTGCTTCCACACCATGACCACCTTTATCATCAGCCTTGCAGCTGAGAGATTTGGGCTAGAGGAGAAGAGAGCAGAGAGCCCCCCCCCCCACCCCACACAC
The DNA here is from genome assembly GCA_016785225.1 of Psettodes erumei. Taxonomy (NCBI): domain Eukaryota; kingdom Metazoa; phylum Chordata; class Actinopteri; order Pleuronectiformes; family Psettodidae; genus Psettodes; species Psettodes erumei. The sequence goes on along the minus strand of JAFBJZ010000407.1, from coordinate 720,299 downwards.
ACATACACACACAAAGAACTGGGCATACAAGATCCAAAAACACCCAGAGAGGGCACCCCTGACAGAGCTGCGTAACATTTTCCGCAAGAAGCACATGAGGGACGAGTGGCACAGGAGGAGGAGGAAGGAAGCAGCAGTGTACCCTACAAGAATTACAAGTGTCCAAACTGTCCAGGGTTACTCCATAGGCTCTGGAGGATCATGAAGGTGATATGGAGGAGGGGAAAGGTCACTGAGCAGTGGTGGTTTCCTGAAGGGGTGTGGATTCCGAAGGAGGAAGAGTCAAAGAACTTTGATCAATTCAAAACCATTTGCCTGCTTAGTGTTGAAGGGAAGATATTCTTCAGCATTGTTGACAGACGCTCCTGAGGAACTCCCATATTGACATATCCCATATCCCATATGGTCCAGAAAGGAGGATTACGAAGGTACCAGGGTATCCAGAGCGCACGGGTGTAGTGACACAGCTGATCAGAGAAGCCAGAGAGAACAAGGGCGACTTGGCCATGGTGTGGCTGGACCTCACAAATGCCTATGGGTCCATACCCCAAAAGTTTGTTGAAGAAGTACTGTGTTGCCACCATATCCCAGGCAAACTCAGAGACCTAATCCTGTTGGAGAAAGGAATCATCACTGGATGTACCATTTCAGTGATCCCTTTTGCACTTGCCATGAACATACTGGTGAAGTCAGCTGAGGGACACTGCTGAGGGCCCCTCACCAAGTCTGGAGTCCGTCAGCCTCCCATTGGAGCCTTTATGGACAACCTGACTGTCACAACACCACATGTCCCTGGGAGTAGGTGGATCCTAAAAGGTCTGGAGGAGCTGGCCACATGGACCTGCTGGCAACAGCACAAGATTGGGAGCTCAGAGTTGACCTGGCGAAACAACTGAAGTTCCCAGAAAATGTCACCACAAGAACTTTCAGGCCGGATTTGGTCCTCACCCCAGTAATATCAAAGCAGATTGTTCTCCTGGAGCTCACTGTCCCCTGGGGGACTGCACTGAGGAGGCCAATGAGAGGAAGATGGCAAATTATGCTGAGTTGGTGGAGTGCCAGCACAACGGGTGGAGAGCCAAATGGCAGACCATTGAGATTTGATGCAGAGGGTTCGTAGGCCAGTCCCTCTGCACGATCTATAACATGCTGGGCATCACCGGATCCAGATGGCAAAAGGCCATCAAGGAGGACACTGAAGCAGCAGAAGTTGCTGCAGGAGAGGAGATCCATGGATGGGATAGCACTACCTGAACACAAGCTGGGGCTTGATCACCCCTGGCTGGGTCGCCCAGACGAGAGTGTATAATGTTTGAAAGACCCAAATGTCCAGGTTGCATCACTAGTTGATGTATGTCACAAATCAAAATTATTGTTAGAAAAGAAATGGTTAGTACAAACCAGAGGCGAAAATATAGGAGATTCCACTTGGTTGGACTTTGTGACGTGGTTTTAGGTTATTGTAATGAGTGTAGCTTAACACAAAGGTCTGGTCGAGTGCATCTTAAATGTAGCTTGTACCAACAGTAAATCAAGTCTTCTTTTGCAGCTTTTGTATCTGAGAATTTTTGAGAAGTTTTCTGACAGCATCTTGTCGTGCCCAATTCTGCCACCAAATGTCACCACGGAAATAGAAGGAAGTGTGAAGTTTGACTAAAAATCATGAGGAAATAATGGTGGTAACTTGCAGATTTTATCAATTGAATTAAATTTTTTATAAGTTTTCACTCTAGATTTGTGTAAATATTCCTTGCCACATACAATTTCAAACCCACTTCCAACCATAGCAGCTTCTCAGTAACAAATGCAGAACAGGACGCTTGATTCAGGAGTCATGGTTTGGGACGAACCCCCCTGCACCACACAGAGCAGGAGGTGGCCAGCGCACAAACGGCGAAGCCACAGTGGCCTGGAGCGAGACCAAAATACAGGGGAGTGAGAAGATGGGGTAATTTAAGGTGAATAAATGGTTTGTGGTAAGGTAAAGGACCTCATCAAGGGAAACACATCCATCCAACTGTGCTGATTACTGAGAGGGTAAATACACAAGGTCTCACAGAACAACAACATGATTCGGAATGTACATGTCCCTGTGTTGTTTATCATAACCAGGGCTACAGTAAAACACATTGAATATTAACTGATTGCAAAGCAGAACAGGATGAAACAGGAGCTCAGAAGCCAGGAACCTTGAGTTAAAATCCCTGCTAATGACCCTGTAGGAGAGTGTGCAAGCGCAAAACGCAATCACACTGGGTGGCGAGAAGAAGAGGGCCATCGTTCCCGGCTTTGAAAATGACCCGCTGAAGAGGAGAGGCTTTAGCAGGGAATGTGACATTGGGGTTTCTGGAAGTTCCAGAAGGAAAAACGGAACAAGTGGATGAAGCCAGACAAACAAGCAAGGCAAAAAGAAGGCAGAGGTAACACATCACACCAAACTAATGACATGCTGAAAGTTACTCAACAGTAAATGGACACCTCAATACATGAGGTGTCAATCTAGGTGGAGGCACACATATGGAGTACATGATAACAGTAACAACACTGTGTGTGCGTGTGTGGTGTACAGGAGTGGGTGGAGAGCTGTCAACAGGTGGAGGCTTCATTAAAGCGGGGGGGGTTCATAAATGCTGTGCGGAGAACAGACAACATCTCAACTTCTGGTGCAAAGTTGCTCCGCTGGTGCAAAAGAGCGGCAATTAAGGAATAATGCTAAATATCTTTTTTACTTATTTTGTAGGTTTTATCAAGCGATTGAGATATTTGAAAACTTTAATTCATGCATCAAAATTTAAAGCACCAGGAGATTATAACCAGTAGGCATCAGCTGCTCTTTGAAAGTCTTCCTCTTCTGTGGCCACATTCCTATAGTCCACTATAGTTAGTCCACTGTTAAATAACACACACACAGAAAAAAAGCCATTTTAATGCTTTATTCTAGGAATATATTATATTATATAATTATGGCAAAAAATATCTTGTGTGACTTCTAACTGATGAATGGTTGATTAAGCCAGCTTTGAAATATTACACAACTATTATATATAGTCTCTCTCTCTCTCTCTCTCTATATATATATATATATATATTACACATACCTGCAGCACCTCATATCATTTCCAAACTCTTTCCAAACTCTTTCCCTCAAGCAAATATTTAAACTTACACAAAATACGAGGAATGATGTCCTTCCAAAATGGTGAAGCTGAATTTGGACACTTGTCTGTCAGAAAATCTTAGGAAAGGCATCTCAATGTTGAGTGTGATCAGCTGTAATCCTGCTACATCATAGACACACAGCCTGTATGCATATGTAATGCATATTAATGCAGCTTGGTGAAACGGAGGCCTGTGAAAAAAGAAAAAAGAAGGAAAAAAGGCCTGCAGAGACAGACAAGCCCTAAACAAGGATCAGCATCAGTCAAGACAGTGAGCTGCAGCCAAATGAGTGCTACCTGCAACATACTGAGAGACTGAATCTGTGTTGTGCACAAACTGCGAATGCAGACCCAGCTGGTTTGCTTACGTGTGTGTTTACGACAGTGGGTCGGAGTAAACAGCGTGTGCCATTGTTGAAGCTGCAGTTTGCTATTGGAGTTTCCTCAAACTAAAGGGAAAGGAAGCGCGGCATCAACAACTCATCTTTTTGCAAAGTGACATACTTTAGCTTCATCAATTCTTCATCGACTGCTCCACTCCGCTGCATCGTTCGCTGTGAGAATAAACACTGGAACTAGGGCTGGAGGAAAATGGTTCACATCAAAACAGCTCCGGGATGCAGCATCCAATAAATTTGCTCCATTGTTAAAAAATGTAGAGAATAATCTCCCGCGGTGCCTGTCGGCAACTAGGTCAGACACATTCAGCATTCGCTGCCAATGATCCTGCGCGCACGTGAAGCAGCGGCGCGACATCTGCGCACTTCCTATTAAACAACACAGGGATTAGAGCGAGCGTAAACACACCTGCGGGTTTCATATTACATAACATGTCTGGGCTCGGCACCTCAGGGATCAAACACTTTGCATACCAGTCAAATCATCTGTTTACTCTACTTGCCCAGCTTGCTGCAGAGCCCCTCCTTTTTTTCCATGCTCTCTCTCTATCGGCTCCACGAAAATACCAGCCTTGGAGGCAAAACGCTGTGTTGCAAATGAACATTTATCACACCTATACTCCATCTATACCTAGACAATCATGACAATTTGGATTTTAATATTGTTTTTTCATTTATTTTAGCACACGAGAACTTGTACATGCACTCGACCTGATCAATATTTCCCTTGGCGTTCTTAAGCAGCATGGGTGGGAAGCTGGTGAGGGATCAGGATGTTGTTTTTTTTACTCAGAGCCCAGACAACAATTTTTATTGATATACTGTCAGTGTTAGAGCAGAGTATGAGTTTCCCAGGTCGACCAATGGGATACCAACATGCCGTGGGCTGCAAAAAGCAAGCATACCCAGGATGTGCACACCGTAATGTTTAGACAAGAAGGTACTCATTTTTAAGATTCCCACTGTTACTCCAACGTGGGGAAGTCAATGCACTTTTGGCACAAATGGTGGAAGTAAAGGTAACGCTTTGGTAGGGCCCGATCAAATCCTTTTTTTTCCAGATTCCATTGTATTTCTACTATAATTTTCAGGAATTCTGTGTTTTACGTTTTAACCATATTTTATAACCTGAAAAGTGTGTAACCATGTAGTGGATTAATTCATTTCCAACAGTTCAATAGGAAAATACCTAAAATTGAATGAATATTGATAAATGTGATCAAAAACAAAACATTGTGCTTTTTATTTTTAAGAAAAAGGGCTGTGGAAGCAAATTACATATTTCTTACTGGGAAACCTTATATTTTTGGGGGGGGTTTTACTACCCGAGTAAAAAGAGTTCATCCTCCAAAAGGCAAAATGAGAGTGTTACATGCTGAGGAAGCAATGGTAATAACATAAAGAAGTAACAGCCCTGTCACCATCCACTTTAGCCTGTTGAGACACCCCCCCCACTCCCTTTTCTTTCTTCTGTGCGGTGCGTCTAGCAGCAAGGCAAACCACAGCTATTACTGAAGTAGACTGGGGTGTAATGAGAAGGAAATATGACACAAGTTCAGGAAGAGTTCACCTGCCTGGAAAAAAAACACTTTTGTGTATTTGTTGCACAGCTTGTATCTTGTCTCATCTCTTGTCTGCCGCATGTCTCTTTCGTCTTTTTTTTTTTTTTTTTAATACTGTTCTTCGAACAAAGCTGAGACTCTTCCATTTCACTAATGATAGCAGTTTCCCCGCCATGTGATTTGCTTTGTACAAAAAAAAAACGTGTGCGGACTCCTCAAGCCTTCTGGTGCTGTTTGAAGTTCTGCTCTTCCACCGACCGCTCCTTCAATCCCACTTTAAAACAGCGGACAGCAGCTAAGCCTTGAGGCCACTTGCGATGAGGTCGAAAAATAAAACGATCCATCTTACATGGGCTACTTTTCTCCCCCTCCGGCTAGTTAGTCAGCTGTCATGTGATCATTGGACTGAGGTCAAACACTCCTGCGTGGATGGAAAAGTCACTACAGTTCTCATTTCTCTCAGAGGTGCAGATCAATACGCTCTCGCGCCTACACGCTGTTACTTAGCTGTTTGTTGAGGACGCGGGCGACAGCTGCACTCTAATAAAACACCAGAACCTGCGGTTTAAGGAGGTAATGGGTTGACCGCATCCCACCTTTTTCGCACAAAACCCATTGTGTCATTTCCGCAGCCCGTCTCAAACATGGGGCTTGGTGCTCGACCTCTTTGGCACCAACCAAAACCGGGGATGGTACCACACGCAGCAGTCACTGTCAGTTCTACTTTCAAATGGCCAAACCAGTAGCATGTATACAAGCGCGTCATCATTTGACCACTCATACTCCAGATCTCTGCTTTTGTGAGCACAATGTCATCATAAGCAATAAGCTGTGTGTGCAACTGGCTGTGTATATATAGAATAAAGTTGTAATACGCCTTGGTTTTCCTTTAAAGCAGCACTCCAGCAATTTGGCATTGGGTCAGGCTTGAAAAACTTTGTATAATGCAACATTAGTCATTAGTCTAACTACTTACTTTTTATTACGTCCTCCCTGATTCTTTGAAACTCTGCAACACCAGTTTTTTAACACAGGCTTTCTATTATGAATGCGGCGTCTCGCCCTGTTGACAGCCGTGGCAGTCCTCCTCGTGGCGAACTGAGCGTCATGTGTAGAAATCGGTGGAGCGGCCCTTTAAATCTGACCTCAATTGCATCTGTGAGCGTGGACGCATCCCGACTCATCACCTGCCAGAAGCACAAACCCGCTTCGTGCATTATATCACATGCATTATTGCTCTAATAACAAGCACAATAAAACATATGAGCGATTCTATCCCCCACCCCCCCACTAAATAACAGCACTGGAATGAGGTAAGTGATATTAACATGAAACCCCTGGATTAAGGTGATGCATGTTTTGATCATGAAGGTTCTGCAGTTGATTTAGCTACTTTGCACCTCAAAAAGCTGCACACACACTGCTTTGGTCCATGGGGAAGCCAGGTGATGGGAAAAAAAAAAAAAAAAACGCCACAATGATGCGTGGAAAATCTGAAGCTCACTCCCTCCGCAGTTTGCACAGACGCACACACAGATGTGTTAGCCCAGGCATCACCCAGAAACTTCTCGTTGTGATGAAGACTGGCTTATCCTAAGGCACGGCGGCAAATCAAACAACTACAAAGCCAGCAGATTTGAAGAGCTGCCACAGACAGCGATCTCTGTTTGCATCCAGTTCAGGGCGAGAGACGGGGAGAACAGGTGAATGAACAAATAAAAACGAGTCAGAGCGTGTTACGGAAACTTCTGCTGCTTCTCATTCTGGCTACCAGATACTGACACGGCGCACGTATAAGTTTGTGTAAATACCCACACAAACAAAACCTTGTCTGAACAAGCAGAAAAGAGAGATCTCAGAGTAGTACACCACCTACACATCTGTTTTCGTTTGCTCTCGTTGTTGTTGTGTTTTTTTCCCATGTGATGACAGAGCCAAATCCAGGGCGCAGAACCCAGTGACACCAGCCCTCACTCTCTGCATGCTGCGTTCATGCACCTGCCTGCCTTAATGGCTTGAAAAGACTGGAGCTGAACTAAGACAAGCGCCAGACTTAACTATGTGCAGCCTGGAGCGAGTGATAAAAGGCAAGTCGCGATAGATTGGATGGCGCTGTCTGCCGCAGCCGCAGCAACACACACACACACTACTTAATTCCTTTGGTAATTTCCTCAGCAGTCCTAGACAACTCCATCTGTCAGAGGAGGAAAGGGGTTGGGATTAATGTGTGCACGTGTGACTACAGTTCAAGACCAGGTGAACCCAAAAACCATTCACACACTGCCTGGCTAGGACCCAAACGCATGGCTCATAAAGCAGAAGGCTGGTTAGTCCAGTTAGATGCTGGGTCAACTGACTCAAAATGCTACAAAAGACATGAGACTAAAAGAGAATCCACTACAAATGTGTCTGGACATGTGCAGTATATGCACACACATGCACAAGTGCATCTCTTCTTAGGTGCTCTTAAATCCTACAGACTTCTAATCTGACACAAAGCCAGATGGGTTATCCCTAATTCAAGGTACAGGAATGAAGGCAGGAGGGAGCCGAGCTAAAGGATGGGGGTTGCTGAAGGAAAGGAGGATCTGCAAAAGCTTAATGTCTTTAAAAAAAATTAGAAAAGTAGTACAACATTTTGGGATAAACCGAGGGTGAGATGAGAGGATTGATATCAATCTCTTATCTTAAATGTTGCTTGTACATTTCCCACATCAACTCGTTTCACGGTGTTATCATGAAAATATCCAGGATTGCCGCTCTAAAGGCAAAACTAAATATTGTCTTTGTGTCTTTGTTTTGGGGGTGAGTCATAACCGTAATCAACCTCCAAATGTTGATGTAGTCTTTACGGAGGCTGAGAGCATGCAGGTAATGAGAGGATTAAAATGAGAACTGAATTATTAAATGACGAGTGAGATCATCGCCAGCAGAGGTTCAGCTGAGACTATGTAAAGACGTGAAGCGAGAAATGCTTAACACGAACAAGCCAAAGTTTGCTAAGGAAAATTAGACAGTATCACTTTGTGCAGAAAGCTCATTCATAATTCAACAGCACGGGGGGGGGGCACCAGAATAGATTGTGAGTTTCTGCTTTTGAAGTGGGAGCAGATTGAGCGAGCATCCAGTGGGAGCCCCCAGTTTACTGCAGTGAGATTAAACGGTGCTGAAGCTGATGTTTGAAACTGCTTCTCTTTAAAAGGGAAATGTGTCGCAACAATGTTCGCTTGAGGTGCAGTTTACGCACATACTGTCCAGGCTCAGATCATATGCAATGTGAAGACTTTAAGAAAAGGTATTAAGTGTAATTTGTTTTTGGCAAAATGCAAGTTATCACCATGTTGACGTGTATGATTGAGAGTGAGAAACACGAAGAGGGGAGACTTGGTGCTGAAACTCAATATGAGCACAATGAGTCTTGTGGGAAAGGAAGTGATAAGCGGAGACTCCTGATATGGCAATATACAGTATACTGTTGAGCTTTGCTTATCTTGTTGTGCTGTATGTCTACTGCTCTACTGTTTGCCGAGAGAAACAAAGCGTGCGTTCACAAGCTCGGCCAACAAAGCTGATTCTGAAGCTTCAAATCTGGTTGGTGCTGCAAAGAAGCTTCGAATTGTAAAAGGTGGCTTCTTCACACGCGCCTTTAACCCAGCAGCAGAGAAGATCTGTCCAATCAACACAGGTCCAAGATCAGCGTCACCTTCAGTGTCCGGCCAAACGTGAAACCTGCTCCCGGGCTCCCCCTCTTTGTGCAGAACATTATAGTGTCACAGCGAAGTTGACCTTTGACCTTTATTTTTATATGAAATGCCATCACTTCATTATTTTATCTCATTAGACATCTGTGTGAAATTTTGTCATAATGAGCATATGATTTATTGAGTCCTGTGTAACAGTGACCTTTGACCTTTGGCAATACAAATGGACACTCGTAGTACATACAGAAATTGCCTCCGGGCATTCCCAATAGACCATGTTTTCAAGAATGGGGCGGGTGAGGTCCTTGACCTTGACTTTTGACCTTTGGCCACCAAAGTCAACCCAGTTGGACCTAGTGGACATCCCCTCCAAGCGCTCCTGACATATGGGCATCATGGGAGTTGAGCAGACAGACATAGTAACAGATCCCGCTGGCTGGATCATCACTCTTATAACATCTGGGCAGTGCTCAGGTCAGTTGGTTAACTGTCAGAGTTTAGAAGAAGGTGTTCCATGGCTCTGTTCCAGAATAAAAAGAACTCAGCAGATACTGGAAGGATGGCCATGGAGGAAACTTGCACCTTACTTCTCCTCTAACACCATCAGCAGGTCACTTCATTCACACATTCCAATCCCTGTGAGAGATTCATTTAAATTGTGTGCTCTCCTGCTCCAGGCAGCTTATATCCCTAGTTTAGGTTCAACTTCAATGAAACTAATGGATATTGGTTGAAAAACTACAGTCTTCACATTTGTAGGCCTGATCTGAGAGTTTGCACTGTGCCTCACATGGGGGATCATGGTTGGTGGTCAATACCTAAAAAAAAAACATCCTGACTGATATTATTCAGCTGATAATAAGAGAGCAGTAACTAACCATGAATCAGCTTGAATCGCTGATTATCTATATGCTCGGTTAAAAAAAAGCGCCAAAGATCTGCGGTGTGAGTCTTCATTATGTTTTATTCACATCAAATAGCTAGCACAGTGGATGTTCAAATATGATCTTTTGCCTTAGTGCCCTGCCTGCTTGTCCATCTGTCCGTTGAGAGTTCGCCCCTGTGTTTGCCATGACAAAAGAGGGTGGGGCTCGGGTTTCGATGAAAGAAAGCATGCGCTGCAACAACAGACGTGGTAATCACGAGGGCCTTTGAAGAACCTCTGGTCTCTTATGGTCCCCATTCAGGGAGGGGCAAACAAGGCCCACTTCAGGGAGCTCCCAGGCGAGAGATGAGATGACTTTGAGCTGGACTGAGTCTAACCGCCGCAGCTACAGGCATGTACTGCGTACGTTGAGCCCTCCTGACTCGACAGCTTGCGACGGCTCAGCAAAAAGACGGGAGACTGCAGTTAAGTCCACTTAAATTGACCTGAACGCCCAGCCTGATGTCAGCAGACGGCTGATTGGAGACGAAACCTCCCGCCTCAGCTCCCCCGTCCATCGCCGCTAATCCCCCTCCGGGACCCTGCGAGGCTCGGCCAGCTTCGCGGGCAGGTTGCTGCAGCTAGCGAGGCTACTGCAGTGACGACGCACATCGGCATAACGCGACGTCTTTGCACTTAAACGCTGCACACTGCGATACATGAACGGATGGGGGGGGGGTTCAAGCAGGTGAGACGATGATGCGTTAAGCCCAGTTTACGAACTGGAACTGCACGAGACGACAAGCGGCGTCTCTCTTTGCTAGCATAAAAGCCGCGGCTTGTCGTTGTTGCTGCATCCTGTCTTCTATGTTGTTATGAGAAGGATCAAATGTTCCCATCATTATGAAACAGTTGCAGTTACTGTATTGATAAAATGGAAATAGGTATATGAGAGGGTCAAGAACTGAACCAGCTGATCCTCTCCTTCCTCCGTCCAAAACTCCGCCGGCCGACTCGATCAGCTGACCGTTTGTATCTGCCCGGCTGATTTTGCTAGGAGCCGATTGGCTGTTGAAACAGATGAAGTGCCTGCTGTTCTAAAACCGGCTGTGACTTCAGCTGAGGCGGGCCAGTTTACACGGCTGCAGCTCCCCCCTGCGACGCACACTTTTTGCCTGCCTTCCACATGCTTACCCTGACCCACAAGTCAGCCCCCCCCCCCAAAACAAATTCTCTCCCACTATAGAGTACAGTCCATGTGCAGGTGACTCCCTCCTCCATCTGCACCCAGCCCTGGCTCAAGGCTTACTCTGGGGGGTTGGGAATGCCCAGCCTGACACCAGCATAGCAGCTTAAAAAGCAGCTGACCTGTGGAGAGGAAGCCACAGGTCAAAAAAACGGCTTTGAGTCTAATCACGAGCAGTGGAAACGTTTGCGTTCATTAAGAGATTTCACATGCAAACCCCCATCAATGGGCACTGGAGGCTGCGGTGGTCCTATTACAGTAGCAGCACGTCCATCCTGTCCCGCGGCTGGTACATGGATCATCACAGTGACAACTTCTGGGCTTTACCTCATCACCATGATGAAAATGTCGGCCGCACAATATAATGGCTGGAATTTACATTGGTTCTATAAGTCTCACTGTCACCAGGATATTCTGTCTGCCACTGGGTACCAAATCTAGTGGGGGAAAAAAAATGAGGGCTCAATTTCTGACCAGAAACAGACCACGGTGTCAACAGTAAGTGTCAGTGGCTGTCCCCAGGAAGTGGCACGCTCCTGGAATAATAGGGGTTTCACTTCAAAATGGCACTGCAAGATAACACTTTTAGAAAGGGAATAGGAAAAGCTAAAAAGTTACAAAAAAAAAAAACCAAACTCAAATGTGATTTAATAGTTCATGAAAACAACTTTTCAAAGCAGGTCACCGCTGATCAATCGATCAGCTGGTATTGACGAGGCAGCGCTGCAAACGGGACGAACGAGCCAGCCCTGCTGACGAGCGGGGCTGGAGAGAGAAACACACCCGCTCGTTATTGGCGCACGAGAAAAGAGGAGGCGTGCATCGTTTAAGTCGCAGCCTTTTCTAGTCATGCGCTTTATCATTTAATTATCCAGTCCAATTTTAATTCTATCTTTATTCATATCTTTGATAAAGAAGTCAATTTTCAGCCCCCAGAATTGCCACTTGGGAGCTGCCCACTATGACCACGACGTTCAGTTTGGCTGCAGATGAAGTGCCTTGCTCAAGGGCGACCTGACGGTACCACATAAAACAGCAGAAAGCGTTGCTCATTCACTGCTCCCAGCCAGTCTGCCAGTTATACACACACAGCCGCACAAAAAAACAGACACTATCACTCCTAATATTCTCTGCCAAGCTGCGCTTGCTGTCTCTGTAGTGTGTAACCGGCTTTTTCCCGACAGCCGCCGCTTTGTTCTCGGGGCTTGTCGTCGAGCAGCCAGCCGGTGCTGATGAATAGCTCAGGGCAGATAACGACTTCACAGCCTCGCCTGGCCTTAACTTTTCCCCGGGCTCGGATAAGGGAGCGCCCTGTCATTTTCAACAACGCTTCGCTCGCTGCCAGACTGGAAATCTACGCAGATAAGGAACTCAGAGAGAAAGAAAGAAAGCCCTCCTTAAAGCCGCGCAGCGGGGCCGCGCAACCTGCGGGGGTCTGCATTTAGGAGATTAGCCCATGTTGTGCCTGAGGAGTGAATCCACTTAATTTCAAATTGCCCCGTGTTTTGTGGTCGACAGACGAACCTGATCCTGTGGTTTATCACGGAGACACTGAACTTGTTTCGCAGTGGAAACAGTCCCACTCCCAGGCCCAGAGCACACAGCAAAAATAATATGACACCGACCACCATACTCACTGGTTCTGTTGCACTTGACTTTGGAGAGAAGCTTGTGAGCCAGCAGAAGATCCCCGCTCTTCACCGCCACTAGCAGATCCTGCTCTTTCCCCATGATTTCAGACTTTCAGACCACAGAAAGTGCTCACAGTCACCAGCCAAGGGTTTTGGTTTTTTTTTTTGTTTTTTGCCTGTTCAGTGCTCCTTCAGCCGGACGGCTTCAGCAAACATCTGTCAGCAGAAAGTTAACAGGGAGCTGCTGAATCCCGGCCGTGAGGCAATGTCGACGAACAGAGGGCTCTGGCGGCGTCTAGAGAAAAGGGGCGTCAGGTGAACCGGTCCAGGAGGTCTTCGTCCTCGTCTCGCCGGGGTCCGGGTCCATTATCTCCAGTGACACTGGCCTCGGATTAAGAGTTACAGCAGGACCGCCGGGCGTTCGGTGGGCCGGGGGGCCGAGTTCATGGTTTGTCCGCGGCGACCTCGAGGCAGCAGCAGCCTGAGCGACCCAAAGGGAGTGGTACAGAGAAACGAATGTGAGTCTACCATCACTGATGAAACACGCCCTATCAAAAGATGAGCACTTCCATACAGGGAACCTGTTTTTGGGCACCATATGACTCTCTAGGGCAGAGTATCAATCCTAAATATATTTTTATTGCTGACAAAAATATGTATAGTATGAAAAAGACTATTTATACTGGGCAAAAGGTGCTGTATGGCTCCTTGTGTTTTTGTCCAGATGCCAAAAAAATATAGCTATCTCTTTTTCACAGCAGACAAAAGCACACAATAGTAAGCCATGAAGCCATAACGTTACATAAAGCTGCAGTACAGAGAAGTTGAAAAGAGAAAAGAAAAAAGAGGTGGCTGTTTTTTGTTGGACGCTCTAAATCAATAAAATCCATAACAATCTCACTCCAGTATCTGTCCATTGTTTTTTCTGATTAATCAATGACTCATTTAGTCCAATGATTCTCACATTTCCCTGTCACGTCATAGGAAGCTGGAGACAAAAAAACCCGTAGGCGTCACTGAGAGAACTATTTGGCATTTTTCCTTTTCATCCTTCTCAAACAACTGCCTGTCTGCACGTCTTCTTTCCCCGTTGGTGCAAATCCGCCAACCTGAACCCTGACGGCCTCGTGAGCATCGGAACACTCTTTCAGCATTCCCTCAGCTGAAGCTGGAGATGAGCTCCATATTTTTCCCTCCTGGTCATGTGGATGCCCATCCAGCATCACCCCATCCCCCACAAGGGTCTGCCCCGCAGTTTTCAGAACCACTGTAATGATTTTTATTTTAAGCTGTGTAAAGCAGCAGATCCTCAACCTAAACCCAGACAATGTTTGTCTCGCTTACTTCACAAACGATTTGTCAATATTTTTGTCTAAAGCTTGCAGCAACATGAGAGCCAAGGTCAAGCGCTGCGCCTTGAGAGCAGAGAGGGCTGCTGTTAGGGACCAGGCGTGACTCCAGCTTGAACCATCTTCTGTTTGTTTTCTCTGATCCAGGAAGCCCCGGTCCCTCAGGAGCGTGCAGCTAATCTGTTACTCTTCCCGTGCAGGAATACGCCCCCCCCCCCCCTCCCCTCCTTTAAGGAAGCCTCCTTTCAATCGAGCCCTGTGTGGCGCTTTGCCAACTTATGTCTTTGGAAAAAAAAAAAAAAAAAGAAAGAAGTTATTTTTCTCTCAGCGAAGGGAAAGTGAGCAGAGCCGACCTCCTCAGAACCAATTTGGCGCAACAGGTGAGGAAGCGATAATAATAATAATAAAAAAAAAAAGAGACACCAAGTCTGATTGAGCCTGTCTGTCTGCGTTGTCTCTGAATGGCTCAGCCCACAGACCCTCCACACACTCTGCCTCATCAGCAGGCTTGTCCCCGGCCGGGCCTGGGAGGAGAGTCGGTGTCCTGGCGTCCACTTTGCGAGTCTCGTCTCGCGGCCTATTTAGGGGCTGTCGGACAGGACAGCCGAGCAGTTCCCCCGGACTACCGGGCGATCTCCCAGCAGATGCCCGTGCGTGTCTGCGCACTGACACACGATCTAAAACGAGTCGGGCACCTTGCCAGGCGGTAAACAACTGCGGAGCCCTTCGCCGGCGTGAGCCAGAATGTAAACAAGGAGGCCGAGGTGGGCTTGTTAATGGGCTTGTTGCCCGAGACGTCAGCGAACGGGGCAGGGGTTACGTGAGCCGCCGCGGTGCGAGTTTTCTCCTGGAACCCCGAGTGACAGCAGTCACGTGTGGATCACAGATTCGAAGAAATCCTCCAATCAATACTTAACTGTTTAAAAAAAAGTCTTAAGTTTTAAGTCTTCGTGATTGGTGAAAAAGGCTCAACGGTATGATTTAAAATCATCTCCTCATAACACTCGGCTCTCGCATACGCGGACCATTTCAGACCAAAGCCCATTCGCTGAACTGGCAATTTAATCCCGCGTTGCTTGTCGGCAAATGTGTTATAAGAAGAACCTGAGAAATCTTTACTGTTGCTTGGCAATTCTGCATACACCAAAATTAAGTTAACGTTTACATTTTGTAATTGGTTCACTTACTGTCCCTACTGTCCTGTTCCGCCACAATAAATTAAGTTAATTTGCTGGAAAATCATTCGTTAAAAGTTAGCAAACACGTTCTACGGGGAGTTTCTTTCTTGACAGCGCTGACAAAGTTTTCCCTTAAGTATTTTTTTTGGGGGGGGGGGATTATTTCGGGCAACACCAATGAAATTCAGCCGGTAGCTCCAGATGAAGACAGAGCGTTTATTAAACTCGGGCTGCCTTTTCAGACACAGTCGTTCGGGTTCGCCATATTTATAATGTCACCTGCGTCCGCGCCTGTCAGACTCTCTCGTTTGCTTACATGTCAGTGTCAACTATCAAGGTGTTACGACACCCGGCCGTACACGAGCCCCAAACAACGCGTCTTACCAGCAATAGCGCGGCGATGTTTCTTAAAATAACTGCGGTGGTTTTAGTTGTCGTTTTCTGAGTGAAAAAGTTAATAAAGAGATGGGCGCGCTCACCTGTGGCAGACAGGGCGGGGAGGCAGTAACAGGTACGGTCACTGGAGAGCTACTGAGGAAAGGACCGCCGCGCGGCGCGAGACGGAGGAGCCAGTGTCAAGTGAAGGGGATAGATACAACAAACTTCCGGTTGTGCCTTTTAAAGTAAAGCTTGATTGACGAACGTGCCACAAGACATCCAAAGTTTGGTTGTCTAGTTTTCAGTATTTATCCATGTTTAGTATATCATTTTCCACAGAATCATGGTAGCGTTACAGCATCATGTATATATAGAAAATGCGTGTCTGTAAATTTGGGAAACTTTTTTTGTAGCGTCGCCTAAATTAACCTTTTATTTTGAAGGCAGAATTACATAACCTCTGCAAATGTAGCACCTATTTTCCTTCTTAAATCCGACAAACTTTACAGTCTTTTATAGTTTTTTAATCCATTCGCCGGGGGGTGGGGGAATAAACTGTGGTTCTTCTCCCGGTAGTCCCTCACTTCGGGTCCATGAACGAGCCCTGGGGACGGTGAGGAAGACTCTGTTAGTGTGACTATGTTGTGGCGACATCTGCTGGTTAGAGACTGGTACCTACACTAGTCAACATTAACATTTTTTCTCTCAATTTCAACGCTGTCCCAGGGTGGAGTTTTTCAAACCATTTTATCTAACATTTCATCTAAATAGATTTTCTAATCTTCTTATTTATAAGACAGCTTCATGTTTGCAAAATCACTACTTCTTTTTTAACTTGTCGGGGTCATTCTGGAGCCTAATTATGCAGACTTAAACTCTCTCAACATGGTGTCAAGATAAAAGACATAAATTTTAAAAATAATGAAAGAAATACTAGTATTACATGAGAGCATATAACATGGGTAACGTTACACCAGATGATAATATTGTCAGAGTGAGAGAATGCTCTTATTTACTATTGCAGTGTGTGTTGTTGTACTGGTATACTGTATACCAATACAATCTCAAAAAAGGTACATTTTCAAGCTTATATGGTGAAGAAAATATTAATTTAGCATTCTTTGTCCAGTTATCTATTTTAAAGTTTTTGTTTTATATTTAAACTCCCTGGTTCATTCACATTAACAAATTATGATTACAGTCAAATGACTGTTGTTTTTCTCCCTGTGTCGAAAGGTGTTCCTACATAGTGTATAACATTTGTGGAATAGCAGTGAAAAAGCCTGAGATGAGAGTCAGTAACTTAATATTGTATTTGCTCAACATAGTCCAAGAGACCACATTATTTAACAGACTTGAGTTTCTTTTATCAAGGATAAATCCTGTTCTTTAGATTCAATCTACAAACATATTTATTTCGCTGTAACCTGATGTGGACAAAGTGATGCTGGAAGCAGAGAATGAAAATATAGATCCAGCAGATAGACATAGAACAAACCTAACCAAAAGCATGTGGGTGAAGTTCTCTCCACACATCCTGCACATCCATTTCTAACATCATTATATTCTTATACCTATTGATTTGTTGTTTTGTTTCCCTTCACGTTTGTTTGTCAATTGCAGAAAGTAAACTTGAAATATCATTTCAAGGCGTTCTTTATGTCTTTAAATTACCACACCACCTCAGAAAATATTGTCTACTGATGGGCCCATCAAATATTTTTAAGCAAAGCTCATACCCCACCATCAGCCACCATAAACACACACATCACAGTATTAAATGCTCAGTGCAGTTACAACGCAACTTACATGACAATGAATGAGTTGAAAGTTGCTCCAGAACATTTGTCCTGCATTTGATCAAGAAATGTACACAAACCAGCAGAGTCTCTGCAGTCATACAAGCATCAGTGCAGACACACTATCCCTGTGGCTTGTTTCTCCAACAAAGCAAACAAAAGAGCTGTACCTGTACAGCTGATTCTCATTAAATCAAAGCTAGCCTCTAATAATCAGCTCAGAAATGTCTATGATAAGAGTTAGACTTGACTTTGGCTGAAGGCACACGTGTGTGATTTATGTAGGTACTGCAAAAAATGACCACACGGGAACAGTTTTAAAACGCCACACATTCCTGATTTTGGGCAGGAGAGACATTCTGAATTTAACATTGGGGCGGATGGAGCAGTTGAGGGGACCACCTGCCGCTTGAGGCAGCGCTAACAAAAAAACGTAAATCGTGGGGCTTTGAAAGTCAAACCATCTGAACCGGCACAAATTTCTCTACGTTTTTATGTAAAAATGGAGTGCGAGAAGTTAAACATGTGGGCGTGAGGAGGACTCAAACACAAAAATTTGTGTGAAGAGAAGAGAGGCTGAAAGTTAGCCAATGCAATACACACCCATTATAAAGTTTGAAACGTCTGAAAAAGAGCATAAAACGTAAATCGCGGTTTTGGAAAAAAAGACAGACAGAGATGACTTCTGACCATAAATATACAGTCGTCCAGGTATTAGAGGCAGAGCCCACCGGATGTGAGGAGAAAGGGACAATGACAGAAATCGTGATCACCCAACACAACTGTGAAGTCAACACATTTGTCATGAAACTGGCGATAGACGTGGTAAAAGAGTGTAAGCCACCAGTTCACCGCAGCATTAGGTCGTGGTTGGAGCAAATCAGCCGTCTCAGCTACCGGACCATGGAGGAACTCAACATCCCTGAAAAATTTGACATCAACCATCAGCATACTGGAAAAATATGTAAGGCTGTGATGGAAGATCTGAGGAAACAGTATGACAAAGACAACCTGGAGAATGCAATAGAGACAGAGGACACAGATGTGGAAGAGGCTGTCGCTCAGTGTATGAAAACACACGTCGAGCGGTACCTTGCTAATAGTGCCAAGATGAGAAAGTGGAAGCGCGTGTGGGGAATAATCGAGAGAGATGTGGTAAATGTCTGTTTATGCGTACAAATTGTTATTGGATGTATGTATATGACTTTGGTCATTCAGAGCTACATAGGGTGACCTCACCAACAATGTAGGGTCACCTGGTTGATCATTAGGACAAACAGGGTTTACTCCGGGTGCTCCAGTTTCAGCTGTTATATTTGTGAAGTCTGAAAAAAACTTTGTATTAGAGCTTTAAAGGCAGACAAGGACTGACCACAATAGACATACATTTTTACAAGAGGGTCCTGCCCACCCCGAAAGACCTCAGTCTCCTCAGCAGGTGGAGGCGACTCTGGCCCTTCTTGTAGAGGGCTTGGGTGTTTTCAGTCCAGTCCAGTCTATTGTTAAGGTGAACACCCAGGAATTTGTAGCTTTCCACTACCTCTATGTCCGATCCCTGGATGTTTACTGGCGTTAATGGGGATGCTTTCCTCTGGAAGTTAACTATCATCTCTTTTGTCTTGCTGGTGTTGAGCTGAAGCTGGTTGAGCTCACTCCAGCTGACAAAGTCCCTGATGACAGTCCTGTATTCCACATCGTTCCCCTCGGAAACACAGCCAGCAATGACTGTGTCATCAGAGAACTTCTGGATGTGGCACTGTGTGGTGTTGTGGGTGAAGTCCGACGTGTAGAGGGTGAAGAGGAAGGGGGAGAGCACTGTACCCTGAGGGGCACCCGTGCTGCTGAGCACCACGTCAGACACACATTGATGTATCCTCACATACTGTGGTCTGTTGGTGAGATAGTCAGTAATCCAAGCAGCCAGGTGTTGGTCTACTCCCACACTTTCCATCTTCCCTCTGAGCAGTGCTGGCTGGATAGTGTAAAAAGTGCTGGAGAAGTCTAAAAAACATGACCCTCACAGCGCTCCCGCTGTCCTGCAGGTGTAGCAGTGATCTATGCAGCAGGTAGATCACTGCATCGTCCACCCCAATCCCAGGATGGTAAGCAAACTGCAGGGGGTCCAGCTGAGTGCCCACCAGGGGTCGCAAATTAATGAAATGAATTTACTGTCATTATTCAAATACAGGCGACATCAGATTCATCCTTTACGGGAACAAAAACTCAATGAAAAATAAAAACGTGAGTCTTTGAATAAAGGGAATAATTTTAGTGTTTATTAAAAAGTGAGACAAATCTTCAGAGACAGAAATGCTAAGTATTACAGCTATTGGTTCATATAATCAAATTCAAATAAATAATAATAATTGTTAATGGCAATCTTAACATTGCCAAAAGTTCTTCCTTCTTTTACACTCACTGTTTGATATTTCAGAGGTTAAGACTGGTGAGTTTGCACTATTGTTGTGAACTAATCTAATAGTCCATTTCTTTCTGACACGCTCAGTGCTGACTGCTGAAGACAGAAGTGTTTGGGTCAAAGACAAGAGCAGATCTATCTGGTGGGAGGAAGTGAGAGAGGGTCTAACCCCCCCAACACCCGCCCTTTTAGAATGTTCCATGTGAAAAAGAAATAAGTCTAATAAGTCTATTCATTGGTTCATAAACCGACGTCAACTAATTCAAAAAAACATTAGAAATGGTATTTTGATCACCTATTTAGAGATGGATTGAAATGGAACATTTCCTGCAGACTAAAGCTTTCTCCTTCTTTTAAAAGAATGTTGAAGTTTGTTCAAACCTAGTGTAGGGGGCAAAACACTAACATTTACTTATTTCATGTACACGCTAACAGGTTCCAGTGCAGCAGGTCAGCTGTTTTCAAATCAACTCTTAATTTGTATTTCTGATTGTACAATGTTAAGGGAAGCTCTCCAAACTACATTAGAAACACAAGTGCGGTAAAAGTGTGAAATGTTTCTGACTGTCATGAATTTAATAACTGGCATTATAAGAAATATTAGAGAATATTGCTTTTTCTCTTGCTCTTAATTTGGAAGTTGGAGAGAAGCTTTCCATAAAACCAGTAGTTTTTGACATCACCACACAACTCCTCTGTAAATAATATGAACCCAGCTTATCTTCATCCTAAACTCATCATTACTTGTTCTACACAGTAAAGGATTTTTATCTTTTCTTTTTTTGACTTTCAAAGAAGGCAAAGAAAGAGTTGATGTGCTTAATTTAACTCAACAATAACTTTCACTACTCGTGACCTAAAGGAAAGGTGTGTGTGGCGGTGGATGTGATTGAGAGCTACAACTCGCTAACAAACGGAGAGTTGGCGTACCACCTCCACACTGCAAGCAGCATGTTTTGTCTGTCATCAAGTTGCACCCAAACAGGAATGCGAATGTACGGCAAGTGTTCACCGGGCATTTCAATAACAAGTGTTATCCTTACTCTATCTCTGATACCAACCACCTGCCGATCCGGCTGTCTTCGTCTTCTTCGTCTTCTTCTCCTCCTCCTCCTCCTCCTCCTCCTATACTGCTGGCCAGCGGTGGACAGCAGGGGGTTGGACCTCCTCTCAGACTGGGCAGGAGAAGAAGGAAGACACAGATCAAACCGGAGGTCCTGGAGATTGCTCGTCCAGCAGAAGAACAAAGTCATGTTGTCTCCATGAAAATGCACATTTACTGTGCTCTCAGAATACACTGGGATTCTTCACTTCTTCACATACTTTCCTGTATGTGTAAGCTTTACCTCCACAGTTGTCTGTGTGTGTACATTTCAGGTGTGGCGTGTTGAGGGTCAGTCACTCACCTGGCGTCCGCCAGGTGCCGGCCTTCCTTGCTGGAAACTGGAGGTGGACGGCTGGGGACTGGGGCTGTGCTGTTAGGAGGATGGTGAGTGGGAGAACAGGACAGAGTAAAGTCAAACTTCAGCTCCGTTTCTTTCACACTGACGCACCAGACTGTGAATCTGAACAGATGATCAAGCTAAAATCGAGCAATTCTGACAATATCAAATTAAACTTGTTCATCACTGGAGAAAATAGTTCGTTTAATGGCATTTTTTTCTTCCTTCAGCTGAAACATTTTGTCGTCAGGCTCGAGTCATATTTCATAAGTCCGGTTGCTGCACTGTTGAGCTGGGTCACTGTTCACACAGCAAAACAGGAACCACAACGTGACAGGTCGTGAACTCCAACTTTCTGACTGTGGGAATCTGAAGCTTTCAAATGACATACGATCATATAATAATCCCTGAATTTAGTCTCTCGTATATTCAATTTGCACCATTCATATCTCAACAAACCTTCACTTATTTACCTGGGGTTTCATTTAATGGGTTGAAATTTGAAATTCAAGCTTTCCAGTATGAGAGGAGACTAACTAAATACTTACTTGATTATTTTTGGCGTTTTATTGTAAGACTAAAACCTGATTGATGCAAACTCAGTGATCACTTCATGACAATCCAACACAACATGTAATGTTTCAGTTTGTGTTGACACTGTCAGAAAGCTCATCATTCTACTTGATGTTTATTACTGAGCTCATAGTGGGTGCTGGTGTTGGACTGGTTCCTAATATTCGGATCCTCTCATAGATATGAATGGGGTGGACAAAATATTAGAAACACCTCTCAATATAATGCAGCCCAGCAGCAACGTCACAATAATAAACATGCAGTTCAATGAAACCTCAAGACTGAACATTATTGTCTTTGTAAAGGTGGAGTTTATGACACTGGATCACATTAGACTGTACAAGTGGACCTGATGAAGAGGCCACTGAGTGTGTACACTACAAAATGACAGCGTGTCTCAATTTCATTTTAAATATACATATATGTAAACCTGCGCTAATGCGACTTTGCGGCATGTCGCGACATTCCGGAGCAATGGCGGCGACAACTTTGAACGTAAATAAATGTAGCGGACACACCGGGAGGTTGTGGAGATCACTCTTACAGCCTGACAAAGAATATTGACAAGTTTAGCCAGAATTTCTTGATGAAACCCCCACACCCACACCACTCTCAAGCAAAACAGGAGACTTTGAATTTATATATTTTTCAAATATGTTCAAAAATGTTTGAAATTATTCCCTTCGTGTTTTAAGTATAATAACAATTCTACACACTAAATTCGTAAAGTGGACCTGTCCGACCCATAGCGCTAATATTAAAGTTAGTTTAGGAGGAAGCCATCTAACGAGCTATTTAAGATAGCTGATCAGCTAATTAAGCTAGCTGACAAGGTAATCACCCTCCCCCCCAAAAAACAGACATTAAAATTGTTTGAAAGTATTAATATTCATACCTGGTCCATGTCGAAGTCTTAACTGAACTGAAATCAGCCGCTTCTTTCTCTGCTTCTTCTGCTTCTGCTTCTTTTTCACTTTCCAAGAACTGCGATATTTGTGTGCAACAAGTCTCTCTCTGAGCTCAGAGTGAAAAGAGAACTTTAATCACTTTGTCCAATTCATATAGCGACAAAATCCCTGGCAACCCAATCCTGACGTCACTAACTCACGTTTTTATTCGAAAATGTCCCTCATTATTCATTTACTTATATTAAAATGTTTTCATATTCTTTGTACTGCACAGACTGCTTCTGGTTGATTTATTTTCCTTCCTTTCCTTTGCTTTATTATTATTTTCATCAACTTTAAACTAAACTTGGCGCTTGCCGTTGTTCTGAAATTTTTTCCGAAGTAAAATATTTTCCTACCCGAGTGCACCGCGCATGCGTACTACGGCCATTTTGCGACATCCCATATGGATATAATTTTTTGCTGCCGGCGTTCTGAAATTTCTTCCTACCCGTAGCGGAAATTTATAGCCATATCTGATATTTGTTCCTACCTTGTGAAAACTACTACCAACACGCATATCTTTTTACCTCTGTGTTCAGCGTGGTAGCACATTATTATAGACATCAGACCCCCATAAATACCTGCTACCCTCTGTGTTCAGCGTGGTAGCACATTATTATAGACATCATGTTCTGAATTTTTTTTTTTTTTTTTTTAGATATTTACAAGGTTTTGATGCAGAGAATGAAAATATAGATCCAGCAGATAGACATAGAACAAACCTTCAAAAGTTCATCAGTTCTACCACATCCCTGACAGCTTGGTGGAAATTTCTTGAAATTACAAAATCTTCACGTGGAACACGCGAATGATTCAGTGATTTGTAGGAATTTCCCTCACTGATGTCATCTCATTCTCTTCACCAGCTAAAGCAGTGGAAATGGTCACAGGAAAAAAAGCCAGGGGTCACTCTCATGTGAGTGGACAATCCCTCCGGGGTTACACCATCCATCACATCAGGCAGTACGACTTGTGCGCATGTTGCCATGTACGTGTCCAAAAGCATGTTAGAGGCCGTCCACAGGCTCCTCAAACCGGTCTGGTCTTCATCAGTGATATCCTGTATAAATGTCTCTAATTCCTTAGCTATAATTGAGGTGTCGAGTTTATATCCACATTTAAAAGCGATATGGGAATTTATATATATTTATATTGAATTTTTCCTCTTATTGTTCTAATGAATTTTTAGGTAAATTGCACTATGGTCCGATACATCAGCCACCCCCCTCTTACATTCCCTCACTTTGTGTATATCTCCTTTACTCATTAGAAAGTAATCATTTCTTGAGTACATGGCATGTGGAGCTGAGTATTTAGTGATGGGAATTCCGGCCCTTTTTAGAGAACCGGCTCTTTCGGCTCCCAAAGGGCTCTTCAGATTTTTTTGTTGCTTTAATCGATATATTACCAATAATAATGTAACATGCACAAAATTAAATGATAATTAATAATTTAAAAAAGTATTATACTACTATATTACAATAGCCTTTATTTTTTCACACTACCGTGAACTTTTAACTAATTTAATACCAGGTTCAACTGGTCGCTTCTCCAGTGGAACTGTTGGGTGGACAGTTCTCAGGTGCCTGTGGAGGTTGTTGGTTGAGCTGGCTCTATATGAAATTTTGGTCTTGCAGACAATGCACTCTGCTTTGGAGCCATCAATATAATTAAAATGAGTCCAAATTTGGCTCCTTTTCCTGCTTTGACTCATTTCTTTTTTACTTACTTTCTTTCTTTTTGTCCTCCGTATTGCATTCTCTCTCCTCTCTTGACCCGTTCCTGTGCTCACTGTGCTGCTGCTGTGTGTGTGTACCAGGCTGCCGCCCCCCCCCACTCTGCTCAGCACACTAAGCAGCGCAGACACAGAGACGACGCCACGCATATTGACCAATCACGTGCGCCTTCAAGAGAAAAAAGCGAGAGAGAGAAAAAAGCGTCTCGAAGGGAGCCGGCTCCTGATTGGTGGGGAGCCAGCTCCCGTCGTTCACTTCAAAGAGCCGGCTCATAGAGCCGTTACGTTCGCGAACGACACATCACTATGAGTAGTGGGTATAATCCCGTTCAAGTGGGTGAAGTTCTCTCCACACATCCTGCACATCCATTTCTAACATCA
Organism: Psettodes erumei; assembly: GCA_016785225.1. NCBI lineage: Eukaryota > Metazoa > Chordata > Actinopteri > Pleuronectiformes > Psettodidae > Psettodes > Psettodes erumei. The sequence goes on along the minus strand of JAFBJZ010000407.1, from coordinate 695,534 downwards.
TTATATTCTTATACCTATTGATTTGTTTTTTTGTTTCCCTTCACGTTTGTTTGTCAATTGCAGAAAGTAAACTTGAAATATCATTTCAAGGCGTTCTTTATGTCTTTAAATTACCACACCACCTCAGAAAATATCGTCTACTGATGGGCCCATCAAATATTTTTAAGCAAAGCTCATACCCCACCATCAGCCACCATAAACACATCTCACATCACAGTATTAAATGCTCAGTGCAGTTACAACGCAACTTACATGACAATGAATGAGTTGAAAGTTGCTCCAGAACATTTGTCCTGCATTTGATCAAGAAATGTACACAAACCAGCAGAGTCTCTGCAGTCATACAAGCATCAGTGCAGACACACTATCCCTGTGGCTTGTTTCTCCAACAAAGCAAACAAAAGAGCTGTACCTGTACAGCTGATTCTCATTAAATCAAAGCTAGCCTCTAATAATCAGCTCAGAAATGTCTATGATAAGAGTTAGACTTGACTTTGGATTTGTTGGTCTGAACAAAGGACCTCTGAGCAGACTTTTTCAAACAAACAACAAAGAAGATGGACTTGTTTTGTCATTATGACAAGTTCAGGCATGGGGATGCAGGACTGGGTCTCCTGTTTTTATCAGTATGTTAGTGGGAAGTGAGTGAGTGGATGTGTGCTATGTGTGTACTTCTGTATATGTGAGGACCAACTTGAGTTACAGACCTTTTGTGAAAGTGAGGACATTTTGGCCAGTCCTAACAACATCAAAGGAAACAAGAAAATTCCCGTTGAAATTTTGACATGTGCATGCTGCTGTGTACCGGAACCAAACCCGCCACGCTGGGAAAAATGTCGAAACACGTCGGAAATGCGGCCTCAAACGGTGTACCCGACTCAGACGCCATAGCTCCTATTGCAGAGTGTTTGTGTCTGTGTGCGTGTGTGCTGTTGGATGGGTGTGCCAGTATCACTGTGTGTGTGTGGTACATTGCAGTTAATGTAAGGGTAAGGCTCAGGCAAGTCACAGTTATGGGGAGAGTTAGGCTGAGTCCATAGGAAACAAATGGAAGGCACTCTAAGAGCAGCTCAGCTGACAAACATGTCTGTGTGTTTGTGGGGAGGGGTCAAGAGGAGGCGTCTGATTGGCTGATTGGAATCAGCTTTGCCAGCAGACATGCACTGCCATGGAAATGCACAGCACTTGACTGCTGAGAAGCCCCCAATCCCAATGATAAGTGATTGAGCGTGATGTCCCTGAACAAAATCTGTCTCACGTCAAAACCGTAGCTCACATTGCCAACATTTTTTCAACGAGAGGCATCGCAAGACGTGGCTGAAGGCACACGTGTGTGATTTATGTAGGTACTGCAAAAAATGACCACACGGGAACAGTTTTAAAACGCCACACATTCGTGATTTTAGGCAGGAGAGACATTCTGAATTTAACATTGGGGCGGATGGAGCAGTTGAGGGGACCACCTGCCGCTTGAGGCAGCGCTAACAAAAAAACGTAAATCGTGGGGCTTTGAAAGTCAAACCATCTGAACCGGCACAAATTTCTCTACGTTTTTATGTAAAAATGGTGTGCGAGAAGTTAAACGTGTGGGCGTGAGGAGGACTCAAACACAAAAATTTGTGTGAAGAGAAGAGAGGCTGAAAGTTAGAGTGCGTGATGTCATCACTGACATCACGCACTCTAGCCAATGCAATACACACCCATTATAAAGTTTGAAACGTCTGAAAAAGAGCATAAAACGTAAATCGCGGTTTCGGAAAAAATGTGATATCGGTTGAAATGCCAATCGGAACCAATAAAGTTTAATCTCTCGTGACCCGTTTAAACTTTCAACCGCATCTCTACGTCAAAGCACGACGACACTGTAGAGGCTCCGAATTTGGAGCGTTTTCGTCTTTTTGTGTGTCAGTGAGTGTTTGTGATGTCACATATCCCAGAATGATACATCAAAGGTACAATGTGCCTTTGATGTCAAATATTGCCTGTATCCAGAAAGACACATCAACTATTTCAAAAGAGTCATCAAGAGAACTTCAACTGCAAGAGAAACATTGTACAACTTTTATGCATCACAGACAGAGATGACTTCTGACCATAAAGATACAGTCATACAGGTATTAGAGGCAGAGCCCACCGGTAGTGATGACACAGACCAGAGAGGCGTACAGGAAGGCGTCCAGTCACTAGAAACATCACAGACAGAGATGACTTCTGACCATAAAGATACAGTCGTCCAGGTATTAGAGGCAGAGCCCACCGGTAGTGATGACACAGACCAGAGAGGCGTAGAGGAAGGCGTCCAGTCACTAGAAACATCACAGACAGAGATGACTTCTGACCATAAAGATACAGTCATCCAGGTATTAGAGGCAGAGCCCACCGGATGTGAGGAGCAAGGGACAATGACAGAAATCGTGATCACCCAACACAACTGTGAAGTCAACACATTTGTCATGAAACTGGCGATAGACGTGGTAAAAGAGTGTAAGCCACCAGTTCACCGCAGCATTAGGTCGTGGTTGGAGCAAATCAGCCGTCTCAGCTACCGGACCATGGAGGAACTCAACATCCCTGAAAAATTTGACATCAACTATCAGCATACTGGAAAAATATGTAAGGCTGTGATGGAAGATCTGAGGAAACAGTATGACAAAGACAACCTGGAGAATGCAATAGAGACAGAGGACACAGATGTGGAAAAGGCTGTCGCTCAGTGTATGAAAACACACGTCGAGCGGTACCTTGCTAATAGTGCCAAGATGAGAAAGTGGAAGCGCGTGTGGGATTATGTGGTAGATGTCTGTTTATGCATACAAATTGTTATTGGATGTACACATATCATTTTGGTCATTTGGAGCTTCACAGGGTGAACTCACCAACAATGTAGGGTCACCTGGTTGATCAGGACAAACAGGGTTTACTCCGGGTGCTCCAGACATGGCTTATACCGTTTTTCTGCTCCCTGCGCTTCACTCCCGATCTGCAACCTCTTCTCCTCCTCCGTAGCTCCTTGGGGATCGCCGGCCTCACCTTGCCGAGGAGGGGTGTGTGGCGCAGGGCGAACAGCTGATTCCGGGTTTAAACAATAGAGCCGTGGTTGAGTGTGTTTCCTACAGCCATACCAAAAAGTTCCGTAAACAGCAAGTCAAACAGTCAAACAGTAGTAAGATAGAAGACGTAACTACGGCGTATGGTTAAGAATTTATTTTAGAGTCACGGAAGATGAGTATAGAGTCAGCACTGAGGCTTCGACCCGTCCACTTTAAGAGTTGGAGAGACGAAGCCCCGAACTAAGGAAATCATAAGTTTTTATACATCTTGACTCCTCCTGGCGCCAGGGACTGCGACCCTGAGTGTTTTCAGTGTCTTGCTATGTGTAGCCAACCGGCTCTAGCTGGACCCGAGCGAGTGTTAAAATCAGCATTTCGAATCACGCCGCTTCAGGAAGAGTGACACAAGCTCCAAAGCATCGGTATCATTTGCCCATCACTACTGTTGTCAGAACGTGACCAGTCTGTGCCGAGGACCCTGTGTGCCAGCTTAATCTGCTTTCAGAGACCCTTTCTGAAGTTGTCTAAAGTTTTCCTCATTTTGACCCTGCCTGTATGACCACGATTCTGGTTTTGTCTTTGTTTATGGACTACTATTCTGCTTTTTGGATCACAGACTTTAGAATTGTTTTGCTTAGAAATGGTGGACTGAATAAAGGTTATTGCTACCATACACTATCGTGCAGTTGGTTCCTGTACTGACCATTACAGTAACATGTGAAAACGCAGACCAGGGAAACGTACCAACAAGACAGATACCAGAAGAACACGGATCATAACAATGGCAGGAAACTTGGATCACTTGAGCCTTTCTATCCAACCACTCAGCCAGGTGCCTATGTGAATTGAGCATGTTATCCAGCCCTCTCTTCAACATTATAAAGTCACTCTCCCGTCCAGAACTGAATACATGCAGTTTGGGTTTTGGTATGAGTCAGAGACGACAGGAAAAAGAGAGAAGAGAGCGATTTTGTTCAGTGAAGGGAAAAGAGTCACGAGGGATAAAAACTGAAAAAAACAACCTTTGGGATGCTGTAAACTTATTTTTCTGGTTTCATGGACGATTTTCTTTAACTTTTTCACGGTCTCCATGCCGAGGGTTGTATGTTATTAAGTTGAATGGGACTTGGTGCGGCAATTGTTTCTCTTCCTGTTCTGTTAAATCAGTGTTTACTTGTAAACGGTTGGATTTATTAGTTTGCAATCAAGCTACGGTAGAAATGTTAAGCTGTGAATTGTGCACGTTGCTGTGAAACTGAAGCAGAAGCTACGTGTAATGAGCTAAAATGGCGTCGTCTGTGTAGTAATCTGATTACGGTCTGTGTTTTAGCGGTAAATTCCTCAAGTTTGATTAAGCTAAATAGCAGAAGGTGATTACATTATTTTGATGTATATTGCACTGTTAATAACAGGCCAGTTTTCCGGGTTGAGGTCAGCGTCACATTTCCACGCTGTGAACCGAGGGACCAAGATGGCGAGCCACCCATAGAAGGAATCACGTTTTCAGTGAACTGTTTCTACTTGCACCTCACAGACAAGAACGTTGCTGTGTGTCGCTGGGAAAGTGGTAGGACCGAGATATAAGTTTCCACCGATTACTGCAACTGCAGCTTGGACAATTTTGGACTGTATAAAAGCCCTGACTAAAGGACCATTTGTTGTGTTTTGTTGTGAAACCTGAATTTTCCAATGTGATCTGAACTGGAGATTTAAATTAGTTTATTGTTGTATTGAAATATTAGTAATGCTGTTGTAGTATTACTGTGAAACGTGCTTTGTTTCTGGTTGAGATAACCAACTAGTAGGACTAAGTTTTAGAGAGATAAATAGGAGAAATAAAAATAAAATAGTTTAGAGATATACCAAAATAGGTTAAACAAAAGTGTTAACTCAAAAGGGTCTAACAGTGAGTATATGTGTATGTGTGTGAAGTGTGTTGGTACCAAATGTATGGTTTTCTTTTCTTTTACCAACTGTCTATAAACAAGCCAGCATTTACATTTACCTCCTGGTCTGTGGTCTGTTACTGCCTAGTTAATTTATAAACTGCTCCTCTGAACCTAGTCTCTGGCTGTATAGAGCTGTTTAGACTCACAGGTGCCAACATGAAAGCATGGATCCATCCTGCCTTGTATCAACGGTTCAGGCTGGTGGTGGTGGTGTAATGGTGTGGGGAATATTTTCTTGGCACTCTTTGGGCCCCTTGGTACCAATTGAGCATCGTTGCAACGCTACAGCCTACCTGAGTATTGTTGCTGACCATTTCCATCCCTTTATGACCACAATGTACCCAACTTCTGATGGCTACTTTCAGCAGGATAATGCGCCATGTCATAAAGCTGGAATCATCTCAGACTGGTTTCTTGAACATGACAATGAGTTCACTGTACTCAAATGGCCTCCACAGTCACCAGATCTCAATCCAATAGAGCATATTTGGGATGTGGTGGAACGGGAGATTCGCATTTTGGATGTGCAGCCGACAAATCTGCGCCAACTGTGTGATGCCATCATGTCAATATGGACCAAACTCTCTGAGGAATGCTTCCAGCACCTTGTTGAATCTATGCCACGAAGAATTGAGGCAGTTCTGAAGGCAAAAGGGGGTCCAACCCGTTACTAGCATGGTGTACCTAATAAAGTGGCCGGTGAGTGTATATTTATCTTATGTATTACAACTGTGACATTTTGCTTTATGTCCTGTTTCATTGCAGAACGTCAGCAAGAGACAAAAAGAAAGCACTAGTGAGACTTTCCAAGTTCAGACAAAAGATTTACAATGACCCAGAACTGCTGGAAGAGTACAGAAGGAAGGAAAGAGAGAGGTTAGGGATGGGCTATTTATAGCCTATTATAGTATTATTAGCCTAATATATTCTATAGCGGTAGTTCTCAACATAGGGTCTGGGGACCACCAGAGGTCCTTCAGGGAGTTCCTGGGGGTCCCCATGAAATGTTTGTAATTAATGTACAGAATACCCTCATCTACATACAGTGTCTATAGGAAGTCAGTATACTTACATTGTAAGGAAGTCCACATGCATGCATGCATGCACACACACACACACACAGTGTTAGTCAGTCTCTTATATCCAGTAGGTCTGAAGTACTCCAAAATTTGTCCCATGTTTTGAGACACTCATTTCATGTCATGCTTCCTTTCCATTTCCAGATATCAAAAACGAAAGCAAAATGGCCTACTTAAAAAAACTCTGACAAAAAACAACATGAAAAAAAGAAAAAGCAGTGGCGGGAAGGAAAGTGAGTGAGTGAGGAAAGCAAATGCAATCATTCCAAATCTTCCAGAAGCTTCCCCAAGAGACCAGCCTCAAAATGTAGATGACTATTCCCAAACTTCATCTCCTAAAACATCTTCCCCAAAGGAATTACAAAAAACCAAGACAGAAAAAGAAGACAAGAAGAAGAAGAGACAGAGGAAAACAATACTAAAACTGAGGTCAAAATTATGCACCACAGAAGAGAGTCTTGTGGAAAGGACAAAAGAGATGGACAAACTCAAAAAAAGACAAAAGATTGGAGATGGTGGCCAAGAGGAAACAGGTAACCATCAACATGAGAGGCAGAGATGCCCAGAGGGAAATAAAAAAGTGCCGTCATCAGCGAACATACAACATTGTTAGTAGCAGCCAGAGGAGACTTATGAGCACTCTTGTAAGCAGTTTCCTTCACCGAGATTGATGTATCCACTGTGATAAATGGGAAAACAGGAGAAATTCGGAAAAAGGGAAAGACATTCTGGAGGAGAGCCCTTACGGACACAATGGCCAATCTTCATAAAATGTTTTTGTCCAAAAATCCAAGGCTCAGTTCTTCGAACTCAAGCCTTTTTGGATTGGTCATAGAAGAGTCTCTGATAGAGAAACATGTGCTTGCAAAACACATGAAAACTTTGGCCTGATAACAAAGACGCTACATCAGCTTGGGGTTATTGAAACATCATCTCCAAGGGACGCTGTCCTGGCCAGTGTCTGTAGTGAGGATAACTTGTCTTGCATGTATAGGAGATGCAGCAAATGCAAAAGTTGCTGCATCTCATTGACAATAATAATGATTAGCTGTTAAGTTTACAATAATTTTAATCATTGTGAAATTGCTAAGTTGTAGACTAACATAGGTTAGTGGTTACGTACGCTAGCGCCAAACAGTGCTGTCTCCACATCACCAGAGCTCCACGGCGTACTACCTGATGACCCTGTCTCTCCTCCGTTAGACTTAAAAACACTTTATCAGCAGTCACATGACAGAAACTGATTTCCTTTTGAAATATGTTCATTTGACATTTGCATCCCAGGAGTATTTAATATCAGTATTTGTAGTGTCAAATGAATTTTCAGTGCGTTTACTGACAGAAATGTGCAGATACAGTCATCATAAAGACAAGGCAAAGCTATGATGCAAACGATAGTGTTCAAGCAACCGTGCCCTTTTATCAAAGACAACAGCACGGAGTTTGCATCTCCAAGCCATTACAAAACTGGGCACCAAACGCCCCTTGACCTTTTCGCTGCTATGCCCAATAAATATCTATGAAAGCTTGTTCAGCATCAACATACCAGACTCCAGATGCCTTATATCAGCCAGCTGCTTCAATTTCAGCCTTAAGTGTGACAAAAAAGTTTTTCACATGAAATAACGCACTCATTGTCAAAGATTCACATTCATGTTGCCACACTACAATAACCGCAGAAACGTACTTGCTGAAAACGTGACACAAAAAGACGACAAATAACTTACCAGATTAGCATCAACGTAAGGCAGCACAGCGGCAACCGACAACTGCGTGCCCCTCCAGACGTAAATCAATTACTTCAAAAGATATCCAAGTTTTTTCGACCTGCAAACGTATGTCAGCATCTCTCATCCGATGCGAGAAGCAGGGCGGACTTGGCGAAGAGCACCCTGTCACATCTTATTCAAGTCATTCAATGAAATAACAAAGATGTCAACTGACAACTGACAACTCAGACAATTAGAGGTGAAATAGGTATTTCTGAAGCAACACAACTCATTTACTTTGAGAAGCTTTTATTGTTTGGTCGAACAGCGGTGGAGACGATCATCAGACCAAACGATGCAGCTGTTAATTACAGAGACATATCCGAGGAGCTCAACATACAGTCTCCTCTTCAATCATTTATTCATGTGTTCACAAATCTAACAAGAAAAACTGATCACGATGACAGAAAACCTGGAGGCATTGACAACTGGTACAAACATGGAGGGTTGTGTCCATGGCTACCAGAGTTCCCGTGATCATGAATGCGACACGGTCCCTTCAGGCATCTTCAGGCATGTTCAGACCAACACACTGTTTAAAAATGCTCCAACAGGGAAACAGATTGTCATAGAATTTTGAGGGCATGGACTCGCCACTGATTCTAGTTGCTGATTGCGGACACCGATATCTCAAGGCAGTTTCAGATGTTGACTCCCAATTAACTGACGTGTTCTTTTTCAAACATTCGTCTGAATACATTAACATTCTTTCCTGTGTGTGACGCTGATGTTTCAGAATTGGTACAACCCTAAATTAAAACAATAAAATCATCAAATAATACTGTTAAACATGGGACTTTAAAACAGACTAAACAAACACTTGTGTCTTACATTCACAGCGTGATCATGTAAAAACCAAACCCAGAGACGGAGGAGAGTGGAGGACAGAGGACGATCATCTCTCTGGAGTCTCCACCGGGGAAAACACCCAAGACGAGAATTTGCATGATGATATTTACAAGTTGCTGAAGAGTTCGTTCCTCTTGCTCCAGTCCATGGGCGGGGCTTTCTTGGCGGCTCGTTTCTGATGGGCTCTTTCTTTGGCCTGAGCCAGCGACATACCCAGACCCAGGCCGTCAGCTGCTTGGGCCGGGGCCGGCTCCAGCTCCGGGGCCCTCTCGACCTGGAGACACACAGATTTCATGTTATTCTGGCTCTGGTCTTGCACCGCTAGAACTATGGAGGTAGGTTCTGGATGCAGGCGTTAGAACTCTTGCTTTTCCCCCCATTTCTATAGACAATAGAATGCATGGAGGTGGGGAGACGTGGAGATTCCCCGCAAAGAAAACAGCATTGACAAAAATGACGTGTCAACACTTTGTCAGAACAGAGGCTGAACAATATGAATCTCCTGATGGATGACTGTGTTGACTTTGGACTTGATAAAACACAGCGGACCAACCCCAGCAGATGATATGGCACCCCAAATATCACAGACTGCGGAAACTTCACACTGGATGTAAAACATTTCCTTCAAATATAGTGTCCACTGTCCACCGTTTCAACAATCCACTCAAAGTCTGTTGTACGGATCGAGCGGTGCAAATTTTATTCTACAAACAGTGATTATTCCAAAGCGCTGTAGTTCCTGTATAGAAAACTAAACATGACAAGACACAGAAAGAAAACCGTATGGCTCCCAACTAGTCTTGCATCCAATGAAAGCCAGAACAGAGAGCGCATTCCAAGCAACCAAAAAAATTGAAGCAGAAAAGAAGTGGAATTGTCAAATAGTCAAAAGAAAGAAAGAAAAATCTAAATAAACTAAATTAAATAGAACTAATCTTGCCTCATACACTTGACTTGAAACACCTTGGATGATGTGCCCCTTCACTCTGGGCCCTCCATTTCCAAATGAAACGCTGCATGTACTTTCATCTAAAACAAGGCCTTTGGACCACTGAGCAACAGTCCAGTACTTTCAGACAGACCCCTCTGACGTTGTCTCTGGGTCAGGAGTGGCTTGATGTTACGAACACGACTGTGAAGCTCTCCCAAGTTCTTGAATCGACTTTTCTTGACATGCCCTTGCCTTGCGTTGTCTTGGTTTTCTTACTTTACCAGTCCAGTCAAATTTCCTTTAATATGCTTGTACATATTCATCCAGCCTCTCCTGCAGTGTGCTTCTGTGGCTTCCCTCCTCGTGGAGGAATAGTTTACTCAAAATGAAATATTCTAATACTTTAAGTTTTTTTTATTTTTAAGCTGTGGGCCATTATTATCAAAATTAAGAGTTATAAGAGTTACAATTTAATTCAATGAATCTAGAATATATTCAGTTATCACTTTCTTAAATAAAATGATGGTAAATATTGTGAAATATATTTTCACCATATTCCACTTTTTCAGGATGCTCTTGTAGAAAGGGAGGAGAATGCTAATGGCAGGTTCATACCCACAGTCTACATCTGCCAGACTAGTCAGACTAGTCTATGATTTTCAATGACATGTCAAACTGCTTCCATGATTCTATCTCTGGCCAGAATCAGGATTGATATAATTTTGAGCAAATTTAATAATTAGAATGTTTTTTTCTCAAGATATCCACTTTATTCTTGAAATGTGTCAGCACATCGGTCAACAGAGTGATCCAGAAGGGAGACTCAGTCCTGCGGGTGGAGTTGGACCATGTGTGTGAAAACTCCTCTCGCCTCATCTAAATGCAGCCATGTCTACTGTTCAGACAGTGAACAAGCACAGACACATTGAATGGACGTACCTCCGGAGCAGGGGAGCTGGCGACTGCAGCTGGTATGGAGGTGTCGGAGGAGGCGCTGGTGACAGACGAGCTCGCCGACACTTTGGCCTTCATCTCTGCTGATGCCTGTTTGAATGCACACACACACACACACACACCAAACAAGCTGATCATGTGTAGCATGAACAAGCTTTGTTGTACACTTGATTTTTCTTATGAGCTGCTCCCATAAAAAGACAGAACCGGCAACATGTTCATCAGCTCTGCCCACTGGCCCCTATAAAGCACTTTATAAACCACATGTGTGTTTTAATGGAAGATAATACTGACAGGGTGGATGTTTTGGATTTTTGCCAACAGAGAGGACTGGATCAGTCCTCAAAGAACCTGGGATTCCAGGAAATAGTCACTGACTTTGTACTAAGCATACTGGAAAACTGACTTGATATTTCATGAGTCCTACATTCAAATTTCAGAGACAAAAACCTCAAAACAAAACTACCTGCACAACTTTATTCGACCATGTGAGAGAGAAAAAAAAAAGTATATATTTTTTGCAAATTAGGGTGACCTGACCTGAAGTGTCCAGCAGAGGTCAGGTTCTCATCACTCACTAATTAAAGCCGAGGATGGAAAACTGGTTGGAATATTAAAAACAAGCGCTCCAGCTCACGTTCCCACTGTCAGACTGTGCGAGTGCGTTTCTCTCAGCCATTCACTTCGGATCGGAATCCAAACTGGCGCCTGATTCATGAACAGCTGCTCCTTTAAAAACAAACTCATAACACAAGAGCCCTGTGGTTATGTTTCCTCGAGGCCTGAAGAGGCACTCTTAACCACAACAGCTGCTTTTTTCATGCAGGCTCTTCTCTTTCAATGGCTCTTTTTTGATATTTTTGATTTGGAAAATAGAACCAGAGAAGCTGCTTGCAACAACCCTGTCACGTGAGCTCTTTGTGCAAACTAAACAGTAGAAGCACAAGTTATTTAGATCACAGTTTTGCTTTTTTTAATTTTTGGTTTTTTTAGCTCAGTTCTCCTCGACTTAATCAGCTGCAGGAATGTTTCTGAGCTTCTGCAAACGTGGCTAAATCAGACCACTTCTATGCCATCTCAATAAAACTGAGTGAGTACATACACACATGAGCACAGACACACACACACATACTTTAGGTCAGAGGTTGTCATACGCATCTATGCCGAGCGCTGTGTTATGCAATTGTTGGTGAATGAGTGATTGTTCCGGTGGAGTGGAATCTGGCCGTGTGTGTGTGTGAGAACTGTGCTCGTTAGTCAGCTCATTAGCATAATCCCCAACAGGCCTTGAGAGTTAAAGCCACTTCAATCCCATGATCCTCCAGGACACAGAAGGGAAAGGGAGAGAGAGAGAGAGAAACATCGTGTTGAAATCTTGTTGCCATGGTGAAGGGTCAGCCACAATGTCACCAGAGGGGCCAATCCACTTTTCCCATGTTGTCAGTGTGTGTGTGGAGAGCAGAGGGGGAGGGGAGTGTTTACTTTTGATAAACTCTCACTGCTGTGCCTGTGGAGCGTCACATCAACACAGCGAACGCACGCCGACCACAAATTAAAAGGGGACTGCAGATTAACTGCAGTGGGTGTCTGTTACAAACTGAGGGCATTTACACGAGTGTTTACGGTGTGGTGAAGGTCTCACAAAAGGCGCTAATGAGTTGCATCATGGGAAATGTAGGATTCACTGTCTCTGCCCCCACGCTGAGGACTTAAAGACAGGCTACAGAGGCCTGTGCTGCTGTGAAGGCAACCCTGTCCCTCCCAAACCCCCTGATGGGATGAGAGTGGAATTCTAAATTGCTACACTGCCCCTTTAAAACCAGTGCATAATATTCAGTCATTATTATCTGGCTGCATGTGAAACAATTTCTCTCACAGTTATGCAGGGTATTTTCTCTTGAATGGGGAGCAACCTGCAGTCATTTAAACTTCAAAAATATTTACACGTGGGAAAAAAATAAAATGATTGTACGATTTCAACTTAGATTTGCAAAGACTCTCTTCGAAAAGAAAAGCAGTTGAAAGACCATAAAGTTGGTGCCATATTTACAGAAGTGTTTAGGTTGTCCTAACTTTAACTAAAATAATAATTTGGTGATTTACTCTCGTTTTAGTGTTAATCTTGAAAGAAGCACGACTGCTCTTTTGTAAATCTCTTAACAACCTTAACATTATTAAGGACCAGGCTACATCACTGTGACTATCTCTGCAGCAGCACTACACCATCACATCATGGAGACGCAGGGTTTGCACCACACAGCAGCAACAACCCTGGATGCAATTGAAATTGTTTATGTCCTTTTTCATTTTATTTTGAACACTTGTGTTAAGTGCATGTATGTGGATTAATGTGCCATACATGTTGCCATGTTGCATATTTTTTCAGCATTGGAACCAAATTAACTATTTTGATAGTGATTTACTGTAAAATCTCTGTTTTTCACTGAAGCGAAAACCTGCAGCGTTTAACAGTCCAGGCCTGACAGGAAAAACACGAAGACGCTGTCCTCAAGTCCTAATCTGCTGCCAGGAGTTTTCAGAGAGGATCAGTGGGGCTTTTCCAGGCTGCTATGAGTAAGAGAGCATGTGTGTGTGTGTGTGTGTGTGTGTGTGTGTGTGTGTTTGTGTGCGCACGCGTGCTCACCTCCTCCTCTTCTGATGCTCTCTCTGACACTGGCTCAGGGAGAGGTCCTACAGTGGGTAGAGAAGACATCAGCGTGAATTTACTCACATTTACACTCATGATACTATCAGTCATCAACTCCTTTGTAATCGTTTTGATGGTAGTGTGTTTGTGAGTTACCGGTGACGTGTTCCTCACTGGGCTGCACGTTGCACCTGTCGAAGTACTTTTCTGTCTCAGCATCCACTACCAGCAGCCTGGTCTCGTCTCCTCCGGCCTTGATGGCTGCAACTACCTCCGAATGCTGCATCCCAATCATTGACACGCCGTTTACCTGGTGGTGGTTAAGTGTTTGTGACATTATAAAACAGTTTCCCTTAAGATTTCACGCCAAACTAAACAAATAAACTTTCTTTAATATAGTTATATATAGCAAATCTCAACTGTTGTGCAATGCAAAAATACCTTAATAATTAACTCGTCAGTTAAAAAACAGCTTGAGATAAATCCACGGTGTATCTAATGTCTTAGTCATGTTTTATTGTATGTCAAGATGAACAAAATTATAGATGTGACAGGTATTAACCATAGTGCTAAAAAGTTAAGTTTAAGGTTAAGGAAGTTAAGGTTGTCGCCATACAAGATGTTCGCTGACCACATTTTCCTTGCTTGGGTTTCAGCTGATTTCCACACCACTGCACTAAAAACCACGTTTTAACAGCTGTATACAGATGTGATCTGAATGCCGTCATTTTTGCACGTCATGGCTGAGGTTAAACCCTTTGTAAAACAGAAACAAGTACATTGATGCCATAGAATCTTTGAGCAGCGAGAGAAGAATGGATTCCCAGGGGAGAGCTGCTGTTCCACGTGGGTGTAAAACTAGCACCAGTAGTATTTCAGGCATCTTCAGCATACTGAATACTGGATGGACCTGGAGCAAGTCCTCCCTGCCTTCATAGCCTCCCACCCTGATTAACTCTGGCAGCAGTAAGACTCCTTAATGCAAAACTGTCATCAATGTTTACTGCATAAATCCATGTGTTCCTTCATAGTTCTGATGTATTCAATGTGGGAAATAATGAAAGTAAAGAAACACCACTGAACTGTACTGTATATGTAATATGAGTTCATGACTTTACCCACAGTTAAATTTATCATACCATATGTTAACATATGTTCTGCTGTAGTGAGCTGTTGTATAGTAGATACAGGAGAAGAGAGCTGCTGCCAGCTGTCAGTCACAGCTGAACCCTGAAGGTGGAGACGGACCCGCCCAGCACCGACAGCGTGGGCCTGCTCAGACAGGACGCTCTGCTGCTGCCGGTTCACTGCTGTGCGAAACCATGGCGTTTTTCTGGATTAGATAGGGAAACCAGTTCGACCTGATCATTCATTGAGAGGAAAATCCCTCCAGCTGTCCTCCAGCGCAATGACGGACCTGTTCTACAGCACACCTTTACAAATAACAAGCAGTGTAATAAAGTCCTGTTCAGCTGAAGATATTCAAGTCTTTTCTTTTCCTCAAAGATTAAACATTAGACGCTACACCTAAACACAAGTCACTTTTTCCTCACTCAATCAACTCCTCCTATGCTGTGGCTGCTTATAGCACAAAAAAATGAAAGATGTGTGCTTTCAGGGCAGCAGGGTGGATAGCACTGTCACCTCACATCATGACTGTTCTCAGATCTAACCCCGTTTATGTGTGGAGTTTGCATGTTCCCCCTGTGCCTGTGTGGGTTTGCTCCTGGTACTACAGCTTCTTCTCACTCCACCAAAAACATGCAGGTCAGGTTGACTGACTCTAAATTATCTGTAGGCGCGACTGTGAGAGTGAATGGGTGTTTGTCTCTATGTGTCAGCCCTGTGACAGACTGGTGACCTGTCCGAGGTACACCCCGACCTCCCCCAATGTCAGCTGGGATTGGCTCCAGCACCCCATGACCCTGCACAGATAAGCGGTATGGAAAATGGATGGATGGATGTGCTTTCATTGGTGGAGAAATTACTGTATCTCTGATCCTTCACATAGAGAACAGCAGGGTAAGCGAGTTCTCATGATGTGTAAAGACAAAAGTAAGGAATGACCAGTGATGGTGTTTGGTAATACTGTTATTATAGGATGTGTGATTTCCAAACACACTCCCAAATTTGGAATTAATCAAGCAGCCAGGGAGATAAGTCACTCAGGAATTCCTGTGGGAGAAAGAGCTGAGGTGGGAATACCATCAGGAATCTCCCAGTTTCACCAGCTCCCACGCCAGCGGGGAACGTCAACAGGTGGTACGGACCGCTGCGCTCCGTTCCTCTCGAGTGACCCCCTGACCTTGACGGAGGATTCATCGCATTCTCGGCATTCTGTTTCCCCGAGTGAAAGCCCGTACCGCAACGCGAACGCCGCCGTGGTATCGCTTCGCCGACGCCGTCCCTCCTCCCCTCGTCTGCCCTGCACGCGAGAGGCCCTGCAGACTGTTTGAGCAGCCTGTGATTCAGCCCACAGACACGGTAAGTGGATTAACTCCCAAAGGCTTGGTCATCACACACACACACACACACACCACACCAGACACATCCAGGAGTACATGTGCACACGTGCACGTTACAGTGACATACTCCCTCCACCCGTTAATGCTTCTTTGGGTTTCGGTTTGTCCGGTGCCTGATAAACATGCAAACTAAATAAAACACACACTCAGTGTTCTCATACCGTCTCGAGGGACTGTAATGCATTTGACTGGACGGGCGTGCGCACCTGGATGATCTTGTCCTGCGGTCGGAGGCCGGCTCTCTGTGCTGGAGAGTCCTCATCCACGGCTCTGATGAACTGGCCCGGTTTGGACTTCTCGCTGTGCAGGTTGAAGCCATAGCCGGTGGCACCCTTCTTCAGGTGGCAGAGACGAGGCCGCGGGCCGTCCCTCTCCTCCTGCGCGCACACACAAACGAACAGGACAGAATCAGTGTGACATCAAAGCAAAATTAGAACTTTGTGTAAAAATGATAATAATAATCATCTTGATCAACAATTAAGAATTATGACCTGTTGTCCCGCTTGAGGCAACTTCGTCATTTGATTTAATTTTAATGTACCACATGTCAAATAACACTCATTTAAATAAAGACATAAAGTCATTGAACTCACTCTTACTAAAGTAAAAATATGGTGGACAACCTGTCTGGTATGTCTTCCCTTCAACTTTTATATTAATATTTTTGATTCATTATTTTATGATTTGCATCATTCCTTACCTTCCTTCTATTGTTGTCTTTTTCCTGGCAGAGACTGGCTATAATGAAGAAAAACCACCACTGACCCCACCCTTTTAGCTTATATGTTTAGAATATTTGTCGCTAGCTAATGGTTTGTTGCAACACAGCAAATAATCAGTGCCACTGCTTGATAGTAAATATCAGGACTGAAAGAGAAAATATGGATTCTAATATGCAGACATGGGACTTTTCAGAAAACAAACCATCCTAACACGTTTTCTTGCAGAGAGCGAATCAAGAGCGGGTCGAACAGCTGGAAATCAAAAGTTTATTCTCCTGTCTTAACGGCTTTCAAGTGGTAATTTGAAATTCATTTACAGCTGAGTGCCGTTAATCTTCAGCTTTCTCCAACGCAGTCCACCTCCACAGAAAGCTTACGTCAATATGACTCTGCACATCCAAACAGTCATTACAGGTCTGTTCTATGCACGTCATGTCGCTTCCCTGTTTACATACTGCACAGGCACTGCTTCAGCTACAACATATGAGGTCATAAACACGTTCACCCACATGACGGGACAGGTTGCCTGTATGAAGCAGTAGCGTCTCTGCTCGGTGCCCTCGAGCGTGGGTGAAGGGCCCCGGTGTTCATTTAACCATTTCACATGCCGTCGCACGTGCGGCTGCAGCGGCCACGTCGGGAGACCACTGTTGCATCAGGGGTTAACAGGTCAGCTTCACAAAGGTGCTGTCATTTTCCATTGCTACAATTGTTAAAGGGTTCCTAGTGGCTTGGCTGCCAACTGCCCTTTAGACACGCGCAGTGAAGATAACTGGTCTCTTTCACAATCTTGTCCTGAACTGTGGACATTGGACATTGGATGGCTTAGCTGTAGGGGATGTGTTGCAAGTAGCTATGGAAGCCCATTTCTGCCATAAAAATAAATACAAAAAAAAAAAACTATAGATGAAATATCTATTACAAAGTAATACATTTACAGTATAATGTGAATTTCATTATAATTATTATAATGTATTTGAGCTCATATTTTATATAAGATTATGACTTACTAAGTCCTAAATGTGAAAGATGTCTAAATTTTGACTCAGATGTAGTGTTCCATAGTGTTAAAATGTCATCATTTCATCATCTTGTTTATTATTAGTTTAACTGTGACTTAATAATTCAAACTTTGAACTTGCTGAAACTTAATGTTTCCATTTTTTTCTTTCCCTAGCAGAAATTTGCTTATATATCTGTGTGAGAGAGAAAAAAAACTTCCCTCTGAAGCCCTTTACAGCCAACAAGTGCAGTAAGTTCTGATAAAATATGTCCCCCACCCACCTGTTGCACCTGCTTCACCTAATAAAACCCCAGCCATCTCTGAAAGCTCCTCAGGTATCAGCAGCTATCTGTCAATGATTCTCAGCCGAGTGAGCGTTCCAGATCAGAGGCTGCAGCCTCAGCGTTGGCCCTGCCGAGTGGTGAAATCAGGGTGGTTGATGATTGCAGAAACGTCCTGGGTGAGGTGTCGTGATCTCGAGAGGACGTAGATGAGGCGGTTGTCGGGTGGAACCCTCGGACGGACTCTTGTCGAGCTCGTTTCAAGAAACAGCGAGCAGCTTTGATAATGCTGTCAACCGCAGAACAGACACCATAATGAAGCCTTTTGCAACTTAAAAGCCATACGTAGTTCTCAAGTGATGGTGGAGCCCAAAAAAGAGCCAAAAAGGAGTGAATGTTCACCTTCCATTTACAAGGTGAATTCTGTTGTTGCCCTGTGTCTCTGCTGACAGCTGCCTAGTAGCACTTTGAACTTTACAAGATGAAAATGTGTCATCATTGTGGTCGCACTGGGCCCCAAAATATCAACCAATGAAGCTCCAAGGATAAACGTCTGGTGTTTCCACACCTCCAACAAGTTCTTCACTATGATCTGAGCCTGTCATGTCAGGTGAACAGGCATCATAATCCATTTACTGCACGGCACGGCAGCAGCGAGTCAGCAGGTGGCACAGGAAGTGGCCGTGTTGTTACATACAATATGAAGAACACTTCCACTCCCATCTCCATCATTCTCTATATTCCACCACCAGCCTTCAAGTCTATATCTCTGCTGCTGATCAAGTTTCATTCTCTCCCCACAGGACAAAGTCTGTTGTTTTGGTTAAGTAGGGCTTAGTGACAGCAGCCAGCAGGGAGGTGGAGGAGGGAGAAAGTGAGAAGTGCTCATGAAGGAAGGCAGGCTCCGTGGCCCTCTGATCAGATTCAAAAGGGGTGACGATGTCTGCCTTGAAAGTGTACAATCCTGGAGTCATCATCATCTCATTTGCTCATGTGAAATAATCCTCCACAGACTTGTTTAATAAGCAGGCCAGCAGGTGTCTGTCTGTCTGTCTCTGCACTTCTGAGCCCGCTCAACCAATCCCGCCACAGTCAGGAGGAAAGTACGCAGAAACGAAGAAAAGAGAGTCCTGTTTCGAGCAGCAGCTTCACAATACGTGCAACGTAAGTGACATTTGAGCGCTTTTTGATTTTCGGTACACACACAGGAAAACCGCTGCATCAGCGGAGCCACGCGCAGCAAAGTGTGGGCGGAGTCTCTTCAGCGTGCTGCTGCCACAGCAACCCTCTCCTGAGGGCAAGAGCCAGTGAGGACGTGTTGAAATACGCCTACGGCACATGTGACATGTGACTGACCAGCAGTAAATATGATGATCCCTGCACATCTCAAAAGATCAGAACATGGTGAACAAGTTAAATATTTCCCATCAGTTCTTTAAGTGACTCTAAGTTTCGTTAAACTATGCAGTAATTCATGGTAAAGGACCAACCAGGCACTGAGACTGAGACACAGACCCCTCAGAAGTTGGACGTTTCTGTTACTGTAAGGCCTTTTTGGATTGATCTTTGGAAATATTTGACATCTAATTGAATCTACATCCAGGCGTCACCCTTCTACTGAACATGGAAGAGTACACATGTACGTTTCAGGGGCCAGAGTTGTCCTGACCTTGACTTCTTAGTGCTTGACATTTGAGAACAGGAACTTTTCACTCGCAGCCACTGACATGAAGCGTCACATACAGTCCAGAGGCGTCACTCACGCACAAGCCAGGCCTTGTTTTTAGCAGCAGACTGTCAAGTTAGATGCAGATCTCAAGTGTACCAGTTTATCAGAGAGACATTTGTCTAAACCAGAGGGACGGCACGGTCTGACTTTGTCTCTATGGCTGCATATCGAGCTTCTTTCATGTCATTTCCACTCAGCGAGCAATTGGTTAACTACTTTACCTAATAACCTCACAAGCATGTCATTGTTTCACATTTTCACTTGTATAACATAAATATATGGTTGGTTTTGCAATATTTCTACTTGGTCAAAAAAAGAAAAAGAAAACCTCTTAGCCCCCTGCACAGAAATATTATTGCTGGGAAAATCTACAAGAGAACAAGGGTAACAGTATGAGCTGACTGTGAGGATGTGCTCAAAGGTGGCATATGTCCACACTTCAATCCTCACCATCACTTGCAGTTTGTGTTTGGCCGTGACCTCTGACCTCCCTACTGAGGCAGGCTTGAAATGCAGAGGAGGGCCTGCAGCCTGGTGGAGACAAACAGAGAGCTGGCTGCAGGCTCAGCGTGCGACACATCTGGTTTGCAGTCTGCCACAAAACGCGCAGGATTTGCCTGGTTTTGGAGAGATGGCACCGGAGGCAGCGGGTGGCCACGGCTCACGTTCCCTGAGCTTGCTAAATATCAAAAGGTTAATGGTTTTACAGCTGGCTCTAACCCGGTATAATGACGACCGGCTTTGCTGGGAGGACCTTGAGCGGAGGGTGAAACACTGAACAGCGACTCTGTGGGCGACATTCTGCAGAGGGAAGGTTGCAACGTCCCAAACATGCTGTAAACGATCCAAAAACGTATTAAAAATGAGCTTTGGGTTTATCTTTAGCTTGCATGATCAACGTGAGCTACACAGAGCTACAGAGAGCTGCCACTGCGTTGTGCATTGTGGTTATCAGCAACCGGTGGAGGCAAAAGATCTTGCTTCAGCGCTATAGCAACCAGCTACCAGGACAGGAAGTGGTTTCTTCACAGGCTGTCTGTTCACAGAGGAACCTGCTGTGTGTTTGTGTGTGTACGTGCGACTGAAATGAGTTTTGGATTAAACACACTGCTTTTCAGTTGTACGTTACTTTTACATTTCATGTTCTGGCCACTTTGCTCCACTAGAACTTTTTTTATCCTTGTGTGTCAATTTGCACCAAAGAATAAATTCAGATGTGGAAAATCATCTGCGGGCCGCAGCTGATGGTTTTCTTAAACACAACGTCCTGAAAGTGCGGGGCAGCTCAGCCTGCAGAGGAAACGGGCTCGCAAAGCTGCAGAAAGGCAGCTGATTGGACCTTCCAGTGACATTATGTTTGTCCATTTTTTTCCTTTTGGTTAAACCCCCCAATGGCTTTGTCCAAAAATGTCAGATGAAGAAAAACAGTGAGATCCAAAAAAGCTGGGACCAGCACACCACGTGCCATTACTGCTTGATAGACTTCAGCGGTTAATCAATTATCACAGTCAATTCGATTTCTGCCTATCAGATGGAGGCGACTGATAAATCGACTAATATAATGCTAATATGTCAGCAGCTCTATGGCCTCTGATAAGTTCAATACATATGAGTCTCAGGTTGGTTGCTATAAAATGTCCAACTAATTGAAATAATAGTTCTTGTGAAAAAAACTAAACTCTATATATCTCTATATGAAGTCAAATCTAGTACTGGTTGATCTATGTCATCATATCAGCTCCACATAAACTATAAAATACTTATAGTTATGCGGGTGCAACACCTGCACTAAAGTGAATAAATTCTACAAGTGCAGCAGATTCAAGACGGTCTTTAATCCGTCAGTGTTATATGACAGCTGGAGCCTGCAGCCCTATTGAGCAACGTCGCAGTAATCTTGGTTTACAGCGCTCACTACTCCTGAATCAATAAAGTGACAGATTAATTGTTCTTTCCCAGGCTTATAGGAGCTGCGCAATAAGAGATGCAGTGAAACACTAAAAAGAAATGATCCTTCGGAAAGGTAAGAGTCGCCAACCGCTCCGAGCGTGGGGATCAAAGTCTCCGAGCCGATGTCTTCCCCGCACGAGTAACCAGGCGACAAACTAATTTCTCTCTGACACTGCAGTGCAATCGCGTTGCAGGGGTGAAACCAATTGAACACCCATTCATTTAAGACCCGATTACTTCATCATTGTGTGTGACATTTTCACACCTCCAGTCTGTGCAGAACAAATTGCCGTTTAACGCCGTGCATTCCCTCACTTCTCCGCGGCCCTGCTGACAGCGTGTTAAGTGAGGGCGGAGGTATTCGGGGTCAGCGCGGCCTCCTTGTCGAGGCGTGAGAGCCCTCTCTCCTCTCCTCCCCGGCCCACAAGTCTTTCTCCTTGTGCAAACACTGGCGACAAAGCCTCCTCTCTCCCTGCTGCCGCTGGGAGTCTCTATGGCGACCGACGGACCGCTCTCAGCGCGGTGGAGGACAGAGTCGCCGGAGGCCAGGATGTTACCATAACATGATGACACGCTCGCTCGGTTCACGTCTTCTCTCTCACATGAGAAAAATAGGACCATCGGGAGAATTAGTTATCCAAGTCTTTGTTCCGACTGTCATCAGAAGGATTTTGGTTCGTCTGGAGTGAGATAGGTGCAGGGACCAAGCCCTGAACTGCAAAACCTGCTGATGTTTAACCACTGCCAGGCCAGGATCAGTCAGTTTGCTCATCAGGGAGCTTGACAGCATCCAGGCCTGCCTGGGCTTTTGACTTAGTATTAGTGCTGAGCCAGGAAACCCACTGCTGCTGTGAGTCTGGTCGTGAACGCGACTTTAGACTTGACCGAATCAAGAAGAAGACAAGGATTCAAGCTGATGTTTCTTCTTAAGTGCAAATATGTGAAACACTCTCATGTCTTCATCATGTCTTCATGTCTTTGTTTTTAGTCGTTTTAGTTTATGGCTTTATCCTCTTTACAATGTTGTCCGTCTCCGTCTATGTTTGAAGCACTTTGGGCGCTGTGTAAATGAAATCACTTCCTTGCTTCTTTCCTTCATCTTGACATAGGTGTCTGAGGCAGTTGTGCTGGAGATGGTGGACAACCTCAACGTCTCCAAATATTCCAGTCGGATTATTTACAGAAGCGTCTGAAATCATGACCACCACCCCCCTACTGTGAATCTGTTTCTCCAGTGATCTTAATCTTGATTTCTCTCCACAAGGAGGAAACTACAGGCCTGATCTCATTTTTTATGGTGGGGATTGAAAGCGGCTTTAATGACGCACCATCTTAAAAGATAAGAAGAAGGAAGGCACCTGATGTTGGTGGGACTTTGTTCCAGTTAATGGCTTTATGAACAGAACAGAACCTATTACTTTGTTTATCCAACCAAAGTTTCCAAAGTCAAAGTCCGGAATTAAAAACACTTCCAGGTCTAACACAACAGAACCCCTCCGCAATGAGGCCACTCTGCACCGCTGTTACATAACGTTTAAATCAGGGCCCAGACTTTGCTCCGGCTGCAAACGGCACAGAGCCTGTAAAAAGTCTTCTGTTTACAACCCTTTCAAAGATTAATGTCATAGGAGTGTTTTATAACCGACAACAAGGTATTTCAGTTTTTAAAGAGGTGCAAAGCTCACCTGCAGATGTCGACACGCCTTCCTCCGCCACTAAATTCTATTTTTCTTCCTTTACGTCAATTCATATCTAAATATATGATCACACATACATACGTATCTAAAACCCCCACAGAGAATGTAATAGTGTGAAAACAGATGTCAGTTCGACAAAGCATCTGATCCGACAGGCCAAACAAGTGACTGACAGGCATTTGAGAAACAAAGGCTCTACTGAGTCGAAACGAGCGGAGGCCTGGAGCATTTCACTGCGCTGTGTCACCTCTCTGTCTCAGCTTACTGCCTCTCACTGGCTGTGGCAGTGGCCACTTAATAGGGGATCTCCTCTTGTGTGACCTATGCGGCTCACGGGCAAAGCTGGCCTCAGATCAGACTGGAAGAAACAATCCAGGGGCACTGCTGCTCTGTGAGATGATATGAGCATGGGAACTGCCAGAGATTTGACAACAGGATGATAAATGATAATGCTCAATAATTCTTTAAGCTTACTTTTTACATGATTTTTGCACTGATGTCATAAAATACCTCTGTTGACCAGCATGTTTTTGATTGGCCCCCAAAAGGGTATTATTTTTTCAACAAACTCTTTCTCAATCAAGAAACTGTTTATGGCTGAAATTTAATTTAATTGCTGTGACACTGAAAGTAAGGTGAACTGGAGTTGATCTAAAAGCCAGAAAAACAAACATCTTGTGTTTTCCATATTGTATGCTGTAATGTGGATGTCCTAAAACGCACCCAGGCTTCATGATAGAGGATTTTATATTTTACATTTTCACGACCAAATCATATTCACAGCTGACCTGTTGACCTGACAGTTCTCAAGGTCGAGTTTAGACTGGATTTATCAAAGCCTAAAAGCATTGAGGGAGATTATGATGACACCAATGTAGACATCATTAGGAGGCGCAATGACGTGCATACGTCTATCATTTACTTATCTTTGTGTTAATATTATAATAAGAGTCTGATTGACACACTAATGGAAGTGTGCAGAAAGAGTTGCCGTGCTGTACCTTTGCGTTCGAGCTGACGCTCAGCCTCTCCGACCTCTCCGAGGAAGTATCCCCGTTTTCCCGCGGGACGGGGGTGGCCTCCCTCGGGGTGCCGTTGTTCTGTGCGTCGCTGCGGTCCGACTCGCTGTCTCCGTCGGGCACCGGGATTCCCTCCGCGACGAATTCTCTCCTGCACGGCAGGTTGTGTTTCTTCAGCAGCTCGGCCGTGTCGGCGTCGACCACGATAAGCTCAAGAGCCCCGGTCGTGGCCCGTATCCTGGCGACCACTTGCTGGTGGCTCTCACCCTCCACGCTCTCACCGTTCACGAACGCCAAGCGGTCGCCCGCGAGGAGCCCGGCCGCGGAGGCGGGGGTGTCGGGCTCCACGAGTCTGATGAACTGCCCGGTCTTGCCCTTCTCGCCGTGCAGGTGGAACCCGTAGCCGCCGGAGCCTTTCTCCAGCACGCACAGTCTGGGTCGGAGGCTTGACATGTTGTTTCTCTACTAACTGACGAAAACTTTTTTTTTTAATCGCCGCTGTCCAAACTACTTCAGAGACTTAACGTCACACAGCAACCATACAACTAAATGACACACTCGCTTCACCAGATCTCACTTCCGCTCAACTGACTCTGCACTAAAACTTTCAGCCGCTAACGCTGAGTTAACGTAACACTCCAACCCGCCGCGACAATCTTCTCCGTCTCCTCCAATCCGACACCGTCCCGTCCGAAGCGGAGGTACCACTGTCAAGACGACGTAGCGACACGACCACGTGTCGTCAGGCTTTCAAAATAAAAGCTAATAACAATAAACCAGTGAAAGCTACAACGCCACGGTGATACGGTGATATTTAGGGCAAGAAAATTAATCGAATACAAGCTGAATGAAAAAATACAATACAGTCCACCCCATCAGATCGGCCGATGGCAAAGAAGAATTGGCCTTTAGAACATTATTTAGAAAATTCATTTTAAAATGAATGTCGGCTAAACATTTGCAAAAAAATAAACTCATAATAGTACGGGTGAATTAATTTAACACTGAAAATTGTCCAAATATAATAAAAACAGAATTATAGTAGAGAAGAATTATATTGTTATAGTAGAACAGAATTATATTGTTTTCCTACTAGAATGTCAGTTTACAACATTGCATTTGGTTTGAAATCAGTTATGAGTCAAATGTTCACTAAAAGCAGGAAAGCTAAGGTTTAAACAAATATAGGCTTTGTTCCAATCCAACATCCAACAACAATGCAATATTAATAATTTCAGATTAGAACACCGGTGTCAGCAGTAGCTGTGGGAGGTGAATGGAGCATTTATTTTTACTATGTTGGTGCTGGTGCAACCAAATGTTGTCTGTCTTTAAACCTTTGACGTCTGTTAAAGCATTCTGTGCAAGCTCAGTAAGCAATCTAACTTTTTCTGCGAGACAATTTGGTCAGAGAAAGGTCATAGCCTCAACATAGGAAAGCAAATAGTGATGCCACATTTTATTACAAGACCCCAACAAAATGAGGTTAAATGTAGCATAAAAGCAATGAGAAGCAACAGCTCCCTTCCTGGAGATGGAACAGGGATGACAACAGTGAAGACAAATTATTTTGAATGTACAAGCAGTAGTGTAAGACGTTTGCTTTTATTTTAAAGGCTAGACCTGCAAATAGGAAGTTTAGGTTCTATTTATTATTATTATTATTATTATTATAAAATGTAACATTCATCCTTCCTGAAAGGTTAAACTGTTCTTTTATGAGTGAACTGTAAAATAAGCAAAAGATGGTAATATTTGTGCAAGATCTTCATCAATTCATTTCATGTGTTATGTCTTTTTGGCATGATATGAAAAAATAGCAGATTAGGGTGGGAGAGTTTGATGTGCATAAAGAAAGTTATAGTTCTATCATCATAGAAATGTATCTCATTTATCAAGACATTATTGACTCCAGGACTGATTACCAATCAGGTAATACAAATTCGATGGGCCTGAAAGACTTCCACATACACTTGTGTGTTCAGTTAAAAATTGTTTATTTTTTATGCATCTCACAACACATCACAGAAAACTTTTGGCACCAACAGCTGAGTGCACAAAAGTATAATTGTTTGCGATCACTAAATGGATTGGACCTGAGCTGTCCACGCTGAGTCAGAGCATACAATAAGAGAAACATTGCAAGGAGAAGTTCACAAACTTGCTTATGTGACTTTAAAACCTGAATGTGAAGCCTTTCTTGTGACATCATCAATGATTTATAGCTGCAATAGTCAACGTTTTCATATTACCCATGAAGGTCAAAGGTGCCCCTTCTTTTAAAGAGTTGTTTTGCATGTCTGGTTTACAACCAGCATACGGCACCAATCCACCAACAAATGGAAGGCACACAAAGTAAGTGACTATTTGGCCAACAAAGTATAGCTTAGTATTTAGCGGCTAAAGAACCAGATATGTATCTTAACAGTTAGTGGAGACCAAATGTCAAATTAATGAATGCAGCTTTAATATGTTGATATGGACTTACAATGTACTAGATCTTTTACTTCAAAACTAAATTTAAACCCTGAGAATTGAGTTCAAATTTGACGAGACGTGCTAATTACTTGATATTTCTGTGCTGGTACGAACATAATAGAGTTTAATACAGTGTGTTCTGGGGGCACTGCAAACAGACATGGTACATGCAATGCAGCAAACATGCAACTGAGCTTTAACCTGAAGTTCATAATCAGACCAGTAAAGCAAACACATACATGCAGCCAACATCAAAAACAACTGTTCACTCACTCACATATACAGGTGTTTCCTAAATGAAGGACAACATTGGAAATCCAACCACAGTTAACTGACAGGTCACTCATATTCTGTCTGGACTCAGACATTCGTTTTTCTTTGCTCCAGCTGTGTCCCCTCAGTTTCTCTTGACTCAGTGAGCATTCAGCAGCAGCCGTTTGTCAAGAATGAACTGGTTTGACTTTGTCTCACAAAGGGACAGGGCTTTCATCCATGCAATGGGCTTTGAATTGTATCCATGACACAGTGTGTGGCCTTTGTCCAAATCAGCTGGCAGATTTCACGACAAGCAAGTTTGCAGCAATGTTGATTTTTTCAAAGGGCATCCAAACTGAAGATGGTTCAACCATGTTCTCTGCTGACTGGTGTCAGGGGTGTGTGTGTTTTCAGCAACTGTCATCCACTTTGGTAAAATTATGTGTTTATAGAAACTTTGTCTTTTCTTGCTTCTTACTTGTGATAATGTGGTGCTAAATTAAAACTTGTAAGACAAACAGCAAAAATATAATCAGAACCACTTTGCAGAGAAGCATAAATCATATGCTTCCATGTATGAATCGTCTGATATTTTCTTGCTGAGTGTTACATGAGAATAATACTTATAATACTATCTGTAAACTCCCTTTAAAGAGCAAGAGTCACCAGTCAGTTAGCAAAGCTTAGCACAGCAGCTGGAAGGAGAGGGAAAACAGCCAATACTGTAGTTCTGGCCAAAATACAACGAAACACATTTTTTTTCAACTCACAAATCAACATCCCTTTTTGTTGTAAAAATGTAAAAAAGACAGTTTGTAGTTTTGGAAGGAAAAGCTGGGCACAGTGACTATATATAGCAAGAAATAGTTGTAGCACATTTAAAAAATATCACAATTTGTGGACAAATTTGTGCAATAAACTGCTCATATTTTGCTAATGTACTTATTCTAATGTACTAGAATAAGTACATTAGAATAAGTATAAGTACTAATGTACTAATTCTTCTGCATTTTTCCTTGATTTTTCACATGGCAGTCTTAGAGAAAGATAAACTGAAACAAGGGCATAATATGCAGCCCCCTCCCCATTTGTATTTATCTTCTTATAAAGAAATAAAATAGCAAAGTGTAAGGCCATATTGTCATATGATTTGAATAATTCTTTATAGCTTTGTCCTAAAATGTCTCCTACACTTACTCAGTGGCTCGTACTGATAAACCCAAAAGTTTTCAAATCAAACATCAGTTGCTGTGAATTGATGGTTTATCCTCCTCTCTTCCCCCGATCTACATTTGGCTCTTAGTCTTGAATGAACGGCAGCATCATATTTTGGGAGCAGTAGCAAGTTACCAGGACTTCCTCCCACTCGGCAGCTCTCGGCATGTCTCTGACAGTCAGTTCACCCGCAGCAGTGGGAGGAGGACTCAGGAGAGGAGATTTAGAAGTAGCTGCAGCAGCCTGACTTCTCTTTCTGTGCTTCGATGTATTCGTGGATCTGGAACTTGGGTTCACTGGGGTGCTGGATGACTCGCTGCTTCAACTCCCTGACGAACAGAACCAGACATTTAGAAAGCTGTACAGATGCATGAGCATTTAAAAATGGCAAAAACAACACAAAACCCTTTTGCACACAGTCACCTGATGTTTTCATTGTTTGAAAGTTACTTAAAAAAACATGAGTAGAAAAAGTAGATTAAAATTATTGCTTTAATGGCACTTGGAAATTTTACAGCAGAAAAATGCTAACAGTTCAAACACCGTCAGACAAATGTAACAGTATAATCGGTTACATGTTCTTGATAATGTGTTTCATACTTGGCCACAGCAGTGAAAGCCAGCTCTACGTTGACTCCGGTCTTGGCACTCGTCTCCATAAAGGGAACTGAATACTCCTGAAAAGGTACAACAACAGTAAACATAACATAACATTGCATAATTAAATTTAGAATATTTTGTCTTTATGGTTAATGCTTGTTTCTAATATAAGATTGATGAGTAACAGTAAATAGTCATTTTAAACATTTTCATTTTCATTTGAACACACTGAAGGACACTAATGCTGGCCAGATCCAGATATTACACTGACGCCAGGTGCAATCCATGTGTTGTGCATGAACAATAAAACAAATCACATCAGTTTATAGTTGTACAGCAGTGACTGAAATACTCACTCTGGCCAGTCTCTCTCCTTCATCTCTCCTGATCGCTCTTTCACTGCTCATGTCAGCCTGACACAGACATTCACAAGATTACTATGCAGCAGTTGAAATTAAACTGAATGAATATGGTTTATGTATGGTAAATACATAATGATGATGCTATCCTGCTCTTTGTTAGCTGCTTCTGCTGTCATTGTTAATGATTTACGAACTGTTATAGTTCATTTCATTTCTGTTATATGTTTTTTGTGAACCTGATTTATGCAGTACCAGCTTTTCTTCTATATCTCCTGCCATGAGAAACCACAGTTTTCCACTCAGGTTTCAGCAAAGATGTCTCCCTTCTCAACACCCTCCTCTTCTCTCACTGAGCTTCTCAAGTTATTGCCTCTCACCTTGTTGCCCAGCAACATGATGACTACATCAGTCTGGGCATACTCATGGATCTCCGTTAGCCATGCCTGAAACCACAAAGACCAACAGACATGGTGACACAGAAGAAAACAGAGAGACTGTTTACATAAAAATGAGTTTTTAGAAGGGAGGTTCATTCGAACCACACAAGCATGCACACGCATGCACACACACACACACACACACACACACACACACACACACACACACACACACACACACACACACACACACACACGATTATAAATTGGTCAACACCAGCTCTGTGCACCTTATTAGTTCTTGTTTCTAGGCTCGACTTACACGAATGTTGTCAAAGGATGATTTGCTGGTGATGTCATACAGGAGGAGCAAGGCTTTAGAGACAAAACCAACAAAGATGGTTAGTACACATATGTATCTAATGCTGCAACATCTGTGACTCAGTAATGCAGAGTTTTTGCCTCACCATGTGCATCCCTGTAATATGCATGTGTCACACTTCTGAACCTTTCCTGTCCCGCTGTGTCCCAAATCTGAAACAGGAGAGATAAAAAAAACTGTACTTAGTGATCTGGCCTGGTTTCACATGGCTGACTGTAATTTTCAGTTGCAACAGTGGTGCCCAAAAGGAAACCAGCCTGCACTCTAAAAATAGCCTGTTATTGCGAAAGCACATCAAGTTTGTTTTTTTTACACTGGAAAGGATTTACTTACTGACCTGTAGTTTGACCTTTACATCGTCCACAGTCACCACTTTATTCTGACAGAAGGAAAGTCAGATAATAAATTAATGGAAAGAGAGAATCAAGGCTGAAAGATGAAAAAACAACCATATATTTGCAGTTGTTTCAGTGGTATCTTTCCATTCAAATTGTTTTTCCACTCTATTAGTAGGATTTGATTAAAGACCCCGTCACATCAGCATTTTAAATAGCACCGTAGCAGCAAATTTCATTCATTTTAATGGATTTGCCGCAGTGTGTGGATTCACTTGCAGGAGCTAATCTATTGCGTGTAGCGCTCAACTTTGGTTAACGTGCAAATTTGTGCTGTTCATCAGCAGCAAACGGTCTAAACGGTGCTGACCTGTGAGAGAATCAAAAGCAAGTGAGTGGAAAATGCCACTGTAGCTTATGAGCTGTGTTTGTGTCACCCTTTTATTCAAACTTTATGAAATATTAACTGCTACACAAAATATCCATGGTTTTCCAGATGAACTAAGAAGTTAGGCAGCTTGGAGAGGCCTATTGCATCTATGCTTGTGACTGTGTCTTTCCAGTTGGTCTGCCTGTTAGTGTTAGCCTGCCAGCTACTGTAGTTTGTCCTGAGAGTGGTCCCCAAGCTTCAAGCTCCTAGAATGAGGATGTGTTGATGAACTTTGCTGTGTGGGTAGCAGGGAAACTGCCTGTTGCTGTTGACTTGTTTTATATGTAATGTGCAATATCATATTATAAACGAATCAACAGTCAAAACCAACTGCATGGCTAGATACTACAAGAGATAAATGAACTGATGCTTAAATGTATGACCTATCCTGCTTAATTTCAACAAGGGAATGGATGAATGAATGAATACCCACCGTGAATCCAATGCCCACTGTGGCCGAGAAGGATCCAGGTATGAACTTGCCCTGATCAAACTGCACCAACAGAGACGTCTTACCCACTCCACTGTCCCCAACCAGGATTGTCTGCAGGAAGAAACACACAGACTCAGGCTCATTCAGAAGTCTTACTAATTGCAATCTGTATATCTATATATATGAATACTCACTGAGCACGTTTAAAGGAGAATTTTAAAGGAATTTTTCCAAAACATCTTGTGGAATCCATGCAATAAAGAGTTGACCCTATTTAGAGCACAAATGGCGGGGGGGCTGCCCGGTGTTAGTATGGTGTGCCTGATAACGTGCTTAGTAATTTAAAAAATATCAAATAAGTTCAGGTCCAATAAAAAAAAAATGTTGCAATCAAAGCCACCCTTGAAAACCCATGACTCAGCATCTGCATTACTGTGGACATTCTCTGCTTCCAAGCAGCACGAACAATGTTATCTTTGACAAGAGCTTGGCAGTGTAGTGCTGTGACAGTATGACTCACAGGATGGAGGAGATAACCTTCAAAACAGTAACGCTGAATGAAAGGCAACACGCAGAAGCAACCGAGTTAGTCACCAGGGCCAGCAGTCACTGCAGACCTGCCTTTCATCTGTAGCCGCAGACTTCTACACACACGCTGTGTGGGAAGTTTGACGTTGCAAATACAGGTTGAATGATGTGTTATGTCTGTTCACAATTGGTCTTGACCAAACAAATTAGTTTTTGACCCTGGAAGTGGTTTTCACAGGACATATAGTAGAGAGCCATCAGCAGCTGGTTTTGGTCTTCAGTCTTAAAAGCTTTGGAAATGGCGAGTGATTTGGACCTTGTGTTGAGAATTTGTTCAACTAAAGCCCTTGGTTAAGCTTAGGGTTCAGCCAAGCTTATGCAGAGACACATATAAACAGAGAGAAATGTACAGAAGTGTGTTATGGGTGTGTGTATGGATATAGATTTGCCTGATTTAATTTTGTGACAGACACTTTATTATATTTTGTATTTTTAAATGCAGCTTGACATTCTTTAAGGGCAACAGACACACAAGGGGGTGGTTGGTGGGTGTACAAAGCACACAAATGTGACACCAGAGACTGTGTTTCACATCCAGACTCCTCTCTGTTGTTAGGGGCAGTCAACAGAAACACTCTGGTTGAAGTAAGTGAAAGATAAACTGACCTTTTTTCTGTATTACACCAGAACATGTTTCCTTAACCTTAACCAAATGCTTTGAGAAACCAAACAAACCACCAAACATATTTAGTCACTACAAGTCAGAGTCATGAAAAAGAAAACTTCAGGAATCAGGAAGACAGCCTTTATCCCTTGCTCATTCACAATTGTCTCTCTCATCAACTGACTGGGTGTTTTTGGTAAACCAATCTTATCTTTCTATCTATCTGATCTTATTTCCAGAGGCTCTCACATCTGTAGCATTCATTGTCTTGTTTGTGCATGTGGCAATAAATGTTTTAATGCTAAATGTGACACTGCTTTGGCATGTACATTAGAACCTCAATCCTTTTAAGGATAAAAGAAAACCACATTCAAAGGCCCAACACCCAAATGTCCACATACATACAACCCAGAGAATGGTAATTATACTTCATTAAGCACTCTCTAACTTCATTTCCTGTCATCTCTGTAGTTCTGGCTATCTAACAGAAGCAGAAAATGCCAAATGTGGTCTTGGTTGGTGCCTAATTTTTTGACCCAGCTCTGAACACACATAGGAAGCAGTCTCGGTTAAACGTCCACATGCTGTGCTGAACGAGATTACCCAAAGTGGCCCTGAACCCGGACCCCGACCGACCTCAAACGCCTCACAATCTGTTTCCTGTTTACTGGACACCACTGAGAGCATGTAAGATAATGCCTGCATATGTGGATGGGAGGATGAAACTAATGGAATGAAATAACTGCACGAGTAGTATTACACACACAAACACACACATACACGTGATGATGATGAACAGGATTTATGTGCGTCCGCACTGGGAGAGGTGTATGATGCTGTTTCCGTGGCAACAGGGGTTAGCTGGGAAGTCTTGCTGTTTCATAAAACCCCCACCGGAGACTAAAGGCAATTAAGCGAGAGCACCACAGATGGTGGGAGAATTAGATATGGATGATGTGGATCATGTATACAGTATATCATGTTTGTGTGTGTGGAGAAAACATGGGTATTAGATTTTATTCATCTCGTGGATTGTTAAGTGCCTGTGAATTTCCCTTCTTCTGGTGAGGAAGAGCTCAAGGCCATCACGGTAATAAATGCTACATGTCAGAGCGACAGCTGTATGACGCGGGATGAATTTGGAGTTAATTGGTCACCTCTGCGAGAAACATCGCCAAATACAATTTAACTCATCAATTCTCAAAGATCCACTATTACTGGATATGTGTATGCACGTGTGCCG
The DNA here is from genome assembly GCA_016785225.1 of Psettodes erumei. Taxonomy (NCBI): domain Eukaryota; kingdom Metazoa; phylum Chordata; class Actinopteri; order Pleuronectiformes; family Psettodidae; genus Psettodes; species Psettodes erumei. Next base: position 662,078 of record JAFBJZ010000407.1, on the reverse strand, counting down.
TCCTTTTTTTTTTTTTTGGAGGATTGCTTCTTCTAAGGTCAAAGACTAAACAGCATGGGTAGTTCTTCTGTCACAGTTTATGTACTTTCATTTGAAAAAAGCAATGTGTTACAAACTGTTAATAGATAAAATAATCACATGAAAATTTGCAGATGGCAATACTCATACACTCAAATAAAATAAAATGCTCGAAAATAAACTCAGAGCATAAGAATACACTTGGTGTCGGCAAATCATGGCTGGTTGCATGCTCCCATTAGACAGCTGCGTGGATTAAAACAGATGTATACAGAATACGTAAGGACTTTTGCAGGCGATAAAGCCAAAACAATGCACTGAAAGACACTAACTACTTTGTAGAGCTAAATGGAACTGCAGCATTTCTCAAATCACTATGTGATTTTAGAAAATCTTCAGAGGTAGAGGGACATATTGCAAGTCTTATCAGATATTCTTTAAAAGGCCAGTAGAAGACTATTAAAGTCTATAATAGACATATTGACTCCTGTATCACAAGCTCACCATTCCACTTAGCTGGAGTGTTGGCTGGAGCTTAAAGTCACCATACTGGTAAGATGTAGGGGGAAAGTTATAGAGTGCATGTAGCCCACACGTGTAACCCCTGGCCTAACTAAAGAACACTCAGAAAAGCCCCTGCTTTGTTGTGTAATCATGACCCCCCCTGGGCAAAGACCATTGAGATAGAATGAAAAAAGAGACGATTTTAAAGACAGTAACAAAAAAAAGTGAAACAGAGGGAGAATGGACAGTTCATGGTGTGCACCTGAGAGTGCTGTTCCTGATTTTAGAAAGAACAGCTTGCCTCTCTATAATGTGCCCCACAGCAATGCACCTGCTCCACTCAGGACAGTAGAAGCCTCAAACATGACCTAACACACACAGACATGAAAACTAAGGCAATTAAAGGAAGCTTGTCAGAGAGCATGGTGGTTGCATTAGGTTAACCTGGTTTATGTCTCGTCGGACTATTAGCCTTTGGGATCAGTTCTCTCTAAACTCACACTAATGACATAAAGTGACTTAGGAGCAATGTTAGCCCAGTGTTATGACAATATGATCGTATCTGTGTGTACATCTCACAACAAATATGACCATTTTCTCGGATTTTCCAACATCATCAGACAAATGGGGAATTGTAATAAATCAACTAAATGCTGTACATTTCCATGTTTAAGTCATCAGAGCAGTCATCCACCACAAGGACTGATACTTAAAAGGGAAGTAGGGCATTGCCAGCTTAAGGCCAGATGTAAAAAAAAAAAGTCACAAGCCATGACTGAGTTCCCTCATGCTGTATTCAAAGCTATTCCTTCAGTACAGCATAATATAATGTGACATTTCACTGAAGCCCAAAGGGAGTTTCTCTTTTCTATGTGTCCCTTCTATAAACAGGTCAAAGGCCAGCGCTGAAAAGAATCTAACAGATTACTGGAGTATGGACTTCAATTGTTGGTGAATGTGGGCAAGTTTAGCATTAATTGCTTGATATAAGCTGTGTAGGAGCACCTCATGATGAGCCACGGAGCATTCATTTTTAATTCCAAATGTCACTGTGCTCTCTCTGAGCAAATCAGAACCAGAGGAGCCAGCCCTTTAGCCACCAGCATTTAGTTCATGTTAGCAAGCTTCTGCAGGCAATGTTGCTGCCTGATGCTGCTGGAAACACAGATAAGAAAGCAGGAGACTCAATGAAAAACAACAGTGTGAGCTGTTAAAACAAAACAATGCTGAAAGAGTAGAGGAGCTGCAGATTTTGGTTATAATTCATTCAATTAATTACTAGGAGCGACACTTTTAACATCAGTTCAGCAGCAATACCCTGCTGTATTTTTACATCAGACTACTACTTATGTAAATTATCCGATCGCTTCCTCTACAACAGCAGAGGTCCACAAGTGCTCTTATTACTGTAACTGTAAATGACCTGAAGTAACGTCACCTGAGGTCATTTGTCAGACTTCATACAGACCACTCCCTCTGAAGCTACGAAAGGCTTTCATACAACTTACTCAAGTAGGCATTTGTACTGCCCAGAGCTCGGAAACAGAATTTGATGAGGAAAGAAATTGGTTGAGTTCACCTTTAAATTGTAACACTTGGCCTAGAGTTCCCTCTGGACCTGCTGCACCTCCCTCTGTCTATCCCCCTTATCACTAATAGGATGTTATGCTCTGTGTTGGAGGGCCCTCACTATTGAGCTTCTATTGTATATTAGAAAAAAAAATCTTAATTGCAAAGGAAATAAGGCACTTTGGCAGCATTTCTGATCACTTTTAGAGAGACTGATATTGTAGATTGAACGTGAAATGTGCTTGACAGTGTGAATGTTAGACCCTAATGATGCAGACCAGAATCCTTCCATGCAAACGACTCATTTAAGAAAAATTAAAAGTGGATTGGTGTTTACAAATGAATGCTCAGGATCTTCTTGATCAAAGCATCTCCCAGCCAGAAGCAGGAAGCTCGTGTGTGAAGTGGCAGCAGTCTGGCAAAATGATATGTGTTTTGGGCAAAATCTGTCACGCAATGAGACCGGAAACGGACCAAAGTGAACCTGCAGCCAAGTGAAGATCAGCACCATGGAGAGCGCAAAAGCGGTCCAACACGACGGACAGAGGTAAGGCTTAGTTGTCTTTTAAGTGACCAATAGGAAGGGAAAGAAGATTTGTTGGATCATGGCAGGCGAAAAAAACAGTTAACAAAGTTTAAGGTTTTCTTTTTAAAAAAAGAAGAAGAGAGAGGCTTGATTTGGTATCAGCCTGCATTTACCGGGGTCAAAGCCCATATCGTCATACCTTGTGCACCAGTTCCTCGTCATACGACTTCGCCTGGCTGTCGGTGGTCTCTGTGGATCCGTAGCCGCTGTCGGGCTGGATCTCTGGGTAAGCCGTGGTGTAGCAAGCCGAGATCGGCTCCATTGACTCCATCCGCTCCATGCTGTCGATCCCGCCTGTGCGCGCCGCTCCGTGAGAGCAAACGGACGATCCTGGTGAGCAGAGGAAGGAGCGGCCAGAGCAAAACCACACGCAACTCTCTCTCCCCACGCAACCTTCTCCACGCTCCTCACTAAGCTCCTCCTCGGGAGTGAATCACAGTCTTCAGCCTCCATCACTTGACGTTTCAAAAGGCATGTCGTGATTGTTCAACCACATCACTTCACAAATTAATACAAGAGTGGAGGAAGATGAGAAGGAGGAGGATGGTGGAGATGACGCGACTGTGCGGCCATTCATGCACAGTAGGATGAAAACGCTGTGAAGTTTGTACAATGATGGGTTGGGAGGAGCAGGAAAGAGGGGAGGCGAGGGGAGGGGTAGGATGTAAGGATAAAGTGAATGAAGAAAGAGGCATGACGCTGCGTTCAAGCACTAAGCGATGTTTGTGAATGAACGAGTTTTCACCAAGTCAAGTCACAGGGGTTAAGGTCTGTTACATGAACAGATGTAATGATTAAAAAAAATCATGCTGTGAGGCCTTTATTAAAACATCATTCTTTATTATTTTACCAAGTCCACACGTGAGGCTAACAATTCAAGTTACACTTATCCAGTTTTTGAACTGGACTGCAGTCGAACAAAGGGAAATGAGACTTGACGCCATTTCAAACTTAAGAGCTGGAACAATACATTTTAAAAAGTAGCCATGCAGCAACAGGAAACTGTACTTTGCATGAGAATTTCCATTGGAGGTTATTTTATACTGTTCATCACGTCAATTCAGATGGAGGATTGTAATGACAATAAAATTTTACATAGTCTCCAAAATATGTGATCATTTCAACAACATAATAATGAAAATGTTACAGTGACAACTCACCACACACCCCCTGCTCTTAATATCTAGCTTACACAGGGAAACATATTCATTTATTCTGTTACAATGGGCTCCTTTTACAAATCATCCATGCTTTATTATTCAATAGTCACTTCACCAATAATCAATAAAAATGCCTGTGGAGTCAATTTTAGGTGCATCTCCATTCACTTCCACAAGGGTCTGCACAAGACACAGCTTTGCAGAGCCTGATTTTCAGTTTTTGTTTTCGTCCAGAGTGGTGTGAGGTGAGTTATTTCTGCAGGAAACTCACCCACTCTCCTGACACGGTGTTAATATTTAGCTGCTGGATAATCCTGGAGGCTTGTCTGTGTGTGGGAGCTCTGAACAAGTGAAGGGAAATTCCAAAGAGCCACCTGTTTCTGTCCAGCTGGAGCACAATAGACTGATTTAGTTTAAAGCTGGTGGTGCATGTGAACCAGGGGCTGGCTGAAGAGATAAAAAAGACAGGATGTCTTTTGCACCTCCAACTTCAAGAGAGATTACTGCCATGGCACCAGAGATACTGACTGTCATTGTGGCTTCAGGTAAGTGCAGCACTTTTTGGAAATGGCTTGCAAACAAAACCTCTCAGTGTTGTCACATGAAAATTATGATTATGCCTTAAAAAATTTATGCTTTTTTTGAAGTAGAATGCTCAAAAAAGGAATGCACAGCTTATATTATACCAGGTTACTAAAACAAAACCCAAAACAGAACAATATGAGGTGTCACATCTTAGTTATTCTGTTCATTTCATTTTACCTAAGAACAACAAATCCATTTATCTATCCATTTGCTATGACACTTATCCATTCAGGGTTGCATTATTATTATTATTATTATTATTATTATTATTATTATTATTATTATTATTATTGTTATTATTTTGAGACAGTAACTGTGCACTGTGTGTCTCCATCTCAGTGTCCTGTGTAGCATTTTGTTTAGTGATCCTGATGCTGGTGGTGGTTCTGTACGGAAAAAAACCTCTCTGCTGCCGATTCAAACCCGACAGAACAGAACACTACACAGTAAGAACAACTCAACATTATCTCATCTTTAAGATTTTTTTAACTCTCTGCTCAAACCTGCTAGTTGGTCCCAGGGAAAATCATTGCTTTTGGGGGCCCTTTCTACTACCAAACCCAAAAACCCACCATTTGTGTATTGTACTAGCCTGTAGTAGCTACAGTATATTAAAAGAAATGCATGTGATGTGCAATTATATGACAAATACAATCTAATTAGGAATGAGATCATTCAATCACAACTTAAAATACAGTAAATGACCATAACTAAAGTGGCTGTAAGTAACAGAAGTCCTAGATGTAGACTCAGACACAGAGGTCCTGTATAAAACCGGGTGACAACATTAGCTAATAATGCAGGACCTGCCATGATGCACATATATCCACTGGCACAGAACCTGGAGCTTTTATGACTCCTGGGGGTCTGGGGCCACTGCGCAGACATCTCCAAATTCTTCACTATAAAAAGTAATAAGTGTGAACATGAAATAATGGGCATTCAATTACATCACCAAGAGAGCCCAAAGTCTGAATATGAAGGAAAAAGACAAAGAGAGGAATAGGAAGGATAGGAAGAACAGGAACCTCCTCTGATACAGACTCAAGCAGGAGGTCAGAGGTCACCTACACCACACAACCCCTGGAGATGACAAGGGGTCTTAACTAAGGGTTCCTCAAATCTACCCTGCCATCTACCTGTTCAAATTATGTTGTCAGTGCAGGTTTCATCGTTTTCTTTCGATTTCTTTAATTATTGGATTTGCAATAAACCAAAAAAACTCAGATTAGAATGATTCCATTCAGCTTTGATTCAAAATCTGTCATCAACCCTTAACATTGTAGCTACAGTATTTTAACACTATGAATTATTACAACTCTGAATAAGATTAAAACTGTAACATGATGCCTGTAATGATCTTACTCCCGAGGATGATCCTCTGCATTACCGCAACAGACAGACGCTGATGGGCTTTACCCACAACGGGCGCAGTGCTGCAATGAACGACGGAGGCGCTGGACTGCAGGTGAGATGTTTAACAGCTGATGAGAAACGCTGCAAACATTTGAAAATGCATCGCGAGCAGCAAAAGTTTCTTATCAGAACATTTGTTTGTGTGGGTGGGGGTGTGCAATTTAGCTTCCTGGAAGGCCGTTTATCATAGGGAAGCCAAACGACTACCACATGGAGGGGCCGCTGCCGAGGCTGCCCTCCTACGACAGCGTTCGTAAGAGTGACAGACGGAGACAGATACACAGTGTGATCGCGCAGCGCTTCGGCCTCGGCGGCCGCCACGACAAGGTGAGCGGACGGGGAGCTGCTCGGTCCCTCGCGAGGCTCCAGGTAGTTTGTCTGAAGTTCACAAACAAACAACGTGTCTAAACCTCAGTAATGAACATGCTGTGTCTTAAACTCGATGTCATTTGTGGTTTTAGGGGAAGTAGCATGCTGGGACTGTTTCTTGGCACAGTGTGTCCATTCATCCACACTTCCCTGCTGTAGCTTTGGCTACAGTGTGGGCGTAGTGGTACCAAACCTGGTGAACTAACTGTGACAACAAGATTTTGGGATGTAGCTGTGTTAACACTGTTGCACACCAATAAATAGTTCTGGCATGGAACTCCTCGAATCCACCACCTCCCATCCCCAGCTTCATCGCGCAGTCAGTTTTTTTTTTACATGTGAAGAATTACTGTACGTCAATTTAACAAGATGACTTAACCTGTACAGCTGCATTAATCCCATCCCTACTTGTTGCTGTTTATTTTTTGGCAATATTTCTGCTTCGATTTGTCAGCGACGCAGCCAGCTGTGTGGTAATTTGGGATGTTGGCCGGATTCATTGGAAATAGGGTTATGTTTCCAGTAGTGCTGTGATTCATATGTTTTTGTTAGATCTTCCTTTACTGGTAAACGTCATTTCAGTCAGTCAGTTCATTCAAGCCCCACACCCCCAGTTTGTAAAACAACTATTTTTTCCAGACTCCTCAAAGCTCCACCAGCTGAACAGTACCTCCACTAGACTAGTAAAATCATTTTCATGTCTAAACTCAGGCAGTTTTCTCTTTATAGTAGATGCTTAGATATGTCACATCATAATATTTCCTTTTTCACCTTTTCATTTTAGCCTCCACCAACATATGAAGAAACCCTTTACCCGTCCCATGGTATTTCATATATAAATGTGCAGCCTCTGGGTGTCCACCTGTCGACCCACTCCATGAACCACAGTGAGGACGCGTACGAGCTCAGTCGACCGTCCACTGTGTTCCACAGGCCAGCACAGAACTCCAGCTTTCTGTCTCTCTGATCAGCACTTTGCGAAGACACAGCACGAGGAGGAGGAGGAGGGTTCATATCACCAGAGACCATGCCAGCGGTGATTCTGCTTTGAGGTTATTCTCATGATAATGACTCCAACGCAGTCTGTACACTCCCTGAGGGTGAGAGGAACATCTCTCTGCACTGTCCACTGCTGGTTTAACTGTTTGTTTTTCAAAGAACGGTAGGAAACAGGAAGATGTTCCTAAAGGTTTTACAAACATGATTCTTTAGGGACTGACCAGGATGTTATTGTACTTCGGTCTTTTATGAAACGTCTTGGACTGTAACTGCGTTCATGAAATCCCGAATTAAACCTCATCTTAAATAACACGACCACCAAGGGACAACCCTTTAATAATTCACCACAGTAATAAAATCGTACAGAACCTCTATAGAAAGGCATAGTGTAACCGGAATCATTCAAACCCTGCCCTTTGTAATGATGCAGAGACCTAAAGGTCCAGCCTTCGACAGAGTCTTTCTCAAACCTCATATTAGTTTTTATACAATACTTCTACCCACAAACCACAATTCATCGCAGGTTCACTGTCGCAGCTGGGTGGAGGAGGTGAGTCTATGACCGCAAAAACCGGAACATTTTTAAAAAATTATTAAAATTCTGAACAGCTCTTTTTGAATTGGATGCAGATGAACCATGCTTATTTTTTTCCAGGAAGACTGATGAGAGAAATATTCCATAAGAGATTGCACTAGTGGAACAGAGGTGAGCCCAGAACTCTGCCTCTGTCAGACCGTGTAATGTTTCCATCTTCATTCAGTGTAAGCACTGAAAATGAACATTTGGTGACAATCCATCAATAGTTGTCAATATATTTAATTCATCCTCAGAATGTGATGCACAGCAAAACCAGGCTTTACTGGTAAATGTTTAGTACAAATTCTTTGCCAGTGACTATTAATTTGAGTTTGAAAGGGAAAGTTCAACAGCTGAGGGTTACTGTTTAACCCAGATCAAACACGGAACCACAGAAATCACAAATCCACCACGAGCAGGGAGCACCGCTGTTCATCGAGGCGGACCTGATACTGGACTGAGATGCAAGCACGAGAATGCAGATCTCTCACAACAAGAGCAACTCATGACTCGTTTGTTCTTTATAAAGAGGAACAGCACAGACACAAGTCCAAAACCATTCTCCAGTTTATCCCTGGTACAGCATCCCATCAGACAGGGGAGTGAGCACTGACCCACAAAAAGCAATTTACCCTGCAACAGCTCAGGGAGTTCAACTCCCGAGCAGTGTGCCAGGCATTATCCACACTCCCTCTGCATACCTCGAGTCTCTGAAGCCTGCTGCTCCTGTTTGTCTTCATATAGTGAAGCTCTATGAAGCTTGTACCAGTCACAACAAGTCTTGCACAGTGATAAGACCTCAGTCTGAGTAAAGAAGGGCAGTCATCATCAAAGATTTATCAACCCCAGGAGATATCTATCAAAGTTAGATCCTAATCAAGCTGAGGAACGCATAATGTAGCAGCGATTGTGCGATATCTGGCGGTCAGTTTCTTTTACTGCACCTTCTCGGGATTCATCAAATCAGCCAAGCACTCGTGCACCCACCTGGTCTTGGGAAAATGCAATGCGAGGTCAGGCAGGTATAGCAGCCATCCACTTGTTTGTCTGCTGCAGAAGAGTTGGAATAAAAAAAGAAAGAAAAAACATTCGAAAGAGGTGAAGAGAGTGAGAGCAACAGAAAACAGGCAGCTGTTAAATGAGCAATATTGCAGTTCAAGGTTAAAGAGGGTTATTTTTAATGCAATGCACATCATATGTAATTCAGATGCTAACTCGTGTATTGACAACATACAGAGAAACATCTAATGTGGGAGTAATGGGATCACATGTTGTGGTCAGTGTTTGCTGCTGTACTTTTCTCACAGTGGACATAAAAATGTTTTCTTTGGTATAGCACCTGAGAACCTTCAGTTTCCATTTTTAATGACTTAATTTCAGCATCACACATGTGACTAAATAATTAACTATCAAAGGTTAAGTGAGGCTAAGTTAAACCATTTTAGTGATGAATTAATATAATGCATTGACTCAGGTTGAAGTCCTGGGACCTTTCAAAACCCACTTCTTTTTTTTCCCTCTAAATCTAAATAATGGAGAAATGACCTGCAATATGTCACTGTCCAATGATAACCAAGATGTGGATCTTAAAAACAAACACATTATCAAAAAGCTAAAAACAGATCTGTTTTGTTTGCTCATAGATACTAGAGGTTGTGGAAAAGCGTGCAATGCAGAAAACCTCAAACGGAGGAACACATTACTTTGTGTTATGGCGACATCTGGTGGTACGTTTTCTACATTACACTAACCTGACACTTATTTATACATTCATTTATAACATCAAATATATGTGAATCATAATTAATGATAAATTACAACTGAAACTCAGCTTGGACAATGGCGCATTGCTCAATTAAAAAAAAAATCTCCATCTTATTTGTGTACTTTAGTCTGGAACAGCTGTTTTGTTTTTTTGCATCTCTTCCAATACTGACCAGTATACTACAATAATACGCTTGACACAGAAGTCAAGTGATTAAAAAGGAAAGGCTTGACAAACAATCCACTGCAAACAATACAGTAAATATTCTGGAGTTTTGACAGAAGCAACCACATTTTTTAAGGTGCTATGCCCTGTGTGAAACATCTTAGTAATGACTGGTTTAAAGTAGGGACTCACCATGCACTATATTGGAGTGAAACATTAAATTTAAACATTAGATTTGACTGCTGGCATGAGCGGGGCCCCCTGTGGATGGTAATGACACAAAACCTATAAAAAAAGTGGAAAAGGGTTTTCTTTATACATTTTATTGAGTTGAGTTTCGACAAAATCAACTGGAAATACGAGTGACATGATAAGTATTGGAAGCATTTCAAAAGGGATCCAAGGATGGAGTCAGCTCTTTTCATTCAGTATTACAGTAGGCTTCGCTGACTCTCTCAGTCAAAGAAAGACAGAAGTCCGAGCTGCCAAAGTCCGCCGCCGTGCAACGATGCCTGGCCACCAAAATAAATCCTCTCGGATCCTGACTTGCCACAGGGACACGCGCAAAGAAGGTCATAACAGTTGAGTCCAGTCAGTTTCAGACCATGTCCACCAGTTTAAACTTGCCCTCCTGCTTGAGTGGCAGGACGTTGATGAAGGTCTTGTAGAGCACAGCTCCTTTCGGCAGTTTGGGGATGATCTTCGTGGCTATCCAGCAGCGCGGTGCTGGGACGTAGACCTCCTTGGTGAACCGGACGTAGCCGTCCTCCAGAGCGAAGAGAGTTTTGTTGGTTCCCAACCCCACCTGCAGAGCGGGGGTGCGTGATGTGAAAACGTCCGTTCGAGTCTGACGGGACACGTTCAGAATGGGTCTACTCACGTGAGCTCCTGGGTGATACCTCATCACCTTCTGTGTTGCGAGGATGTTACCGGCATGGACGAGGTTTCCTTGAAAACAGATGGTTGAGGTCACTTACACACCTGTTGTTATGTATTCACACATCTGATTAATATCACACACCACTCTCATCCATGTCATTTTAAGCAGCCTTGTGGATATTCTCTTTGATGTTTTAACATAGTTTCGCACAATTTTACCATGAATTACTTATGTTTTATATGAATTATTCTCTTTATTTTACTGGTTTGTGTTAGAGGTCGACGGATCCATCGTTTCAGTCAATTCAGTGGTCTATTTTTTCCATTCTTATTATTTTATTTCTTTTTTTATTGGAATCGGCAGAACTGGCTGCACTGCCTCCACCAGCTGCGTGTCACTGTGATGCTCCATGCACCACGTCAGGGAAATGATCATTTATATTGAGAAGAAAGTTAATTTTATGTGCGACAACTCTATTCTTAATAAGCAAGCAAGATAACGTTGTGGGTTACACTGCAGTGTGACATTATTAATGAATTTGCCTGAAGCTAACTGCTGCTCTGCTGAAGGCCTATCACAACCTGATCAATCTGATCAATCTGATCATCTGAGGGTGACTTTTGTACAGCCACAGCTGTATTTATTGAAATCTGCAGATCTTTACTCTATTTTCAATAACTGAGTTGACAACTAATCTAATCCACAAAAAAGCTGCAAGGAACTCCTGCTGAGATTAAACATTATGATGAACTTGTCTGGTTGGGAATACACAGTTTTTAACTGTTCCAATACCATGAATTTCTCCTTCTGCAACACAACTCTTTGCATGTATAGAGATGTGTCTACATGTGGTCTTCAGCGGCAGTGTCCATAACTGATCCAAAGTCAGAGATATAGAGAACAGTATCCCTGCACCACCAAAACAAAGGTGCAGATAACTGGACAGTTAAAAGTTGTCACTTCCAACAAAAGAGGAATTACCATCCTGTTTCTTGAATCCATATCTCCGACCAGGGCGCTTTCCTCCAGGGTTCCTACAGCTGCTACCAGACTTCTTGGATGCAAATCTCACAGAGTCCAGCAGAAAGGACTGACCAGGCACCAAGAGACCTGAAACCAGCAGCACCACAGAAAACATCCCGTTTCAGCCCCGACATGTTCGTGATTACATCACACCCAAGATAAACATGGCCCTCTATATCGGCTGGAAATTCTCAGTAAACACACTTATTAGGAAATTACGGAAACGTTCCCAGTGATGAAGTCAAATAAACTAGAGGTTGGTGTGTCACGTGTATCAAACAGGACAGACCTATACGTCGAAAGTGTTTTTTTAGATCATTTGTACAAAAATATGTTTTTGAAGAAGAGCTTAATTTAGTCATGTTTACACGTGCATTCAAAGTCTATGATATTCGTTGCTAACTTTCATATTGAAATGCTAGCAGAGCTAGCTCCCTTAACTGGTAAAATATCCCCGATTAAATGTCAAATGCGAATAAATAAATGGAGTTCTCGTGTTCTCACAATAAATGTGTTAATACTTCAAAGGCGGATAAAATACTGGCATAATGTCCCATACCTGCTCGGGACTTCAGCATCAAGGACGCCAGCGCTGCCATCTTGAACTATGTCGCCTACGTCAAAATAACAGCGTCACATCCGGATACTTTTGGTGCGTTCAAAATCCCCAAGAACGATAGTAAAAATGAAAATACAGATGATTGGTGGGCTGAAATTGTAGCTTTGTTATCAGAACAAACAATTACACCACATTATTCAGTACAGCAACAGTAACAGCAGTCAAATACCACTAACAATATTTTAAATGCCCTGACATATGTAGGCGGAGATGAATGACATGTTCATTCGTAAAAAAACAACTTTTTCTTTAAAAAAAATATAGATACGGCCGATGATACGGCACAGGCGTCATCTATGGTTCATTGGCTTTATTTTTGTAAAACTGACTAAAATATACCACTCCAACGCATTGCGTGTGTGGTAAAAGTAGCGGACGGCGGACAAGTGAAAACTTCCTTCGTCCCATAAACTGGAACGCAACATATCTTTGCAACCCGGGGAAATCAAACGCAACAAAATGGCAAAAGGTCTCCGTGCTGCTCGTCCCTGGAAAGAAATAACTGCCAAGTTTAGTTAATGTGACCTGCTTCTTAACCAAAGGCCTGTATGTAAGATCTCAAAGTAAGCGAGTGAAGTTCATTCCAGCTAATCTAACGTTTGCAGTGTGTCTTTGTGCTAACCTGAGTTTGACGCAGCGCTGTGGAGATAGCTCCGGCTCTGACGAATGGATGTGTTAGTTCATGGTTCGGTTGTCCACGCTGCTCCGCGTTTCGCACATTTCGCAACGGTGCCAAACTCAATTTAAAAAGCAATTTATTCGTTATCGGCAGTGGTACGAGTTAAATTTCCATTTCACCGAGCTGCAGTCAGTTATACCAAGCGACTTCTGTAATTGGTGCTACTTTATCGCCCTGCACCAAAACACAGCGTGTAGCAATTATATAAACCACAGTTTCACACAATTCCTGCTTGGTGGCGTATCCCCACGCCGAATTGCCTACAATACATATAATCCGTTCTTTCTGTAGGTTACAATGTGAGATAATATGTCCACAAGCAAAGACACTTAGAGATTTTAAATGATTAGACTTCTGGCTGAAGCTTGGTGGGACTTGTATCATATACAGTAACTTTTGCTCTTGTGCAGAAGAACATGGCCAGATACAGTGATTCCACCATTGACCTAGATGAGGAGTTACCTGTGTTTGACTTCCTCCAACCTGGCCAACGCCTCAGCCAAACCTCAGAGCGCCGCACAGACCCGGATGATTCGGGTGCAGAAGATGCAGCCGTCTCCTCCCCAGGGAAAGATAATCCAGTGACACGTACGGGAAGGGCTGGTGCGACCGTGATAAGCAGTGATTCAGATGACGACGCACCTTATGTCCCGCTGGCACAGAGACTCAAGCAGAGAAGGGACAATGTGATTAGCGGCGCCTCCGCCATCCCTAATGGGAACGATGCTGATCAGCATTTGCGATCCAATCTGGCCAGTTTACAGCTCACCAGCCGGAACGGGCTTCCGGAGTCAGAGCCCCCGCTCGGCATCCAGCAGCTGGGAACGGCGAGCCGCGGGGCCTCAGGTGGCCCAGAGGAGGCAGCGGCTCTCCCCTGGCGATGGCTGCCTCCGGAGCATTTCTCCACCGCGGGGAGCATCTGCGCCCCTCCTGCCAAGAGGAAACCTGCCAAGCGGACGGTGGAGGGGATCCAGGCCTCCAGGGAAGACGCTCTGGGGAGAATGCAGGCCAGGAAGAGACCGCAGGGGGACAAGGAGGCGCTCAGGCTGGAGCAAGAGAGACAGAAGGCAGAGAGGAAAGCCCTGGCAGAGGCTGCCAAGGCCTTGAGGCCAGAGGAGTGTATCAAGCACATGGTGGTGACTGTGGACCCAGGTAAAGAGAACACATTTGATGACTTGGCAGCGTGCTCAAGCAGATAACAAAATCCCTTTGGAGTCAGTCGAGTCCTGTGAGTGTACAGGAGAGTGCAAATACAGCCAATGTGCGTTTTATCCTAATGTGTTTTAAGTCATTATTTAAAGTTTTTTACAGGTTTGTTGTGGATGTTATTTTTGTGTTTGCAGCTCTCTTACAGCTGGAAGGAGGCGGCACTCTGCTGGCGTCGGTGCAGGCGCTGGGTTGTAGTTGTGCCATAGAGAAACAACCCCTCCCACGAAGCGTCAGCTGGATGAGGAGGCCTCCCTGTGCGCAGGTGACAACACACACACCCACACATGCACCAGTGTTTCCCCGAGGATTTTTTTTTTTTTAGAAGAATGAAATGCCTCAACACAAACAAAATATTCTCACTATTTTTAGTACAAATGTGCTTGTGCTGTTTTTGAGAAATGAACCATTTGAGTTTTGAGTGCAAGCCTCGGCACCGCATCCAAGTGACTCCCCAGCAGTGACCCGTTTGCTTGCACATCGGTTGTGTGCGAGCAAATTAAACATTTCTTTCTTTCATTCTCACGTACTGAGAACTGCATGTCAGAAAAATAAATTGCGATAACTTCAGAAAAAAAAAGTTGTCAATATTTAATGAACCATATACAATTTCGGCAGTGTCCTGAATGCATATGAGGTAAACGCTGCACGCTGTTTTCTCACTGCCTTGCCTTCTTCAAGGTGAAGCATGAATATACAGTTCACTTGTCCATTTTATTTTGTGATACCTTGCTGTAGTTGCCTTAAACAAATAAAACACAGGAGACTGAGACAGATTTAGTACTAATGCTGCTGCACAATAATGATGAAGTGAGTGATGATGTCACCTCTGTTCCCCGCGTGTCTCAGCAAGGTGATGCGGTTTGTGTACCAGAGGCCCACGTTGTGATGCAGATGACGGTGGAGGACTTCATCTCTCTGGTCCACAGCCACGTTCAGGTCGGTGAGGCCACCGCAGCTGCCGCTCGTCCTCGCGACGTTACCACAACATCGACAGAATGACTGACCTTGCTGCTTTATAAAGGAGCCGGAGTGAACTTTAATGATCCCAGTGAGGACAGGTGTTCATTTCAGTCGCAATAAAGTTGAAGTAAGAGCAGAGAAAGTGGAGGGATATTAAATGTGACATGTGGGGGTGGTGGTCATTAACAAATCATTTTCTACTAACTTTTAAGTGGTTTCCCTGGAAAAACAGACAAGTAATTAAGTAATAATTACAGATTTAATAGGATTCAGATGAATCGCGCTAAAATAATGAACGCGTTCGTCATAACAGTTAAGTTGGGCAAAAACTGCAGCCAATTAAAAGTAGAAGTTCTGGGGATGTCTATGGAAACTACTCTGAAATTCTGTACCCATCAACTCAAGCAGGGCTCAGTTAGAATTTCAGGTCATTTTGGACTAAAACGACTAAGTGCAAGAAACTGTGATTTGTTTATTACAGACTGATGAAGCCTCTTACCAGCTTCAGGTGAATCAGAGAATGTCCCCATCACTTAGACCCTGTAGAGTCAAAACAAAGCGGAGGAATAACTTATCAATACGAGGTACATCCGAGAATGTCACCAAGTGTTTTAAGACATAAAAATATAAATATGAAAAAAATAAATGATGTAAGATACAGTGTATACGTAAAGATTTTAATATACTTGGTCAACTTGGTGCTGCTTCTCTTAATTTGTCACCCATCTGCAGTTGTCATTTATTCAAAAATTACAATATATGTTAAAATGCAGTATATATGCAATATCAGAGCGTCCTTTATATGCCAGCTTAAAGCCTTTCTGGATACAGTCCTTGTCCTTTAGAAAAGGAAGGCAGGTCTAGGCTGCAATGAACCGTTTTGTTGACAGCAGGTTTTATATATTAACAGCTATTATTAAAATGTCCCCCTCTAATCCCCATTTATAATGCAGGAGGAGCGGCACGGCAGCTCAGACTCTGGTGCCACTCTGACGTCGTGGGTGCAGGCGCAGCAGAGGCGTCACCCTGGCAAGATCCTCAGCCTGGTGGTCATCGACATGGAGAAATACTTCAGGTCGGGAGGGCGTCTGCCGGGGTCCGAAATATGACCTGTTGGGAATTTTCATCCATCGAGTGCTTTTTAGTCAGATCAGAGGTGGCGGTAACCCAGAGGAAGCTGGTTGGAGCTCCTGCACCCACTTGGGCAGTGAAGAATGAGGGAACGCTGTACTGAAGAAGGCAGGCTGATTGATTGGGTGGAGAAGAGGAGGAGACAAGTGGCTCACAGTGTGAATGAGTACACCAGTGTAAAATATAGCACTCAATGAAATGTTAAAAAAAACGACAAGGAATAGCACTCAGATACCTTGTTAGCTAACCTGAACATATCTGCTGCCGTTGCTTGGAAACATGAGGCGTATCGCTGTCGGAGCTCAACTGGAAACCGCGTGCCGCCGCGAACTGGAGCGAAGGAAGCAGCCCAGGCACGCTTTGAGAGCCAGAGGATGCTGTCCTGACCGTTGTTACAAAAAAAAAGAGACTGTTAACTTTTTGTCCTCAGATCCAAGAAGTCACAGAGCCAGAGGAGGTTTCGAGAGGCCGCCGCGAATGCAGAGGAGGGGGGAGGAAGAACGAGGAAGAGGAGGAAGAACGGTGGAGCTGGGGAACTACCTGAGGTGTCACGAGTTGAAGTCGAAGAGGTCGGTTGTGCATTAACGTTCATAATTTAGAGGGAAAATTGAAATTGAGAGAGCTAAACAGACTTTGTTAAATTATTCACTATGCTCCTGAATGCCTTCATTTTCTTTTCATTTAAATCTTGCAGTCATTTAAGCCATTACTAATTATGTAATTATGGTTTTTAAACAGGATTTATTCAGTGAACACTTTATGGATTTTAATATATCAAGGTATTTCAAATGATTTATCTGCATGAGCTTTTAAACAGGTCCTTTAACATTAACATAAAAAACATCAGCCTTCATTTTTAAGGTATTAATTAGGGCTCAAATGGGTGTTAGTTTTATAAGGTGAAACAGTGATGATTATCATTTTTTTTGCTAACAATAATATTTTACCGCATAAGACACCCTTAAACCATGAAGATCATCCATTAAACCCTTAATATATTAGAATCCATTAATTTATTCATTTTAACCCCATTTAACCCTAAAATAACAGCGACCCCGATAAGGGTGCACTTCATTTGAAAATTAAGCTCTTTCCACTGTTTCCTTTTGTAAATTAAAAATCTGTAATCCATAAATTAGATTGATGTAGCCTCAAATTAGAGGGTAACTCCTGAATTTGTGTCTGAATTGAGGATGATGCAAATTATCCTTTAATTGTATGTGTAAAAAGAATACCATGACGACCAGTTAAAAACACCCTTTGTTACTCAAATTGTTTCAGTTTGCAGTGTAAACCGAACCCGAACCTCTTAAATTTGATAATTACTGGATTTGTCACAGATTTCAAATTAATGTGGATATTGAAGGGAAAGTCACAGACCTCTTACATTCTGCTCAATTTGTTAATTAAGGGTTTTTGAAAATAATATGTTTTCAAGGGGTTTAATTTCTCAGATGAACGTGTAAATTACAGGATCTCTGGCTGCAATACCAAACATCTTTACATAGTCTAAGGTGTCTGGCAATGCGTTTTCAGGGGAAATGGATTAGTTAAGGCTGTTGTACTGTTCACATAGGCATTCACATCTTACTGTTGCCCAATATCCTCAGGCGGTGGTGCATCTCCAGCTTCACACCGGCGTCTCGGTCCGCTTCCCCGCAACCTGGAAGGACTTCTCGGATCACATCGCCATGATGACCAAAGCGGTTGCAGAGGCCCCCTTCAAGTAAGCGGGCTCGGTTCTTCGCCCTTTACAGCTCTGCCGGGCGCGTTCTCTCAGATCCAACACATCACTGCGTGCGTGTCGCGTTTTCAGGCGAGAGCGGGAGAAAACAGGCTTCTCCTTCCACCTGGAGAGCGAGTGGGCGGGGGGGCAGAGGGTGGATAATGCCGGCGCGGGCCTGCTGCAGGTGTGGAAGAGACAGATCCAGCAGTTCAACAGAGTTAGTCCAGACATGGCCGCAGCCATTCTGGCAGCCTACCCCTCCCCACAGCTGCTCATGAAGGTACTCTCACCGCCCACACATTCACGTTTGAATGAGATTCATTCCATATAACAAGATAGTGTTATGTAAAATGTTCTGACTTAAGTTTCTCATTTATACTAAATAAAGAATACTTCTTGTCATGAGATGAGTTGGAGTGTTGTCACAAAAAGAAAAAGTAGCTTAATCATAACTGCGTTAAAAAGCAGCTAGTGTTTAACTGCAATCTGACAAATACATCACACAATAAACATGGATTAAATAGAGAGTCACATAATCAACACGTGTAGTCAGTCATATTTACAAACATCTCCAAATATGTAAGAAGTGTGACTTTTTTTTCTCTCTGTCTGCAGGCTTATCATCAGTGCAAGACCGAACGCGAGAAGATCTCCCTGCTCTCTGACCTTCTGATCCGTAGAGGAGCCGGTGTGACCTCTACGACCCAGCGGGTCGGCCCCGAGCTTTCCAAACGCCTCTTCCTCATGATGAACTCCTGTGATCCTGAGCAGACTCTGGACTCCACAGTCTGACCTATCGATTGTTTCTCACCTCGTTCCCAACAGCTCTGGACCGTGGCCGTTTGTGTTCACAACAATGAATTTGATACTATGTGGCTCGAATTCTTTTGTATTTATTATGTTATGTATTAAAGTTTTTCTGAAAATGTAATTTGAGAAGGCTATCATTAGGTAAAACTTTCCACAAAAAAGGGACTCTTGTATTATTCAACCTGGGTTTAAGACGACATGTATCAGGGAACACATACTTCAACATAAACTTCAGTTTTACTGAAATCATTTCAAGTAAAAGAACAATGTATCTCATGGATAGTTTGCAGTATTGTCTTCTAAGGAGATTTCATCCTGTAGTCTCACATAAACATGCTTTCATGAAGCTAGCTCAGAGACAAATGTTTGAACTTCAAAGATGTGAGGTCACATGATGTCACATGATGTGAGGTCAGTGTGAATTCAGCATGACGCATAGTATTACCAGGATAATTCACTCATCATATCTTCAATGATGAATATTTGAAGTTGATTTTTATTTATTTTAATTTTATTTAATTTTTCCCTATTGTTCCTTCTCAGTGTGTTTGACGACAGTAAATACGCTTAATTCTGTGTTGAGCAGCATCTCTGCGGTTCCCTCCTAATCTGATGTAATTAAGCGTTGTGCGTGCTGCGTAACACCCGCAGCCCTCGTGCGTCCCGCTGAATTACACGTGGCTAACCTCCGCGCTTTCTGTGTCAGCGCGCTCCTCCCAGCGTCTTCATCTGCACCGCGCGCGTCGGGCCTTGTCGCGCCTGGCCCCGTTTGTGTTGTCATGGTGCGCGGCGGTGGAGTGTCGCCGCGAATCTGCTCCACTCCACTTTGCAATGCCCACGGCTCATTTCCGCCGCATTAGCAAAAATGGAACCTGACCAAGAAGCGATGAGTGCTTGGAACAGAGGGAAAGAGGGAGAAAGAGACGAATGGGTAACGAGCTGTTAAATGGGCTTAAGAGATGAGCAACATGGCTCGCGCCTGCTCCTGCATGCAGAGAGGCACGGACAGGTTCAGCGGGACATGGTGACAGAGGGAAGGAACAAGCTGTAAAGTGGTACAGTCCATTTTACACATGACAGACCCTCAATATTGTAGCGGTCATAAACCCTCATTTGGTAGTCCCCCCCCCAGTCATCCCTTACAAGACAATTTTATTTAATCCCAAAGCAAAATAATAGAGATGAAAAATAAACTTTATTAGAGCATTTATACATGTAATTTATCTTAGAAAGTTGTTTTTTTAATCTCACCTGCACACTCTGCTTGCTTGTTTTTAGCCACTGTCTTTATATGCTTGACATTGTGCAAATAAATAAATCGAATCTAATGAATTTTCTACTGTACACACACATATATGTACAGTGTAGTAGAAAAAAAATCTGAGACCATTTCCCATTCACTCTAATGGCAAAAAGTGAAATCTTTTCAAAAAGAGATATCTGATGGATGTAATTAGAGACCATCTTGTGATGAGTACCTATTTACTATTGCGTAAGTATTCATGTGTCAGACTATACCCATCCTCAAACTTGGCCTTCATCGTGATCACAACTACACACCTGATCAGCAATTTGCTATTGCTGTGAAAATATTCTGCCCACGAGCAAACACAAACACACGGCTGGACTGACAGACAGAATGAAATACTGAAATCCACCTGGTGTCCCAGACCTCTGGGACCACAACTCAGAGCAACAGAAGTGATTACACCTGTGATTTCCAATAAGGATATCACAACATCCTCAATTCTGGCCAGGGTTGTGTCTATTGGTATCAGATGGTAAGAAACTGCCTGAATCAGAAACCAGAGTGTGATTGTGTGGGAACACAGTTGTGACAGTGGTTGGGAGTTTGTATTTTTTAACCTCATATGTTCTGCTGACCTGGAATGAGGATCATCTGTGGAAAATTATGTTCTAATTACTGATGAGACATTGAGGAGAAAGTTGCATGAAGATGACCTCTGCGAATCATCAAACCATTGCTCACAAAACCTAGTCTAAAGAACGTCGAGAGGTCCGATGAATGTTGGCAGCATGTTCTTTGGTCTGGTGGAAACAAAATAGATTAGTGTGATCAGAGGGGGGTCCAGCATGTTTGCTGCAGACCTGGCCAGGACCACCACAGTGACTGCACAGTGCTGATGGGCAAACATGGAGGAGGGAGTTTGCTGATGTTGGCTTGTGTGAGTGCAATAGGTGTAGAGAGGGGATAACGTTTACTTGGGGGGCACTACAAATGCAAGGTTCTTTACCCAAACACTGAATGAAGAGATCATTCTCAGTCTCGAGAAGCTTGTCAGGACAGGAAACCCCTGTCAAAAATCAGCCAATCAGTCTTTAAAGATGAAAAAGTCTGGTCCCCTCACTTGAATCCAGCTGAAAACCTTTTGAAGTGTTTCAAAGCTGAAGGTAGATCAACACAACCCCTTCAACGCAAAGAGCAGCCCAGGAGGACTGCACCTGTCATCAAAACTAAAGGCAGACATAGAAAAGATAAATGATGAAGGTCCATCCATCCATCCATCCATTTGCCTTACTGCTTATCCTTTGGGAGTACTAAAGAAGGCTGTACTGACTTTTCCAGCAGTTGATTCCTTAACATGGACATTTCATTATAGTTTCTTTGGTCCAACATTTCTCTTTTGGCTTTATTCTTCTTAGTTTTTGACTAAGCCTGTATGAAGCAGATTGAATCAACTTGTTGAGGATGCCTCACAGTCTCCACATTTGACTTTATGAACCTCTGCCTTCGAGGGTTGTGTGCTCTAACATTGGCTGCAGACGCCCCAGAGTGATTGTTACATTACATGATTCAGTGGCTTTTAGTCCATGTACTCACGAAGGAGGAGCGCTATCTCTCCTTCAGATACCGTGAGTTCGGGTCACAGAACCTGGCAGTTACAGTGAAAGATACACAGCTTCAGTCTACCCCAGGACCGGGCCTCTCCTTTCCCTTCATCCCCTGTTTGTTTTGAGGTGAGGAGGGACTCCAGGGATGCCAGTGGGATGGAACAGCAGCCAACAGCAGCAAAGGGGCTGTACGGGGTGAAAACGAGATGGGTGTAAATGTTATTTCCCTCTGACTCCTCCCTCTTTGACCTTGGCTTAAAGTGAAAGAGGGTTTCTTCTTTGGAAGAAGAAATAGCATCCCATTTTTTTTTTTTTTTTTAAGACAGGCAGACATGCACTTGGAGATTCTTTTCGATGCACATGACAGTGTGTAAATGTGGCATTTATGTATGGCAGCCCCACACTTAGTCATAACACTGCACTCACAGGATTTTTAAAATGTGCCGATTGAACCTCTCATGGGGCAAAAGTGCAGCACTGTCATCTGCTATTGTAGCTTTTTCTTTCCAAAATTCTTTGACAAAGTAGGCTCACAAAGGAATATCCTCATCAAGTTCAACATCAAATGACATAAAATTGATAACACCACAAACTTATTTCTGAGCAGAGCTGCATGAATCGTTAGGGGGACACTGGGCAAATATGAGCTCTGGACCCCCTCTGAAATGTGTCAAAATGGTTTTATGGTCAAAGAACTTAATTTGGTTCAATAAACAGTGGAAATGAACAGACTAAAATTCATTGAGGAGTTTCTTCTCATGAAGATCAGACTATAAAAATGATTTTTCCCCTTGCAACATCACTCCCGATATTTTCAGATGTCATTCACGCTGTATGAATGGATAAAAATTCAGCAAGCTGCGTACAGCATGAGAACTAGCGCTCACTCTCTTATAACATGAAAAGATAAGATTGATTTATTACAAATCATTTATCAGGGGCTTCACTTTTCTCTTGGGTCACTGTCACACCACACTGCACAACTACAGTGCAGACAGAAATGTTTCTTCCATGTGAAAATCCTTCTACTGTGATCTGAATGGATGAGAAAAATGTCAATGAAAAAAAAAACCCAATTTGAATATGTTAATAACTGGGTCTTCAGGGAATAATGATGGTCAATTTTACTTTTTGTTTGATATTTTGTGTGATTTTTGTTATTTTTGGACCTAATGATAATAAAGACCTAATAAAGTCAAAGATGAATTTTTCTATCTGGTCACAAGATTTATTTATTTTAACTTTTAACTAGTTAAACTCTATTTTATTAAGCCACATCAAAAAAGACAAGACCTTTTTTAAATAAATAAATAAAGTAAAAATAAATAAATTGAATTTTAAAAAATGTGTCTGTTACTTATCTGCTAAGCTAATAGCCAAAACACAACTTTACAACCTACATGTCAATATAAAGTAAAGCAATCTAGGTCTTAACCAAGCCAACCAACCGAGGTGCCCACTGTGGCCCAGTGGTAATACAACCTTACTCCTGGACCACAGCGTACAAACTGGTATTTTACAAAGCCCCAATC
Organism: Psettodes erumei; assembly: GCA_016785225.1. NCBI lineage: Eukaryota > Metazoa > Chordata > Actinopteri > Pleuronectiformes > Psettodidae > Psettodes > Psettodes erumei. The sequence continues at coordinate 638,943 of JAFBJZ010000407.1, read as the reverse complement.
CATATGAGATCCAGAGGGGATGAAAAATCACTTTTTAAAACGATGGATAAAGCCAGTAATGTGATATAGTACATGTCTGACTTCAGTTAATATGTAGTTTGCAGTATCTTAAATAAATAATAATGCATCAATAATCACTATATGACATGATGTAATAGATGCCTTAAAGCTAGATTTTACTCAGGCTCCTCCACAAGACAGGGCCTAAAGCTTAAGCAACAGTGCAGGTTGCTGTGCTTTAGTGCTATATATAGTATTACCAAATACACTTGAATTGGTCTAATTAGCACAAAGTGATTTCCACAGAGCAGATGTAATGCCTTTAGATCCCCACTCATTTTTCTCTGTTGGAGATCCAGCCTTGTGTCTGGGTAAACTGTTTAATTAGCCGAAAATGTAAGGTGTAAAACACGTTCACAATCAAGCATGACATTACGCCTAATTGTGTTATCGTGCTCTGTATGAATCATGCACTTAACGGTATGCTACTTCCTGTTGTTTCCTGATATACCCCCAATCTAAAGCACTCTGTGTGAATGAATATTGCACGTCTTAAAAAACATAGTCACTAATTAGATAAAGGTGTAAATGAATCCACTCATAATCGTGCTGAGACTTTAGGGAAATTGTATTGTGTGAGCGGTTCTGTGAGTGATTGTACTCAGTCACCAGGGGGCAGACTTGTGCCACATACAAAACCCATTGGTTTAGTAGGCTGTGGCATCAGATGGGCAAGATAGAAAAAACATCAGCATGTGTCAGAATTCTGGAGGTTGAATAAACTATCGGGCAGGCACCAAACACATCCTGTGAACTGAAGGACGGGCAAAGATAAATATGCACACGGAAAACTGCTGAAGATGTTGATAAATGGCCTAGATAAGTTTGGGAGGATTTCCAATACAGGGCGTGTCAGTGAGGGTTTTACTCCTGCGTGGGATGGCTCGTATCTGGAGGCCTGGAAGAGAAGCTCATTCATGTTTAGAAGCCGCAGTGTGGAGTGAGCAGAATGTGTCAGCACAGATTAAGGTGAAAAAGTTCGTCGACCATGCTGTCTGCCCCATTAAAAATGTATGCTCATAAAGTGTGATATAATGTCAGACCGTCAAAAGTGCATTTGTGTAGCTGCTTTGTGAAAGTGTACTTACGGTACAGTTAAACCTGAAAAACAATGTCTGTCACCTTGATTCTGATATCTGTTTAAATGCAGTCTTTCACTTCTTGTATAAAATAATGTCACAGTAGGTGTTTGGCAAGACGGCTTAATCATTTCAGTTTTTCCTCCCTGTGTAACTCTCTTACTTTACCCTCAACCTTAAAGGGGAATTCCAGGTTATTTCATCCCGACTTGTCCATATGTTGGATTGTTCGCCACCTTCATTGCAGCAATTTCAGGAAACAAGAACTCGATGAAACAACATAAATCAGGATACATACATGGTTAAAATAAACTAGAAGCTTATCCCAAAGCTGATAAACTGGAATTAATAACTGCTTGGCACTTGACTTCAAAATGATTTAAACAATAGATGAATTATAGAACAAGCTTGATTAATTTTCTGTTGATTCATTAATGAATTAATCAATTGTTATAAGTCTGATCATCATGTGATCATCTAAATCATATGACCTCAGGTTTTGGAGCCTTAAATAAACTCTTAAAAGTGTTTTCAGACTACACATGGAGCAAATTTTAGAGCAATCGTCACTGTGAGTTGAAAATGTTTAAATTTGAGCAAAAACAATATGTGCTTCCTGACTGTTATTGCAACCTGTTACCCAAAACACGAAACTCTGCTCTCCACGCAAATGGTCAGTGTTGCTCACTAGCTACTGTGCAGTCTGTTGACAGTAGGGTGAATATGTCAAATAAATACAGACTGCAAAAACACTCCAGCGTCCAACTTCCTGTGCATAATGTGGGGATGAAACACAGATTAAGAAGCTACAGTACGGTGTTTAAATACAAAGCATGTTAACCGAAATGTAAAACACAAGGAAACAGCATTTTCCAGGGTCTCATTATTCTTCCTCCTCCTCTTCTACATCACGACCAGAGTACTAATAACCACACCATTAGCGTCTAAGACAACAGGATCAGGACTTGTGGAAAGATGCGGAGGAAGTTGCCCTCAGGCACTTATCAGAGATCAGCTTAGTTGCCTTAAATCATAGTCTTTACAGCAGCGGGGGGAATCTTAAATCTGCCCTTGGAGCGGCAGATCTGTTAGCAACTGTGCATCCCTGCCCCAGAGACTAAACTACACCCCATCAAATTTTCATTGATCTCCCATCTGGTGAATCAGAGTGGTCGTGTCCTCATTGTTCAGCAGCATGCTTTCAGGTACTGGTGTGCTTGTTTATTCCAACTTCAGAAAGCTCAACAAGAGCCCCTGATGGAACAGAGCTTTTTTTAGCTCATCAAAAATACACAAAAAACATCTCTCACAGGTTAAGGCATATCCCTGAGGGAGGGGAGTCGAATCAAACTGGACGCCCCCCAACCCCACCCCGCCGCAGTTTGCAGTCTCAGCACCGACACTCAGTATTCACTCCCATACTGGTAACGACAGCGGCTGGGGCCCTCCTGCAGTCCCACCGCCCCCCTTCTTTTATTTATTAGCATTCCGCTCGGCTGCTGTCCCGGTCGCTTGATCCACAGAAACAAATTGGGAATAGCCTTTGATACCGGAGTTGAAAACACTCCCAGGGAGTTCACAGAGACCCAAAAGGCACCTTTTCCTAATCACACCACAGACACCACAGACAAGTACAAATATGCGCGTGCACGACATGCCGAGGAAGGATGCACTTTTCTGTCATTTTACAGCTGTCACACCCGTTGTTATATCAACCCCTGGCTCACCTTCAGCAGAGTGCCATTCAGGGAGCTCTATTCAAATCAGGCACCGCAGCTCCTTGCACATGAAGTGGCCTGCTCCCTGCAGTCCTTCAGATGCACAGTAGAGAGTGACAGGCCCTTGAAGAGACGTGCAAGGCCTCCTTTTCTATCTGACTGCCAGCAGCGTCATGTCTGGCTGTACTGCTGCTGGACCGCGTCTTCTGCAGCCACACGGCGACATCCACTGTGCACAAGAAGAAGAAGGCAAGCTTCCTCTTCCTCACGGGGTGATAAGCAGACAGCAGAAAAGAAAGACAGGTAGACTGGGGGGTGGGAGTTGGTGGAGGAATGTTGTGTCATTCATCATTCTCTCTTTTCTGTGGCTCTGCCTCCTTCCCTGTGAGCCCCTGTAAACGGAGCCACAGAAAGATAAAGAAAAGAAAAAAAAAAACATCACATACATACATCCACCCATGGGGGTACAGGAACATACAGGAGGACAAACACCGGATGGAACAAACACATGGGGGAATAAAGGAAATGTTTTGATTGATGCCCTGTGGCAGAGCAGGATGTGCAGTTCATGGGACCTGTTCGAATTATATAAAGATGTAGAAATGTTACATTAACTCAATTTTTTTGGTTTGTTTTTTGGCTTGTGGAGGCAGAGGTTCCACACAGCATCTGACATAATCTTCTAAAGTCTATCGCAGCACATATGTCAGCAAAAAGTTAGCAAAATTAGTATCAGACCCTGACAGATACTGGAGTTTCAGGACTTATATATTGAATAATGATCTATCAACATTTTGCAGTTGAAATTAATACTTGGTTGCCAATTTTCTGGTTAACTGGTTAAAACTAATGCAGTCCAATACTGCAGTATATCACCCATTTACAAAGGTTAAAATGTTAAATTTTTGTCCAAACTGTGTTAGGGAGGTGTGGAATTAACTTTGTGATCATTTGGGAGGCTCTGTTTTGTGCTGGACTGTAAATGCTCCTTGCACTCTTTGGTGGACAAATTATGCAATGGTGTCACAATATTTACATTACCTCAAGCTTATCTTATTGTCTGAAATAAATCAGCCCTGATATCTGATCTATAAAGCTGTGATAAACCATAGTTGGTGGAGAGATCGGAGCATATCAGGCTGGCTGTAACTAGCCACCTGACCAATAAGCTGAATATTTATGCCCCTTCCTGCTCTGATTTGGTCTCCACAAATTCATAAGGGAGCTATCTGGCTGTTGAACGACTCCACTGCAGCTAGTGCTAGAGTGTCTACCTGTGTCTGTCTGCTGCTTAGTTGCTCAGCTGCCTGCTCCTGTTAACAAGATGTTGCGTGCAGTTTGTGGGCCAGAAAAAGAAAATAAATCAACTAAAAGGGGCTAAACTGCACCACTGATCAGATGGGGCCCACAAAGTGGAGTTCATTCATTACTATGAGCAAAACCTCTGACAACTGAAGTTCATTTGATGTATATCATATAAAATTATTGATTAAGGAGCTTTAAGGATCATAACATCTGACAACACATCATATCTATATTGCAGTGAAGCATGTTGACTTCAATTACTACACCTCTCCTACTGTTTCCTGTCTGTGTGTTTAGCCCCTGTGATTGAAAACCATGAACGAAGGGAGTCCAGCACTTTCGCACAAGATATCCACTTCATATTAACTTGAATGAATGGTATCGAATGCAACCTTGGCCCCTGGTGTTGCTCTCTATCAGCACTACCTCAGGTCCTTTTTATTCCCTCCTATCCACCCCATTACCCATGATGGAGTGAGAGATCCATCACTCCAACTGGCTCTTCCGTTCAGCCATTGGCCGATGAATGCGGGTAAATAATGCAAAAGAAAAGTCTTCTGTTAAGAATCAGTCTGGGAATTTGTGTAATTCATATACTTGACTCAACTCTAATGTTGACTGGCTGCACAATAATGAGGTGATTATCAAACACAGAATTCGATGCAGCTCCCATTAAGTTGGGTAATGTTGCTGCTGTCCCGATGGATTTCATTTGTAAATTTTTGCTTTTCCGAAAAAACCCCAAAATCCCCAATAAGAGGCACAATATCTGAAAATATCTCAAACAGGGACAAGAATTATATTACTTTGTAATAATGCTGTCTTTCACCAAGCACATGCAGGAGAAAAAAAAAGTGCACAGTCATTTTCTTCTGCCAGGATTGTCTGAGTACCGTGTGTAACTAGAGAGACTGATGTGGGCTGTCAGATAAATTCAGGCTTCAGTGCCATTTTCAAAATGACCCTGATAGAAAAGAGATGGCGGTCTGGTGTTGAGAGGCAACATCAGCTCAGGTGTGACTGAGGCGAGTCTTTTACTCTGATGATCCCTTTTACTCCTCGGGCTCGTCATGGCTGGGTGGCCGGAGGAGCTCATTTTAAAGTCAAACAGATATTAAAATTCATTTTTTTGCTAACAAATCAGAGGCTATATTCTTTTTGTTCATTTTGACCTGTGTGCTTGGTCAAATTTCTAATGACCAGAAAGAAGATATGCAAGTTTAGTCTCCTGTGAGGGGTGTGAATTTTTGGTATCACTTTGTGATATTATTTTACTGGTGCAGTATCTCTGTTGGTGGGAATGAAAAATGCCCCTAACCCTACTTGTTGATTAGTCCCATCTGTGACTTAAAGAAGTGAATCCTTATTTGCATCAAATAACATTGTGCAAACAATCTGATAATATGAAAGGGTTTGCTTGAAATGATGACCCTGATCCTGGCTGAACCAGATAATCCCCTCAGGAGTTTGTGAGTCTTCAAATGATGGCTAGACAGAGTCTTGCTCAGTTTACAGGACTACTTGTTGATGTGAAATTTTATGCTGGCCAACACTTGAGGAGCTGAATATTCACAAATTCAATACACATTTCTATAAGTGCTTGAAGATGTGATCGTCACTGAAGCATTATTCATGAAGGCTAACAACAAATGGAATGGTCAGAGTTGTCATAGTGACACTCATCCTGCAAGATCAACTCATGCACCAAGTAACATGGAAGAAAACAACCCACCTTAAAAGTATAGCCATAAACTGCTGGTAGCCTTTGAGTTCCACAGTGAAATAGATGATTTCTTTCTAAAAGCTAATGTTAACTAGTAAAGATGAAGGGCAGCAAAACAGCCATTCACTCTTGGACAGTGTGTGCTGTGTCCACAGTGACTGCGGAGAATGAACGCTTTCATAGCTTAACCTGTTAAAGAAAAGCCTGACCTCTGCCTGATCTTCAGAGCTGACGTTTCAAATGTTGCCTCCTTTGTTCGGCGCGAGTTAGTAAAGAAATCATTCAAAACAGTCAGTTATAGTTAACCTGCCACTGTAGGAACACTGGTTACATAATCTGTGAAAGGAGCCACAATTTATCAGTGCACCCAAATGGCGCTACACCTCTGATGAAAGGCATCGTCCAGAGGGGATCAATGCTTATGTTAGCAATCTCTAAGTAATGACATACATAGAATATAGATGGGTAAGACATGCTTTTTCAATTGAACCAAGATTTTTTAATCTGACAGAATTTCTGAGAGCATTGATGCTTTTTACTCTTATTCTATCACTGTGGCTCAGAATGAAGGAGACTTTGTGACTGTTAAATATTTCTTGTGATTCTAAATGAACACTTCAATCAGATTGACCTCATCACATATGCCCTGGTTCTCTTCTCTCTGCTTTGACAGCACAAATGTATGTGTGTTTTTGAAATGTGCTTTACAGATTCATAATAGTTTGCCCGTCTTTAGGCAAAAGAGCAAACATGCATTATTTCTTGTGTTTTTTTTCTAGTGATCATACATACATTTCACCTTGTTGTCGCCATGAATTAACTGCAGGTTATCACTGTTTGTTCTTATATCATAGTATATATTCATGGTTCTGCCGATGTTGCTTGTAATGAACAACTTTGCCTCTTTCTTATGAAAGTGCTCACAGCCATATAAGAAAACCAAGAGTTGACTGATTCAATGGGTACCTAGCTTCATGATACAGGTTATCCACGATGGATGGATGTTATGCTCAGCGAAGCCAGGTAATGAAAAGATAGCCTGGCTGTGTTGAACCGGTTTCATTGTACAGGCCCCCGGTGTTTGTGTTTGTGTTTGTGCGTGTCAAATATTTTCAACGTGACAAAACCATTCATGGGCACCTGCCCCCGGTCAAACATTACAAGGAGGATGGGAGAGAGAAAGGGGGGAAAGGTGCAGGTGAGCGAAGGGGGAACAATGAATGACAGAAAAGAAACATGAGAGACAAATCCAGAACAAATCCAGTATCCAAAAAATCCAGAACCCCAAATTCCCAATGCAATTTCCAAAGGTCTGGATTGGTTACCAGCTTCTATAAAATCAGCTGCTTTCGAACCATAAGATTAAGAGGGGAAAAAAAGAAACAAGCTGAATTATCAAGTGGAAGAGACTTACTGACGTGCTTACAATCCAATTTGTTTTTTAAGCAATGTAAATGAGCCCATCCATCAGCAAAATGCAAAAGACTCTGAGATGGATAATCTACAGTCAGCAGTGGCATAACAATGTTTAATTTTCCAGTTCTCTTCTCCAGCAGAGAAATGACTGTGTGTGTGTGTGTGTGTGTTAGGCTGGATTTAGATAGAACTGAGACATGTATCTGTGCATCTCTGTGTGGACGTGTCATGCTTTTGTGTCACAGATATCACTGTTGCCATGACGACCGTCTCAACATCCTGCTATCCTGTTAGAGTGGAGCTTGGGCTGAAGAGTGTTTTGTGTTTTTGGTGATCAGAGTGCCCTCACTGCATTATCTCTGAAAAGATACAAGTTCTGTAGGATCCTGATGCATGTGGTATCTCTGCTTCAGATTAATGGGAAAATACCCAGATACCTCCAACAAAAAAGCCCCATAATACTCTATGATATTCCTATAATATTCCTACAAGGACGTAATGTGTCCCTGTGGTACAGTATGCTCCTCAACAGTGAGTTTATTGAGCCAGTTTTATCATGCCTCGTAGCACCCCCGCAATATCAATTTAACTCTCCTTTAGGACATGCTATGCAGCTGATCATTCTGCTGTGATAAGTGTATGATATCCCTGTATCAGTTCGTACCAGACACTATAGCTATTCTATATCACAAGGGCTCTCAGACAAAAGGCAAATCAAGTGAACAGCAGGGGAATGGTTTGCTGTGAGATGCACCAGAGCCGATAAGGAATCTGCTGAAGGTCTAAATCTCCATTAACGGCCGGTTCCCAGAGTGTCAGCATGAAATACAAATGATGATGAAGTTTACACACCTGACAACTGATGACAAGGTTATCATAACTCGAGCCAACACATTTCCCCGCCTGTGTTAATCTCTCCTGGCACTGCGATCCCACTGCCTGTCTTTGACATAGATAGGTTATGATACGGAGGCTCCACTGTATATAACATCAGGTACAGAAGACTTATCTGAATACTTGAGCCTCCACCACTTATCAGCGAAACCTCCACTCTCGCTTTATGTCTTGTATAGTGTTACTACCACAGCAAGCTCCACAGGATTTACTGCAAGTGTGTGAAGTGGATATCTTCATGAAAGCCTTCTGAAACAACCCACATGAGCTGGGGTGGAGCAGGTGAACAATGTTATGTTCCTGATGATCAACGCCAGAACCTGTTATGATCATCCCACATCTCCAACCTGTTGATGGAAGCTCAGAAATGACTGCACTCCTTAAGAAAATCCCTAGCCAGGTTCTTGTGAACTTTTATAGAGGAGCAATTGAGAGCAATCTAACTGGAAACATCCCCAAGTGGCATGGGATGTGCATGGACCACAACAGGAAGGCCCTGCAGTGCATGCTTTTAATGCTTTGGTACACATCTACAGAACATCAGCGACATCAGTGAGGTGAGGTGCTCAGAGCCCAAAAGTTACTAAAAGACGATACCCACCAGCCCCAGCCTTCACCCTGCTGCATGTTTGACACGTGATACACAAGTACCTGCAGAGCAGTTTACTCCTCAGGCTGAATTCATTCTCCACACTCCAGAATAAAACCCCTTTAATTGTTAGATTTAGCTAGATTTTAGAACTTCTATTTGACAAGCTTAGCTGTGACAAAATATAACAGGAGGACACAATTACAACTTGGAAAATGTTTTTTTTTACACTTATTTTTAACTAAGTAGGTTCTCTATTTAAGTTCCACATTTTTAAGCTTAGCAAAAGTACAGGTCCACTCATTTCTGAGTTATCAACCCAGGACCCGAGTCAGGCCAGGACCCGAATCAGACTGGATTGAAAGGATATTCATTCTAATCAGCTTGGGCAGGTTAGTGTATTGCTGCAGGTTTCAGGTCTGTGTGTTTTCCCCTGGTTGCTTCCTCACATGTTTTAGATGGTTCCTGGTGTTGCTATCTGTTAGGGCTCCCCCTGGTGTTCTTCCCTTTTTGGTTAATCACCTGGCTGATTCCCTGCACCTGTGTCTTGTTTGCTCGTCACTCCCCAGTGTATTTAAACCTGCCTCACACTTCCCTGGTGTCGAAACGTGATCATTTCATGCCTGAGCCGAGAACCCTGTACGCTAAGTCTGATCTGTTTCTTTAGACACGTTTTTGCCTGACCACTGTTTCTTGCCCTAGCCCATTGGATTTGTTTGCTGTTTATCTGGTTTTTGACTCGGACTGTTTGATCACGCCTCTGGTTTTGCTGCCCTGGTTTTCTGACCCCGATTACGGATTTGTGACACAGATTTCTTGGATTTGCGACTCTTGGATTGTGTACGATAAAGATCATTGTCAGCACTCACTGTCTTGCACCTGGTTCCTGTATTGACCATTACACTGTGCTCAAAGTGGATGGATCTGAGAGGACTTGCTATCTGTTTAGGTGGTTCATCATCATCACCAGAGGGGAAAAGAAAAAGTTTTTTGAGGTGGGACAGAAAGTATGAAAAGTGACGAATGGGAATAAATGACACACATTGTCATTTCTTTCACATACAACTGCTTGTTAATTGGTACTGCATCACCACTGCCAGCATTTATTACATTTTTCATCTACATTCCCAATTTGACAAAGTGGAGAAGAAGAAAACACCAGCTCAGTGTTAAAAATTTATGTTCATACACAGCTACTCCAAACCATAAAGTTGGGTAAAGAAATTATAAATTATTTATATCATCATCTGATGGCTCACATATTATAAAAATGAAAAAGTGATAAATTGTCTGTAATCGTCTATTAAATCTATGCTACATAATGACAAGAATGATTAGTTGCAGATTTAACACACTTTAAGAGATCTGGATCAAATCAAATAAAAAATCACTTTGAACACCCCATATTAATATTATTTAAATGGTACCAGTCCTCAAAATTAAAGTTCCTTCAAATTTCGCTGATGTGAAATGTATTATATTTCTTATTTCTTATTTGTGTGTTGCTGTCTCAAACCATGGAGTCAAGTATCTTGGGGTCTTGCTCACCATTGAGGGTAAAGTGGATAATACCCCCAAATCTCATCAGCTCATTATTTAGAACCAATGTATACAATTCTTTACTCTTAAATTATAACAATGACTATTTTTGGCATACCGTCGTGCTTAATTTCACCCTAATAATAAATCATGTTTGCCCTTTTGCAGTTTTTATTTATTTTTTTTTTTCAATTTACAACTTGTTCAGTTCAGATGCTGCTCCTGTGTGACCTTGATGCCAAGATTACCTGCAGTCCACTCTGACTGTCAAGCGTTAAAATTTGGCAAAATCACATACAGATCTGAATCCGAAACCCCCGCAATCTGTGCACCTTTACGGAGCCTCTGTGGGGTTAAAAGGCTTTTCTAACCTTAAGAGTCAGTTATACTATAAAGAATGGTCTACAGGGAATCATTAATACCAGGTGAATGTTTGAATGAAGTGACCCTGGTCTGTCCACAGTATACACACGGTCTCAGTGGGCTGTATTAGGTAGAACATTTACATAGCAAATTGTTCTCATTCCCCCTGTGCACAGACAAAAGGAGGTTAGGAGCTAAAGCATCTTGTCCAATTACCACTGAGCTGTCCTAAATTCCACTGCTTCATGCTGTGTTCAAATTTCACCCTTCAATTGACTTAATACCCGTAGCTCAATACCCTTAATTTAATACTGAAAAGAGCTTTTGACCTACGTACTTGTGGCACTCATTATTCTGAACGGCTCCATTTATCTTGTCGTAGGGGCCGTTGACTACGAGGGAATGACTAAATGGCACTGGCAAAATGCCACTAAACTACATGTATATTGAATAGATTTGTGATTTTGTTCCTGATTTGATGCTGTCAAGACAGAGATCAAGTGGATTCTACATACACACTACACATGACAATTATAGGTGAAGTCATTTCTGATAGTGATCAATACTAATGGCCCATCTCTGGATCGTCACCTTTCAGCTCCAGCTCCTTGTGTTTTTTGGTGGTAATTTTCATTTTCTTCAAGTTGTGCCTGATGAGGTAAAAATAACTTCAAATGTCACCGTCTCTCCTCAAGTGCCAAGTCCTGCAGTGAGGATTCATTTCACCAAGAAACATTAGTCTGAACCTTAAAAGGATGTAGCAACAGGGAGGCAGCTTTGCACAAATTAGCTTGGGATGCAAAATAAAAAAGACCTTTTTTACCTTCGTCTACCATCTGGAAGTAAAAACACACATACACACACACACAGTCAAAATACCTAAAATATACAATATATTAAAAAAATACTTTAAAAGGGAAACAAGGTTGTGTATTTCATTTTATAACTGTGCATTTTCATTTGTCAATAAAGGCCTCCTTTTGCTGTGACAGCAAAATGGTGTTGATGGACAAATAAAGGCTGGTTTTTGTAAATTTGACATGACAGAGTCATGTTATACACACCACACCGCTTCCCCTGAGATTTCCTTTGTAACAGAAATACTGAATTCAGTCACTACTTATTTCCAGCCACTTTGTTATTTCAACATGCCCTGCACCTATTTCATGCACATTCATGTTAAACACTGGGGCAGGAAGTGTTGGCATTGACTTAACACTGGTTGAAAAAATGGCATAGTGGAAGCAACTAAAAAACATGTAACTGAGAAATCAACTCAGGTTAAAATGGTGAATATGACATTACTCTGTTGGACTAATGTAATTGGAGCAACAACATGGCAAGGGAATTTATCAGAAACAGCGAGGCTTCTTAATAAAATATGATAACACAATAACAAAACAGGGATTCGAGAATTAAAAATTAGGAACTTGTTCAAGCATCACTACTGCTGTACGAAACAAAGATGAATGAATGAAAATAGCTAAAAACACCATCATTAGTCCAATGACAAAAAGACTTTTATTGACACTATAAAACCTCTTTACATTTCCAGTTTTAGCCAAGTGTTGGGAGCACTTGTGTTACTGAAACCCCATTCAGAGAGCATTTCATTTCAGTGTAGCGAAATATCCTATTAGTGGGAAAAATATAGAATCATTTGTCCTTTAAACCTGCCACCTTGGGGCCAGTTCATTGTCAAAAGGACCTCTGGTGGTTTAGTTTCACTGCTAAAATTTTTTATCATATGATTGTCATAGTGAAGTTACAAAGGAATTTATTCTATTTAGTTTATTATTGACAAAACCAGTGAGAGGAAAGTGTATGCATTTAATCACTGAAATACAGAATCTAACTGTTGAAAACTATTCAGCGTTTAAGATCAGTTCTGTTTGCACTTATTGAATGTAATATTGCTTTCTAACAGCCAACCAAACATGCCTTGTGAATGTTAGGCTTTTGGAGGATCAATTTCTTAGATGATTAGTGTCTGGATGTGCAGCTGTTTGTGGATCAGGTCACTGAGCCAAATGTGCAGATGAATCATTTAAGGGTGTGCTGGAGGAACATTTTTGTTTGGACAGTCCACACAACTACAGATCATTTTTTTAAAAATCTGATGAACAAAGTTCAATTACAGGAAAGAAAAGTGCTTCAGTAAAAAAGAACATTCAGTCCTTTTGTAAAATTACGTGATTCAAATCTACCTGTAAGTTAACAGTCTGCCGATGTGTGTGGGGATCGCATGCAGTTACTTCAGGTTCGATCAGTTCAGCTGTGTGTGCGTGGGTGTGTGCGTGCACCCCGTCCTCAGTAAAGACCACACACACACAGACAGATGTAAGCTGCAGCAGTCAAAATACTGTAGAGATTCTGAAACTGTAGGTTTTTTTCTCTGTTAATCTGATTCAGACTCTGTGAAAAACACATAGATAGCATAGAACTTCTGCAAATTCAGCAATATTCCGCATTTTCCAGTTTATCTGATTTTCATTGCCAAATTCCATGATTGATGTTTTTCGCATCATGGAAAACATAATGCTTAACAATGGATTTCCATTGGAATCGATTTCAGGATTTTCTGAATCACTATTGAATTGGGAAAAGACACAATGAAATGCAGTGATGGATGGATTTTTTTACCCAGCCCTATTGGGAGAGGAATATCAGTCTTCCCAGATGCAGAAACCACAGAGTGAGCATCATAATAAAACACCAAGCAGGAAAACCACAAGAGGAACATCAGAGATGCCATTCAAACATCTGAGGCCAAGTGGCGAAAGGTGGCAGGGATGCACAGAGAAGATTCGACCACATTTCAGCCTCTTTGATATGCTAAGAGGCAGCACAATGTCTAAACATCTTTAGTCGAGTCATTTACAAGAAAGGCAAAGAAAGTTTTGGACAGATGCCTCAGAGGAGGATCATAACCAAGCACAACTCGTGAAGGAGTAACTCAGGGTAAAAAGCCAAGGATCAAGAAAATGATCACTTGAAATAACCTTCTGAACCAGATCAAGGCAAGGTACATTTTCTTAGTTTAACTGCACAGGTATTCTTTAGTCCTTCCAGAGATAATAGAAACAGGCGATGCATCACTTCAGAGCTCTTTGCGTGTTTGTCATGGACAGATCTGGCTGATACTGAGTGATTAAAATGCAAATGCAAATGGTAATGAAAGAAAGAAAGAAAGAAAGATGTTAAGTGCTAAAGTGACACAGGGACAATGTTTGCCATCATCACGGCTGGTATATAAAAAATAAATCCATATCTATGGATGTAGACTCACTGCACTTTACTTAACTGAACAATTTCAGTTTGCAAAGGCAGTAATTGAAATGTCTGCCTCACAAAGATGTGTTTCTTAATTAATCATTTGATGCTGGTGTCACTGGGCCCACTGGGCGTGCTTTATCTTTGACAGAGAAGGTGTATGACGGATGGAGCGACTGCACACACAATCTCGAAGCAGACTGTCTCCTGCGTGATAGTACTGAGCAAAGCCACTTAAATTATTCAAAAGTAGCAGGAGGGGGGCTACTCTAAAAACTCCCACTGTGCAAGCTCTGTAAAATCACTTAAAAATGGAACAACACAACAGGAGCCAGCCAAAAGAAAGAAAGAAAAAGAGGAAGAGTATAACTCTGCACAGAGTTACTCTGAGTGCAGACCTGGCCAAGGTAACCATGATAATCTTGTTAATGTATTTTTCTTGAGGCAAACCTTAACTGAATAAGAGAAACACAGCTCTGACCATCGCTAATATTCATCTTTCCGGCTATAAAACACAACACACTGCAATCTCACAGGCTCCAGTTCTGAAGCCCTGAGGTTCTCTCTGTTCCCTACATTGTTGAATTTATGGAAAAAATAGCTTACATTTTTTTGGAGGATGAGAAAAACTGCCAGATTTTTGTGTTCCTTCTTTAAAAAAAAACAACTAAAGACTTGAAATCAACTCCTTTTTATAATGTGTTGTCCAACCATGCCCGAAGACAAAGATTTTGAAGCTAAAAAACCACAGTTAAAGATGGGATAAAGCCATCATAGAGTGTGAGAGGATGTATAACGGGGGAATTACAGACACACAATTGTGTCACACACACAATCACACACACAATTACAGACAGTCTTTCCTCAAAGCCATTCATTGCATTGCTATTGCTTGTACACACCAAAAGTAAAAAAAAAGTTATTTAAAAAAAGTGGATAACCAACCCAAACTGTTGACAGAAATTTTCAGATGAGGCACCATCAATTCTGATGGTGTAAAGGTGTGAGGTTTGGGGGTTTTAGCCCCTGTTTGATGATCAGACAAGCCCTTCATGCTTACTGATGCTGTAATTGTACTTGGACACAGCAATTCTCTGAGCTAAATGCTAACATTAGCATGTTAACATGGTTGCAATGACAGTGTTGATAGGATGATGTTCTGCAGGTAATATGTACCATGTTACCCAATTACATGTTAAATAGCACTAAACACAACATATTGATGAGACTTATGGGAATGCTATCAGTTTCACTTAACACCAAAACTATTAAGGTCCAGATGACACTAGTCACTCGCAGAAATGCCAAATGTTAAACAAACTTTCTGCAAGTCCATCCAGTGGTTGTGGAGATTTTTCAGACTGGACCAAAGTGGTGAAGGGGACTGAACAACTAATTGAAAATTTCCAACTGCAGAGCCAACTTCCTATTGCAGCTAATAAACAACAATCAGGAGAGTCCAGAAATGCCAACCAACCAGAGAGTCTACAGCAATGTTAGCAACTGTGCGAAAGTGCTTTCACCGTGTACCTGCTATAGCTAAAGCTACAAGCTAAAGTACCTGTATATGCATACATGCCACGTCAACACACTATAAAGTACAGTTGGATATATTTAGACATGTGTACAGGGACACGTTGTAAGTGAACCACGAGTCATATCTGGTGTGTTGCGGCAAACTCCTACACCCAGAAAGCTCTAACTTTGCTGTTGTACAGTAGTGAGTCGTCATCTGATATCTGCATCCACCCAGCCCACTATATAAAAGTCAACCTGCTACAACCATCCAACAAAAATATGGGTTGACAGCCACCAGACCTGTTTAGCACTTGCTGCATAACAACAAATATGAAATGCGCTGTGATGGCCCAGGATGGGCGTGGATTTCCGGTTTGCCTCTCCCTCTCATCTCCCTTGCTCCCAGGCGCTGACAGGAGGTGTGGCTGGCCCCTGACAGGCAGACGAGGCACACCTGGAGCTCATTATCAGGCAATCAACACACCACCATAAAAGCCCTGCTTCCCCAACAGTTGGTGCCAGATGAGTGCCCTGAAACATCCTGCCTTCTTTGTCCTCCTTGACTACGATTCTGACCACGGCTACGTCCATGTCCCTGAAGAGTCGGTGCCAGAACACCACGTGGATGAGTCTTTGGGAATACCCTTGTGCTGTTTTCCTTGCTGGTAATCAATAAAAACTTGTACTGTGTGCCTCTGGTCTCCTGCCCTTCTTGGTCCAAAACCACCACCGTGTCATGCGCAGCACTTACAACTTGCTATATATCAGAACTGAGAATGGAAAAATACTGATTCTTTTGTTTTTCCTACAGGGAAGGCTATTTTCCCCATAAACTGCGTTTAGAATTGGAAAAACTCTTAACAAATGAATGATCTAATGAGCACTCCCACAAATGATTCTGATACTACCTATACTTAAGTGATGAATGCAACCAGCTAATGTTTAATGCCTCCTATTCAGGCACTATCATTAACTTTGGCATTAAAGGATAAGATGTTGTAAATCAATACCACTGCATTGGTTGACAAATTCTCAATGCATATTATGCTATTACTGTGCTGTGATGTTACAGAAAATAATCCCCTGTTTACTACCCTGAGTTATGTTTGCTCAAACCTACAGTGGCAACTCCACTTAAAAAAATCTGTTAGCTGTTCTTCAAGAGGAACTCATGAGCTTGGGGCTGACTTCATGAGATGCAGTGCAGAACTCGTGGACATAAGAAAACTGTGACATGTCAGTCCCATTCTTTAAAATGCACCTAATGCATTTTGTGGCAGCAAGGGAAGTCACCATATCGATTCCAGTGGCTTACAAACCTGGGGTGTCTACAGTTGGACGCTTTGGGAGATAACTACATTATCGTTGTTTTAGAAAGGTATTAAGTCTGAAGTGAGGAAGATGCTAGCAAGGCAAGACACTCTTGAACCAGATATAGCTCCAATTTCATACTTCTTCCATTGCCTTTACTCTCTCAGCCTTAAGTGAAACTGAGGGCGAATACAGCAGCTTGGGGAATGGCTGGTCTTCGCATACAGGTAATACTGAAGAAATGCTTGCTGAGAAACTACATATTTAAATAAAGCCTGTGGCAAGCAGTGACCATTTGTAGCAAATCCAACCCTGATGTTCAGCTCATCAGGAGAGGACGAAGCTGTCCAAGTGTGCTCCAGGCTATGCTTTGTCCATACCTCTGTGACCTTGGGACTTGGAGATCCATTACACTGTGATTAGGTTTGATGTTATTCTGCTGACTCAAGCAGAGGTGGTAGCTCTCTCAGAGGAGAAGCCTCATAAACTCAATTCATCTTATCACTATCAATATCACCGAATTATGAACTGTAATAAAAATCAACCCAATCTAGGGGTGGAGACGGTAATATACGTATGGACTCTCAGGCTCATTGCACACACATTTTAACATATGCTCTGTTTCTCAAACATCACTCAGCTCAGGTTATAACAGGACACAGTGAAATTCACATTCACATTCACTTCATGCTTCCTAACTCTGTGTCTCCAGACTTATGATTGGAAGAGGAAGCTCCAATCTGGAATGAACACAAAGCTAAGTTAACCTCAAACCACACTGCTACACAGTTAAGATGCCAGGGTCATTTTACAGTGCTGCCTGGACACGGCCAGACCTGCTAAATCAGCTGAATCCTCTTCTATTCAGCAAATAGAGCAGTGTTCCAGACAGTTCAGCATGTTTCAAAGCAGCTTTCCACATTCTGTTTTTTAATCCTACATTCAAGGACACTGTCTTCTAGGAATGAAAGAAAAAGTGAATTCATATGAAATAAATCCTTCCCAATTTCACTTCACTCAAAGGGATATGTACTTACTACTTGCTACTGATATTGTTGCATTGACATTGTTCTATCTATATGCAACCCAGTTGGAAAATCTGTTCTCATCAGCCTCCGGGCTTTGATTTCCAATCAGAGGTTATGGTAATTTTTGGCAGCAAAGTTAACGCTCATTTGGTGGAAAGAACTACAAAAATGCAAACTACTTGGCTGCTGAAAGTAACGTTTACAGTAATTGAATGTTAACACCAATTTTGCTGAGCCAGATATTAATTAAACTGCAAAACGGAACTTAAAACTTGAAAACTTCAGACAGATGTGGTTCTAGCTGACATCAGTGAGTCAGGTTACCAACTTTATAACTCTACTTTGGACAGATTCACAAAATATTTTAGTGGTGATCACTGTAAGTAAAAGAAGCCAACACAACTCTTAAACTTACCTCACTGGAGGTGTGTTTGTCTCCTGCTAATTAATGCATTCCACTTCCTCTATATAGTTGTTGATTTCTTCTTTGTAATGGCCAGCTGCAAACATGTCGAATATTAATGTTACAGCTGTTGTGCTACTGTTCTCATGTCCTCATTCAGTCCCATATCTTGTAAATAAATGCAGATGTATGAAATGTTGTTTAATCCGTTTAGTTCCATTTCATGCTTCTCTGGTTTTCTAATAATAATGTCTGCAAAGCAACTGACTTGAGAGAATATTGGAAATTCAACTGAAATTCGGTTTGAAATGAGGTTTGATGAATCTGAATGCATCTTTAATTAAAAAAATTTAATTAGTAGTAATTGTACACATAGTTCGACATTGTACAAGAAAATTACAGAAATGTTAATAGAATAAAGAATATTGCCACCATAACAAAAGAGATTAAGTATTTCTGATAACACATTGGGCTGTAGATCAAAATAATAAATGCTAGATTTCTGGGAACTCTGGGCCAACGGAGCAAAATGATTCTCAGATTTTGATTCTAACAATGTGTTTTTTTTCCCCTTCACTGGCCAAATTTATTTCTAAAGTCAGTGCAATTCTCTTGGCAAAGTCAAGTATAGTAGTCAGTGCATACAGACAAAGCTTTTGTTTTGAGTACCTGCCTGCTGTATTGACTGAAAAGTTATTTCCTTAAGCTGCTCTCTTTATTCTTCCATGAATAAAACCTGGGGTCAAGTGTTTCCTCTTAGAACCAACCAAGTGGTAGGCGAAATAAAACTCATGCATTCTCTTTGACTGAGTGTGAATTGCCAGTGATGATCCATTATCATAAACAGGAGAGTGTACTCAACTGCTATGGACTGAAGATGATGTACCATTGCAGTGCGATCTGCATCTGAATACTTCTGGACAGCAAAATCATATGAAATATGGCTGTGTATATTCTCATTTGCCCAGGTCATGGTTATCCCAAGGAAATTTAAATCGAAATCCACTGGACTTTGTGGCTGCCATCGGACTAGCTCACCCTAGTCAGACCAGCATGAACTGATGAAGCCTTTTGGATTAGAAGCGAAAACGTCTTCAAAGACGTATCGCAACAAAGTCCAATGGATTTCAATTTAAATTTCCTTACATATGCAATATCAACATTATAAATTGAAAAAACAGAAACGTTATTACTCCAGATAGACATGCCACTATCGAATTCCAAGAAAATATATGTAATACAGTTTAATGCGGAAAACATGGGCCAACAAAATTTTAACCAAACAGGAATCAAAGTTAAGACAGCCAACTTAAATTTACTGCTGCACTCACATGGAGTATTCCTCAACATCCAATACACAGTTTTAATTATAGTCATGTACTTGAGCTGTCTGCTCACTTTAACACTATGCTGTAATCCACTAGAGGTGAAATTAGTATCATCACCCCCTAAACACACTCCCTGCTGGGCTCATATTAGCGCTTCCTTCTGGGGAGTGATGAGGTCTGAGCCTAGATGCATGAACCCAATACATATTCTATATGTACATTAAAATCCATGCCAGTGCTGACATCAGACAGAACAGGGGAGGAGGTTAGCATATGTTTCAAAACCCACAAAGATGTTGATGAAGATGCTAATATGCCACCAAGTCGGAAAATCTGGCGAAATTGCCATTTTCAACATTTCTGTAAAATGACTTATGTAAAACAACATGTACAGCTGGTCCATCCTCATCTATAATCATTTTATTAGCCATTTTTCATGCATGTAACTAAGGTAATAAGCAAGCCACCTAGAATGATGACTTCTCAATTATTCACCAGCAAGAGTGGTCACTTGTCCCTCAGGATCAGCGCAACCTGCAAGATGAGGGTCAAGTGGTCCACAGAGACAGATGAGCTAGCACTGGTATTAGTTAGTTAATCTGCTAAAATGTACTGCCCACTGAGCACCATTAACCATGGGATCTATTATTAAAAGGTTATCTTACATACGTATCAGAATCAGAATCAGTTTTATTGCCAAGTAATATGCATTACAAGGAATTTGCCCTTGATTTGACGGTGCTTACATATAAAAAGGAGAAGCATAAACATAAATATGTGCATAAACATAAACCTATGCATAAAATTAAAAACTTATATTATTCGTATTGGGCTAAAGTTAGTCTTAAGCTTTATTAAGCCTGATGGCAGAGGGGTAAAAACTGTCCTTGTGATGGGAGGTTTTGGTCCTGATGGACCGCAGCCTCCGTCCAGAGGGGAGAGGCTCAAATAGGCTGTGTCCGGGGTGAGAGGGTTCAACAGCTATTTTCCTTGCTCTCCTCAGGGTCCTGGAGGAGTAAAGTTCTAGGAGAGAAGGGAGGTTGCAGCCAATCACTCTTTCAGGAGAGCGTATGATACGCTGCAGTCTGCACCTGTCCTCGGCAGAGGCAGCAGTGTACCAGACGGTGATGGAGGAGGTGAGGATGGACTCAATGATGGCACTGTAGAAGTGGACCAGCATTGTCCATGGTAGTTTGAACTTCAAGTTGACAGCATCGTCTACAGACCTGTTGGCTCTGTAGGCAAACTGCAGGGGGTCCAGGACTAAGTCTGTGATGGATTTGAGGTGGGACAAAATCAGGTGCTCAAAAGATTTCATAACCACAGAGGTCAGGGCGATGGATCTGTAGTTGTTTAATCCTGTGGGTCATGTTTTTTTGGGGACTGGGATGATGGAAGTGGCCTTGAAGCATGCTGGCACGGGGCAAGTCTCCAGTGAGGTGTTGAAGATGTCCGTGAACATTGGAGACAGCTGGTCCGCAAAGAGCTTCAGGCAGGATGGAGACACAGAATCCGGCCCAGCAGCTTTGCGGGGGTTTTGTCTCTTGAAGAGCCTGTTAACATCTCTTGCAAGGTCAGACAGAGGTGTCGATGGAGGAGGGGGGTGGGCGAGGGACAGCTGTGGTGGTGGGAGTTGTACTGTCTCTGTTGTGACGGGGGGAGTGGAGCTGGGGGGCTGGAACTGGTGGGAGGTGTGAGGGCTCTCCTGATTGTCTTCAAAGCGGCAGTAGAAGTTGTTCAGGTTGTCTCTCTCACCGCCCTGCTAAACCTGTACTTAGCCTCCTTATTTTCTGCCCTGTTGCCACTTTTAAAAGCCTTTTCCTGATCAAACCTCAACTGCCGCAGTCTGGGTGTAAACCAGGGCTTGTCATTGTGATAAGTCACCCTGGTGTGTGTTTGAAAATATCATCTGGAGTTTTCATGAAGAATATTTACAGCTAACAAAACAATGGATATTTAAAAAAAAGTGCTGGTGTGCTTTTATTGTCATAATATTTTAGTTGGAGCCAGCTGGTCTTTTCCTGCGTATTGAAGGAATAGAAATTATAATCAACCTTATCTGCGGTTCCTGGTGTCCTGGTATCTTATACAATGGTAGTCAATTGTACAAAACATATGGCCACTAGGATAAACCACAGTGGCAAGACTGAATTTTCTCAGTACAACTATGGCTATAAGGTAACCCAGTTAGCAGGAACACTAGCAGGAGGTAGCCCATCCATGCTTCACATAAAAGTTAGTTTGTAGGTCAGAGCAGTCCCTGCAGACTGTCCTGACTGTCAGTTTACCCATCTGACTTGCTGAACCAGTCAGACAGTGATTCAGAGGTGTGGACAAAGGCCAGAGTCAGATTATGCAAAATATAACTTCAAGAATAAAGGCAGTAAATATTTAAAAGTTGGAATAATACATGACTCTTTGAAAATTCTGCCTTCTGTGTAATGATGACCTTCACCTTTTTGCAACAGCAGTACCTACTTTAGTTTGTCTGAAGGGCAGACTGTGTTAGAGGAACTTCAAGCATTAAGGAGCCCCTGAGGAGCTTTGAATAAGAAGAAGGGAGAGAGGGAGAACGGTATAGTTTAAGCCTTGAAGACATTTTGTATTTGTACTGTACATCTGAATGCCAGCTGGATGCCCTTTTGTCTGCTGTTCATGAAAGAATTTGCTGACAAAGGGGGTGGGGGTGGGGGTGTGTGGAGTGTCTACCCTTCCTAGTAAAAATACACAGTGTATTTTTGCTCAATATTTTGATAGCATCAGTGCTGTAGGTGAAATTGTAGCCTTCAAAGGGAGAAATATTCAAAGTGGTAGTATTTTCACGCCATATTTTTGGAATATGGAGGCCTCACTCACATCAAATTTAAGGAAAAGGTTACAACAGCACAGTGGTGATCATAACTGCTGGTGGCTGGCAAAAAAAAAAGATTTCCCCCCAAACAAATTATTTCTTCATACTTTAAAAAGCTTTACTATTTCCACCAAAGTAGGACATCACTATCCTTCTAAATGCCCAGATGTCAGATATTCTGTGGCATACCTATACTCATGAAATCAATTACCTACACTGGGAAGAGATAACATTTGAAGGATGCTGCATACAGTATGCTTGTTATCAGGAGGCTGCAGTTGAATCCAATCAGAGCGCTTGAGTGTGAAACCAATCCCGAGCAGAGCATTATTTATCCTGGCGTGACACAATGGCTGCGTTCATGGCTAAACCCGCCGTAACCTCGGCTCTGAGCCGCGGAGGAGAGAAGGAAGAGCAGTGGGGTTTCCATTCAGCTGGAAAAGCATTTTGCGATATACTTGGTGCTTTTCAGAGTGTAGGCCCATGTGCACACCTTCAGTTGTTGTGCTCCCACCACACTCCACTCCACTTACTCCACTTGCTGTTTCTGTGTTGACGTTCAACCTTGAAGTGCCAACCCAAGTGGTTAAAAAAACACAAGCGCTTTCACAGAGAAGCAGAAAGATCAGGCGACAGGAGCTGTTTACATACACCAGCAGTCAAACAGAAATACACAAGCCATAGCGACGCACAACCCCTGTTAACCTTTTTTCTCCGTGTGTCACCTCAGCTGACTCTTTCTTTGCTAGGTCAGAAAATACATGCACAAACAATAACCACAGTCGAGGAATATCATCCCCTCAGTCCCTCGTGAGAGAGTTGACACAAAAATCGTTTCAGTCCTGGTTATTGTGTCTGTCTCACGTCAATATAAAGCCTTAGCTAATAGATATAAGCTAGTAGAGTTTTCACTGAACTCACAGAACTTTTTATAAAATTACAGAATGAGGAGAACTGCATTGCAACTTAATCCAAAGCCAGGGTATCGTATTAATCCAGTTCTGTTATAAAAAAAAGCAACAACTTTATTTTCTTTTTTCTTCCCTAAGCATCATGCACAGGTGACAGTACATATGGAGAGGATAAAAAAGGCCAAAAAAGGGCCAGATAGCTCTATGAATATAGGTATGGGCTGAAAGGCCTGCCTTGGAGAGAAAAAAACAATCCTGAAACACTTGACAGGAAGACTCAAATTGAAAGTATCAGCAATCATCTCACCCTCTCATATTTATCAGTTCTGAAACGACAAATCCAATATATCAGTGCTGAGGCAGAGTGGATGTCTGGGGGATACGCTAAGCTGATCATCTCACAATCTTGCAAATTTGGAAATTAATTTTGTGTCTTAAGCGCAGTGTTGTGTGTCGGAACAGTGAAGTGCTGCACAACATGATGTTGAAGCAAAGGCGGCGTTGATAAAGATGGTAAGCAGCCTCAGCTCATTTCATCTGACTGGGTGGTTTTCATTTAAAAATGCTTTTTTTCCCCCCTCCTCAAAAACAAAGCACACAGTCTGGCAATGTAGCAGCTACTTTTACAGTTACAATTACATAAAAAAAGATAAAAAGAGATAAATCAAATTTATCAAACATGAACAATACACACAATTTTTCACCTATAAAGTGACATCCTATTTTTTAAAAAAATTATACAAATTATTACTATTGTTTCTTGTTGGGTTGTTCTCTCTTCAAGGTGCTAATGGAACTGGGAGGGGCTGGAGCAGGGAAAAGGGGGGACATAAGCTCTATCACTTAACCAACAGAAAAGGCCTCAAGGTGGCTATGGATTAAGAGGGAAGAACCATGGCTTGTTGTGGCTGGGATGCAAGCCAGGACTTGATCAACCCTGACTGGGTCACCTGATGTGGAAAGACTCACTGAACCCCATCAATACTGATGATGTATCCCAGTTTATCACAGAGATGTATCTTAAAACCAAACCTCTATTATTACTGTTACTGCATATATGGGGAAAAAACTTCCAACCAAAGATGGTGATGTGAATTGTTAAGGAGAGCTGCTGAATTAGTTTGAATTTAGCACTATTTTTATGAAAATGAGCTGAGCTGACCACTAGAGACTCTCAGATTTGTTATGGAAATAGTAAGAGAGGTAGAAAGCCCACCTGTGCTGCTTTAGAGGCCAGGGATGCCCCCTGAGCAGTTCGAGTCATCTCTTATCCATTCTCCAACCCTGTCTCCTTTCGTCCAGGGACGTGACTCCATACCCCCTTCCTCCTCTCATCCACTCTGTTTCCTGTTTTCATCTCAGCCTCTGCTCCCCACAGACAAAAGGAGGAAAATGAAAGCAGGTAAAGGTGCTCTCTACCCCTCGCCCTCCCCGCCTGCATATTTCATTGGATTTATTGTGCTTGTCTGGCCTTGTCTGTCCCTGTCCTACTACTCCTGCTGTTACCCGAGGGGCCCGCACGCCCTGTGCCCACATGTGCCAATGCTGTGTGCGTGCACGTAGACTGACACATTTGCATGTTATGCCCATGTGTATCGTCTGATGCATGCAGAATTTTCCCCCACGTGCATTTTCAGTCTCCTCCACTCCTTTACTCTATTTTGGGAAAATACCTTTAGAGTAGCTTGAATAATTCTTTCTGTGCAGCACGAGACTCTTCACTCAGAAAGGTTAAAGAAAATTCTCTCTCAAAATCTGTTGCCTGGAGCCTTTCGGCACTCAATGAAAGAATTTACATCGCATCACTGCACCTCCTTTGTAAGAGTGTACACCACTATGCATGAAGCAAGGTTGTGTTGTCAGGGACTGAGTGAAATTTATTGGGGTGGAGAGCGGGGCTGAACCTTACATTTAACTTTTGAAAAAAGCAAGGCCATCCCCAGTGCTATTAATATTTTCTTAAGGTCCTCCCCTCAAAAAACTGCACCACCTTTACCCCAGTGCGTCAAAATGACTATATCAAATTGATGCATTATTAATTTCTAACAGAGACAAAGCACAAGATGGTTCCTCATAAAAAAGGAGTTAAATAGTCTTTTAAACATCTTTTGTAACATTTTTCAAACTGTTTCCCCAGGTATTGTTTGTTTGTTTCCATGCTGCAGTTTTCCCTTATAGTGACATATATTATTTAACAATGGCCAAGATGTGATATAATCACATCTACTATTGCTGTTATTTTATTACATATATATATATATGTTATTATTATGAGTTTGCAATCACTTGTGGTCATTTCATTTTCTCTAATAGTAATTTTCTTTTCAATATTTTTTGGAAATTTCAACATTAATTAGGTAGAGGCTTCAAATAACGCCACTGGGTTTTCTGCCCATACCTGCACTGAATATCATTTGGCATCTCTGTCATTATGTGTATCTTCTATCCATCTCCAAATGAATCCTAATGTCACTCATGTCTACTTTCATGTTTAAAAAAGCCACTTTTGCTAACAAATTTGCCAACAATTTTATTTGGGGTTAAGACTATGCTACTGCTGTGGTTATAGCTTGCTGCACTGCAGAAGTGGAAAAAGAGAAATTATTTAACATTAATTCAACAATAATATTATCATAAGAATCTGCTTAATAGCAAATGTTCTCAGTTAAATTGATATTCATCTTTTGCATTCCTCTAATAAGAACATGATCACTGCTTAGCATAGATCACAAGCACAGTTGCTGTGGTAATAGCTCATATGGTGTCACTGAGTAATAGCATGTTAGGGAGGTGGGTGAAAAAACGAAGAAATATTGGGAGTTAAAATGAACTCTGTGCACTTGCTTGTCACCTCTCATATTTTGTAATTCGCAGTTCACTCAGTCAGAAAGGAAGCTTTTTTTTCTAAGCACCTCATCTGATTCAAATAGATTAATTGGGTTGTAAACAGTCTCAGCTGACTGGCTTATACCTTAAAAATAAAAATGATGTGATTATTAGGATATATGCATGGTACAAAATGATCGCGTTTCTCACCTTATGAGAAAATTCAACACTCGATTTAAACACTGACTTTATGACCTGCTTCACTCAAACTGCTTCACAGCGGAGCTGGAAGATATGAATGGTGTTGCTGACATAAGCAGCAGAAAGTGTCCCACTGCAAAGAGAGAGCAGGACATGAATAAATGATGGGCAAGGACAGCCCGGAGCACTCTAATAGTAAAGCAAGTTTTTACATCAAGGAACATGGATGCTTGAAGTATTTGCATGTTTGTGCGCATGTGCAAGCCTGACATGCAACATCATGTCACATGACTGCTTAGACACACCAAAACCCCAAAGTGTTCAATATTACATTAAGAAAGAACTGTGTAAAGTATACAAAGAAACCATAAATTGATAAAATAAGTGAAGAATGTTATTATTATATTAATTATAATACAATATTATATATTACAATTATAATATGATTATTATATTTACTTATCACATTATGGAAATATTATTACATTATTCATTTTTATATTTTTTATTTTGTATTAGATTTATTTTATTTCAAAATTACTTTTTCAGAAGTTGGTTTTATGTTACATTTTGATGTCATCACCCTCTCACCTTCCAGCCAATCACATGCCTCCTTCCTCTTATACCGGCAAGATCAACAGCTGCAACCAGTGTTTCCAACTTAGTGACTTTTATTGCTAGACTTAGTATTTTATTAGGTTGCTACAGAAACTTTTTTGAATAGCCCCTTACAACCAATCTGGTGACTTTTTGGGAAAGAGAATAGAATAGAAGTATAAGTAACCAAATGTAAAGGGCTGACACCATCTAACAACAAGTAGAATGCCATTACGATGTACAAATATGAAAAATAGAAGTGGATTATGAAAACATAAACAAAACCTCTAAATTTTTCAGATATAACATAATCCCAGTTTCTCTCTTAACTTTACTCTAAAAAATTAAAATAAAAAATTGCAGGCCTGTCTAACTAAATATGGAGTGGACCAAATCAGAATTACAGTTCCACGTCAGTCCTGGAGAAACAGTTTGTGATTCAGAAGATGAAACCAGACAAAATCCTCCTTAGAAAACACATACGGGCAGTAATGGCATCTTCTGGTCCGTTGACTCAAGACAAACCACAGACACAGTCACACAACCTTAGTACTAGTAAACTGCGGTTGGCTAGTACTAATGCAATAGTACAATGTACTGTACTATCTACAGCTACAGTGTTCTTCACTTAAACTCTCACCAGACTAACTAATCTAAACTTTTCTTTTCTCTGCTCCGTGTTTCTTTTTTCTATTATTTCTGCAGTTTACCCCCAAGGTTGGTCATTTAATGTTGTTTAGAACTCTTTAGTTCAACTACTT
This sequence comes from Psettodes erumei, assembly GCA_016785225.1. NCBI lineage: Eukaryota > Metazoa > Chordata > Actinopteri > Pleuronectiformes > Psettodidae > Psettodes > Psettodes erumei. Next base: position 611,249 of record JAFBJZ010000407.1, on the reverse strand, counting down.
ATTTAACTATTTAAAACCTACATTATTTATGACTAATCCCAATAATATTTTCTGTTGTTGTTAATTTAAATTACTTTAAGTTTACTTGCCTTGCTGAATTATTTTCATAATTTCTTATTTCAAACTAACTTTTTTCAATCCTCATTTTTCCTCTGGGCTGCAAGAGATAGGAACCAATGATATCTCCACCAGCATTCCACAGACAAGTGGAAATGCCCCAACGCTGGTAATTACAGCAACATAATTACACTATCATAATGACATATTAACATTATCTATCTATTTATCTATCTATTGATATATATCCATGAAATTAATGAAAGACTATGTCACGTCTCCATGTGACCTGTGACAACATGTTTATGTGTGTGTGTGTGTCTAAGGTGAGTCAGTGTTTGTGAATCTATTTGTATGTAACTTTCTGGCCACAGGGATTAAATGCTTGCACCCTGCTCTTGAGCTTCAATGCCACTGAATTTAATCCATTATGTGTAAACCTGTGCAAGACCCAACAACATTTAATCAGTACATTGGGTTTTCCACAAGTGATTTACAAGATAAGCATGGATGAATATATTCAGGATGTGTCAGGTTATGCACTTTTATCGTGTGCCGCCCAGCCATAGGCTAGCTTTTAATTGGTTTCCCTGAGACAAGTAAACATCATCTTCGCTATACAGTGAACAAACATCAGAGAAGAGGAAACGGAAAGATGGAGAGTGTGAAGAGGAGTGCGCTCACTTGTGACATGATGCCAAAATGTTTGATTCCTCGTCTGGGTGTGGAGAGAGCTTCCCTGTTTTTGCACTGTATCAGACAGTGACATTGTGACAATGACTCCCCTTGCTACATACAGTCTAAGTCAGCCTAATGTGCTCTGAGTGAGACACTTCAAAAGCAGAGGAGTGAAATAAAATGCTGAGGGCAAAGTATAATGCTTTAGTGTTGTAATTCACAGCAGTGAGTGCTGATGGATTTCTTCGGACAAACTTGTGTGTTTGCTTGTCTAAGTGTTTGTGTTTACCCCCTCCAACCTTCATCCTCACGCTGTGTGCTTCCTCATGTTGTGCTCTCCATCTCTGCCTCATTTTTAATATTTTACGACACATTTGAAACTTCTGTTTACTCATCTGTTGTGTGGGTACAGAGAAACATCAGTTTGCTTTTAAGAAATCAGGCCTAAAATGGAGAAGCCATAGGCTGTGTGATAATGAAACACAAAGAGATGAGAGAGGAGAGAAAAGAAGAGAGATTTTTTTCTCAAATATCCACTTGAAGAATGCTTTGTTGTTTTACTCGGTTTGCCTTTTAACTTCCTCTTATATTTTTGATGTTTACATATTTGTCTCTTTGAACAATGCTTGGTCATGAAACATTTTCTTGTAATGATAGAGCCACAGGGTTAAAGAAATAGTTTCTGTGGGGGTGGGTAGCTCAAAACTGAGTTTATCGGAAACAATGAAAGTCATACATAAGTGTGATCAGTGGTGGAAGAGGTGCCCAGATACTTTGCTTCAGGAAAAGTAACAATACAGCACTGTGGAAATATGTCATTACAAATCTTAATAAAGTAAAATTACTGAAGTATCATTAACAAATAAGTATCAACAGATTGATTTGGCTACTTAAATTATTTTCGCTCCCCTGTGGCTGAAACATTATTATACTGTATGATATTAAATTGTTAATACTGATACAACAGTGTGTAAGTACAGTAGCATTTAATCTTATTCAAGGGGTAGCCAGTTTCTCTCCCTTAAATACAGTTACATAGGTTCATAATCTAGGGTCATCCCTATCTAAGGGCTCAAAAGATAAATCGGAGGGGTTGTGAGATGATGAATGGGGCTGGAAAGAGAGAAAAACAAGGTTCTGCTACACAAATATGTGCACCTTTTGCAGTCTTTTCTCGAAACATTCCTTTTTTATTCTGAAACACGAGACCATGTCACCACTGTGGGCCAACTGTTAATGACACAAAATTCAGTGGATCTGTCTATCTATCTATCTATCTATCCTCATTTTGGTTGCTGTCTTGAATGTTTTTGATGCAATATTCTAATGGCCTTCACCTCTGTATATATTGTCTACAGTGTGTGTGTATAAATAAGAGAGGTAAAAGAGGACACAGCCTTAGTGCACAAAACTGGAGAGTTTGGTAACTTGATTTAATAACTTAATGGACTCAGCGCAGGATTAAGGTTGGATGACTACATTGTTTAGGACAATCAGTAGATTACTGCAATTAACAGATTGGAAGGGGAGTCAGCAAGGTGGGATAATCTGAGGATGGGAAGGAGTTTTCGGAAAATAAAGCAAAAATGGGGAGGGTTTATACCAAAATAACAAATTTGCCCACCTTTTAATCTGAAAAGGGAAAGAAACATTTTATGAAAAGCTTTCCCGCCATCAAATAAAGTTGATGGATGCTAAATTGGGAATGTTAATGGGTCACAACATATTGTAGAGGTTTTTCATGTTCTTGGACAAATATAATTTCTTTGTTGCCTTACAAAAAGGTTGAAAAAGGTCTTTTGGGCCCCCCTTTGGGCCCCACTGTTCCGAAACAGTGGAGATGAGAATAGACTTCAGTAAGAGCACAGCCCCACCCTCCTCCATCATTCTGTGAGACTCCCCAGTGGACACTGTGGAGTCCTACCGCTTACTGGGCACCATCATCTCCCAGGACCTCAGGTGGGAGCTGAACATCAGCTCCCTCATCAAGAAGGCACAGCAGAGGATGTACTTCCTGAGGCAGCTGAAGAAATTCAAACTACCATGGACAATGCTGGTCCACTTCTACAGTGCTGTCATTCAGTCCATCCTCACCGCGCAAGGAGCTGTTGACCCCTCTCACCCCGGACACTGCCTACTCTCCCCTCTCCCCTCTGGACAGAGACCGTGGTCCATCAGGACCAAAACCTCCCGTCACAAGGACAGTTTTTACCCCTCTGCCATCAGGCTTTGGAATAAAACCTAAGACTGTCTAGTCCGATACTTTATTAATTATTATTAATATTATTAATGTCCATCCCCCCCAAGTCAATATGTGTTATATTAACGCCCCCACCCCTTCACACCGCTACCTGCACTACTTGTGCAAATATATATATGTATACAGCTTTTTCATTTTATGCTTAGGTTTATGTTTATTTGCACATTTCAAGTTTATGCACATTCTATGTTTATGTTTGTCTCTCCTTTTATATGTAAGCACCATCAAATGAGGACAAATTCCTTGTAATGCAAATTACTTGGCAATAAAACTGATTCTGATTCACACATGTCTCACTAAATGTTCAGTCTATAGGCCACAAGAAAGATTTTCTCCATCAAGCTGAGACTCAGCCTACATTTCAATGCCTCCCTGTTGGTAGAACCTGTGAGACCATGGCTGTTTCAGGGCAGCTTTATGGAAATCCTCACCTCTGTGGCAAGGTATGTAAATGAAATGTCTGTTGGTATAGATGGAGTTGCTTCCTCACAGTGGCACAGCTTTCCTAAATACATGTTCAGGGTCAGTGTATATTGTACATCCTGTTGTATAAAATGTGCATTTCGTGGCATAGATGGAAAACATAAGTTTTGATTGTGAAACTTCAACAAACCCTATATAGCTCTGCCATACAAGAACATCAATAACAGACGATTCTGCGAAATGCTCATCTTGGGCTCAAGCTAGCATTTTACTGTTATTTTCTCCAATATCCACACATAATAGCTGGGGTATGTCTGAGAAAAATATCAGGGTCACAGCTCAGTGACAACAGCCATGACAAGGCTGAGAGCTGCTCAAAATAAAATGTTATTCAAAAGACTTTATTTTACATCATTATAACTGTGGTTTTGGGGTTGAACTGGTGTATGTATCAACTGCTCTCTTGGTTGTGGTTGCAAGAGTGGATGAACCCAATTACAGGGAGAGTAATCTCTCATAAAGGAAGCTCTAAGAAGTGGAGTGGACATGATCAAGAGGTGACACTGATAATTCATCTGGTCTGCATTATGTCTGTCCTTCTTTTGTTTAGGGACCTTTGATGGGATTGTTGTGCAAACATCTGAGAGCGAGTGCAACAATGTGAGAACAAACAGTTCCCAAGCACACAGAAGCAGCCTGAATGCAAGGAGAAGAAGACCTCCAGGAAACTGGAGCGCTGGAAATCTGCGTAAACAATGATACACCAGAGTGCAGGCATGCAGTTCTGAGCAGGAGCATAGCGAATCCCTGAGTGCACAGAGTCAAGACAAAGGATTTAGGATGAAGCACAGGATGTCTAAACAAGCCACAGCGCATCTGAGTGCAGATTGCAAACAGATGAGAGCAAATCTCATCTGTTTGCAAGGGCGTCATGAAATATGAAATTAATCGAAACTGTCCAACCGCTAACAGCGATGGAAACTACTCAGTTACTAGTAATAAACTATGCAGAATGTATTAAGAAGCATGGGTACTAGCATTTTTATTAATAATCTTAACATTGATCTCCTGACTTTTCATCACCACCTCTGGCTGATGCATGACTCCTGGACTCTTCCTTCATGCTGAATAAATTCTACTGGTCAGCTGTGTGCCTGTCCTTTAAAGGACATCTTTAAAGGCTTGCAAATGAAGCACAGTCTTGGGGCAATACGTCTGCTCTGAATGATACCCGTGCAGATGATTCATACTACAGAGGATATTTCATAAGCATGGCATTTAGAATATGTTTGATGTGGCTTGCTTTAATTTTACTCAAATTTATGACGCACCCACACACGCATCACACACACACAAACATTGCAGCTGCCCTGATCTCCCCACTGTTCCATTCCCAAGCTATCACTGTAACTACAGGCATTCATCCCTCTCTCGCCTCCATTCTCATGTAATATCTATGTTGTTCAGCCCAGCAGATGAAGGCCCGTGTGATCCATGCTCCCCGTCTCAGACGAATACAAACACTCACATGCCATGCACACACACACACACAAACACACCATGTAACCACACTGATGTGAACCACCTCCCTTATTCCATCTCCCTGCCTGAATACATTATTCCTGGCCTTCTCCTTTCGCCTCAGTCTGACAGGGACAGATTGAGCCAGCCTCTGATAGTTGCAGTAGCTACTGTTATGGGAAATGGAGCTGCACATTTACATTTACTCATTCTATTACTTTGATTGATCTTCTGAGCTACCACGGAGCTATTTTATGGTTAGGGTGTGATGTGTCTTTTGGAGTAATGCGGAAAAAAGATTGAGGACAGGTATTAAAAATGCTTAAAAAGTGCAGAAGTTTGTTATCAAAGACTGCAGACTTTGCAGATAGCGACTTCACAGTCGGTCTTAGCAATCGCGGTCTCACACAGATTCATATATATTGTATTGATGCTGCTCAGTTTGAAAAAACGGAACAAGGGAGCAGTCACACATGGATTGCAATGTGTGTGGTAGATGCTGGCAAACAGACAAGGTACATTTTCACACTGCCTGTTCACACATTCAGTCCCTATTATGTGATGGGCTAATTATGCCTTATATAGAGCTTACATGCTGTAGTTACAGACTACAGTGCATTAATATTCATCTTCTTTGCCAACAAACTAAAAACACTTTGAAAATGAAACAATAATACAAAGCATTATTTTCAACAGAGTAAGAGAGAGAGAGGTCAACCCTTCCTGCACTGCTGCAGAAGACCTGGTGTGTTTTTCATCTGCACATCCATCCAGTTTTTCCTACTGAAGCCAAGAAGCTTATAGGCTACCTTACCTTGTCCATTTCATCAAATTTACATTTTTATTATACATATAATCTTTCCTGAATCAGAGAGCCTTCTGTATTTTACTCTAAATATTTTTTCAAGTCTACAAAGTCCTTGCATTTCAATTCATATGATTGTTTAAATACATAGATAATTGGGAATTACATAATAATTCTTTTTGGTGATTCTTATGGCTCTTTCTTGCGATATAAAGTTGGAACTGGTGCTGGTTTTGTCCACACAGTATCTAAGGTGGGGAACTGGAAGTGTGCAATGTAGAGCAACAATTTATTTTCATACACTCTGGTGCCAAAGTGTGGATGAGATGTAAGCAGCTTGTACAGGTTTCTGTAGGTCAACACAAACTCTGGATGCAGGATGGTGTTGCACAGGGAGCATGCTCATGAAATAAAATAAATGAAATAACTGAATAGAGGCATGCTCTGATTTCACCTTCAAAGAAAAAATACCATGAAAGCTGTGTCGCTATGGATAAGAGGATGGAGGCAGAGAAAATCAAAGACAAAGCACAAACCGGTGAAGCCTTGGAGAGGAAACACTTGATAGATTTGTTATGCAAACATGACTTCACCTTTGCAGGGAGAGATCCACTCAAGGCAGCTTCATTCTCATCCCCGCCGAGTTCTCCCATTGTATAATACATCTCTAGTTACTTAGTAACCGAAGCTAAAAGTGCAACTTTGCAAATGAACAATGATGAAAGAACAGTACAGTGTTTGTGCCGTTGCCAAGGTAGCAGGTGTACAAACATAACGGTTCATACATAAATGCTTAGGTTGGAAAAAACCTCCACCTAATTTTATCGCAGAAGTTCCTAGTTATACCATTCTCATGTATATTCCCCATATTGTGCTTATTTAGCTTTGATAACAGTTCTAAATATTGACCCCTTCACCTCTAGGTCATGTTAATTCATTGTCAGCTGGTTCTCTACTGTGCTGCAAATGCAGCATTAGGATTCAGCTTTGATCAGTGTTGCAGGGCTGAATTTCTTTCAGTCTTCTATTTAGGCCTGTTTACCCAGTGACAGTAGGTACATACAGCACATTACATTTTTAGCTTCGTAAACAAAACAGATCTTGGATAAAGTTATGTTTCTGTTGCATAAATGCTCTGTAGTAGACAAGACTTTTAGTTTCACATTCCCTATTTTCAAACTGAGGTAGACCCATGCTATAAATTGTAGAGTGGTGTAGTTGTATAACACTGATGACTTAATTGCAGGGCTTATTGTGTGTCGGAATCCTGCTGCAGTAAGATCTGGGACCTCCTAGATTGGGACCAGCAGCTATTTGATTGGTTCTGGCAGTTCAAGTGTCACTGTACATATGTGTAAGCTTTTTTGTCTGATAGAAGTTACTTATAAATCAGAAAAACAGCAAAATCATTGTCCAAAATGTACTTGACTCTCTGCCATGGTTTCAGAACCATGGACAGTGCTTTCTGTATGTCGGTGAGAAAGTAGATCAGGGTTGTCAAACTCATTTGATGTCAGGGGCCAAATTTAATTTCAAGTGGGCCAGACCAGTAAAATCATGGCAAAATGGCAAAATTGCAGACTTTTCTGACTTTTTTGTTTTTTCACACTTTCCAAAATCATCTCGCTCGTCACTCGTCGCTCCTTGCTCGTCAATCTTATGGCCTGCGGGCCATGAGTTTGACACCCCTGAAGTAGATTGTTGGTAAAATACACCTCACTTGAAAGCTCCTTCCCTGCATACACATCACACAATTCATTGATGTGCATTGCCAAGGCATCGACACAATGTTGGAACCTGGATCTGAAAGTAAATACTCTCATCGCTTTCTCGTAGCTGAAGAGAGAGAAACAAATATAAAAGTAATCAAACAACATACACAACACAGCATCAAAAACTAGCAAGAGTTAGTTTACATTGAAAGTTCGTTTAGTTTTTATCTAATTTTAGGAATTTAACACAACATAGGATGTCTAAACACAAATGTGACATGGGTACCTGCTTGCTAAATAACCAGTTGGGATTGGCTATCACACACTATACAAATGAGACAACAATACTACACTGTTGAGCAAAAACTGGACCCACAGAACAGACTCAGAGGCAGGAGTAAAAATCTCCCAAAACACAAGCACAAGGAACAGTCAAAAATTCTTGCAGAGCTCACAACAAACTCACAAGGAGCACAAAGAATAACACCAAAACTCACACACGGGGGTGAAGAAGATGCAGTTAAAGAAGGGAAGGGAAGCAGAGCTTAAACCCACTGGGAAGTCAATGATACACAGGTCCAGCACATTAGGGCAGCACAGGTAATCACAAGAGAGGGAAAATTGTCGGGATGTGGGCAATAAGACAAGACAAAGGTTGCCAAAATAAAAACAGGAAACACCAAAATACATCACAAATGACAAGAAACCTAATTCAGGTAACTTGACGGGGCCTGAAAGAAGCAGCGCAACCTCTGTATCAGTCTTCATGTCTTTCAGGTCTCCGATGTCTCTCCACTTCACCCGTGCATGATCACAGCACATCAGTTGTAACTTTTGTTCTTCTGATGTTCTCCTCTTTAGGAACCATCTCTCCTTCTTGACAGTGTGATGATGTTGTAGAGTCTATGCTACCACCACACTCCCATCAATAAAGCTCCTTCTACACAATCCCCTTTACATCACCATCGGTCTCTTGCCTGCGGTCCCAATTGGTCCAATTCAAAAATCAGTCGGCTGGCAATGAAAAGGATGAGTGCTCCTTCTCCTTCCCCCTGCTAAAGCCATGCACACCCCCTCTCTATGATTGGCTGGTATGCCGTTGTCTGAGGCTTGGTCCGAATCACTTGGTTTGTTTCCCATTTACGGAGCTGAGGCTGTGGAGAATCACCAGCTTTTTCTTTATCACACAAACAGAACAGACAGGAAGTGGACCGTGAATATGACAAAAAAGTGTATTGGATTAGAATCACTTATTCCACCTTTAAATGGAAAGAAGGAGATAGAAAGACAGCCGCACTGAATAATAGATATTCAAGGTTTTACCAGCTTTCACTGTAGCAGTATGTTGGTCCAAATCCTAGATCTAAATCACTCAAGCAGCTTATAATTATCTCTTTCATAGCCAGCAAATTTAAGTTGCCCTAAATGGTGATTATGAGCCTCTATCAAGGACATCACTGCTGGGTCAAGTACCTGTGGTGATCACAAAATAATCACAGTGACACGGCATCCACAGCACTTGAAAGTAAAAGAAGTAATGATGATTTTTCATGAGTGATTCTGATACAAAATCCCCCCCATTTCCAGCTGTGCGGCAGCTGTGCACCAAAAACCTGTGTCCTACATGCTCAGAGCAGTTCCTGTGACTGTATTTAATGCTGCGCACCACTGACTCATGAATATAGAACCATAAATAGGAACTAAGTGGTGGTTTTGTGTAGGAGTCTGTCAAAATGTGTGCAGAAAAAGCTATAATATATAAAGAACTCACTACACTGTGAGCACATTCAATTTCCCTTTCTGCAGGTCATGATGTGTAAATACATTGAAGATGCTCTCCATCTCTTAGTCAGTGCTAATCACCAAGTTGCATGTATTGCATACTTGCTGTATTTCAAATTTACTTTAAATAGAAGGTAAAGACTAACCTCTCTTTGACGTTTCACTTGTCTCACCTCCGACTGCACTCAGCATCTCTGTTGGGTTTAGTTGGATGTGCTCAGATTTTTGCCTTGTACACCTGCAACTGCCTCTGAGAGCGTGATGTCACAGTGTACCTCAGTGCACCTGTACATCGCTGCAGCAAGGTGTGATTTTCTAAGTGACTCTTTAAAACGCTTGTTAGAACATAGACATCTGTGAACTTGAATTCCTGGGTAGGATTTGGTGAACTGTGATTTTATTTTAATGAATAAAAGTCTAAATGTAACACTTCACCTACCTCAGCTATGAGCCATAAGCAGTAATATACATTTAGTTTCCCTACCGACGTTTTTGTGTAGCTGCTCTACATGTTTGTGTATCATCCCTGCAAACTTACCCTGTGCAGAGTTTCGTATTATTTTGTTTGTTGTTTGCATAGAAAACTGAATAAAATATCAGGAGTGATTTATTTTTTTAATATACTTTTAATAATGTAAGTTACCATAATGATGCTCTTCACTTAATATAATTAATGCAAAAAAGCAGCTGAACAAAAGATATCCAACTGTGTGCCAGTTGTCACAAGATATTCTGCAAAAAGAAGGAAAGTAAGGAATGTAAGAGGCACTCCGAGAGTGCAAACTTCTGCCAAAGCAGAATGCAGCATATGCTACTGCAATGCTGTAATTATTACTTTTTTAATAATGGGGGGTATCCACACCAAAGGTTGATAGGTTTTTAGCTCATGATCCGTGCCCAACCCTTCCACCAAGTTTCAAGAAAACTGAATAGTTTTTCTGCGTACTACTGCAGACGGACAGACAGCAATGAAAACATGACCTCCTTCATGAGGTACTTTAGCTGTCTTTTCAGATAGCTGTGACGTTTACATCAGTAACATGACTTCCTGCAGATATTTAAAAATTAAAATGATGGGTAGTACCTCATTATAATGTAAGACTCCAAAAGAAGCAATAAGGAAACCCTTCAAAAGGTGAGGTCAGCACAAGCCGGCAGATGTAGAACCTTCACCGGCCCCGGCCATGCATGCAGGAGCTACTGCTCCTGACGAACACTTAGCTACATAATAGACTGGCTTATCCAGAGATGGTCGGTCAGCAAACAAGCCGGCACATGAAGCAGACATGGGTCCTACCAGCATGTAGCAGATGCACAAGTCATGTACTGCTCTGCACTGCCACGTTAAATAATAAACCAGTGGTGCTTAGTGTCCATTTGGAATTCACTGCAGACCAAGGCACCATTTTAAGAAGCTATTTCATGGAAGGCAGGGCATGTTGCCATGCAAGGTACTCGACAGTTACTTAGATTTTAATTTAGACACCAATTTACAAAACAGCTCTGTAAGAACCAAGAGAACAATTAGAAACCTTTTTTTTTAGTTAGGTGTGAATCACTTATGAATGATTCTTATGATTGTTATTGTGCTGCCTCTCAGCTTTAACAGTTTATATCACAAGATCCAGGTAAACTGTATGAGATCGCAGCTGCCTGGCAGAGGTGGCTAATGAAAGTGAAAGGAATGAGGGGAGGAGGAGGAACTGGTTGAGTCCCATAGAGCTCTGTCAGATGAGAGCAATGTAACACATCTGGCCTGTCGGCTGCTTCCACGTCTTTAATATTCACAGGAGCTCCTAGGAATCCACTGTAAAAAACCCACAATGAATAATTGATGCGGTGTGGTGCCACAGAGCTCCTTCCTTCTGTTAATTGGATTTGAAGAAAAAGATGAACAGAGAAACAGGTAATGAAATGAAAAAAATCAAGAGGCTATTATCATGCCGCTGGCTACGATGTTACAGTATGGTCAGTGCGGCCTTAATTATTCATCCTGTTAAAGACATGCTGTCCACTTGCTGACCTCAGACTGTGAAGCTGTTCTGTACAGTAAATTTTTCAATATTTACATTACTGGATGAAATCTGTCATATACCAAGGCCTCTTTTATGAATTGGAAATCAATTTGAGATTATTTGGCAAAATTGTCCATAAGTAGTGGAGCTATACTGCGCATTTGGACGGTAGCCAGCTCTGCTGATTCGGAAACAGAAGCGTACAACCCGTTGCCTATGTACATGACAAATTTTTAAAATGGATTGGTTGGAAACTGTCCTGATCATCCTCTCTGTTCTGTTCAGTCTAACACTTTTCCTCACCAGCATCCAAACAGGGAGGTTACTTCAGAGTGGCTCAGTTTCCAAGAAAGGTCTGTATTTTAGAGCACAACACACCTTCAGGTATATGCAGCAGCGGCGGTCGATGAACTTGTCCACTCTCTGCAAAGGTGTTAAATACAAACAACACACAGGAGATGTGCATTTTCTATGTAGCTGCAGGCTACAGCCATTTAAACAGCAAAGAGAGGGCAGGCCATCTGTTGGCTAATAAAAGCAGGTCAAAGCAAGCAGGAGAGGCAGAGAGAGAGAGGGAGGAAGGTCATAACATAGGCAACAGTCCTTCATGTTTCACTGCCCCACTGCAGCCTTTATACCTCTGGTTACTCGCAGGCCAGAGACACTCACTGAGCTTTTAAAACAGCTTTATTCATCGGAGGAAATTTATGGCGCACAACAACAGAATAGGTTTGTTTCAGAGATCTAATGGTTGTTATCTGTACATGTTTGTGTGTGTAAGAGAGACACAAACATTAGCGTGTACATTATATAGTTGTGATTTACACATAGCTTTGATCCCCATATGTGTCATGAGCTGGGGCTGTATTTATTTCACCAGCTCAGTGGTACGCTCCAGTGTTTTCACCAAAGGTGTGTGTTGTTGGTGTGAGATGTCCAGCTCACCACCGATGCACACAAAAATATGACACTGAAAGTATCCAGACTGTGGAAACAGAGGAAAAGGAAAAAAAAAATTGGATCTGGATCTGATATGCTCTGTTACTCTTTCCCTGAAGCCCATATCTATGCCTGAATAATGCAATACACCACATACATAATGCATCATGTTATTATGAGAGCTGCTGCAAGCCTGGTGTTGTAATAAAATACACATAAGACATTATAAGCGCTTAATAAGGTCACATATTGCAGTGGATTTTAATGACTTTGATTTCGCATTGAAGTGTGTAAAGTGTTGCCCGCAATGTGAGGGGAGTGTGGGTACAGCAGCTTTAGTACAGCTCAAAATCTGCTTTAAGTACGGCTGTACTGCTATCAATAACATGTTTTTAGGGAGAGATGACATTATGTCATCTTACAGCTGCACTAATCAATATTTCAGTATTAACAAGGGTCATATTGTCTGTAATGTTATAAGACTACAGAGAACTGCCTACAGTTCCCCTCAGGTCTCCGGAGGGTTTAAGCATTTTCCAGCTCATTGTTTTGGATTTACAACCCACAACTATACTGTTTAGGATCACTCTCACTCATAATCTCATTATCAACCTCAGACACAGAGCAGGCAGCTGTTTTCCAGAAAGCTCTGATAAACCCAGTGTAAAATGTCTAAACAACACCAAACAGCAGACAGGCGAAGTAAGCGATGAAGCTAGTGAACACCGCAGAGGGTTCAGCAGTTAAAGAGCCAGATATTTTCATCACGAGGCAGTGGAGACCAAGACAGAACTAAAAGGAGATTGAATTTTGGAATTACCATTTGGCCACACCACTGCTTTCAGATTTGAAGATGAGAAACATTTCTGGTACAGAGTCACAGGAGCTGCTTGAGATTTCAGCAGTGGGCTTGTGAGTAGATGGCAAAACAAATCTTGCCTTAAGGCAAGATGCGTGACTGTCAGTTGCCCATGTGGCCACCAGCCATGGCCTGTGGTTGCACCGGAAAGTGAAGAAATTTGTTGCAGTGATAAAAGTATGGATGACTCATCAATCTTGTCAGATAAGTGAGGGTTAATAGAGGCGATGACTCCAGGATCCTCCTAATTGAATCACAAAGAAAAGTTTGGCTGATTGATAGCCCCACTGCAGCACACATCTGGACAGGTGTATCTCAAGAGTGGCCACGCATACAGAGATCTGCAAGCTTTCGATTCGGCTCAGCAGCTGTTCCGCTCCACTCCAGCTCCCCACATGCCACCGTCTTATTACGATCTTATTAATGCAATATCATTTAATGCCCCCCACCCCAGCCCCCCGAACAGCAATTTTAACACACCTCATAACATTCATTCCTTTTGGCAGGGCTGGATAGCGGCCGGGTCCAGCGAGATCTACAGCACAGTCACAAGGGCAGAAGTGATTATTTGTTGGGATGTGGTGGAGCGAGGGTGGGTCAGAGTAGGTGGTTGGGGCATTGAATCATTTGGCATATTTATTACCTGTCATCCAGCTTTGGCTCAATCCTGCATCTCCTACATCAGGTAGAATAATGGCCTCCATAACCTTGGGCGTCTGTGGCCTCTATGCCCCCACCTCCCCCCAACCCACTATCTTTTCATTACAGATCTGTAAAAAAAAAAAAAAAGGGCACAGATCAGATAGAGAACAGAAAAATGCCCATGTGCGTGCACACTCCCACATGCTTTGAGGCAGTATTTCTCTCCACATCACCGCTACAAGAAGAGGCATCCTGAATTGATTGGGAGATAATGAAGGAGGGCTGGGAGAGAGGGATCGATGCAGCGGGACCCTGTTGACAGAAACAGACAAATGCAGGGCTGGGTGCTTCACTTAACACGAGGCCAGGCTGCATTCAAAAGCTATCATGATCTGGAAGTGTTTTCGTGCTCGTATGTTGGATTTAAGCCAGTACATATTGATCATTTTGATTGCTTATGATGAAATTATCCTCCAGTGGTGAGTCTTTTTTCTAATTCTACCATTTACAAGACAAAAAATAACATCAAGAACAAAATGACGATAGCTTTTCTCTAACTAGGTCTCTGAAAAAGTATTTATTGTACACCACCTTGGAACACTAAACTCCCTCGATGAAAACGGACCAATGGAGGTTTTTAAGGAGATTTACTAGGCCCTTACAGGATGCTAAAGAGGCTTTCACTGCAGGCTTGCAAGGTCCTAGCTATTTGAAATAAATCTATTATAGGAAAATTGCAGAAATAAAGTCAGGACCTACAGCATGCATGCAAAATATAATAAAATAACCTTGACGTCACTCAGCTGCACTTCAATGTTGAACCATTAAATCTTCGCAGCTTGTTTGACTGGTGTACCTTGTCACCAACCATAAAACAGCGCAGACATTTTGGGATCCTCATCATATATTATTTATAGCTGTATACCATGGGTGGGGGCTGTCTGGCCTCCAGGCTCATGAGGCAAGTCAGAAATTCTTAAGACATTCTCATGACAGCCATGAGATTTTCTGCAATGAAAGAAGGTAACAGATGAAACAGTAGACACGTTAGACAAACACTTCCAATAGGGTGCTCCCAGCTGAGGTGAGCGCAACACGTGCATAGCAGTTACATTTCTTTGCTGACAAGCACCATGCCGAATATCAAGAAAAGTAGATGTGGAATGTTCTGCTTCCAAGAAAGATGGACATTATTACTTTTGGTGGGAACAAAAGAAAAGCCAGTAAGCCTTGATTCTAGGCATGTGCTCATGGTGATGAAAAAGGCCAATTTTGAGTGTCACCACAGCTGGAGTTTGGCTGCCCAACAAGCAGCCTTAATATAGGACTGTAAGCCTGACAGCAACAGTATTCTGCAGGAGCTAACAGCTGACAAGCTGAAACCTCACTCAGAAGGAGAATTTGTGAAGCAGTGCCGTGCTGCTGCTGCAGAGCTGCTAGAACCAGACCAAGTCAAATTTTTCCACAGAGTCAGTTTGTCTTAAAGAACTATCGCACAGTAGATTACTGAAAACACACTGAAGGACACTGGAAGAAACTTCCTTTTTTAATCCCATGACCACTGAAACAGGCAAAACAAATAATGCCCAACTAACCATTGTTGTGAGTAGGATCAGTGCTGAGATCAATATGAGAGAGGAATAGCTGTCTTTGCAAGCAATGCATGCTGTGGCAAGTCCATTTCACTCCTCTGCAGGAATAAAAGCCTGCCATGAAATCTAAATACACCAGTGAGTTTGCAAATCCCCTTCAGCTGTTTGTCAAGAGGTTTCAGGACATGAAAACAGATGGAACTGTACGTATTTTACATTTAATGGGAAACATGACAACTGACAATGTGAAATCATTGAGCTGCAAAGCAACAACAAGCTCAAAACTACAGTTGGTACAATAACCTCCCTCTGCTCCAGTTTTGTTAAACTATATGTACATCCGGAGGATACACTAAGTTTGCGCCTCTGTTTGGAAGAACCTGCTGCTGTGAGCAGTTCGTTTCTGCCCGAGTCTGACTGACACAAAGGGAAGCAGCTCCAGCTATTGCAGTAGGTAAGCGTGATATGTGTGTTAAATTATTCATCATGGCCCTCGAAGGATATTATAAAAACTGAAATGGCCCTTTATAGGGAAAAGGTTCCTCACCCCTTCTATATACACAAAATATATAAACATTTGAACAGCGAGTATAACACTGAACCTGCATGTAGCTGAAACTCTGTAATTTCCCTGCAGGAATTTGCTGCCATTCAGTCACAAGAGCATTAGGGAGGTCAGTCAGTGACAATGATGGTATGCTGAAACTGTCTCTGAACCTCTCTTACCAATGGGGAGCCTCAAGGGGGCTCCATCCATCAATTTCTGTAACTTTCTGAAGCAGACATTCAGTCACACCTGCTTAATGTGCAGAGGTGCAACCTTCTCATGTTAGTAGCCTACTTAACACAATTTTTTTGTGGTTACAAGCCATTGCAACACCATTAATCAAAGAGACTGCCCGGAAGTATCTGCCATTCTACCCATCAATGAATTGAAGCATCGGTCAAGAGGACACAAATTGGATTTTGCATGCAGTGAGCACTGATTCCAGAGCAGGAACCTCCATTTTATTGTGAAAAATATCACTCTCTGCTGGCTTGCAAGAGCTCTCTAAGATGATTTTCTACACAATCTATATATTTTTGTTTCACTGGCGTGAGCTGTGCCAACCCCTCTTACCCCATCCATAGAAAACCACCTCATACACCAATCACAGGGTCCTGTTGAAGCTTTCCTCCAGCTCCCTGTAGATAGAACAACATTGTGAAGCGGCCACTGAACCCATATTGCAGTGCATGTACCTTCATCCACACCAGAGAGGAGGTTTCTCTGCTCTCTGCTCCACTTGTGACTGATGATGTGATGTGACAAGTCACAGCACCTGACAGTGCTGGCTGATAAGCTTCATCAGTAGCATGGAAACTATTCGGTGAAAGACTGTTTCTCTGTGGAGACAAGGCCAATACGATCTCTCCGATGCTGGTGTTATTGAGCATGCCTCTGAGGGGTCATATTGACATATCAACACATTTAATATGGAACAGTACAAAACAGGTACAAGTACAATAAGTCAGATCCTCATATAGTGAAGCGTTTTCCAAAGTGAACTTTCGAGACACATTTATTGGGCTGATAACATTACTCAAACACAGTGTATGACCATTGTAAACAATAAAACAGAAGAAAAAAAGGCATCAGCTCAGACTGAGAACTGCTCCAGAATTCAAAGTGCGCCAAGCTTTTTAAAATTTTCAACTTTTGTCTTTTTAAAATCCTCTTGATATATCTTTTTTTTAAAATCTTAATTCATTACTCTTCTTTACATATTGTTCTGCAGTATTGGTAATTATAGTATGTACAAACGAGGCCAAGACACTGGTCACCTGTAAATATTTGCTTGTCTCCCGTAACATGACTAGTTTTGGAAAATGACAAGGTAAGGCTGTGCTCCCTCTCTGTTGGTTTAGCTTGATCGCATGCCTTGTTGGTGACTGGAATGAAACGTCCATGTGAGTTGGGCTGACTGCTTTAGCCTTGACCGGCAGGGGTGGGGGCAGTGACAGTCCTCGGATTTTTCCACATCTTTATTTACAAAGGCTTTAAAGTCCCAACGTTGTCCTGTTGGTTGGGAGGCTATCAAATAAATGCTTCCACATTTTGTTTTTTTTAAGTTTGTTCTCAAGTGTCTTTTTTTTGTTTTCTCCCAAAAAATTATTGGTATCAAAATGTCCATATAGATATAGCTGTAAAGTTGGGGTGGGGTGGGTGGGTGGGGGACTTGTTAGCATTTGTAAGATCAAGGGTTTAAACAGTTCTGTATGTATGAAAAGAAAAGTCTCTTTGCTCACAACGCAAAGTTCCTTCATTCGGATCATGTCTGGTGTTGTTGGTCTTTATACAATGCCATGAAATAATCTTAGATGAGATGTAGCATTAAGCCTGGGTTCACATCCTTCCCTTCTCCCATCCTCCCCAGCTCCTCCCTCCTCCCCTCTTGCCTCACATCCCACTCCCCGCTGTCTGCTCTCCATCGCTGCCGCTCATCTCCACGCTCATCCAAGGGAGGCTACTTTAGCAACCACTCGTTCACTGGAAGAGAGGAGAGGGACAGGAGGGAGAATACTGATTTATATATGTGGCACTCTCCACAGTTCAACCAAGCGTTATTCACCCCGCCCCCCATCTACCCACCCCAACCTGTGCCATATTTCATCTTTAGCAATAACATACAATTTAAAAGGAATGGCACTCGAGTGAATGGGATGAATGTGCATGGGTATGTGATGGTAAGTGGGTTGGGGGATTGGGCTGGTGGGGGTGGGGCTGAATTGGCAGTATTATGTTTTGAGTGGCAGCCTTGACAGAAAATTATAGCAGAAATGAGGAGGTGCCAAGAACACAAGTAAACATTGTAATTTGAAAATAAAAGGAGCTTTGCAGTTATGTGAAAGATGGAATTTATTGGAGTGTGCTATTATAAGCACATTTCCTCTCATCATGTGTTAAAAAAAAGTTTAAAAAAACAAACAAAAAACAAAACACACCCATACACACAGCATCATTAGCCTCCCAAACATCCCTGATTCCACATCCAGTTACCCTTACGATCACCTCTCTCGGTAGGGGAGGATTGTGCCTTGCTGCTCGTGCTCTATGGGCTCTGTTTATAATGAGATGCCCTCCCACCATCTCTCCACGTCATGTTGAAGGCCTTTATATTTTCAATTCAATAATTCAAAAACATCTTTTGGTCTCCCAGAGTCTGTGCAGCTAGTTTGTTCAGTGATTGGGGGGTGGGGGCAGAAGGGAGGACAATACGGGCAGAAGGAAAACAATGTTGTGTGTTCATCACATTACAGTGAAACACCTGGCAACAATAAGACTGAACAGCAGAGACCTGTGCTACCGCTTGCCTTCGGTGTATTTATACTTCAGGGGTGAAATTCGACATTGTGTGCAGCAGGTATATTGGCTGCAACATAGTAAAGGAAACGCTGAACAGACTGCAGCGGCACCTCCCATGTTGCAGTGAACTGTGTCGAGCCAGTTTTCATCCTGTTCTGTCACTCAGAGCCAAACAGGTGCTCTGACCGTCCTGCCGCCTTGTTTTCTGCTGCCTGGATTCTCTTTAGCACATCAATCTGCACTCTGCTTCTTTTTTTTTTTTAATCAACCACCAGCCGACTCCCGGCTCGGCACTCAAATTCGATATTAAGTTTATTAATTATAATGGTGAGCCCAGATCAAGCAATAATCCCCTGGAATTTATGTGGATGTCGTTTTCTAAAACAAATTACATCAGGAGCAATCGTGAGCAATATTCCCCCTGAAGCTGAGAGTTTAGTGAGTAATAATACATGGCGCTTACGGACCGAAAAGTAGATCTTGTCATTTGCTTGTCAGCGACTGCCACAGATCTGGGTTTAGTAAATGAACACCTCTGAAGAGAACTGAGGTGAAACCCTCCCCTGCCACTCATTTTAAAGGATAATCCTTCTTTACTGCATCTTGGGCCTAATTTCTAAAGAGTCATCCACCATTCCTGTCACTAAAATTAAATACTGTTCACACCAAAGTGACTTCTGGGGTGTGGGGATAGACAACATGGCTAAAATGGTAACAATGTGGAGCCCTGAAACTGACAGAGGCTAGTAAAAGGTTGTCAGGTAAATTAAAAATACAACTGAATACAACAAAATAAGTCAAATATGACTCTGAATTACAAAAACTTTAATGAACCCTGCAGGAGAATGTTTTGTTGCTCAACAGATACTCACGAAAGAGGCAGTAAATAAGTAAAAGTACCACTATGAAATAGTGATGTCACTAAATACAGTTAGTGAAAAGAAAACAAAATCAAATGCAAAAGGTGAAAAGTGCTGTACAAGGGAGAACCACAATGGACAAAAGTGCAAAAATGGAAACATGAAAAGTGGATTAAAAGTGAACTTTCCACTGGATCACAGTATGTTGTAGTGATTCTGTGCCTTCAGATCTCCGCAAGTCCAGTACTTTGTTGAGCGCAGGGTGATGTTAAACATCAGAAATGGAGACAGACAGACCACATGGCAATGGTGGGAATGACGTTACTCTTCCTACCTCGGTACTGGAGTTTCTGAGCCCTGTTGTTGGGGCAGTCTTTGCCCTGCATGCTGAAGTTGATGTTGGTGCGGATGCAGCGGTTGTTCAGTGGCTGGACCGGGCGGACATTGTCGCTCATGCTGAGGAAGATCTGAGACGGCTGGTTCTGGCTCAGCAGGCGCAAAGAGTGCATCTTCGATGAAGACAGAAACAAGGAGCGGGTGGGTGGGGTGTATTGTCATTGAGAAAAAGTCATCAAAAGCATGATGGAAGTGTGAGCCAGGCATTCTGAGCCACTGCATTATTTCCCAAGGCAGACTGTATGGAGGATTAGAGCTGGGAAAGTTTTGGGAATAAAAACCTCAGCACTGTTTCTCAGGCAGAACAATAGTTAAAGTCCACGGCAGAGAAAATCCCCAGCTGAGCCTGACAATCCTCTGAGAATTTAGGGGAGCAGGTTTTAGGTGTGGGGGTTGGCGGCGGAGGCTCACCTGCATACGTGTGAGGTACACCGGCTTGTTCATCAGGATCCACGTGGCTGTCTCAAAGCATGGTGGGATGGTCATTGATCCGTCATACGTGATAAAACTACTTGTCTCTGGGTAAATCTCCTCTATGTTCAGGCCGGTCAGGAGATACGCGTCATCTGCAGGGAAGCAAACAGTCGGAAAACAAAAAAGATGAGGGAGGTCTAGTGTAGATTTAAGTATTTTACATATGCGAAAGGAGTTGTTTGTGGCAAACACACATACAGTAGTAGTGGCACTTTGACATAGTTAGCAACTAACAAGTCAAAGTAGTAGAACATTTTGCAGCTATAGACCCAGATACAGTATTTCCCTCAGGAGCTGGTAGAGACAGCAACCAGGCTGATGAACAGAGACAACAACAACAGAGATGCACACAAAAATCCAAATGGATGCTAACGTTTCCTTTTTAAGGCGCTAACACATCAAAATGTTGCACAATGAGGTCATCACTGGTGGGAAGATATGAACACTTTCAATCAGTTGAATTGTTTTGAGTCCTTTTTTGGCCTTTCTAACCATGTTAACAGCAGTTTGACCAAAAAATGTTCTTAACTGAAGCTCCACTGAAAGACATTTTCCAGTTCTTGGAATCAGTGTCTCCCAGCCCATGTTTGAAATCAGTCCCTTGTCAGTTATTATTATTATTATTATTATTATTATTATTATTATTATTATTATTATTGTTGTTAATATATATAATATATTACAGGGCAATGAGTGACACTATTTTTTTCATTCCACTGTGGAACCTTTTTAGGGCACTGTACAGAATACTGTACTCTCGATCTATTAGATACTTCAATAAAATAAAGAACCGCAAAACATACTGGGCGGCAAACAGCAAGTAAGACAACTCCAGAGATACAGAGATAATGTCGTCTGGGTCTGGTCACTGAAAACTGGGTATTTTCTTTGCAAGTTGCGGGTTTATTGATTCCATCCTCCTGTTGTTGTGCGGCCTGTAAATCCATCTCCTCACTGCTTGTCACGCACAGAGCCCGTCTCTCACAACAAATGTTTCTCACTCCTTATTTCACATATCATTTCCTCTTCTGTGAATGACGGGCGACTGTTGATGCGGCACAAAAGCTCTTTTGTCCAAACTGTCTCCACTGTCAGGACACTAATTAGACAGACTGCAACTCTCTCTCTCTCTCTTCCTCTTCACACTCCAGCCTGATGCTCTCAATAGCTTGTCATCTGTCGGGCCTCTGCTGACTAATGGACTGTGTATTTTGATGAGGTCACTGTCCTGGACTACTGCAGCCTTAATGATAGTACAGCCTGTGCTGCATCACTATTAGCGTACATACTGCATAATGCTGCTTATAAATAAAAAAAAAATTAACATGACTGGCTTAATTTGAAAAAAATCCCCGTGAATAAAGCTTCTCGTTTCCTCTCTATATGCTGTTTTCACTCCACCTATGTGAGCTGAAGAGCAGATCTAGCGCTGATCTTTGATCGTGCGGTTGAGATAAATAATTCTCTTTGGATGGTGTGTCTTTGTGTTCGTATGCATGCGCAATTGTGCTTTAAAAAAAAGCATGAGGCCAGCATCCTTGCTGGCTGCTGGAGGGCTACGCTTAAGGACCCATAAGCACAAGGGGGTGGTGTGCAATTGTGTGTGCAAGATGGTGTATCTGAGGGAGTTTTGACAGCTGTCAGAATCCATGCTCTTCACCAGCTCCTCCAGCTGGACCCCAGAGGAACCCCCTTCCCCCCATACACACACACACACCTCATGCCCCTCGCCTGAAGTCTCTTGCTTTCTCTGAGACTCCTCCCAGCCACAAGGGGTCAGTGTGTTTATCCAGCCACTCCCCGCTCCCCCCCATTAATCCAATTATTTGTCTCTTTTTTCAAGTGAGCCCCGGGCGATCTCCGTGCCAATACCGCTCCTCCGGCATGGCAGGCTGGCACAGGGAAAAACCTCTGGAGAGCAGCTGTCTGCTGCCTTAACGTGCTTCCTCACCGGCAGCCTCCTCCAGCTATCAAGAGTTCTCATGCAGGGCTCTCATCATCCCCATCCTGCAGCGTCCCTCCAATTACCAGTTTGAAATGAAATAATGATGCTTGAAGAGTTCCAAAAAGTGAAGTACTTCTTTAAAAAAAAATTATTTGTCTGTGGAATAACATTTGAAGAGCATTTGCTATAGTCCTCTGTCAGACAGCACTTGTCCAAACATAGCTTAGCAACTGTAACTTGACATGTTGAAGCAAGTCTGCTTGGGGCAGTGGTGAGAGAGACACAGTATTTGCATAAATATGCTGTTTAACTATAATAAAGATACATATACAGAATGGGGGTCTCCAAAACCAAAAAAACAGGAACATAAGAATGATTAAACAATTAAATGTGTGTTTATCTGTTCGACAGTAAGCTACTCTTCCTCGTAACTGTTGATAGCAGGAAGGTTAAAAACCATTTATGACTCTTTACTAAAAAAAAAAGCACAAATAAGCTCTGTTTTGCTATTCCAAGCGTGTACAGTAAGCAGCAACACAGGGTTATATTAGGAGCATCTTTATTATGATGATGTTAGGACTAGTCAATTTGCGCTACACTGCAATACAAGAACAATATTGTTTCTTTATTTTCTACAGGCACATCCCATTGCAGGAACTACAGGGTTTTTTTGGGGGAGCCGGAACCTTTGTGCCTGTCTACACTAGAGGAATGGGAGAAAATGGGAAAAAAAGTATGGTCCTGTTGGTGGTTCCTGTTTCGGCAGGGACACAACACCTTGAGAAATGCTGATAATGGGGCCTTTTCTGTAACTTTTGAGCTACCAGCGGCTAGTTCTTAGTTCCTGTGGTGGGAACACACCTTATGTTTTCTATTTGGGCCATCAACTGGACTGTTTGCCTTGGATGAGCAACAAAAGCCTTCAAATGTATATTTAAGACCACTTGGCAAAGTTTTCATTGAATAAACAAGTAAGCTCATGGATCTTAATCAGCAAGCTTTTTAAAGCACCAAAAACTGCCAGTACTATTACCAAGTTGTCAGTGATGAGAGAAGAAAGAGAAAGAGCTACAAATGATAAGCCTCCATTACAAAACCTTGTACATTTACCACTGTTATCCCTGTGAACCAAACCTGTGCCATGCGAGAACAGAAAGACTGACCGGTCTGGTATCAAGAGCAAGTTTTAGTGAACAGTCGCACTGTGTTAAAGACACAAGTGATACAGATGTTAAGGTAAGTGCGCAGTTACTTACTTTTATATGTTATTCTTGTGATGGTGTCTCTGTTCAACATTCGATTCAGGAATGAGTTCGACGTCTCAGCAATCTGCAGTAAAAGACAGGTAGAGTGAGTGAAAATGGAGGGTTAAATCAAAATAAAAAATAAAGAAAAGGACTGATCATTTAATGAATTGATGGTCCATCCAATTTTTTATATATATATTTTTATTTTCTTTGACAAATTAACAGATAATATTCCCCCGATCCAAGCAGAAAGGTACAAATACAAACATACAGTAAATACATACATGAAGTAACCACAAATTGAATACTGAAATTTTTTTTTTTAAAAAGACAATACAATTATAAAATTATAAAAACAGAGCACCATGGCAGTATACAGTTTTATCACAGAATAAGATAAATAATGATAAAAAGATGAAAAAAAATCTAATCATGCAGGATCAGTTTTCCAAGAAAACCATGTACAAACCCCATAAATAGGCACATTTCTTGTCCTTTTTGACAATATATGTAAGTCTTTCCAAGACAAGATTAGCAGCTAGTTCTTTTATCCACAATCCAAGGGAGGGTGTGTCCACACTTTTCCATAAATGTGCAATTATCCGTCTGGCTTGAAAAAGTCCAAAGTCAATGAGCAGTGACTGCTGAAAGGTTACAGCAAAATCCTCAAGATACATGCCCAGTACACAAAGTTTGACACACAAAGGGACTCCCTTCCCAATTGCAACCACAGATTTCCAGAATTGTTGTCATTTTTCACATTCCCATAGACAATGAATTAAAGTACCTTTTTCCTCTCTGCATTTCACACAGAAATTTGGAATATTAGGGATATTTGACGGAGTCTGCTCAATGTGAGATAACTTTGCATAAGCCACTTGTACTGTAACAATCTGTATTTTCTATTAACTGATTGGGTCTGGGCTTTAAAACAAGCAATTTCCCATTCTGCTACCTCAATATCTTCCGGTAAATCCAAGCCTGTAGTTTTTTGATTGAAGAATATTTTGAGGTAGTCAATAATAGATTAACCCTAACCCTAACCCTAACCCTAGAACTGGGAGAGTGATCTTTTTCTGGTACTAAAGTGCAGTCAAGCATGGTTATTAGATGAAGCACAAACAACCTGACCTGGCCATCTTTTCCATATTCTGTCAGTTTCCAGATCCCTGAAATGTGTTTCTTGCAAAAATTATATGGGACTTAAGCAGTTTAATTCTTCTAAAGTCTAAAACTTGGCTAATTTTCGCTGTCTCTCTCAGCCCTCTAACATTCCAACTAGTAATTTTTACCTCAGACATATTTAATATTAAGGTGATTAAGGTGAAAGTGATATACGGTATAAAGCAAACACAAGATAGTAAAAAAAACAAAAAAACAAAAACAAAACTGCCACATATCTTCCATCCACCTGCCCTTAACACACTCCCAACTGAAGTGCTATGAACTTGCACTTTCTGACCCCAAAATTCCCAAAGTACAAAAAGTGGCTGGGCTGGGGTAGAGAGACACAGTAGGAGCAGACCTGTTTCCCATTCCAATAACACTTTCATAACTAATAAATCAGAGTTTAACAGTCCTACCACATATAAACAGAACACTAATGACGCAGCAGTGATAATGACCCACCTGGTCACTTACAACACTGGTGTATCCATCTTGCATAGAAGGCCAACAATATGCATGGAAGACTGAATTTCAGCTTGGAACTCTTCAGCATCCTGAGGCGATGAGAAAAGGAGCACCTTGTTGCTGTGGACCACTCGTAATTTGCAGGGATTAACTTCCCTTAATCCCTTGAAGATTCCCATCTCAGTGAACAGGTCCCTGGCTGCAGTTAACTCGTGGTATCTCTGCATGGTTTGGGCAAAGACCCAACGATAGACAGTCAGTCTCCCTGTCCTGGAATTTCAGGAATCAAATGAGAACTGCTCTATGGTGGTTAGGTGTTGCTGGTGCCAGGGTGCGATGTACTCTCTCCACTACCAAAGTTTGGTCGGGGCTGAGCCCCAGCCACTTTGGCAAAATTTCACAAAAAAAAAATCCAGCAGTGAACGTGTACCCTCGGCGTCTTCTCGGAGACCAATCAGCCACAGGTTCTTCCTCCTGCTTCGGTTTTCAAGGTGGTCCATTTTGGTCTCCGGATACATCAGTCGTTTCACCGCCGAGGCGAGTTCGTCCTGGGTTTTAGCGAGCACGTCCTCCGCTCCGGACACCCAGCCCTCCACCTCTTCTAAATGTTTACTGTGTGCCGATACATCATGTGAGTCCTCAGTTATTTTTCCCTCTAGTGCTGTAAAGGCATTTGTCACTTCTCCAAGGTTACTGCTTATATCGTCCAATTTCAGTCCAAAATCTGTACAGAGCGACTTCAGCTCTGCCAGCACAGTGGCGACGTCAGCCATATTGCTCGTGTAGGCTTGTACAGGCGATGGACAAGTCTCCTTATTCATGGCCGTTTTGTGGGCTCAGGTAAAAATGTTGCATTCCTTTGTTGACCGAGATGTTGACATAATCAAAGCAGAATGGAAACCTCAAGTATCGAGCCACAGTCTGGGAAATAAAATTTTATGCACAGCTGGCTCGAGCCCCTCACCTATGCAGCCATCTTGCCTGGACCATCCAAATTTAAGCAAAATTTACACTGTCTACACAGTATTATGTATAATGTCAGTGTATTTTTTATTTGCATTTATCACATTTAATGCCCAGAAAATGTCTGAACCCACTGATGTGTCTTGCACTGTCAGAAGCTCCAACCCTTGCTGCTTTGCTCTCTCACTGTTGTCAAGAAACCATTAAAAAACAGCTGCCACCACCAAACACAGCTCATATTTAAATAGCAATTGCATTGTATCTTCCTTATTCCCTGGCATAACTTCATAGTGGATTCAATATGCATGTGTCCTATCAGAGAAGAATGTAACAGGGTCATTGCTTGTGACCCTGCTGAATTCTCCTATAATGCATAGACATTACACTAGCAGAGATCTGCCGGTTTAATGCTTGAAAAGAAAGAAACTAACCAAAAAATGCAGCAGCAGATGCTCTGATCAACATGACATATTGTTACTGTGATATTTTCACATCTAAATTGAAATCCCAATACAATAGTAATTGAGGCTATAGCTCATATGCCATTGCTGGGTGACAGTGAAAACATATTGTGAATATATGAACAATTCAAGTTCATTTACAATTGGATTTATCAAGCCTCTGAGGACTGCATCTTAAGTCTCATAAACTGCTGTAGGACAGATGGCTTTTTGCAGTATGAAGTATGAACAAGCAGAGTCTTTCTCTGTGAACAATGACAATGTTGGGATCTGATCATGTAAAGAGAACAAAGGAGGCCTGCAAACAAAGGCACGGCCTAAAACTTGGGCCTGTATATAACATTCAAAACCTGAGCTAGAGTACTTTTTTAACAAAGAGCCATAAAAGAAAAGCCGTACCAAGCCCCACCAGGGGGTGAAGGCGTGGCCAGGGTTGAACTTACATACTGGCCCCTCACTGGTCACAGACCCTTGGCCCCCTGGTCACATGACCGCAGCTTCACCTAGGAGATATAAGCTCCTATACTCCTCCTTGCTGTCTGGTGTTCCAAGCCATATTAGCCGCATCATTCTTACTCCGGTTGATCACCAAAGGAAGCACAGAGTGAGACGTCTTCCCATTTTACCTCCTTTTCTTAATTTTTTTTTCCTGTGCCACTTTTTCCCCACTTTTCTTGGGGTTTATCCCTTTCTTCTTGCTTCAGTTTACACCTGTTCTCTCTTTCCTTCTTTCTTCTCCGCTCTCTACACACGACACACACACACACACACACATACACATGTTCCCACGTGGAAACAAAGGGTGTACACAGGACCAAAAGGCAAGTCACTCTACATGACACGACACTCGACACTCGCACCTACATACACCTCCACTTTGAATCCTCGCGGGGAGCCACCATCATGGTGTAAGCACCCATGTGGCTTCACCCCTCCCCTTTCTTCTCACTCACACACACACACACACACAGACATGCCTGGGTATGCTCATTTACTGTAGTGATAGTTGTTTGCTGTGGTAGTAGATAAATTTACTGTTGTTTATTTATTTCGAGTGTTGATGCCAATTGACATCGTGGATGAATAAACCTGTATTATATTTAAAGCTACTGAATCTTGTGGTTATTGTTTGGGATATTCTCCAGGGATTGCTGGTTGGCAAGGGTCAGCGCTCGGATCTCACACCTCCCATTATATCGCGAGATGTAACTGGATTGCCTTTCAGTCCATGGGCGGATACCCCATTTTTAATTAAAGCATTAATAATCCCATTATTAATCTAATTCAATAACTTGAGTTGATTTATACTTTGATTGATCTGATTTATCAATAAATCAATTGATCCAATTATTTAATTAATTTGATTCATTCAATTTCATAAAGCATATGAAATAAATCGCTGAGAAACAATCCTCGCCCCCACCTGTGCACAACAACAATCTTCCAGTCTTTGCAGAAACGTGTCCTATCTCCCTCTTCCTCCCCGTATTCTCCCCAGTCAAATCCCATCTCCCCACCAGATGCCCGCAAAGCTTAATGCCCTTTGTGCGACACCTGTTTCCACTTTCTCCCTGCACACCTGTTGATTCCCTCAGTGAATTACACCTGGCCCTTATTTTCATTCAGCCAGTCTTACAGACTCTGTATTCCAACATTTTTCTTACAAACTACAATACTACCGTTTTCTCTTAGGACTGCCTTAATGTTGCCGAGCCTGTTCTTTCACCGCTGATCCTAGTCGTTATCTGTATTCTTCTTGGTCTGCTGCTGCATCTGCATGTGGTTGTTCCTTTCTGTCAGTCTCCTCTTTTCAGCAGGGTTAAATGAGGAGAAAGGACAGAGAGAGAGCATGGACTCTTGTGTGAAAATCTATTAAAGCTTGACCTGCAACTGCACCACATTAACTGACCCCAAAAGCTCGAGGGCCACTTTTAACTGTTAACTCCGCTCTTACTCTCCACTCTCGACGCCTGACTAACTCCATTGTTCGGTGAAGTCCGAGGAGTGTGGAGTAGCTCCCAGCTTGGAGACTTGCTGCAAGTTAAAGGAAGCAGCTCACACTTTTTTGACTACATCTCTGCCTTCCTCTTCACTTCATCTCTCCCTCACTCATACTCGGTGGAATAGCTCATAGCTCTCACAACCCAAACTGTGGACATGTCTTTGGGCGAGGTGATTAAAAAGAGATGTGCTTGTACTCCCCCTCCCTCCCTCGCCGCAACTGAAATGACTCTGTCTTCACAGCACTCAAGCTGCTCACTAGTTTTCCTACTTTCTGTCGCTCTCATTTTCAATGTTTTCCTGGAAAAGCACCTGAGGGGATTCACTCATCTTGTCTCTTCTACTCCAGTAATGTCCCATCACTGGGTGTAAGAGAAGCACAGACTATAAGTTCAGTGTCAATCAGACACATGGTAACCGTAAGACATGATTTAAAGATCCACGTGATTCTTGCTCGATCACAAAGAAAGAAAAGGAGAATGTGAGTGGGAGAAATGCCAGTGCATTCGTCTGTGAAACGCTGCCTCAGTGTCTATTGTGTGTCCAGTTATCACAGATATCCCCATGTCGCTGCAGTCACCCACTGCTGTCCTCTCCAAACATGCAGCAGCCGGGCCCTTAGCTGCATTCTGACTCATGGAGATGAGGTCAGAAAAGGCAGTGAAAAGCACAAGTCACTGAGAAGGGAGAAAACTGAGCTTCCGCTCTAAGACAGATGTGGCTATGGGCTAATTTGTGGTTAAACAAAAATAGATCAACAACATCCTGCAAAGTGTTTTAATCTTGTCTAGCTGTATTAGAGAGGTCTACAACTCTCGGAGTGCAGACCTCAATCATTTGACTTCTCCCCTTTGAGTTTTTACACAGGCTTGTACATGTGAACCAGATATTTTCTAGCGCATTTCTCCTGTTTTGTACCAATGAAGACTAAAGCACTGTTAAATCTGTTAAAGTGTTGCAACTGTCAGAAATGAACTGGACTTTTATGTCTGAAAATGTAGCTCCTTTCTGAACTTTGCAACTCAGCTCTCTGTCTTTACAAGATATATACAGCACCTTTACTAACTACTAAAAGTAGATTTCATAGCAAGTCATATAGTACAGCATCATGCTATTATCCATTTTGTCTTTGGCAGCTACTTCAGTATGGAGGTGCAGACTGCTGTTGTAGGGTAATTTCTGAAGCACTACACCTAAAGTACTCCATTCCAAATTTCTGCTGCTCTCCCATACCCCCCCCCACCACACACACACACACACGCACGCTCTCCTGCTTGATGGGGGAATCAAGGAGGGCTGACCCAGGTCAGCATCTCCTCTGTCTTCTCAAGACTAAATGATGGTCCCATCCACATTGGGGAGCTAATTAGCAGTTAGCAGCTGAACCTTTTTGCCTCAGCGAGCACAGTGCCAAGGATGTCGGCGAGCTCTCTGATCTCTGAGCCTCCCGTTCAAGATGGAAACCTCTCGTACACAACAAAGAGACGGGAGCGCCGCTGATGTCCCCCTCACTGCTGCTCTGCTCCGACACAGAGCCAGGGAGCACATTGTTATTCTCTGAGAGATAATTGGACTATTAATTGTTTGCGACTTGTGAGTTCTTGGGTTTAGAAGATTTCAAGAAGAGACATAAGGAGAGCTGGAGGGTGGAGGCGTTAGAGAACTCCCACTATCATGTTGAAGGAAAATTAAGCTTCTGACATATTTCTTTAAACTAACATGGAGCTACTATGTATTGAGACACGTCCTGTTTAAAAAAAAAAGTCTTGACAGTTTTTTATTTTGAGGATTTCTGTGCCTAGAACCTGAATCCAGCTAAATATGACAATCTTGATATGCAGCAAGTATTATGACAGTCAAAAATCAAATTTTTTATGCTTCATGTAACATATCCTGATGTATTCAACAATGCATTGCTAATAGTTTTCCTGTTTTGTTCTCTGGCTGAATAGAAGTTAAAAATGTGCCTCAGTCTTCTGTTTTATTAGTTTCATAATCTTCTGTCTTCTGCTCAGATTCCAGATCATCGGGGAGGCTTCTGATTTATCCCCAATTCATTCTGCAGCATGACAATGAGCCCAAACATGCAGCCAGTGAAGAGACAAGAAGAACAGGGAGTCCTGCAACAGATTGTATGGCTAATCTTGAAATATGGTGTGCAGGTATACTTAACTAGATACATGGGTGCTGTTTTAAAGGTAAAATGTTGTCACACCAATTGATTTGATTGATTTAACCCAGGTCTTATTTCAATTTACTGCACCTTGGATGAAGTTACTTTCTACAATAAAAAAAAATATTCATGGCATTTTTGGAGAATGACTAACTTTGTTTGATTAGTATTTTAAAATACTGTAAATGTACTGATGTGTAAAACATGCAACGCTCGTGGACGAGGTAACTTCTCAGGGTCACTTTAACATGTCACAGTAGGAAAAAAGTGTAAATAAAATGAATGAGATCTGATTACATTTGGCTGGCTAAGAAGACATTTCTCACAGTGGACTTTTTGACATGTCATAACAGGAAAAGCAGAGACACAGCTATTGTACAGTAAGTGTTACTGGTGCTTTTCCTATTATGACAAGTCAAAATGTCTGTTGTGAAAAGGCCAATTATTATTTTTCATTTCCTTACTTTCCTGTGGTTCTGTAAGTAAACCTCAATTGCAATGGAGCCCACAATGTAGGCGACGAAGATTTGGATTAGTTTACTGAAGAAAAAAAGAAAAATGTCTAAATTTGATGATCATGATGCAGGATCTATTTTTATACGATTTTTGAAATTCCCCAACTGCCCCCAGCTTTGGCTGTCACTGCAAAGAGTCTTACAGCGAGTGATCTATCAATTAATGTTTGACACTGTCTAAGAAGCAGGTTGTTCTGCATCAGCCGGGTTAAAGAGCTCATAATTTCAACGTAAATGTTTTTCTTACAGCACGAGAAGGAACGAAATTAAGAGGGAAGAACACTTCTGCGCGTTTAAGAGTGTCAGTGTTGCTGCACTTGAATAAACACTCAGTCCACCTTTAATCGAGCCTTGTCTGCACTGAAAATGATGCTAGGCTGTTTCATTTAGACCTACATGCTCCATCTGTGTATTGCATACTGCAGCTGCCTAGCAATGCTTAAACCTTGATTAAAACAGGTTGAGTTCGCTATACAGCTATTGTAGATGGCAACTCAAATTCACTGTGTACAGAGGAAGGTGGGAAACTCCCCTCCAATGCCATGATTAGTATTCCTTTGCATTCCCATGACAAAATGTTATCACAGCTCCATGTCAAGATAAAATTCAGTTCTTGTGGGTGACTACAACATACACACTGGCAGGCAGGCAGTTACTGAACATATGTATGAGACTTACCTTCATGAATATGGACACTATGACCAGTCCATTGGGGCTTTTGGCAGCTTCTGTATAATTTGTGTACAGCTCATGATTGTAGTGGATCAGCTGCACCTGGAACATACAGAAAGGACATGGAGAGGATTACAGAAAGGAAATGACAGCTGACAACCTCAACGCTATGCCACTGAGACAAGGCTGATTAAAAAATCGGAATCTTGGAGTTGAACACACTTCTAAAAAATCTATATCTTTGTTGCCTTGAGTCGATAATCCCTCATTCTGCTAAGTCCTTCCCCACTGCTACAACATGTCAGATGATTTATAAAGGAGAATCGATATGGGATCAAATCTCTCACATGGATTCACACAGTCAGGTTAATGGTGAGAGCTGGTGTTCACAACATTTTTATATTCGCTGTAGATGTGTATCGACGTAATAAGGGACATAAAAAGGCAGGGAGGGTGTCATCATCTGATCCCAGGCCAGCCAGGTCTCACAGTCGGAGGTGTGGGTGGATAAACCATCTCCCAGCATGAGGTTAACGTTTCACTGACACGGAAGCTTCATCTGCTGCAGCTGTTTAATATTCCTGCCTTTTACTGTAATGATGCATGGACGTGGGCAGGAGATGCTGCTCAACCTGTATACTTGGTTTTTAAAACCTGAACAGCAGAACAAAGATAGGATGCTCCTGCTGAATATGAAAGGTAGTCCAATGGTTTCTGTTGCATTTGACTGGATCTGAGCTTGTTGCCTGCAGGGAAATCACTATGAAACCTTGTATGGTGTTTGGGTCTGTGGGATCCATTTTCAAAACGATACCATTAATTTTTTTTTTCAAACAGACTGATCATTTTCTGTGAAGAACATATAACAGAAAACATCGTCAATGAGCACACACTGTACACCCCCCCTACACATTTGTATGTCCTGTGTACCTTCACCCCTCACGTCCTCCTCCTGTCTGGGCCTGATGTTAGTGTGTGTGTGTGTGTGTGTGTGTGTGTGTGAATGTGAGTTTTGTGTTTCTGTTAGTTATGTGCAGGATATTAGTTTTTCTTTTGAGCTTTTCACCCTTAATTCCATTCAAAAAATTATTCTGGATTGCACTAATTTGGAATGAAGGCATGTTTTTGGAAATTGATGGAAGGAGATGGATCAATCCCATTTACATGCCTACTTTGGAGCTTTTATTCTTGATGAGGTTTTCAGATCAAAAGGGGAATAATGAAAAACCTTACTTCATTTGTAAATTTGTTCAAGATAAAGATAAGATGACTTGATTATAACTGATTTTCTTTTTTTATTACATTTTATAAAAAGCAAAACAAAACGGGTAGCACTTTTATTCAAACATGTGATCTAACAGGTAGAGGGAAGGGGCAGAGTGCAATGTACGTGTGTCATTTGTGCTGGCAGCCATACATGCTGTAGCCATAACAGAACCATGTTTGACGGATGACTTGGGAAGTTTGTGTCATGACCTGTTATGACCTTTTATCTGCACAACTTCCTCTTTCCAAAATTTGGACAGAAGTCGATTTAAGTTTCATCGGTCTGTAAAACTTTGAACAATACTACAGCAGAGGACTACAGTCTATGGTTGGCCTACCCACATGCCACTCAGAAAAGAATGAGCCAATCACAAGGGAGGTTCTGAGCTTCTCTTCTCATTTCACGGTGATGCAATCCTAAATTACCAAACCAAAATTGTTTTAGCATCAGTGGAGCACCAAGCCAACGAAGCTGTTACTGGAACCAGGCTTAGACCCACTTGCGACACACATGTAACTTCACGCATGGTGCGGTTAACAGCATCTGGGTGGTAACAGATTAGCATGTCCTTGCAGGCTGCAGAATCTGCTGGCCATTGGTTCAAGAAGACAAAAAGAAAAGTAGAAAAAGCAAAGATTTCCCCATCATTCCCGTTCGTTCGCATAATAGATGTTCTGACTGTTAAACAGTTGTTATAAAAATTGTAAAGTGGCCACTCATCATGACCTAAATTGGCAAAACTTACAACCATATCATTACAACCTAAAGATTCTAATTTATTGCTTTCAGGCTGCAGTACTTAAAAAATACAAAATGAGCTCCTTTGAATATAAAGGCAGTAAAGCACTTTGTTCATGCACAAACGGGGGGGTAATGATTTTCAGGTCCTTCCCAAAGGCTCTCAGTCTTTCTCCCCCCACCTCCATAAACTCCTCATCCTCACACACTGGCAACAAGCTCGGCACACACTGTACTGAAGGATATAAATAAACAAATGCGAGGGGGGAGAGTAATTATGAAATGCTCGACTGGGGGAGCGCGGAGCGACAGAACGTCTATAAATGCAATCAAGGCGAGAGAGGAAGTGATTAGGGCCCCGCGCTGATCTGATTAGATTTTTAGGTGAGAGCGGCAGAAGCAGCCAAAAGAACTCATCCACGCTTGCTCAGTGACAAATTGCACAAAGTTTGCTGCTGGTGGGCAATAAAAGGCCAGCGTGGGCCATAATAAAGTGAGAGTGTCTGCCAAATAGAGAAGAAAAAGAGGGGGATTCAGAGCAAAGGAGTGAGAAAATAGAGGCCGTAATTAGATACAGAAACAGTTGAAGAAAGGGCAAGAGAGAAGACCTGCTGTGCGTTGGCCGGGCCTGTGAGCCTGCAGCAATACATCATTTATCACAGCGTCCCTCTGTTCACTCAGACCCACACTAACCAGCAAATACAGTACCACCTCTACACATCTAACAAGTACAGTCTATTAAGATTCAGCCCAAACACTCTGTTCTCGACGCCACTGAACAGATTGTGACGATAGCACAGGCTCAGACAGAACACATAATATGGGTATTGCAGAGTTAGTACAAATGAGTGTTCGGGGGTTCAATGGCACTTCATCGAATAGGATTCCAGTAGTGAACTGAGAACAAATTTGCTCAAACAAATTGAACAAATCCAACTGACTTATCAATTCTATTCAGGTTCTTCTTTCAGTATGTGTAAGTACCAGGAGAAATAACTAATATTTATATAAAAGAGTATAGAACTACAATAGGAACACAGTACTTGTACTTGGGTTGGTCAGTGCAACAGTTTAATTCAACTTGAGATTTCTCAACAACTACAGAATGGACTGGCACGAAAATCTGTACAGACATTCATGGGGAATACAATTAGATGATTTAAGTTCTGGATCTGGATCCTGATGCAGATGGACTTTACAGA
Source organism: Psettodes erumei (assembly GCA_016785225.1). Taxonomy (NCBI): domain Eukaryota; kingdom Metazoa; phylum Chordata; class Actinopteri; order Pleuronectiformes; family Psettodidae; genus Psettodes; species Psettodes erumei. Next base: position 576,072 of record JAFBJZ010000407.1, on the reverse strand, counting down.
TTGAAGGGGTCCTCCTGAGGCCAAAACATGTTGCTAACAAACAAATCTGATCATTAATCTTGAGTAATATTGTTTTTACAAAGATTAAAAAAAAACAAAAATTGAATAATTAAAACCTCTTAACTAATGGCAATAACTAAAAACTGTCAACACTCCACTGAATCTACATTACATCAGCCACAGTTTAATTGTGGTTGGACTTAACCTCTATTAGTTACAGTATATTACCCAATTTTTGTAATATGACTCAAAATGTGAAATTTTGCCCTATCTTGCAATGGTGAAGAACCCTTAAAAATTATTTGAAATTTAATTGTTTGTAAATTAAACCAAGAATTTCATGAAAATATCTCCATTACTTTTAGCATAATCCCGCTGGTTTTAATGTACTTAAATTACCAAGTAATATGCTACCAGTCATATTCATCATTCAAACTGCCAAAAGCAATGCTGTGGAGCAGAAATGAGAAGCTTTCCACCTGAACAGAAATTAATGCTTTTCTTGGTGAAAGAGCCTCCAGAACAGCACAATATTATCACAGTGAAAGTCTTACTAAGAGCTCTGCAGTGTCTCAGCGGCTCCTGGGCCACTGCCACAGGTTCTGAAGCTTCAGCTGGTTAAACCTGGAAGGGAAACTACACAGTGGAAGATGGTTTGAGACAACAGCAAACTGGATGTGAAAGGTCACTACTGCTTGGCTGGCCAGCGCACTCAGGATTGTGTGTGTATGCATGAGTGTGCATTGATGTGTGTGTTTGTTGGGGGGGGGGGAGTGGGGTGGTGGTCATGACAGCCTCTTTATGGCATAATGGCTGGCCTGGCCTGTGGGGCAGGGAAATATGAAGACAGAAAGTCGATAGCGGAAGAGAGGTGTTCAACGTTAACGGTGAGAGGGGGGTTTGAAAGCACTGGGCTGGAAATGACGCTCTCTCAAGTCTCAACTTCCAGCCATCTGTCCTTCCTCCTTCAGATTAACTGCAGTGTAGATCCATAAAACTAGCAACAAAGCTGAGGGACAGGACCTGCAACCGCACCGATCACACTCTGTTTATGCAGCTACCTGGTTTTTATTCAGGTGTTTTACTCGACAGGACAATAAAACCACTGCCAAGAAATCATTATCTTTGCATCCATAATCATGCTTATACATATCATAATGCGTGTTAATTCATCATAATCCCATATTATTAAGGTTTATTCAGTGAAACATAGTGTATGTCTGCATGTTTTCAGAATAAGGCTTGTAGCAATGCTCTGATATTCTGACGGTGCAGATATGGGCAAAATGTGCCAATTTAATAGCGATTAATGATAATTAAGGGAAGAGAAAATGAAACAAGAACAAGCGTTCCTCATCATAAGCTCTGTGACCAATAATCTGCTGCAGCAATGGTAGCTAAATATGATTTTGCATGTGCGTTTTACAGAGGACACGTATCTCTGATTGACAGGGGGTTTCAAATGTTTGGTAGAACCACCTATGGCGAATCCCTTTCAAACACTTAACAAGATTTGTAATAAATATACTGGATCCTCTCTTTAACAATGAGCAATGGCTCCTTCGGTTCATAGAGGCTAACTCGCGGTTGAAATAAATAGCATAATTTAATCTGCTCTCATGCATATAATTTGAATGCACCGTGTTAAGTGTTTTGTCCATCATCATTTTGTTTCATCAGATGATATAAATAATGGGTGGCAATGGGTATAAAAGGTCATGTAGGGAACAGCCACTCAGTGTTGTTTGCTTTTCAGCAGTTTTCCCTACTGTAGAGTCTGACTGTATGTTTGTGAAAATGAGAGAATAGAAAGCTCTGTCCTATGGTCTGGCATTATCATAATGGATTATGGTGATGAGGTTTATTTCCTCACTTATGAGCTGCTGTTGATGAACGATCACAAGTCCTTAAAAGATGACAGTGACTTTCAGCAGAGTCACAGCAAAGATTTCACTGTCTGTGTCTTCCACGCTAACATTTTCCTACCATTTATTCAAAGTTACGATATGTAACTTTACTGCATTAAATTGGCTAAAACTAATGAAACCTCTGTGATATATTTTGTTCAGCTGTGTACTTGCATTATCTCAAATGTTTCCAGCAACTTTTAAACCTTGTGAAACTCACAATTTTTAAAAGGTAATGGTCTGTTTCATCTGGTTCCCTGTGTCACATCTCTTATGTGCATACAATATGACTGCGTTGAAATGAAGATTATATCCAGTTCTAAACTACGTTTCTACCGTACAGTTTTGAAATCTTGACTTCTTTTCTTTTAACTATACTGAATATCTAAAATGGATGACGCTTGTCATCAGATGTCTGCATTTTAAGATTAAGAAACAAGCTGATTAATCGTTAGCAGCAGCTCAGCTCACAGCCCCTCCAAGATGTCCTGTGTCCAGCAACGGAAAAAGACATATTTTTTAATGTAAAACCACTTTATTCATTGTTTTTTACTGAATTTAATTACCAGGCCCATTTGTTTTGGAGAGGAGGAGACCTCTATGGATAAATCAGCTCCCGGTAAAAACCTCCCAAACATCTGGATCATAAGTTATCAGAGAAACAAGCTGAACAAACACTGGTGGTCGGTCGACTCACAGTCCCTTTGGGACAATTTCAACATGAAACATCTATATTCAGCGTTTTTACTTGTTTTAATCATCAGGTCTATTTTTTAGGGAGAGGAGGAGCCTGCAGTGGATAATTTGGTTTCAGCTAAACCTCTGAACGATTGATATTGAAGGAATTCTAACTGGGAGAATCTTTTTGTTTGTTTTGTTTGTAGGCACAAATACCTTATACAAAATGTGTTGAATGCTTTACCCAATTACCTACAAATATACAAAGTACATACTGTAGTGTTGCATCATTGCCAACCATTTCCAAAGGATTAAATATTTTTTTATCCATACTAGCAGGGATGACAGTGTCTGTCATCAGTTGGTTGCATAGTCCTTCAAAACATTGAAGACAGAAGTATTTTGACAAATGTTGAAATATTATGATCCTCAAAAAATGACTCCTAAAGACTTTCCTGATTCCCTGAATGTACATCTGGTGCCATTAGCAGGTCAAGGCTTTTTCTCATGTCCTGTGAAAAATCATATGTTATAGTTTGATGAATGCTCATTGGGTTTTATGGGTTTTATCCATTTCACTAAAAGCAGCATTCTGCAGAGTTGTTCTGACTTGAAGTTGTCACTGTTTATTTTATCACCGTCTCATGCTGCAGCTTTGAGTAGGAGCCATATTTAAACCTGTTTCTCTGAGGAGCTTTTTATACGGTCAAAATGAGATGATTCAATAGACTTAAACCAGGGATGCTGCTTATGAAACAAGAAAAACTGCAATAATGACAAAAAGATGCAATTTTAAGGCTGAAGTATGAGACTAATTGACTTAAGATGAGTACAGAGTATTCCTTGGAGTGCGAGATCTGATTGTTAGTTGGTGAAAAACAATGAGAAGCTGCATCACACTGTCAGAAACATTACATTGCTTGTTGCATTAAAGTTGATGTTTGAGAGTGCAGTCCCTGAAATGTCCAAGACCTAAAATAAACCATCAGCAAGTGTTTTCAGTGTAGTGCCTATATGACCTTACTTCAACATAACTTTGACAAAAAGAAATAAAAGAGATGAATTCTTCCCTGTGATGGATCACCTACATTTCCAGTCTGTACAGCAGCGGTGGGCTGAAATGAACACAAAGCAGTGGCTGCCTGGAAGGAAGGAAATCAATCTAAACACTGCTGGTACACTTTACTACACCGCCAACTGTTCTCTAACTGCCGAAGCTTTCAGCAGAATGGTCCTTTTAGTCAGGAGTCTTGTATTGCCCAATCTGACTGGATTTACCATAATTTTTTTGTTGGCTGAAAAAAAATTGAACATTGGTCAAACCAAAATGGTATCAAGCTTGAATTCAAGGACAGCATGAATAAGACTGTGGCCAGCCTTTTTTTCCCTTTTCTTTTTTTAATCAAAGAATAGGGAGGTTGAACTTTCTCCGCGTGTCTAACACCTGAGCCGGCCCAGTGATGGAATAATATTTGGAATATTTTAGCACTTATTAAAAGACCAAGGTGTTTCATTTACAGATTAGACTGTGAAGCAGCTCCAGGGGAGCAGAGCACACTACACACACACACACACACACACACACACACACACCTATACACACAACCGGCATAATTTAACCCCCAGGTACTGGAATGTTTGTTTTTTTTAAGGTGGGAACCAGTCAGCTGTATATTCAGTCAGGGAAACAGACTTGCATACAGAGGCTCTATTTGTAAAACCATGCATGCACAAAGTGTTTTAGATAATCTCATGATTAGTAATTTGTATGTATGCAGATGACTTGGTTCTACTTTCTCTCTGTCATTGTGGTCTTGACTTGACTGCACTTTAGTGTATTATACCAGTATGGGCTGACTCTGAGATTAGATGTAATTGCAAAAAGAGTAATATAATTATGTGATGTAATGATAAATAAGCAATACAAATGAAAAATGTGAGTTTCTTGACACAAAAAAATACAAATGCAGCCCGAATAAATGTAAGATAAGTTGTTCTGCATTGAAGTTGTTGAAATATATGCTCGGTTTTAGGTTTGCCAGATTAAAACTAATGCAGCAGGCCTACAATTAATCCTCCTGGAAGGTTATAATGTTCAGTTTTTGTTGAAACTGTTTAAGCGAGCTGTTATGTATGACTATTGTGAAGGGTGCAGTTTGCAGTGCTGCTGAACCATATTGTGCCTCACTGACAGATGGTTCTATTATTTTGTCTTGAATAACAGACACCTCATTTCAGGACTGTTCTATTCGGCTGCATTAATTTTAGATAAATGGACCTAATAAAGTGGTGTGAAATTTTGGGACTCTGTTAATGGCCATTGATGCTCGATACATGTTGCATTTAGGCTCTTGTGGAAAACTCAGGTATCCAGCATTAATATGGAATTTCCAAATGGGACAAGCTCATTAGCACAATATATAATCAACAGGCTTGAGGAGAAAGCTATGAAACATGGTATAGGTATATAAAAAAGAGGTGGACAAACAAACAAGGCACAGTTTAAAAAAAGAGGGAGGAAATGGTTTCAACATATTTTGGTGAGAAACAGCAGATAAAACAACTATGTTTGGGTATAACAAAACTCCACAGGGCACAGCTCACACTTTATTCTGGTATGTAAGAACCTTGGTCGTACTGTCTAAGCTTTGGCTATCACCTTCTACATTAATATATAATTTATATTATAGACTTTGTTAGAGAAGCAACGGTAAAGACTTACCTTCACTTTTAGGCTACAAGGCCCCACATTAGTCGTCATTTCTATTTGAGTAATAACAGCACTGCACTCACCAAGTCGGTTCCTGACCTGGGAATGCAGTAACATTCTGTAATTAAAAAGACTTTCAATGGTTGCAAACTCACTGAAATTTATTTGGGAGAGGGAATGAAAGTGAACTTTAAATTACTACAATTCACACATTCTTTACAACTCCTAACCTTCTGTACTTGAAGTAGTTGTGAACACACACTTTTCCAGTACAATGAGGGATTATTCCTGACATTTTTAGGAGTGGTCACGAAGTGGTTTTGACACTCATGCCCTTGCAACCATTATCTCCTTCTTCTCCAAATACTCTGGTGAGTATAGTGTTACCATAAATGATAACAATGCAAACATAAGATGAAAGATATGTTATGTAAGAATGACCCTTGACATAGCAAAAACAGTATCTGCTGCAGTGTTGCTTTGGTTTAGGTAACTGACAATGTAACAGAGCCATAACAGAAATACCTATGGACACAATAGAAAAACATATCAATATAAATCATATACTCAGAGGAACAGGCTTGTATGGAAATTTTATATGTGCTCAGTCCCATCAGCTCAGGGTTTGCTGTTTGACTTTTCCCACCCGTGTATTGAGACCTCACATCTCCATTATGATGAGCTAGGGTATGTTCCTCAGCATAAATGTTTCCACATGTCAGGCACTGATTATAAATCCTATGAATACAAATGCATGTGTAGGTTTTAATAAGATAGTCATTAACATCATCAATTCACTAGTTAATCCCAGCAATGGTCTATGGTAAAAGGCCATTTTGACTGGAGTGATAACTTTTTTAAATCTGAGATGTATTTGATGTGATATGTATACTGTATGTGTGCATGTATTTGTCACGTATGAGATGTGTATTATATGATGGCTGTTTTTAAAGTTTGATCTTTTACTTCTGTGGGCTATGGCGTGCAAGGGGAAACCTGAACTGAACACACAGACACACTAGAAGGCAGAGAAAAAGGCACAATGTGTTAGGAGATATCGAGGGGTGATTTAAAGATGAAAGCTTTGGAGTGTTAATGCACCCACACACCGAACCCACGCACCACCCCCACCCCCACACCATCCTCCCACAGCCTGCCATTTCAGAAGGATGCTTTGCTTTAAAAAGTTTTCAATATTTCTCCCTTTGTTCACATTTCAAGGACATGCACAGCCACCACTCATCTAGAGATGGGGGCCAGAGGGAGTCACAGACATGGGGAGAGAGAGAGAGAGAGAGAGAGAGAGAGAGAGAGAGAGAGAGAGAATTTTCTGCATTTTTGATTATGAGACATCTTATTGGACCTTGAAGTCTTGTCTTTGGCTCAATGAAAGGCTGGTGTGGGCTGCTGGGGGAGGCGGTGGAGATGAGGGGGCTGTTTATGTAGTTGCCGTTTCACTCAAAAACAGTTGTATGAGCAAGGAGAACATGGCAAAGGGGAACAGGATTTTTTTAAAAAAAAGAAAACATCTGTTAGCAACCTTTCCTGGCCTTGTTTTTCCTTCAGTTTGGCAGCTCTACCATAGGAACAACTATCAGTCTGTTTGATGGGGAAGTTGTTCAGCTGATAAAAAGGACGTTGTCAACCATGTTCAAGTGGGGAAACAGTGTCAGACGTTTGGACCCCATAGTAGAATTAGCTTCAGATACAAGCTGCCAAAGATTGCGTCATACCCCGATGTGTCTGCATCATCAACCCAAAACCTCAAAATTCAGGCTTCAGGGGCAGCTCTGAAACATTATTCTTGGGAAGACTAAAAGTCTTGGAACAACTTGGATGAAACATGTTGTCCTCTTAACATTATATTAATACAACAGTGATAGGAATAAGTAACAAAAGAGAGTCTTATGAAGCTGTTTATAAGAGCCCATCAATCTCGCATCTAGATGGTGGGAGGAGGGTCTTTGTTTGGCTAATGGCCCGAGCACATAATTATAATGGAATATTTAGAGACTTATGATGTGTAACCCTAAATTTCAAACTGCAAACCTGTAAATCGGCTCCTTCTGTCCTGAGTCTGTATCCGCAGGGTTTCCTGTCTACTGGTATCCAGCCACAACAAGCCCTGCCAATTAAATGGGCAGGAAAGTTGGATGTAGACAAAACGCAGCGCAAAATAAATTCGACCGGGGGCATCCTACAAGGGTTGAGATGTTCACCGCTGAGGATTTCGATGTCATGTCTTAATTTTTGCTCTGGGAATTTGGGATTTTAGCAACCTGGGGGAGTTTACATTTCACAATTACAAACACACACACACACACACACAAGGTTAATATTTCAAAGGTATGTCCACTCTCCGCTCCCTGAGGAAGTTACTTACCACCACCACAACCTCTCTTGCCTGCCTTAGGGAAACTGAGTGCAATGTTGCAAGACTGTGACATCACATTTCAAAAATCAGGAGCAAATCTCTTCAGACTTTCTCTGCTTGCCTTGGAACAACTTCTCCAGCACAGTGTTAAAGCCACAAAGGGCAAATCAGAGACTGCAGGCAGAGGTGAAACAAAACATGAATCCCCAGACAGAGGCTAAAATAATGTGTGAGTGTGTGTGTTAGCATGCATGTGTCCTTTCAGGCTTGAGTTACAGCTCCCTGAAGGATGCAGTAAACACTTGTTTTATTATGATTTGAATATCAGCTCTCAGATTCTGAGGGAGGATAAATGATTACCATTAATTATAATAAATTTTCCTGTCAAGACTGCAATTATTTTGTTGCCACACAAATTGGTTATTCATACAACAGCGGCAGTGGAATGCAGTGGCATGAGTGACTCATGATTTGTTGAGCAATCAAAGCCAGGGAAGCTAATTGTTTCACTCGTCACACTGTTAAAATGGCATCGTGTGCGAGTGTTCGTTTACTGGGGACGTAGCATCAGATGTGTGCAGGAGAGTTACGTGCTGTCATCTCTAAGACAAGTCTGTTTCTGCTGAAAGCACTGATGCAAATTGCTGCCATCATGTGAAAACTCATTTGGATTGTTGCATGGTTCTCTGGTTTGGGGGGTGGGGTGGGGGGTGGGGGGTGGGGGGGTACTTGAAAACCTTAACAAATGCCAAAAAGGTTTTGATTCAGGATGTTCACCCATTAAGGACAAATTTAGGCTGTTTTCTTTTTTTAAAAAGTTTTTTTTTAAAACAAATTGTTCTAAATTCTGCTTTCACATGGAGGGGGAGGCATGACATTTCTTTTTGAAGAATGCTTGATGATTTCAATAAAATCAATGACAAAAATATGTGAATTTACACTCTATACCAGTGATGATTTCAACCCCATGCAGTTAATATTAATCTTCCTCCATTGTTGGGTCAAGTCAAATATTTTACAACTTTCCTGAAACATAAACAATCTGCTTTTCATTTTATTGCCGGAAGACCTCATGATATCTTCCACACTAAGCATCGAAACAATTAAAATCACCGTTTTTCTTGAATTTTGAGTGGTTCATTCAATTTAGCCACACCTTTGGTAGGATGGAGAATGTGAGGCATTCCACAACCCCAGAAATAAGAAGTCCCTTCAAAACAGAGAGAGGTAATCCAGGACACTTATGGGTGCATTAAATGGGATTTAAAATTCCTACCTTATCCTCCAGAGACTCAGCAGGAGAAGATAAGAAAATTAAGGACGATTTCTCAGCAAACTGATGCAAATCCAGAGGAAGTGAAACTTCTTATGAAACGGACATTCTATACACCATGAAAGCAAATCAATCAAAAAAACTAAAATACCTCCTGGAAGAGTGGCCATTTTTGTTGAAGGAACTTGTCAGGGCAGTCAGCTTCAAAGAACTCACAGGAGTTGGATTGAAAGAAACTTTCACCAGCAATGTGGATCTGAGAGGGAAACTTCTCCTGGACTACATGGATACTTGTTTGTGTGAACAAGAGCAAGAAGTTCCTTCTGACTCAAACAAAGTTTGAAGCGATGAAGGAAGAGCTGAGTGGTTGCTCTGAAGACGTGAAAGAGATGGTTTTGCTTCTGCTGCCCTACTTTGATGAGAGTGGCTTCAGGTCTAAACATGGACTGAACCCAGATTTAAGGTACACAACAGTGTTTCAGTGTTTGTATGCAGTTGGTAATGAGTTTTGCTTCTCCTGTATTACCTCCATTTCTATTCTGGTACTTTAGTTTGAGGAACTTGCATCCACATATTTACGTTTTGTTTTAAAAATGGAGTGATGTCATGGAGGGACATTTTGCTTTGCAACTTTTAAATGTTTAATCTGTGTGCATTGTTATGTTTTTCACATTTTCAGAATTCAAAACTACACAAAATAAGTACAGTTAAAATTAATGAATGAAGCCTGTAACATATAGATAATATTTTTAACTAAGCAAGGTCAATTATTAAGTATAAGGTGTGGTTTTAACTGAGAAAAACTTAATACTTAAAACTCATTAATACTACAAAATAAACTACATGTATTACTACCTCATATAAATTTTACTGAAAGAATTACTTTCATAACAACATTTTAATGGTTATTCAACAGAAAGGGGCTATTGTATTTATTGGTTTTAAAATGAATTTCTTAGTTAATTTCAATAGTCATAAACTGTGAAATGAACAGATTGTTCTGTAAAACTGTGTACATTTTGCTGTATTTTTTACAGAATTTTTCTGGTAGCCAAAGCTGCCAGTTTTGTTTCTGTATAAAAACAACTGAATTTTTCTTACACTATAGTGTTGGATGTAAACTGTGTAGTGCAGAATCACACTGGATTCCACAGATTTTTAACCTAAGTTTTTTACTTTGAAGGAAAACAGACTGAAGAGAGACCTTAGGGAGAATTAATTAGGGAGAAATAGCTTAGAGGCTTTTTAGAAAGCCAACACTTCTTCAACTATTTGTCGGTAAGGATCCTTGCTTTCTCACAATTCTCTAACATGTTAGATATGCTAATATATGCCTCTTAAGAAAAGAAGTAGCATTATCAAGACAGGAGCCACTGCAGCTGAGGCTAAGACCAGATCAACTTTTCATTTTGGAATCCATCAGAACCAGTTAACATGTCACCCAAACAGGACCTGCGCTAGAGAAACCTGGGGAGGCTCTTTTGAGTATGACTGCATTATAAAGTGGATTAAAAAAAATTAAACATAACCCTAAAGGTTGAAAAATCCTGATAGCGTTCTAGCATTCTATCTCCTTGATGGCATATCTAATGATGTTAAATTAGTTCAATCAACAGGTAGTAGGAAGACTGATGATATCAAAAGCCATAAAATTCAATTCAGAAAAAACAAATTATAACTAATGTTACCAAAGGACTCAGAGGAAATACTAAATAGTTGAATCAGATGGAAACTGTTACTGTTACTCCAAACTAATTATACTCTGGAGCTTCATACATTGAGAAGAATGAGAAATAGCCCTCATGAAGATGATGATAGTGTAAGAACAAATATCAAACCCATGAGTTACTCAAGGGACACACACAGCAAAGACAGCTGGGCTTCAGAGAGCCGACCACGGAGGCAAATGCCTTTCCCACACCTTCAACCGCACCTTTTCAAAACCCTGAACCGGGAATCCCACTGGAACATGCTGTATATATCAGTAATAGGTAACAGGTAACTGGGGAACTCATGTGGTGGAGTCAAACCTAAATATTTTGAAGCCTTCAGCCCCCACTGGCATGCTCCTGCAGCACTGCAGCACTAAAAGAATTAGGGAGGAGAAAACCTGAAGCAGAATGCCAACAGATACTGGAAGAGGAAATAACAGGAATAATACTGCCTGCCTATAGTAAGGTTGGATGTGTAGTCATATACCAAACCAACCATAACCCTCAGGGAAGAACACATATTCAGGCTCTGGATGAGGAGTATATTGTATAAATATTTTTGATTTATTACCACCACTCGGGAATTGTATCAAACTGTTTTACGAGGACCCTTTTTGGACGTGGGTTATTTTGCACATCCTACACACCTAACGCAGGGCAGGATAAAAAGAAAATGATGACGAAAAAACAAAAAAGCAAGTCCATTTTACCATTTTTAATCTCCAGCTGCTTAGACATTGTATGGTACCTTATATCGATAAAGAGTTTTTGATTCTGTTTTAGTTCTTGTGTAGGTCGAGTTTTTATGCTTGATGATTGCATATTGAGTGATGCCAAGGTTTATATATGTATACGTATTACTCAATTACTTACTCTATAGCTAATTACTTTTAATTAAAATGCTACTGAAACATGCAAATGGAAACATTTGACTCAAAGGCTGAACCTCATCCTGCCTTCAACCATTAATGGATGGGGACAATCTGGAAAGCCCTTTGCTTGAGGGAGGATATAAATTTAGACAATAATGATCTGCCCCAGAGCCCCTCTACCACTTAACTTGAAGGAAAGGTAGGCGAGAAGATAATGGCAGCCAACAATGACGAATGATCTTCTTACTTAAAACCTACGAAAGACTTCCAAACTATGTAAAGCTTTCTCTCCATCAGAACTGGTTAACGTTGTGCAGTCATCGCCTGTTTCAAAAGTGACTTCTCTTTTTACCTCGACAAGTTTGGAAAAGTGATCTCACAAATTCATCATGGTAAAGTGAATACCAGCATGTCTGGCCTCTTAACTGTCCTGCGCACACAGAACTTAATTGACCCTGTGTCACTTATCCCGGCCAGTTGTATTGTAATAGCTCAAACAAGTCTATTTTAGTGAAACCCCACAGTCAGTGAGGCACACACATGCTCACCTCTCCAGAGAAGGCCTGTCCATTCAGCAGGTGTTCAGAACCCTGACCGTCCTCACTGCCAAAGTGGAGCCGGATCTCCTCCAGACGATGGCTATATGTCATCGGCCCACCAGAGATGTTCACAAGATGTTCCTTGTCCAGTCGCAGAGAGACATGGCGGCCTGTGTTGTACATTGTCCCTCCCACCTGAAGAAGAGCAGATGCAGAAGACTTAAGACATGAATGCACATCACATTTCCTTATATACTCAATTTAGTTTCTTTTATATAGTGTCAAATCACAACAGACATTGTCTCAAGGCACTTTACAGGTGAAAACCAATAGAAAGGAGCCCAGCACTTCCCATAATGTGAAAGTACTTGGTGAACAAGCAAAAGCAACACCAAATTAAAATGGTTTTTTTTGCTTTCAAAAGTTAGATCAACTCACTTTAATAATGAGTGTCTGCAGCTCATCATTTTTTTGGATTTCTAGTTATTAATGAGGTGCAGCAAGTGGACAAGTGTCAACACATGTCTCCAGAAATCCATTAAATAGTTTTGACAGTCATATTGGATGGCACAGACTCAGTGCTTGTGAAAACCTTTCCAGCCCAGAAAGTGTAATTGTGCTATTCAGAATCTGAATCTGAATTATTTTATTTGTCCCTGGTTGGAAAATTATTTTGTTGCAATGCTCCTAAATAGTGTTTGTCAAAAAAGTCAGACAGGATACGCATAACTACACTTGTGCAAAGTGGTGCAGATGGTTGTTCAGCTTTGTTTAAATAGTCTGATGGCCACAGGCAGGAATTATTTCCTGTGGTGCTGTGTGGTTCAGTGTGGGTAAATCAGTCTGCTGCTGAATGAGCTCCTCAGACTGATCAGCACATCATAGAGAGAATGTGAGGTATAGTCCAATATTGCCCTTATCTTGGACAATATTCGCCTCTCCCACACAACTGTCATAGAGTCCAGAAGGGAGGGAGGACGATCCCTTGTTGAGCCCAAGTGTTGCTGATCACTCTTTCTGACATCTCTCAAGCGTCTTCGTGGCGTGTGATGTCAACACCACAGTTCTGTAGTCCTCGGGGTCACTGCGATGTGGTGTCTTTGGCACAGGGACAAGGCATGATGTCTTCCACAACACAGGCACCCTCTGAAGACTCAGGTTCATGCTGAATACATGGTGAAGTACTACGCACACCTGGGAGCACAGGCTTTGAGGACCCTGGTGCTCACACCATCCAGGCCTGTAGACTTTCCAGTGTGGAGTCCTGTTTACTGCCTTTTGACATGGTCAGCAGCGAAGCTCAGTGTCGAGATGACGTTAGCATACAGCAGGTCTATTCTCCCTTCTTTGGTGGGATTCACAAACTGGATGAAAATAGAGAGTGTAGAGTGTAGAGAGTCCATATTAATGTGGTTGAAGTCACCAAAGATGAAGAAGAGATGAATGCACTCGGGTGATGTGTCTTACTGCCCATGGCGTAGTCTCTAACAGCCCATACTGTGTGGTAGCCCTCAATTCAAGCATTGTCATCAGGAATATTCTGGTGAAGCCTTGTCTCTGGGAAGCACATTGAACTACACTCCTGATACGCTGATTGGGCTAGTGCTGCTGGCTCGTCCATCTTATTCACCAGGGGCCTTACGTTCCCTATGCTGATAGAGGGGAGACACGGCTTATAACTCCTCTCACTAGGCCTCCATTGTCTCAAAGCCACCCTCTTCCTCCACTGACTACAGGAACACCACCAGCACTATCAGCTCCACAGACAGCCTGCCGGACGATCTCAACACCTTTTACACACAATTTGAGACCTCCAGCCACAGCACAGAGAGGAGGCCTGCACGCACCCAGACCCCCTAGCCCACCTAACATCCCTCCCCTCGGTACACAAAGTGCTGAGGAGGATTAACCCCCGGAGGGCAGGAGGACCAAACAACATCCCAGGATGGGCCCTCAGAGCATGCGCTAATGAGCTGGCCGACTGTTCCCACCTGCTTTGAAAACACAACCATTATTCCCCTCCCCAAGAAAAGCCCACCCACCTGTCTGGATAATTACAGGCCAGTAGCACTCACTCCAATCATCGCAAAGTGCTTCGAGAGAGTGGTGATGGCCCACATTCAGAGCAGCATACCAGACACACTGGACCCCCTGCAATATGCATGCCAGCCCAACAGGTCCTACTCAGACGCCATCAGTGCGACTTGTGGACTATAGCTTGGCATTCAACACAGTCATCCCCCACAAACTCACCCACAAACTGTTCCCACTTGGCCTGCACCCCACCCTCTGTGACTGGCTCCTAGACTTTCTGACTGGCAGGCCCCAGAATGTCAGGATTTGTAATAGGACTTCAGCATCATCACCAACACTGGAACCCCTCAGGGATGTGTTCTCAACCCCATCCTCTACACCCTGTTTACTCATGACTGCGTTGCATCCCACAAGGAAAATATCATCCTTAAATTTGCGGATGACACTGCAGTGATTGGTCGCATCATTGGGGGTGACGAAGCTGCCTACAGGAGGAAGGTGGCCGGTCTAGTGGCATGGTGTGAGGACAACAGCCTCACCCTCAACACAAACAAGACAAAGGAGATGATAGAGGAGAGGAGGAAGGAGAGGAGACCTCATCAACCACTGTCTATTCGGGAGCTTGAAGTGGAGAAGGTGAGCAATTTCAAATACCTTGTCCACATCATTGAGGACCTCACCTGGACACTGAACACCTCACAGCTGGTTAAGAGAGCTAACAATGACTGTATTTCTGGAGGAGGTTGAGGAATTTTGGCATGTTGCCTGGGATCCTCAGCAACTTCTACAGCTGCGTGGTTGAGAGCACCATAACCAGCTGCATCACAGCTTGGTACGGCAACAATACTGCTGCGGACCACAGTCACCTGCAGAGAGTGGTTAAGACTGCAGAGAAGATTACCAGGACACCACTGCCCTCTCTGCAGAGACCCCACCCATCCACAACATGGACTGTTCACAATTCTACCCTCAGGCCGGAGGTACGGAAGTTTGAAATGCAGGACAACAACATTCAGAAACTCTTTCTTCCCCTCTGCCATCACACTCCTGAACCATTGACAGGAGTCACAACTGTGTACTACCTTGTCACTTTATACTTGTACCTCTGTTTACAACTGCGTTCTTGCACAACTGTGTTGCACTTTATAAACACCAGATAGGTTTTTTACTATTACACTATCTATTGAACTTTTTTTATTTATTGCATTTCTCTGTTTTTTAAAAAAAATTCTATTTATACTTATACACGAGGGTGGAAAGCAAAGAAAGAATTTCATTGCACAGAAACGTGCAAAGTTTTTTTTGTTGACAATAAACATCTTGAATCTAAGAATGTAATTTCAATTTAGGTGAAAGCCTGCCATTTTTAACTTGACTTGTCTATTTCAGACAAAAATAAAAGTTGACAAGATCTGCCAAAATTATGCAAGAAAACTAAATCACAAAAAACAAACTCAAGGATTTTCTTCCATGTCTTGAAAACTTTTCTACTCCTGCAGTTGTGGAACAATTATTCCTGAAGGATATTGTAAGAGGAAAGTTCGCCTCAGTCCTCTGGCTGACTTGACAGAGCAATGACTTATTTGTTTATTAAGAGCTTTATAACAACAAGTGAGGGAAATCTGGTTCACTTGAAGTCTTTCTAGGGTACATGAGATTTGGTTAGAGAGATGCAGTCATCTTACATTTTTTGACAACTTAGGAGTTTTCGTCGAAGCTGTGTATCATGAACAGAACTTACAAAGGAACAGTCCTGAGGGCTTTATTTAATTAAGCAGCAATCTGAGCAGGGAGGGAGAGGAGATGTGAACTCCAACAACACTTCAACAGACAAAGGAGCGTGTAAAGAAAGCGCAGGCAGCGGGGGAAAAAAGAAAGAACTCTGTGCTCAAAGGTTGGAATCACCAGAATGTGCTCCCAATCGATACACAATCGAGGTTTTAAGGGGGAAACATGGTATTACAAAAGCCTTGAATAACAATCTTTATCAGTGCCCGGTTTATTTATTTATAATCAGGAGATGTTTCAAAGTGAGGCATTGATATTCAAGCCACGGCTTCGGGTGGATGTCCATCGCTCTCATCAGCCTCTTTCTCTCCTCTCTTTGCTGTGCTCTACCTCCTCTCCTCTCTTCTCCCTCATTCCTTTCACCACTCCCTTTCAAAATGGTCAGGACCCTCCCCTCTTTGCAAGAAAGAAGTCTGACCACACATTGTTAATATTTTATAGAAGCTTTGAAAAATCAATGATTTGAAAAGAGAAAGAGAGAGGGAGCAATGCAAAGAGGAGATAAGTACTGGGAGTGGGAGGAGAGAGAGAGTTCTGGTGGATTTAGTGGAGGAAGGTGGAGAGAAGTGACAGATGGGAAGTCTTTGGGATGTGTAAAGCACACTGGGCAGATGCAGTCAGGGTGTGTCAGAATCCGCTAACAATGCTTGTACTTTTTCTCTTAATCATGGAATAATTTTGGGGCGTAACATGCAGTAAACGAGAGAGCTGTCTCCCGTTCCCTTTAAAAGCCAGGTGCGCTGGCTCCTTGTCGGATTGCTGTTATGGGAGTGGATTTGGCAGGTGGTATGGAAGAAAACTTCTCTGCAGAGGAAATGGATCTACTCTTGTGTGAAGTAAAACCTCTGTCATGCGCTCTTAAAATAGCAGTGAAAAACTGCACCATTCAATTCAGATTTAAGTTTTTGTTGGTCATTCACTTTCCATTGCCTTAAGAAATCGATGCACGAACAATGCACCCGACCATGTCCTTTTCTAAGACCAGCACATCCATTGGCGTCTGGCGTCAGGCCCTTGATTTGGTTTGTTGGTGAGACGACAGGCCTTAGGTCAGATGCATGAAAAGACCAGTTATTCAGAAGTGGTGAGGGGTTGGTGGACTCCAAAACATCAGAGATGAAGAATGTTCATCAGCCTGGTAACAAAAGACACCGTGATATAATAATCCAACAGATGAAGAGTTGCAAAGACACCTCAGATACACTACATATTTAATAGAGCGTGAAACAAATTAAATCTATCCCATTACAAAAGCTCAGACATTAAGAGATTGCCTCAGTCACTATTTTCATATAAATATTAGGTCAAATGAGTAATGTTGAATCGATAGATTCATTCATTCCCCGCTCTAGAGTTAATCTCAGCTTTAAGCAGTGTTTAGCCTCTTTTAGCTTATTGTTTTTTACTTTGTTTTACTTTGGGAGGCCAGGTTCTTCAGACCAGCTGAACTTCTGCCGGACTCAAACGAAACATTGTCTGGAAAAAACGTTGCGATGCATTTTTTGTAGATTGGTTTGCCCCCAAAATAGCTTATTTCTGCTGTTTGCCTTGCAGCTCTCATGACAAAAGATAACATAACTGCCGCTGCAGTAACTTTTAAGAATCATAATATTCTGTCTCAAAGTATTATAAAGCTCTGTGCGGTGTTTTCGTTGTCTGATGAGCCTTCACAGTCACCGATTTATTGCAGTAGCTGAACCTCCAGGGCCAGATTCACAAAAGTGATTTGCGCTCGCATGCCGGCGGTCTCAGGTTTCCTAAACAGCGATCACTCACAAATTACATTTCAAGAGTGTAAAACATGAACAGTTGACTTAGCACTTACTCACTGCTTCTTTGCTCTTCACAGATAAAGCCATGATTCAGATGGTCACTATAGGTCCTTGTTGCATATATGCTGTTGTATATACATATTGGTTATGTTAGACTTTTGAACAAATGGCAAATGCTGTTGTATTTCACACAGCTGAGACATACATTATGTCTTCTAAAATACCAATATATTTCACATAATTAAGATTTGAGGTAAGGGACCCAGCCACAACTATGACAAACATCCTTTTTTGGACATTTGTGCCACATAGTATAATTATGAAGCAAAAAAAGAGGAACAGCTGAAATAAGAAATCTCCCCATCCTCATATCTTCAGACTATTGTTTCCTGAGACTGTTGAATATAGCATATAACAGTGCACACTCTCTGCACAGAATGACAGTTTTTTTTTTTTCCCAGCCAATATCTGTTGTTCAGGCTGATTGCTCATGTCAGGGTAAATGGCTAGAGGCTGGCGGGGAGGCGCGGGTAGTGAAGTGTGGTCGGAATGACAGACCCAGGGAGTGTAATCGTGTTTGTCTTACAGTGTAACCGAGACGCAGCAGGGCTTCACTAAAAGAGCGTGTACAGTAAGAGGCAGCTCCTTTTTCTAATTGGTAATTCTTTGATCCCTTGGGATCGATAATCCCTGGACTGGTGAAGCGTAGCACTCACAACAGCAATACAGAGGAGAATGCCATGGCTGAAGATCTGCCGCAGCTACTGAGGGGATTTTAAAAAAAAAAAAGCTCTAAGAAGCTGTACGGGATGCAATTTAGCATATGCAAATGACAAGCTTGAGAAGTGGCAATTTTTAAGAGAAAAAAACAAAAACTGCTGGAGCATAGAAAGTTCCTGTAAAAGTGAGCAAAAACATCAAAATCCCTCATACGTGAGTCTTTCTGTGAAGGGGTTAAAGGGATCACATTTAGCTGCGTTTAGCCAGCTGGTGGGAGACGCACTTGAATGAAACTTGCTTACTTCATTTGTCATGAGGCAACAATTACCAGACAAAGTCAATGCTGTGGAAAGGTTGCAAACAAAGCAAAGGCACTATATTCCAATCTGCTCTCTCATTATTCTCCTGGAGTCCCGACACTTCTGCGAGAAGTAATTATTACAAGCGTGTTTTGCGGAGTTCATATTTTTGTTCTCGGTCGTGAGTATGTTCAGAAATTCACTGGATTTTTGCGCTCTCTCTATAAAAATATACCTGGCCTGTCAAACCAGCGTGGGACTCAGCATCGCTATGTATAAAAAAACTTTCAGCTGTTCGACTCGTCTCATGAGTTAACATTGTACTATTATACTGATTATACTTTCTAAAATTTTCGAAGAAATGGTTTATAAATGACATCAGGTGATGATCTGATGCACGACAGTTTTTTGTTGGCAGTGTTACAGTACACACATCCTGTAGATAAACTCACAATTCAACACCGAACATGAACATTCATATGGTCTGAAACTGAGCTTTTTGATCTTTCTCGCTGTAACAGAGCTCCATTCTTGTTCTAAAACTAATAAAAGGAGGCTACATCAGTGAGCCGCAGTGTTGCGCTGGGTGACATGTTCCTTCATTACCATGAAGACGCACACTGCAGTTTATTTCCACTCAATCCCACCTACACTGTCATGCTGATGTTAAGGCTCGCTCGAGCATGCAACGGGGATTAATCAGATGCTGAGAAAATGCACTACTTCCTCCTGTTGGAGCAATGTTTTTAAAAAAAAAAAAAAAAAAGCAGTGGTCGGGGAGGCGGCAGGGCAGTGCAGTGGTTAGCAATGTCACCTCAGTTCGCACCCTTTTTCGGGCAGAGCTTTTCTGTGTTGGGTTTGCGTATTCTCCCTGTGCTTGTGTGGGTTTTCTCCAGCTTCTTCCTACTCCACCAAAACCACACAGATTAGGTTGACTGGCCACTCAAAGTTGGCCAGAGGTGTGACTGTGAGAGTGAATGGCTGTTTGTGTCTATGTGTCAGCCCTGTGATAGACTGGTTACCTGTCCAGGGTGTACCCCGCCCTCACCCTGAACAGATAAGCAGTATAGTGAATGGATAGATGTCATGGTCAGCTGTTTCAAAGAATTATGGAGCCTTTTATAAAAACCAGACTATATATTTGTGGCCAGAGCAGGTACGTCAGAAAGGATGGAGAGACGGACGACCGTCCTGCTGGCCTTGGTCTTCTGGTCCCACAGCAGTGAGCAGTAAGTACCACAGTAATTAGCTGAAAGTGCCACATCTCTCTGTAAGACCCCACAGTAACACAAAAGCCCCACACACTGTTGGTCCAGCCACATGTGTTTCCATCTGTGTATTTATTCACCTGTATGCAACTAAGAGACAACTAACATATGTATCATTATAGTCCTTTTTTCACAGCAGGCATTAGTAGGAAAAGCACAGGTTTTCTCTGTCCTACTTGCAGAGTTGACTCACTTGAGGAACTGTTCATTTCATCAGCTACACCTGTCTGACCCTCCCTTCAAAGGGGGGGTACAGGTGTGAAACAAATGAATGAGCACGTCCCTGTTCTAAAAACAACAGGATGTCACTTATTGCATTTGTGGCTTTTGGTTTAATGGCAGCATGGCCAACAATGATACAGCAACAACAGTAGCAGTTCTAACACGCAGGAGACAATTAAGGTACTACAGCTAATACAGCACACTTTTAATTGTTCCAATTTGAATATCATCATATATCAGAATAGGTTAGCTATAGGCTCAAGGCTCCATGGAGACATTACACTTCCTGTTACGTTGTTGTATGTCTTGCCTACATATGGCTGAGGCCTGTAAGCAGGACCGCACATCTCCAAAAAGGACAAGGAAAATTTCAAATAGGCTCTACATTGATTGATATGATGTACTCACTTGAATTTTTTTTAAACTGCAAGGATGTTTCCGGGTGGGCGGACTGTCCTTGGTGTGAGTCTTTGAAAACACCCACCCAAAAGGGATTAAGTGTAGGCTTACAGCCCTGAACCTAGACCCAAGCTTTAGCCCAGTCATAACCCAACAAAAACATCCTTGCTTTGGAGGCTTTCCCATCTCTGGGCAACACACAAACACACACTTCTTTAGAAGTACTCACTGTCTGAGCATGTGCACACGTACTGGCAGCCACTTCAACACATCACGCATGTATCAAAAAAAGCCCAACCAGAGAGGCAGTTGAAGCCGCCAATTGGGTTTGATTTTGACAGAAGCTGAAATCAAGCAAACAGCATCAGTGCTGAGCCTCACAGCTGACACAACATTACACACACACGCACATGACACACAAACTTACAACACAGGTCCAACGAACAGATGCACAGGAGAGATAAGCAATGACAGCCATCAGCAACATACGTGTTGGAACGCAGTACCTGCGTGTGCATGCATGTGTATAATGTGAGGCTTTCCGTGTTCATTAGTGTAAATCATCCCCACCCTTTGTGTCTCATGTCATCATGGTGCAGCTCCTGAAAACCCCTTCTAATGCACCTCATTTTGTTCGAGCACCTTAAGTGTGCTTTTAATTTGTTTAGAGAAGCTTCCAGGAGCAATGGAGCTGAAAAGGACGACTGCACCGCACGCTGGCCCTCCCTTAACAGATAGTGACGAGCTCGACGTGCCGCCACATTAGAGGTAATAGCCTGGCCAACGTAAACAAGTCATAAAGGAGATTGTTGGCTGTCTGGGGCCAACTCGGCAGCAAGCGGGCAGGTGCGGTAATAGAAAGCATCAGAAGCCAGCTCATAATGAGAAAACACAAGGAACATCATCATTATCTGAGCACGCGGATCAATAGAGCAATTTAGCCCTTGTTACAAGAAAGAAGTCTTCACTAACTACTGTCTTCGTTCAGCTGTTAGGCACTGCTCCGTTTTCAGGGAACGATTTAAACATAAAAGCCAACATTAGCTAATGAAAAAGGGTTTAAGCTGAATGAAAATGTTACACCTAAGCAAAAATAATAATAATAATAATAATATGTCAGAGTACAGTACATGCAGTGGCAAACTGCATTGGATAAAATTGTTAAGTAGTGGCAACAGCGATAAGGTACATGAATGCATTAGACAGTAACTGTGTCAAGCGTGCATACTTTAGCAACCATCAGATGGGCTTTAATATCTTCTCTAAAGGCCTGCAGCTGTAAACACCGAATCACGGCGAAAAGCATTATGTATTTGATTAAAATACAAGAGAAGTGGTGCGCTTTCATTAAGGTGTGAAGATTTGCAGAGTGGATGGAATGGATAGAGATGGCTCTACGGAACAAGGGAAGATGGGGAAGGAAGAAAGAGAGAGAAAGGAAAGGGAGGGAAATGAAATGAAATACAAGCAGGACCATTTGGGCTGCAGCACAGTTATGGACACACACAGTCAGCACAGCAGTTTAAAAAAAAAACAGAAAAGAGACCAAGAAAAAAGAAACAACAATGTCTGTATTTTGTTCAAATATAACCTTTCACCGGACAAACTTTATTGGGAAATTCTGCTAAGCCTCAATTATGTTTACAGGCAACAGTGTCTGTGCATTGCAAAATATGGCAGGGTCAAGGCACAGCATCATCAGACCACATCTAAAAGGTAAAAGTACTTCTAACTTTTTTTTCCAAATGGCCGGTTTTGAAAGTGGGGAATAAAAAAACTGATGCAATCAAAGTGGTGCAAATGGAGAAAGATTTTGATCTCCCTTCCAAAGGCAATCACAGTGTTTCACAGATGACAAGTGAGAGGTGTGTGGTGTGCACACAGAGAAGAAGCTTAAGAGAGAGGATCAGATATACCACATACACCTGGCTCCAATTGTTGCATGAAGTGGGCATGGTTGCCAGATTGTCAATTCTGGAACCCCCTCCCCTCCAAAAAAATTAAAACCTTGTCAAAAATGTCTACCTTTTCACGTGGTTTGGTTTTGACTTGTCAGAGTTACCATAATAACCTGCATAAAAGATGACATCATTTGCTAGCTAACTCACCTAAATGGGATGCAGTGATTTTTAAAGCTATGAATTACAACAGTGCTTCTCCTGCAATGACAAGCCAAAATGTAGGAAATTTGTTTACAAAAATGAATGGAGGATCATATAAATAAAATAGAAACCTGGAAATCATTACTTTAATCTCTCTTCCACAACAGAGGACATTGTGTCAGAAGATGCTCTGACAGTGGCAAGAAATGCATAAGTGTATTGGCATCACAGGACAATGCTGGAATATAATGCAAAAATACTGGTTTATACTTGTGTGAGTACAAACCAAGCTAGCTCTAAGCAAACCTCTTATCTGATACTGAAAACAGCCTGTTAAGATCGGATTTCAAAAGACAGAATGCACGGTACGACATGCACGAGTGTATACCATGTGTTTTTCTTTCAGACTTCTTTCTTTCAGACGTACATTCACACTTATAAATTACATAAGTTTTGCATTGCAGGAATGAGCTCAATTATTAATGTGGCACATTCACATCATCTCCACATACTGCGCACAGAATCTCAGATCAACAACATAAAGTATTCGTATGACTGAATCATAGCTCTTTCAAGTTGAAAACCCCTCAGATCCTCTCAGTCTCTATTCACATTGTTATAATCACATTTGACTGTATGATTCCTCCATAATATAATGGGCAGTGGTAAAACTAACACAACAAAACACTGAGTCAAACTGCACCAAAGGCACAAAATCCAAATAATACATTTCGTCTTTCCGTAATTCTCTAAATTGGTTGCTGTTGAGAAGGGAAGGCGACTGCTGCCAAGGCTTTGGGCTTCTTAAATGTGACAGTCTAACAGCCTCCTTGAAAACAAGGGACCATCCTTCCCCCTTTAATCACATTAGAGAAAACGTGATCAGGGGAACATGTGTAGTTTGAGGAACCATTTATGTTACACTGTTAATTCAGAGCACCTCTCTGCGCCTTTAAAGCTGCAAGCAGATTCTTTTTATTTCCACTGTGGAGGCATGTGTTATTCTTTCCATCCATAATTTTACAGAGAGGTCTGATGTGCCAGAATAGTGAATCTCAAAAGAACCATGAGAGTGTCTTCCAGATCTAGCCATCAAGATGCCATCACAGCTTTTTAAGACTAGAACATCTGCATTTCCTGAAGTAAATGCATGATTGCTATGTTCGCTGCTGTCGCTCATGCATTAAAAGGATGCCAATGCAGCAAGGAACATAAACATACAAGAAAACTATTGGAATAGAAGCATTAGTCAAGATACATCAATAATTGGCCAGACAGCGGGGCTAGCACAATGACTTTCATTATGTGAAGCATTTCATCAGTGGCCTTCAGTGGTCTTTCACGTTTCATTCCTGTCGCCTTAGGCCACAGGTTTTCAGGATATTAGCATCATTTCATGCATTCCTCATTCAAACAATAATAGGAATTATAACAGACATCAACAAGATGTTTAAAAGCTAGTCATGCTTCACATTTTAAAAGTTGAACCATGTTTCTTGTCACTAATATCTGGGATTAGTATTGATTTTCACTAAGCATTTTTTACAATAGCACCCCCGATATCAGTCTCTTCAGCATCATCCACTGAATCCATAGGTACCAGGGTTTTTTTCTTCTACACCACAAGATAATATCCAAAACACCATTCAGGATTTTTTAGTTTATTCCTTACCACATGTCAGCACTATCACTAAAATGGAAGGAAAATAAGGATTTGGATAACTCACTATTCTTAGCGAGTTGTGATTGTTGTAAAATACACACTGGGACTGGAGTTAAAGGAGGCAAATACTCACACACACTGTTTTAAACATGGTCATCCAGGGATCATCAGTTAGAGTCCATTCTTAAAGACCAAAACTCAGTTTGGATGGGTGTAGTATCTCTTTTTCTGCACCTTTTGTTTTTCCACTCCTTTATTTGAGCCAAGCGTGTTTTAACTTTCTCTAAATTCTACATCTTGTTTTTTTTTTTTTTTTTAAGGGCAGTTATTTTGAACCCTGGAGCGGTTTTCCCTTTGTTGGGTTTGTTTTGACTCGTGAGAACACAGCAATCACAGCCGGGCATAGACCAAATCAATTGGATCGAGCACTTTTTGGCAAGGAGGTTTATTGGTACATTTCCAAACCAAGCCTGGAGCTTTGTTTCGCACTGACAACGTGATTGAAATGTGATGCCACAATATTGGGAAGTGTGTCTTAAAATACGAACCATGTGCTCCGTGTGCAAAATCCTTATGCTCAAAAAGAAGACATAGGTCAAACTGGCAGCAGGCCCACGGCTGTAAAGATCGGGGGCTGGATGAGTATGTATATTCACTCTGGCAGCTATGGTTCATGTTGTCTGAAGCTGTCATTTGCACCCAGTTATTTGATCAACCATGTACTAAGCATCCAAGCAGTATTTATCTTTAAGGAACAGTTCAATTAAGTAAGATTAAAAAAAAATTCTATTTATCTATCATGTGCCTTTGGGACTGAGGTGGAGTGAGTCTGAGAGGAGTGTAGCCTTGCTTAAAGAAAGACTGGAAGAAGAGGAAAACAACAAACCATGTTCTGTCAGGGTACCAATACATATAAAACTCACTAATTAACAACAACAACTCTTTCCAAAAACAATGTCATCATAACTGCTCTTTCTTAAACAAGTACCCCCTACAAGGACTGCATTCTCCCTTGAATTGTATGCAATTAAAACACTGTTTATTGATAAAAATGTCACGGTTAATTTATTTTTTTAAAGCAGTGTACCAAACTTACTAAATATAAAAAACACCTAATTACCTTTCATAATTATGACCTGATTAACACATGTGTGTTAACATCATCATGCTGTGATTGTAAGCATGTTGATTTTCACCCTCAAAGTTCAGCTGCACAAGGCTGCTAAACATGTCTGTTTGTAGCTTTGTGAAGCCTGTCACATTAACTTCTATGAAGCAAAGCAGACATACTTTATATTTGAATATTCCACTCTCAGCAGATCACTTCACTGCCCTCTTACTCTGAACCATCTTCATTGAGCTTACTGCCGGATCCCTCACCCTGCTTTTACCTAACCTAATTGCTTGATGATAAGTGGCCACTGATTGAGACCTTCTGTCCAACAAGTCCTTCGCTGGTTTCCAGCTCTCCACCGCAGCTTATCGTTCTCTTTGTCATTCCCAGCACAGGGCTTGCTTTCAGTACAGGGCCGACAGGGCAAATTTAACTGCCTGTAAGCACCGCTGAAAATCAAGTAACAGCTGATAAGGTAGAAAAGGGGAAGACACGTGAAGCTTGGCGTAACATCATAGCTTTCCTCTCGAAGCAGATAATTGCAATCAAAATACTGGACAGGGGCTGTTTGGGAATTCAGTTGAGGTGCAGGAGAGTTCAGCTTGTTCCTGACTTTAAAAGTTCTCTCAGCTCTGGCAAAGTCACACATATAAAGTGTACAAGTATCAAGAAGGTGAATAAAAATAATAGACTTTTTCTTCACTCCCGGTTTTCTGACATTGTAGTGCTTACCTCAGGGCAAAGACAGGCAAAGGCAGCCAATAGCTTTGATGGAAGACAGGTACGACGATAAATATTTGATGCTATTGACGGGTTGTTGTGCTCTGAATGAGTTATGGAACTAGCGCGTCCTAACATAATAAAAGGCAGTCTCTTTCCAGCAAACTTACTCTGCGTCTGTGCATAATCAATAGTAACAGCGATATCACGTATAAAAGCTGGTATTGATTCAATGCTTTGATCTAGAAATATTTTGGAAACCTGCTGAGTCAGCTACTAGGAGGAACCTTTTAAATGCAATTACCTGTAAACATCAAGGAGTTTGAACAGATGCTATGGAGCAGGGGTTTTTTTAGAATGAAACTATGTTTATTCCAAATATGGAAACAGATATAAAAAAATAGGAAAACCTGACCCCAAACTGTTTCCGAATCCATCTGGCTGTCATGTTTTTACTCTGATTGCATTCCCATTGACAGTTGGACGCTGTTTCTCCTCTGTGCAAGGCAGATGATGACACCTCTCTAGCCCTTTATTCCTCGTATCAGCTTCATCAGGGATTTCTGGCAGAGTGACAGCATGCAGGTGTGAAGTGGCATCCACGGAGCCCCTGATTAAGACCGAGGCCATGCTAGCAAGACGATGTTGTGGCGGAGGCCTGGTGGGAAGCGGCACTCTGGAACCCATCCCACAGTTCCATCTGTTTTCTCATGAGCTGCGTCACGGGTGGGTAGATGGGAGGGAGAGCAGTGGGGGGAGGCTCACACTTATCACAGAAACAGAAACACACACATGCAACCATGTGTAGAGACACTATAAACCCGGGATTCTAATTATGACCCCAGTGTAAAAGAGCTTTTCCTAAACTTTCTACAGTTACAGTTAAACATAGCACCTCTGGTACCGGAAACTTTCAAGGTTCAGAATAATATTTCCACCACTGCCTAAACATTGACAGTACAGGACATTGTCTTTTGAGGTGACTCACCATGGAACGTCATCAGATTTGTTTAAAGGTTCCATACCAATTCATGTTCTCCATGTGGAAGTACATTCAATTTAAAGATTCCCCAGACATTCTTTTAGCATTAAAGTCATTTCAGGATGCTGTATGCTTAAATTCGTTATATCACTGTGAGAGCATGTTGTGGCTGTGTTTTTCACTGGCTCGTGTTTTGGTGCTACCTCAGCGCACTTACTCAGCCGCAAAGAATGAGTACAGCTTGAATATCCTTTGGCACCTGTGCAGCGTTCACACAGGAGTCACAAATCCTTGAACACACCAGCCCTGCTCACTGGGCAGAGGAGGAAAGGAGTTGAGGATTAAATAAAAAAAAAATTGCATCAGAATAATTGCAGCTCTGATTGTCGTGGAGTCCTCATTAGCATTCAGGTCGAGTCTGGGGCTCGAAAGCCGCTGTCGCCCTCTTATCATCGCAGGGTGGTTAAAGAGCAGAGCCGTACATGCGTGTCAGCCCACATGAAGTGCTATTTCTTATCTCACTGTGAAGATCTGGATCCAACCGCAGCTCCAGCTGCTCTGACAGCAGACCGTTGTGGGAAATTGCAGAGGCCATTTTTCAAGTGGAAAGCACCCGTGTTTGTGTTCTGCACTTGGGCAGAACAAAGCCTATGAGTAACCATTGTAATGACTGAACTTGGGAGGCTTTAATTTCAAAATCACTTTGGCAACTTCACAAACATGTCTGAAGGTGAAGGACATTAAACCCAAACAGATTATGGAACTGACACTGCACTGTCAAGCTGTTTGGGATTTAACTTGTAAAGTGAAGTGCCTTAGCACTGGAGCTTTATGAGTAATCACATATGAAAATGAAGAAATAACATTATCATTTTTGCTGTACCACAGTTCAGCAAGGAGATAGAGGCAAAGGAAAAAGAGGGACGTGCAGTGGAAAATAGTGTGGGTCAGGAAGGAGATTGAATCAAATATGAAAAAGAAAGACAGAACTCATGATGTGTCGTAAAATAGGGGAGGTCGCCCATGCAGACACTTTGCTCCTGGGTACATGGCTCTGATTTATTTATTTTGTTTGTGGTAAGGAGCAATCCACCGGGGATTGTATAAGGGGAAAACCCTATACCTGGCCCTCAGGCTCTCTTTCTGCAGCTAAGGCAGCAGTGACTCTAAATTTAAACTCAAGATTTTTCACCTCATTATCACTCTAGCCCCTCTCTTCGAGTGCGGACTGAAAATGACTACAGATGTGGTTTCCTAGTGGCTGGAGTGTGTTTCAAAGCTCTGCATCACAGGGAAACCTTTTGTGATCTGAGCTGTGTTGAAGCCTCTGGACAACAGAGGACCTGCGGGCCCGTACCGCGCTGGAGTAACGACTGCGGACAGCGAGTTCCAGCATGATTTGTATCAGATTCACGGTTTGTGTTCACATCCCGGGGCTACAACAGAAAAAGACAAGCGGGCTGGGCAAGGTTAGGACTATTGACAGGAAGAAATAAGAGAGAAAGAAGCGAGCTAGCCTCTGTGCACTAAGTCTGAGAGAGATGAAAGGTGAGGTTGAGGAATGCTGCAGAGCACGCTGGATGCACAGCTCAAAAACACAGCAGAATCAAAGACTCTGAACTCAACCAGCAAAACAAAGGGAGGAAAGAGTGGAGAAGGCAGGAAAGCAGAGGCCTTCTATCATCTTACAGCTTTCTCTCTCCGTCCGTTGTTGATTGAAGTGGGGACACTGAAGTTGAAGCGTTTGCTGCAGAGTCCTTGACTCATTAACACTGGAAACAAGCAACAGTGGCAAAGAATAATGAATACTGATTTTGTAAATATTTTATGAGCATTTCTCTTTTGCCAGGACCAGACGACAAAACATTTTTGTTCAGCGAAGGTCACTATATTAAATTAGGCGATCACGAGGTCTGACATCTCTCTTCGATTTAAGATTGAAACAGTCAATTCACAAGCTGAGTGCCAAGTCCTAAACTTTGTGTTTGGCGTTCTGAACAAATCATTATTTGCATGTCTTCTGTTGTTTGTTGGCAAACACACCATTTTTTATATATTTGAGCTTGAGAATATGAAGTCATTCAAAGTCAAGAAATTTAAGTGATGTGACAAGTCATTTCAGTAGCAGTAACAGTAGGACATTGTGCTGTACAGCCACCGGCATCTTCTATTGATTTTGTTGTGATTTTTCACACTGTTACTTGGAGAATAAAAGAAAAAATGTATGGCATTCATATATCTGTTCCTGTTTTACAAAGGGTTTAACCATGCCATACAACAATGACAACAGTCATATCACATCCACGTACAGCTGTTCATGTTCATGCTTTTTTAATGCAAAGATTTTTGATCAGTGCTCGGTAACTTCAGGTATCAGAATCACGATTGAAAACATCTCTCCTCTCATCTTAAGTCTGAAGATTTGTCGCTGGAGACTGATTCAAGTCTGAGTCCACATCTTCTGCCTCTCAAAACAAAGAGCTATTCTTCCCTGAACTCATATTCAGTTGTTTCCTCTTCACATGATGCCCACCCCCTGAAAAAATTGATGTTTTTAAAGAGGTGCTATCTTATCAGCCACAACTGGACACTGAAGGAAAAGCAACATCTAAATGGTCTTTTCAACTATAAAAAGAAAGGCAGACAGTTAAAACCTGCCATGTTCTTGTAAGTGGATTCAGTTTTTCCAAACATCAGTGAGTTTTCGTTTTCACAACGCAACATTTCTCTTTTCAATATGAGATCAAACTTAATGTGTATGTGCGTTATTGATTTTTATCATCCGCCAACTACACATGCAATAGCTACAGTTCACACTCATACCTTGGGGAGGTTTGTTAACGGGGAGCGTCCTGCGAGGCGCTGTGCGCAAAGAAAAGATGTGGATTTGTTGATCAAACAGCGCTGATGAAGTGGACCTCCTCTACCACTGTATCAGTCTACATCCTTGCCAGTCCCTGATTAGTGATTCCTTTTTAACACAGCCTCTCATGGACAGGCATCCCCTGGATGCTACCTGGGATTCTGTGCTGTAGCCAAGATCAATGTGAGTAATACAGTGCCAGAATCTAGGCTGCACAAAAAACAGAACAGAATAGAGAAATGATCACCCAAATGAATTCCTGGATTTCCACATAGACAGTGGGCTTATATTTCTAGTTACTATATGAAAACCCCCACAGTTGCACCAGGATATAATAACCTGGATTTATAGAGCTGTGTAGGTGTTCCTTAAAAAGAGAAAGAGAACTCCACAGACTGGTAGTGCAATAATCTACTGCGGCCCTATTTGAAATAGGTCTGAGGCTTATGATTGCAGCACTAATATAGTCCAAAAAGGAACCTGTGACTGCAGGAACAGAATTCTGTCACAAAACCCACCATAATAGTAAACGTCTCAATGAAAAATGTAACTCCACAGATTGCAATATTTCTTGCAATAAAAGACTACTGTTGCTGAAGCATGTTACATGCACGGCGGGGACCAAAAGTCGGAGACATTTCTACATGGGAGACACAAATTCGATCTGTGCTTTGTCATTACACTGCAGAAAATCCATCATGCTCTAAGATGGGGACATGGGTAGGTGCGCTATCATTAGACACATGGGCCACCTCTCTAGTGTTTACACATGTTTTCAGTAATGTCTTTGTAACTAATTATCAATCCCGATGGGGATTGTTGCAGCAGCCGAGTTACAAAGGGAAAGAGCATCAAGCAGGTTATGTAAGAAAAATAAACATAATTATAAAGAAGAACACAAGATTAACTTGCACTCATCAGAGTTTTTATCTTAACAATTTATCAAATTAGTGTGGGTGACTTGAAATAGGTCCCAACAACATCACAGAGCCTAAAGTGAACTCCTCAGATGTCTTGTTTTATTTAAGTGTTTATTTATTTCAGCAACAGTCCAAAAAACCCCAGATTACCCAATTTAAAATTAAGGTTCTCGAATGTGACAAGCTGTGATCAGCTCTGTATTTTTACTGTCTATTTTATTCTATTTATTTTACAATTGTTTTTTTCTCCTTTGTTTTAAGAAACTATCTTTTTTTTAATCTGTAATTTGTGCAATTTGTTATTGGTTTGCACTGATCAGGTGAAGACCCCAAATTTCAGTGTATCATGTACCATGTATCATGATGAAGCTTCTATCTATCTAAAAATGTATTGGTTTCTTGTTTTCTCTCATTTTGCTTGAAAAAAAGATTTAAATTATTCATCAGTTTGATCAAATAGCAGATGAGTTGGGATAAAAAAAGACAGATCAGTGAGTGTTGTGGGAAGGCCACTGATAATAGCAGTGCACAATGAAGACTGAAATGTATTCGCTCTCATGGTTTCCTGATGCTGTAAGACTGTTGCTAGGTGACTGAGACATCACCATGCCAGTCATACTGCATTTCTCACAGCCCGAGGCCACTGACCACCGATCTGTGGGGCATGCTGAGATACCGGGGTCAATATCTCTTAACGGTGGCGCTAATGCAGGATCGATACTCAGTGGCATCCCAGGCAATCCTTCAGGGCTGACGCTGATCGATCAAAGCAACTGAGTCGAGTCGACTAGCGGGGGCTAATGGACAACGGGGATGGTTGGGGTATCAGCTGTGTGAAGGTAATCATCTCCAGATATCTGTAATGTTGAAATGATGGCTGTCATTAGGCATGTTTGGTCAGAATATGACGGATGGTGCTGGTATCTGCCTCCACTGATTAGCAGCTCTGATGAAGTATAGCCCCGCCCTGCTGGATTCAAATGGTTTCAGTAAAGCAAGGGAAGAAGTGTCCAAACAGATAAGATACCTTGGATACATCTGACAGCACATTCTTCATCCTGCTGCATCCACTGCAGCAGTGCCTAACTTATTTAGATAACAGCAGCATCCTCATGCAGGATGTCGCTGTCAACTTGGAGACTAAAGAACTGATTTGCTTCAAATTCAGGCTTCAATGTTCATTCAAAGAGGAAAGGAATGTGCTTAAGATGGTATTGAGGTATTGAGCTATATCTCTGTCTATCCTCTCAAATCCATTAAGGTAAAACTCCCTCCATTCCGCCACTGTATTGACATTCTGGTGGGGAGCATCCTTTTTAGCACACTTCTGCCTCTTTCTTTCTTTATTTCGCCTTTTATTCCTAAACAATGCATTGGAAAGTAAAACATCAATGGCTCGTCTTTGGGGAGAGCACTGAGCGAGCGCCGGAGCATGCTTTGAACCTTTAAAACCTTCCTGTGAATAACACTGAGATCAATCCCCTCCAAAAAAACACAGTGCTCACACACATAAACACACACCCCACCATACCCCTGGGATCCTCCAGCTAACTCGGATGCTGAACCGGCTGAGAGATGCTCACCGTGGCGGGATAATGCTCAATCATTACCACACACTCAGCCTGAACACACACGCAAAGGCGTACTTCCTCCATTTTGAGTAACCATTTTCATGGAGCGAAAAAAGCAAGAAAGGCCAACTTCAAAAAAGGAATAGCTTTTTTTGTTTTAATAAAATAAAAGCATGTGGTACGTGTTGCAGACGACAATCTCTCATTTCGCAACCGTAGTTGATGGAAGTGGCCGCCTCTAGGATTCCAATCTTAGTTGACAAGTTTCCATTATTTACCGCTTCAGTATCTCTATCTAACATTGCACTAGTTGAGACAGACTGTGTGTATTTTTTAAATCATCTTTAACATTTTAAATTTTTGAGATATTTTATTGTATGTCATTGTACCCCCCTGTTGCCTATATACAGACACACACACTCAAATGTACAGAGGTATACTGGTGGGAGCAAGGGAGTTCAAAAGTACAGCTCATAATCACATATGCATCCATGCATTATCAAATGCACACACACACGCACACACACACAGATACATACATACTTCCACCTTTCCCAGTGTGATGCATCAATCGCATCAGAGCTTTTTGCTCACGCTGCAAGAGTGCCATCAAATCAGGATGTATGTCCACGTCTGTCTGCTCTCAGAGGAATAAGGCCACGTTCCATCTTCACGGGTCAACTCCATGCTAAATCTTGTGCAGAATAAATGTGTTCCTCTTCTTTCGTCACAGCAGCAAATGTATGTTTACATCTGTGTGCGCTCAGGATTTTAAATAGAGCATGTACAGTAAATGGACACTTATTTTCACACCCTGCCGGTCCACATTATCACCTCTGTCTCTCTGGCTTTGTAGTGCTGTACAGCAGCTTGCATTATGGAAGCTCTGCTTTTCTGTATATGTGTGTGTGTTTGAGGGGGGGGGTTATTGCTCAGAGACTTATTCTTGCATCAGTTGCCGTCTGTGCCATCCACCAGCCAGCTGTCACTGTCAGCTCTGCACGCACACACACACAGCAGGACCATGCGCTGACCCTCCCGCTCACCAGATGTGTGTGCTATGCTCCTCTACAGGGATATATATCGATTGAACGATGGAATTGTGGGACTAGGAGCCAAATGTGGTTCACTATAAAAGGCAGAGTTCTATCTTTAATAAAAAAAACAGAAAGAAAAGAATACACAGCGTGTGGCCCACACTGTCTCGGTGTCAAGGTTCAAACAGCACAGGTCCAGATCTGGTCTGTTCGTGGGTACACACAGATAGAACATGTGCACACACATGCACAATGGTTAGGGTTACAACATTGTTATTATTTTATGCTTTTTAGAGGTAGTAACTTGTATTAATAGGAAATTAATGTGTATAGATGGAGAGGGAGTGCATCATGGGAAGTCCCTTTCACCCCAAGTCTACAGCAGCATATCTTTGTGGTGGTTCAGGCTGCATCTGAGCCATTTATTGACTGTCCAAACTTTATCTAAGAGGAAGGTTTTTAGCCTAACCTTAAATGCAGAGGGGGTGTCTGCATCCTGAACCCAAACTGGGAGGTGGTTCCACAAAACTGAAGGTTCTGTCTCCTATTCTGCTTCTGGACACTGCAGGAACAAGAAGCAAGTTTGCATTCTGGGAGTGCAGTAGGATAAACCATGTCCACCAAGGGCTTTGCAGGTGAGGAGAATGATTTTACATCTTACCCTGGGGCCAGTGCAATACTTCTATTATTTTATCTGAGAATTTTAGAATATATATATATAACCCTCTACTCTTTTTTATTTGGAACTTAGTTATCTTGTTTAAAATAATGGAATATGCTTTAAAAGGAATTTTATACAATAAAAGTTGTAGAGTATCATTTTTCTTCCTGAGATTTAACTTGAGATTTGCTGGTTTTAAGTAAATGCCTTTAACATGGCTATAAATTGTGATCAAATTCTTCCCACTGTTCGAGGAGCATGTAAAAATTATTTGACGCGTCTTATTATTTATTATTTTTTAAATTTATTTTATTTTGCGAACAAAAACTGATATAACAATAAAATGACATTGTTCCAAAGAGTCGAAGTCTGGCTTGGGTTTATGAAAAAAACACAATGTCAGAGTGTTCAGAGAAAATAAATAGGACTTTTATGTGTCCGGAGGCCTGGAGAGTAAAACAATTCCTTCCAACTCACAACTCAATGAAAAATCAACAAACTATGTCCGGAATATAACCGGGCGTGCAGTGAATCCCACAGCGCCACATGGAGAGAAACCGTCGAGTCAGCAAGCTCAAAACTTTGTTTTCATGTCTGCGAATACACTATTTGACTCAACCCATTAGGATGTGGGCATATTTGTAGATTAAGCTGAAGAAAAAGAAAGCTCGGGCAAACTCCCTCCTACAGAGCTGGAGGTGGTTCAAAAACAAAACACAATGTCCAAAGCAGCTGGGCATTTTTCCTCTGCGTGAACCTCCAGCAACTGTCTCAAAGATATTTCTTAAACGTGTCTGTTTCGTTCCGTGTAACCATTACATCAATTGCTACTTGGGCAGACAGTGAGAACAATCTGTTCATGATTGATCTGAAGATCAATCTGGAGAAAAGATTTTTCTTTTCAGTGGGTGGGAAAAAAAAGTAAAGAGGAAAACGCTCACTTTTGAATTCTGAAATCAATTCTGAATCACTTCTTTGACTACAGAGCAATGTTTTGTTACTGATTAACATAATACATTTTCTGCATATGATTTCCTCATGACAGAAGGTTTCATCTCCAGTTTAATGGGTAACAGGTGTCATGGGTGGTAGTTAGTAGAGAAAAAGGGGATTTGCCAGAAAAAAGAATAAAATACAATAGTGAACTTAACTTAATTTAAATTGCATGAGAGAGTTGAGCAATCTCAGATTTTCCCTGGAGATTTATGAAATCGTCTAATCTCCTTGGTTAAGATGCAGTTCTTAAAAAAATACACCACATTGTGGAAGGTCCAGTATAATACAACAGAAGTAGCATATGTAGTAGAAAATTAGTATGATAAAAGGAAGAGCATCTCTTGTGTTTATTTTCTGACTTTAACAACATCAAGTAAATAGCACAATGTGTCAGGATTGAAAGAGATAATATTGCCGATGAAAGTTATGTTTTTTATGTCTTGTACACAGACAGTATTAAACGATTGAGAAAAAAAGCAGCTCGTCTTATTCATGTTATTATTATTATTATTCTTTCTGAGCGTATGAAGAGTAATGCTGTTGCCACATCTGATTAGCCTAGCTTAGCATCAAGCTTGGGAGCAAGGGGAAATGGTTAGCCTGGCTCTGTTCTCATAGCTCAGTTTTTTTTCTTGAAGAAAATTGCCAATGAACAACCCTGATGCCCACTAATTAATTAATTTGCAATTTGTGAGCAGTGGTACACTTGCAGCAACAGAGAAAGAAAATACTATAAAATATATAGACAAACAAAACACATTAACCCAACCTGACAAATGTACGTAGTCCCACAATTTATCAAGTTTGGAAGCATTAACATGAGAGAAAGGAAAAAAAAAAACACTCAGCTGAGTGTTTGTCTGTTAATATCATTTTCGAGGGTGCATGTCACCAATGAAAAAGCACTTTGATGAGGGCCCGCATCGGTGATTTACTCTGGCAGAGCCAGTGGCAATCGACAATACGAACGAGCTGACACTGAAATATATCCTGTCTCCATCTCACACATTCTCTCTGGCTCACTCTCCCTTTCTCAACATTTGTCCCTCAAGGCAGAATATTGGAGGAGTCTTTAATCATCTTTACTGCCCACTCTATAATCCCTGCTAAGAGACTAATCCACGATCAGCCACAATGGAGCACCGAGCCCACCGAGTCAAGGGGAAAGGGAAGCTAAACAAGAGAGGAATTCAGTCACAAAGGAAAAAAAAGAAAAAGGAACATATCCTTGGTGATAACTTTTATGATTTTGATCTGTATTATTTTGTCAGAGAAGAAAGAAGCATTGTAATGACATTTCTGCGGCTCAGGATTTACAGGACTCTATCCAGGACACAAGAAAACCCTTCTTCTGCTCAAAGTGTTCTGTATTATAAAAGGTGGCAAAGGGTTTCGCAGGGGAAAAAGCCACAACCTCGGAGCGACAGATATTTGAAGTCAACAGGTGGAGAATTTGATATCCTGGCTAATCCAACATTTCAGAAGATTTCAAAATAGCAGAAAATGCGCTCATTTGCTTTCTTTTCAAGAGTGAGGTGCTGCAAGGTGCCCAAAGATAACCAAACTGATCCTTCCCTAACCCTAACTACTTAGTTAGTTGGAGAGGGTATAAACCTTTCCAGAGTCAGCTTCATATCATGCTGTCATTTTTCTTGGGAGAATAGACATAGAACTTAATAATGTAAGTAAGTCAAACTTACAAATTCTGATATACCTTATTTCTTCCAATAGTTGTATAACCAAACAAATGACATTCCTATCAGCCTCGGCTGTAGTGTAGGTTTACAGCAAATGAGCAAATAATAGCATGATAATGCACAAAACTATCCTTGTATTTGTCAGTTCACAGTTGAGAACTGCATAAAATTAACCAATTTTATTTTGTGTGTTATTATGTGTGGCCCTTGTGTGAACCAATGCCAAACAAGCTGTAGAAAATGCCCTTTGTGAGATGGGCAGGGCAAATGGAAATGTAAGTGAACATAATGTATTGACAACATGGAGGCCTCTGCAATCTGCAAAAATCGTATTGTTTTTTCCTACCTTTGTCATCCTCTCTCGCTCTCTCTCTCTCTTGCTCTCTCTCAGCATCCATGTGCAGTGTTACATGTCTTGGTTCAGTGGGGACCCAATGAAACACATTTGAACTGGGACTATCACTGCACATCACTGACAACATATTGAAGACAATGCCAGGAAATTCAACTTGATTTGTATTGTGTTATCTCTCTGCACTGGCAGCTCTTTTTTGACTATTTTTCAAAATATGGTTTGGGAGTGAATTAAAAGCCATGCTTTTGGATTATCATTATTATTATTATTATTGTTACTATTATTTATAATTTTTGGGGATAGGATAAGGTCATTCCAGGACAGTGATAGCAGTGAATTTACAGTAAAGCTGCAGATGCCATGGCAGGTAGCATGCTAAATTGGGTAAAAGAGGATTATACTAAGCCTAGCCAGAGGAAATAAAATGATATTATCACATTTTGTCTAGCCTATTGAAATTTTCGCATGAAATGACCACATGGAAAACAGATACATGTCTCTTACAATGCAAGGTTGTTCCACTATAAATCCCCAACGATTGGTGATAGAAGCACTTTGATCTTCCACTTCAGTGAAAGTACAAATACAAAGATTTCAAAATACACCAGTAAAAGCAAAAGTTCTGGTGCATAAGTGAAAATGTCCTTAAATCATCAAAACTAAACCCAATTTGCTGCATATTCAGAAGTATAATGTCCCCTGCAACTAAAATATTATTTCATGTCCAAGCATTGAAGTGACACTTAGTAACCTCAAGGTGGTACTGTTAAAATCAAATTTTCCTACCATTGTCAAAAAATTGAAAGTGAAAGAAAATGTGTCTCTCAATTCAATCTTTCATGAACACTCATAATCAAAAAAATTATAATTCGATAAAATTGAAGTATGTTGAGTAATCACAACCCAACTCAGTCCACCCATTCAGATAACAGCCTCAAGCTTTGCTATGCACTGTCAGGATATTCTGCCTCTAGAGGGTGCCACAAATGTGAAAAGTTTCTATCTTGTAATTGGCTACATGAGTTCATACAAAATCTGCTTTACAAATTTAAAATTTTGCTGCTTGGACCCTTGCTGCTTGTGGATAAATCTATAAACATTTAGCTCTCATATAAATGTAGCGGAATAACAAAAAGTCCTGGATTTTGCTACTGAAATGTGAGAGTATAAAGTGGCATAAAATGTAAATACTCAAGTAAAGTACCTCAAAATTGGATATGCTTTAAATAAAAAAGTAAAGGTAAATGTGCCCTTCCACCATATGTAGGTCTCACACACTCTGTACAACACTGTCACCCTAATAAAGATGCATGACGTGATTTCAAAGGTTTTCTATAAAGCAGATATTCATTTCAGGTTTCGTGAGCGGGAGGCCAAGGGAGAAGCGATGACAGGATACAGTGGAGGCTTATTAGTATGCTACACTCACGCTTTTTCACGAGATTGATTTTAGCAGGGGAAGATATGGCCTCTTGCTCTCCTTTTTCCTCTCTCTGCCTCTGAGCGACTCTCATGCAGAATAGTAATAATCACAGGGTTGTTTTCCTCTACACATGATCTTCTGTAAGTCTCAGCGTGTCAGATGCGTGATTCACTGACATCTGATCACATCTCATTCACAGAAAAAGGAGCAGAATTGTGGAAATTTAAAAAAGTGACCTGCAAATAAATGAATGATAAGAGCAACTACAATTGGGAACTTAGCATATGATTTCCCTCCTGCATTTTTGTTTTTTTACTGGTCTCCACCATTTATTTCTGCTTAGTTCCAAGGAGTAAATTGCCTGCTAAGATCAACAACCTTGATAAAACCAGCTGCTTTGTTGACAATGCCTTTAATTTGAATGGGCCATTAAAACACTGACTAACAGCTGAGTTGCCTCCATCTCAGTGATGGATGTGAAGCGTCTGGTCGCAGTGAGGCTCACGCCGCCTCCAGGCTCGGCCCGTATGTTTCACTTCAGCACAGAGGGAAAATGCAACCTCTGCTCTCATTGGTCTGATGGAGATTTGTGTCATTCCTTTGTTTAGCTGTTAGTGACCTCAGCATTTTAGAATGGTCTGTTGCTATTTAATGTGTTAAATGAAGAATACTGACACAAAAATCCTGGACGACAGGCTGGAGCTGGAAGACTACTAGATTGGAATAATTGGTGGTGTCGCCACACTAGCTGTAAGTCCCACGGTAGCCACGCCCCAAAACATCCCCTGCTTTATCATCTTTTTTCCTCTAAATTGGACCACAATTACAATACAAAATACGAAATGAACATCATGTTGTATTGAAGAAGATTTGAAACTCGTGATTGAGACCATAAACTCCGTATGAACACATTTTGACAGTCTATGCTGATAAGAGGCATGGCAGTAATGCTTAAGTATGGGATACATGCTCTACTGAAATTAAACAACTGAAGGATTTTAAAGCTGCACTGTAGCATGTATGTGTGTCAGCATGTGGAGCATTTCTCATTTAACCTAAACAGAGCTAAGAGGAGAGTAAATACTGTTCTCACATGCCTCCGGTCATCATGAAACTCTTCATGAATACTAATGTGGCTCTACTGGGTGTGTCTAACTGTTAGCTAACAAATTTGCCATACCAACATAAGGTGGTAATATGTCAGCGTTGTGTTCACAGCTTGTTACGTTCCCGGCCAAGTGGCCAGAGGATTCATTAATGCAGTTTCAAAGAAGTGATTTGACTTTCAGATTTCGACATACACCTTGTCAGCAATGGTTTTAGATTCAGAGGGTCATTTCTTTTTGTAATAGCATTATATGGATTATATAATGTTGTTGCATTATGTGGAGTCATTATGTCAGTCATCCACCAATTAGAAAACAGTGGCCTGTTGTCATCACTATACACAAACGTATATTCCTCTGAAGTTTCCTTGTGCCTTGTCAACACACTTTCTATCAAACCTTCCTTCCTTTGAACATGTGGTGGGTCTCTCATGGACTCTCTGCTCTGCTGGTGATGTGTATAGTTAAAGGAGAAGTCAGGGTTTTCACTCCCTTGGTCATTGCTTGTGAAACGGACACACAATATGGTTAACATGAGCATGTCAGGAACATTTTCAACTGGGGAAACAAGTGGGGGCATGTAGCAGATACAGCAGACCTCTTTACCTTTTGCACACCTTACAGTGTAGTAGACCTGACTGCAAATGAATAAAATTGTTACTTTTTCCCCCGTCAGCCTATACCCAATAACCCATAATGACAAAGTAAATACAAGTTTTTAGAAACATTTCCAAAGGAATTAAAAATCAAAAACTCAACTCTGTCATTTCCAGAAGCATTCAGCCCCTTATTTAACACTTTGCAGAAGCCTCTTTGATAGCAGTTACAGCTTTGAGTCTTCTTGATTTAGTCTCTGCAAGCTGTGCACTCCTGGATTTGGGCAGTTTATCCCATTCTTCCTGACAGATCCTCTCAGGCTGAATCTGGTTGGATGGGAAGTGTCTGAGAAAACTGCCATCTTCAGTCCTCTCCACAGATTTTTGATGTGGTATCAGTCTGGGCTAGTGTCTTCTTGCTGTATGGTTCAAGTCACTGTTGTTCTGAAAAATGAACCGTCATCTCTGTCTCATGTCATGTGGGCTTTGGAGCAGGTTTTCTTCACTATTCTCTATATTTGGCTGCATTCAGCCTTCTCTCGGATCTGACCAGTTTCCCTGTCCCTGCCGCTGATACACAGTGTGAATTGTGGGTAAAGGCGTGCGCCTTCTAAACTACATCCAATCAGGGCAATTTGGCACTTTTGGACTCCAGTCAAATTACAAATTTCAAGGATAATTAAAGCAAACAAGATGCACATGACCACAATGTTGTATGCCACAGCAAAGCATCTGATACTTTGAAATGATAGATTCTCACTTTGTCATTACGGGTTGTTGAGGGTAGACTGATAGACTAAAATGGACAATCTGATCCATTTACATGTAAATCTACAACACAATGTGTTAAACGTGAAGGGGTCTGAATACTCAGACTTAAGAATGTTGATGACTCATTATTTAATGAGGATATATTTTGTTGTGCTCTACGCTGCATTATATTAGTGTACAAGTGTCTCAGAATTGTCTTCCCCTGTACATTGAAATGAGCTTGAAAAGCACATGCTGTTAATATTCAGCACTGCTGCATGATTTTGATAAGAACTACTTCATCTCATTATCCACTGAGTCAGCTAATTTGTGGTAATGAGCCATAATTGGCTTTGGCAAAAGGTTTTGAGCTTGGATTTACAGTGGCTGGCTACAAGTTCACAGTGACTTTGTGTTATCCCTTCAACACGAAGGCACAAACACAAACTCTCGTATTGTTTCATTAGCCTCTGATAGTAATCACAGGCTGTGATTCGGTTTCAAGGTCACTCTCTTTTTGATGCATGCTTAAAAGACCAAAAGCTAAAAGGTGCCTTTGTATGCATGTGTTTTATGTGTGTGTGTGTGTGTGTGTGTGTGTGTGTGTGTGTGTGTCGGCACTGCTCTATTTTCCCACCAAATGTTGGTTTCAAATTAGGCCCACTGTTTTTGTGGCTCTGGTAAATCAATTCTTTTCTTCACATTCTTCGCACAAGAAAATGTTTTCTTTTATTGTTTGGACAAATTTGCAAAGTGTCAGATATTTAAATTCAGATTGTGCGCTTGAAGATTTTTATATGAGTTACAAGCAATTATAAAACCATTTTGGACTCAAAGTATTATTCTAGTATTTAAACAATATCTGAGTCTGAAACAACTGCGAGCAGTGTGGCCGACATGAACAAATAAAATACAGATAGGTGATCCTGGAAAACGTACATTTATGTTGGACTGATTTCATCACCACAACAGAGTTGTGTTAAACCCAGCAAACCCAGCACACTGAGTTTCTCTTTGTAAAAGAGAATTAAAAGCCAAATAACTGACGAGGTTTGTCATGAAGGCAAGGATCAATTGCCACTGTAAGGCTTTTACTATTAAACCTTTTTGCGGGAAGAATGGTTTCAACTGATAGACGCTTAATGATTATCACAACTTACTAACATAGCTTAATGATTATCAAAAAGTTTTAGGCACTGAAAAGTATAGTGAGGATTTTACATTGTTTTTCTTTATCAATAAACTTTTCTAGAAGAGCAACAGACAGAAAAGAAAAATCAAATCAATTACTGGTGTCACCAGCCTTTGCCTTTAAAACAGCTCCAGTTCTCCTTGGTACACCATGTGCATAGCTTTCCAAGGCAGCTTGTTTGCAAGCACCTTAGAGAACTTGCCACAGTTCCTGTCTCAGC
The DNA here is from genome assembly GCA_016785225.1 of Psettodes erumei. Taxonomy (NCBI): domain Eukaryota; kingdom Metazoa; phylum Chordata; class Actinopteri; order Pleuronectiformes; family Psettodidae; genus Psettodes; species Psettodes erumei. The sequence goes on along the minus strand of JAFBJZ010000407.1, from coordinate 533,537 downwards.
GTCCTCTGACTGACTCTACATTGCTGAGATCAGGGCTCTGTGGGGTCCTGACCATCTGTCATTAGTGGTCATCGGTCTCCTTGTTCTTCTTGTCTCTGAAGAGAAACTTCTCAGTTTGTGTCTAACGCAGAGTGAATTTGCCTCCCTAATGGTGTTTAGTGAATGCAAACATCTAAAATGCCCCAAATTTTTTCACAGAAGCATATATTACAGTAATACTTAAAAAAAGCAAGGGTAACCCTTTGTTAAATTTACAGTATACTGAAAATATGCCACTGATAAATAGGCTTTTGTGTTTATTATGGAGTTTATGCAATTAATGGGAAAACATATAAATAAGTTTAAATAATTCCAGCACACTTGGGTCCATACATGTGGTAATACTGCTGTCGCTGCCAGGAGCTCTTCATAAAACCACTGCTTTCTCAGCAGGCACTGACACACTTGTCGAAACATGGCGAGTGACATGAAAGGGAAGCGTATGGGCCTTGCAATGACGCAGCTTGACATCAGTTGTGACACCCGCCTCCTCCAGGCTGACACCTCATTAAGTCTATTCTTCACACATACAGCGTTTGAAACTGAGGAGATAATCTAGGCTCTGCGGGCCACTGCCGGAGCGCTGGAGTCGGGACAACATACAGGAAATGGCACATGTGCAGAGCTACAAGTGTGTCACAGCAATCTGAAGTAAATGTTTGTTATCGCCCCTGTTAATGGGAAGTTAACATATCCTAAATCTCCTGCTGATTCCAGGCTCATGTATGATTTACAATGATGCAATATCAAAATGAAGAGTGAGGCATTGAAGGGCAGAAGTGTTCGATTTTATCCACTGAAATGCAGGTAGGAACATGAAATATAAATGATTACACATTAGACTTTTAACAATGCAGTCGATTCAGTCTGATTCATGATATGGAGCTCGCCGTTTCATATGCCCTTGATGCTTTCATCAAAATAAATAAACCATGATATCAGAAAATTCTTTACTAATTCAGGAGGTATAAAATGTTCAGAAAAAATGTTTTAGCTTGTGAAACTGTTGATTTCAGTGAAAAGGAAACCTGAGAATATACTTCGTGAAACTGTTGTTGTTTTGAAAAAAAAAAACATTGGACCTCCATCAAGGCTAAATATTCCCCCTAAACTTCTATGAAATGTAGAAATTTCCAATGTACCATTAGATCCATTGATAAGATGCAGATAGACTTTACAGTTGAAAGGGGCTCTCCTAAGGCCAAAACACTTTGCTGACAAACAAATGACATGATGATCTGATCATTAAATTTAGGCCAATGCTGCTAAAGTGACTAAGATTAAAAAAACAACAACAACAACAACAAACAAACAAAAAACAAATCCTATATCACTTCTTCATCTGGATCTATCTTGATAATGATTGGAGATGAACACTTGTTAACATTCCACTGAATCTACATTCTATTGTGTTTGGAGGACTCTACCTCTATCACTGTTACTGCACAGTAGTGTCATATGTATGCACACCCCAATTCAGTGTAAATGTCATCCCTGGATTTAGAAGAGTATCTGGATCTGGATCAGTTAATAATATTTTCTTTGAGCATTGATCCACAAATTTTCCTTTTAAATTTGAAGTCTTTCTGGAGGTGTGGAGAAATGACTCCAAATGTCAAATGTTAACCTCTCTCACAATGGTAAAGAACCCTTGACCCTGGATACTGATCCGGATCACTCCCCAAATTCCATGGTTTTTAAATTAGACCCATAGCCATCTCTGGATATGAAAATCCCTCCATAACTTTCTTATTCTTGCAAACAAACAAACAAACAAACAAACCAAAGCAAAAACATAACTTCCATGGTGGAAGTAATGAAATGCAGCCTCACTCAATCAGAATCTGGTTTATTTGGTCTGGTGTGACTGGCAGCTTATGAGGGCTAATGCAAGCTAATATTGGCAATCTTGCTGAGCGGTTAATATTACTCAGTTCACTGATATTTTGATTTATATATACTTGTGCTATATTTGTCTGCTAAAATGTAGTCAAACATATCTAAGTTTGTTGTTATGTTTTTCTGTAATTGTTAAACTAAGCAGGTTAGCAGCGTTTTATAAAATACCGTTTGTTTCGAGTAGACACAAATTATATGAAGCGGTGCCAATGTTATCTTGTTATTGTAACTTATTTCTCAGAAAGTATAAATCCCTTGGGATGAGAATTACCAAATTAGAAATGAAAACAGCTGAGTGACAGAGCATGAGTCCTGCTTCTACCCCCACAGGCACCGTAGGCATGCGCCCTTTGCGAAAATGCTGATTAAAACACCAAAAACAGTTATCTAACCATCAGCCACGAGCCTGTAAACACATACAACAGCTCACAAATGAAGCATGCGGACTCACGCGGTGTGTAAATAAACAAGTTGGCTATGCGTTCGACGCCCCACCGTGACGTTAATCCACCCGAGACGCTTGGATGCTCTGCCCCGTGGCCACCGGGTTGTGCTGTGCAGGGAGACAGCCGCTCGCGTATCTCTGCGTGCCTTCCAGAGACGCTCATCCAGGCCTCACACACGCCATTACGCTCTGTATTGTCCTCTGTGTCCCTGCCTCATTACTCCTCATCTATTTTTAAAAGGGAATATGCCTTATTACAATTAGTCTGTTTAGAGGCCAATCTGTCACGCTCATTACAGGGAACCAGCACTCCCTGAGCATTTTCCTTTTCTCTCCCTTTTATCTCCCCCATTCGTCTCTGTCTCTCTACCTCGGGTGCATTTATTGAGACTAATCTGGCGCTTGAAGATATGGCGGGCGGAGGATAGGAGGGGACATTTTGCTTGTGCATTCTGAATATGTGACAGAAGAGGAAACAGCAGGCCGAAAGCCATTTAGAGGGTGTTGGAAGGCGAGGATGGTGACGGGGATGGGGTGGGGGGTGAGGGGAATCTAATGCAGCCTCTCTTTTTTATGATTTAAACAATCAAGGAGGAATTTGGGGCAATCCAAACTGCTGCTGCTAATGACAGCAAGATGCAATGCTTTCTCTCAGATGCAGAGAGTGGAATTAAGTCTCCATCTGAGATGGGTCCGCGGAGGACGTCTGTTTACCAAGTCAGCCATTTCTCCTCTAATTGTCTGTGATCTGGTTTCAACCTGGAAACACATTACAGTCCGGGCCTCCAAGGACCACTTCCTCCACCACTCCCTCCATCCTTTTCTGTTTCTCCTCTTGTTCTGGCTCTTTGCGAGTCAGGAAATAACTGAAGCCCCCCCCCCCCCCCCCCCCCCACCCACCCACACACACGTGAAAGGCATAGAAAAGGCACTGCGGGGAACTTTTTAGCCACTTTAAATCTGCCTGATGAACTTCACAGCCCTTTCCCATGCCAGTCTGGGCTGTAGGTGCACACCGAGGTGTGTGTGTGTGTGTGTGTGTGTGTGTGTGTGTGTGAGGAGGGGGGGCAGTTGCTCCTTGGCGAAAAAATGCACATACATCACTACAATTCCAGAATGTGCAGCACACCTGCAAGAGAAGAGCAAATGAACAGCTCATTCACTTCACTACGCTCCTGTGTTGCCTTGCGCTGAGTGATTCCTCTCCTTCACCACAAAGGTTCCTAATTGATCATAAAATCTTAATTAGCTGGGTGTCCCTCTGTCCATCCAGGCCTGCGAGAAATGTGTTTCTCGATCACTTATTTATTACGTTCTTAATTGCAATTTCACAGTGAGTGCTCATGACATTTAGAGACCTTGCAGCAGTGGACAGAGCTGATTGAAGAATAGGAGTTGCTAAGATTCCATGGCAGTAATGACCACGCACACACACACACACACACACTCACTCACCAACTCTGTGTCCTAAAAAAAGTTGCATTTTTATCAACATGAAGAACAAAGAGCTGTACTGAATGTTGAGAAATGTTCTAACCAGTGGCAATTAGTTTGTTTTAAGACTTAAAATGTCCAACTATTATGTTACAAGACCCACACAACTGACACTGATTTCACAATCTCACAGAGCAATATTTTCTCATGCTAATGGTTACTCTTAGTGTCCTCTGGTTGTACAATATGTGATTTTTAAAGCGTAGGAACGGCAACATGTGGTCTGGTGGAGCAGCCAATCACACTGATTTTGTGGTTGAACATCTTGCCCTTTGAGCATGAGTGGATCAAGGTTGGTCAGTCTTGTATCAAAAGTCTGTAGGTGGAGGTAATGTGCCAAATGGTGCCAAAATCAGCCATTAATCCCAAAGAAGAAGAAGCTTCGGTGGGGTAGGTGGTTGGCATTATTATGCTGCCCCCAAAACCTTCAAGGGAGATCACAATTCCTTACAGCAATGCTTTGCTCTTTCAACACTACCATGACTTTCTGCTTCACTTATTTGCATAAAGTGTATATATTAACTCTTTTCTCAGAACAACACTGGTTTCCACAACTGTTCCAAAATCATTCATGTCTTGGTGAAATACACCTGTTTTGCAGGGGATAGAGTCGCTGCAAACATGCAGGACACCATGCGTTCCTGTGGCAATAATGCAAGCATGAGAGCATCTTTGGCCGGATGTTTCCCACTGCACAAACATTGTCATAATCACCTACAAACTCAACCGCTCTCACAAAAAGGCATGGGTTCAAAACCACTCAGTGGTGGCAAACAGCTTTCTGAGTGAGTCAACCAAACAGGTGTTGAGGAAATCTACAGAGATGCTGCACTCATCAAGAGAGTGGATGAGTGTTTGCAAAAATGTCCGTGAAAAGCAACAATTTGTAATCATTTGTGGTGCTGGATGTGGCCTGCCTGTTGTCTCCCAATCTGATACATAATTACGGAGAAAGAATGAGCCGGCAGGGGATTATGGGAGGATTTGGAGGGTGATCTCTCATCCTCCCTTTTCTTTTTCCTGCTTCAGCTCCAAAAAAAAAAAAGTTTAGACTGCTTATCTTCTCCCTCAAGGAGACAGAGGCAGAGAACATGGAGACTGATAGGCTGAGGGGCGGGAAGAGACAGCGACCAAGAATTTATGTACATGTGGAAATGTACACAAACGCAGCTGCATCCAATTACACGCAAACACAAACTACTGCTTGCTCACACTCATCTCTTGCTTTCTTGCTGTCTCTCTTGATCGCTGCAGTTTTGTATGCTTCTTGCATAAGCAGATGATAAATGTGGCTCCAGTCGGCGCTGATAGATTTGCAGTCCAACAAAGGGTCAACATGCCGGCAGCAGAGGGGTGATGGATGTAAACAATATTTCCTAGAGTGGTTTTGAAAATCTGTCAGCGCCGGTATGTACAGACAGTGTCCGGGACATCTGTTAAGCTCAGACATTTTCGTAAAGATGAATGAAATATTAGTCAGCTGTGCTTGACTCCTATCGATCTTTCACAGTCACAGGCCCTTACCAGCCAATGAAAGTCCAATTAAATGTTAAAAGAGTTTCATTATGGGTAAGTATATATGTTTTCTGAGTTTGACCAGTAGGATATTTCAGCCTCTGCTGCTTCAACTTGTACAACAGGGAATCTTGAAATCTCTTAAAACAACAAGATAAAAAAGAAAAGAAAAATACAGGATGATTCAGTAATCTTCAACAAAAAAAATCTCAGTTTTATCAGGACCTTAAAAGTCTGCAGTGCATACAACACCCTCTATCATTACTGGATCAGGGGAAAAAGTCTTTCACCATGCCTGGCAGATATGATGGATCTTAAAAAAAGCACCAGACTTCAGTTCATCAATCTGCAGGAAATCCACCTTCTCTTTACTGTCATTGTGATACAGGATGTCTTTGCATCCACATGGGGGCAAGAAAATTCTCACATGATTTGAAATGTATTCACAAGGGCATTGCGCCGGATTAATCGAAAGATTGGAAGTGACATCAAGATGACATGAGATCACATTTTGTTTCGTTTTTTCTGATTCTTTATGTTAGGTACAGTACTGTATAAGTTAGGTTGTTCCCCCAGGCAGCACTGTTAATCTGATGTGTTCAAGGGCATTATGACATCACAAAGGCCTTCCCACATGAGCACTGGCACTGGAGCTGCTCCCTGTGGCTCTATTAGAGAATCCATGATGTCTGCCGGAAGGGACAACACAGAGGGAGACACGCTCGGAAAGAGAAAATAAAGCAGACAGAGGTGGAGGCCTCATATGATGATACATGTCAGCCATATGTGTTTGGGGACAAGGAGGTCTGGTTGGTCATCTATTGCATCTTACACGGGTAACCCATGAGTCCATTGACAGACAGACACACGACCGTGAAGCCTGCTCCCATATCTGTATGTTAGCCTGACAGCTTCACCTGAGGGATCAAGCCTACGACATATGCAGGCCTCGCTCTTTCCTAGGTCCACAGAACACCCCACTCTCACCCAGATGCAATCCTGTCATGTGATTTTGACCTCAAAAGGAGAGACTCTGCTGGGCAAATAGGATATTGGTTTTCATAGTCTAAGAGAGAGTGTGTCAAGATAGCTTGCCCACAGTCACTCTATCGCCTCAGATGGGTGCGGACCTCTAACTTCATAAGAGATCCGCAATAAAAGACCTGATGGGAAGACAAGGTCTGAGCAACATCACAGCTAATATCTGACAAGTGGGGGATGATGGAGTAGCAGCGTAGCCTTATGATATTCTTTTATGATGATGTTGGTGATAAGATTATTGATTTTCATGGGGTTACTGCAGACAGTGACACTGAGTTTCAAATAATAGTATCCATTACTGACAAACAAAACAAAATTTCTCTTTTTTAGCATAAATACTTTCCTCACTCATTAATAAGATACAAACCTTCTATGAAACTTTGTCGATCAGTGTTGAGCCACTCTTGAAGAAAGTCAACACATCCTACAGGTACCAAAATATCAAAAGCCTATCAGAAAGGGTCTTTGTGGTAACAGTAAATCATTAATAATCATATCTTTTAAGAATAATAGTATGACTGACTCCTTCCCTCAAAAAAACGTCCTCAACAGGGTATGTCAAAAGGAAGATGAAAGAAATAAATAAATGGTTCACACAAATCTTCCTTGATGATTTGTATGAACCAAGATTGTAACATGTGAACACAAGATGGCAACACTGATTTAAATTGGTGTAGCAATTATAAATTAATTATAAATTAACGTAGTTGCTATTAAATGCAAACAAACTTCACAGTTAAACTATCAGATGATGATTGTACATTATGTGCAGGAAAAAGAAAAGATCTGAGAGTCTCTATCTTCTTTGCATGAATGTGATATAAACAGTTAATTACTTTATCCATAACCACGACAGAGATTGAGAATGAGGTGAGGCAGCCCATTGAGGCTGCATGTGCGCAAGGCACAAACTTTTGGGCTCCACCTGAGGTGTTATTACCTCTGCGCTGCTGGAAGGCTTTGTGTTTAAAGTGTTGAGCTTTATTGACAAAAAAATTCAATTAGAACTGGAATTAATTAGTAACTGTGAACAGTGGTGACGAAGCTACTTGCAAACACTAACAAGTGAAGCAACCCTTTTCACTCTTCTCTTTGTGCGTTAGTAAGCTCAGTGGTGAAAAACGGCAGTGCAGCAGTGCTGCACGTCAGTCAAGCCCTCAGTGTCGGCTACAAAACTCCAAGAGGTGAGTTAGCGTGGGGACAAGGAGGTAAAGTAGAAGAGGAGCAGGATAAAGGCAAGAAGTGCGGGGAGGGGTGTGGCAGAGGCAGTGGCGAGGATGAAACATCTGCACGGCGTGGGAGACGACAGAGCACAGCGGATGTGATGGAGGACAGGACAGCCGTGGGAGATAGGAAAGACAAAAGAGGTGAGGAGGAGAAGGAGGCCACGGGATGCTGGCTCAGTCTGTCAGAGATGAATGCAGCGACCAGGCAGAACAAACAGCAAACAGAGAGCCTCAGTGGCAGGATGGAGACTTCAGTCAGAGAAATTACACAAAGAATACAGACAGCTTTCATGGTCTGTTTGAACCAATGGATGACTCAGCTGTCCAGATAACTTTGGCCGTTCATTTTCATGATTGATTAATCTGCTGATTATTTTCTCAATTAACTGATTAATTATTTGGGAAATAAAACATCAGAAAAAAAGTGACAAATGTGCATTACAATGTCCTTGAGCACAAGGTGAACATCCAGCAGTTTCAAACACTAAACTATTTGGGTAAGCATAATGTATGACAAAGAAAAGCTGCACTGCACCTTTTGCTTTAAAATGACTTAAATGATTAATCAAAACAGCTGCCTTTTAAATTTCTGCTGATTGACTAATTGATTATAGGAATAATCATTGCAGCTCTTAATCAACAATTTACAATAAAAGCTTTTAATGTGAAATGTATGTGCATGTTGAGGTCCACTGACAGGAATTGACTGACTGGAATTGCAGTGAATTAATCTACGTTGGAGTTATGGCAGGTAGAGAGGTACATTACAAACTATTCATGACATATTGCTAAACATTGTGAACGCTGAAAAATATGAAAATTCAGAGACAATTCTAGCAGCACAATTCCACTGTCCAACCAGATCTGAATCCAATGAGATACCAATGAGAAACGACACAACGCAATTGTGACAACACGAAGGAGAATCTTCAAAGGGAAGTTTCCAACTTCTCGTTCAATCCATGCCACAAAGAACCACAGTTGTGTCGAGAGCAGAGGGAGCTCCCTCAAGCAGTATTAATGTGCTCATAACGAGGTGCTGGGAGAGTTTATATTCATGCTGACCTCAGTTGTGTAATCTCATTCTTGTTGCATGGTGACCTTTGGTAAAGGCGTAGAGCCTCATCATCCCGATATATCTTGTGTTCGACCCTTAGAGGTCACATGGAGGACGTGCACCAGGCGCAGTCAGCCCGCCTCAGCGTCTGATAACAGCTGACCTGTGACTCCATACAGTCCAACACACAGACAGGATTAACCATTTTAAGAGCTGTAACTATGCCTGGTGGAACTGTCTGAGCGGAGTGTGCAGTCGTGGATGAGTCTTGGAACCACAAGGTCACTGGTTAGATCCCTGAAAACAGCCCCCTGATGCACAATTTTCCAACACTAAAGCTTATGCAAGAGTAAAACACAAAACTTCTACCTTCTTGCAAATAAATATTCATGGCAACACTTATTTTAGCCTCCCTCTGCTTTTCGATCAAAAGGTGAAAGGCAGAAGAAAGAGGGTAAGGTGTCTGAGGACAGTCACGATCAGGGACAAATGGCTAATTAAAAACCCAATCAGTGAGCACAGAACCTCTATAGCCAGCTGTAAAAGGGAGGGGGGCAGGGCAACCTCGCCTCACTCCACTTCTCTCCAGCTCAATCCAGTTTACTGCTGGGCTCATTACAAAGGTCTGGGCGTGTGGAAGAGAAGAGTGAGGAGGTACAAACTGAGAGGTTGCGTAGTGTGTGAAGAAAGGAAGAACACTTTGATGCAGAGGGGGGCCATGCTCTGCTAACACCCCCAACACTGGATGCAGATTTTATGAATCCACCTCGTGTTGTCATAAAGCTTAAATCACTTTTCTTCACATTTATGGTATTTCATAAGCTACAAGACCATATGATCATTGTCATTAATCTTTCCCTTAATTACCAGAAGCACACAACTGAGGCTGTCCTGATTAATCTATAAAGACTTTCATTTGTAACACCACTGCTCTTCTTCAGATTTGTCTCCCACTCTCCCTCTCTGCATTCATCGGGAGTGACAGGGCAGTGGTTTTATTTGCGTCGCTCGAGCAGAAGACAGAAGCCATTTTGTCCAGCAGGGCAGATCTTAGGGTATAATTAAGCCGGTTGATTGGTAAATTAGATTAGAGCGTGGAGGTGCATGCTGTTTGGAAGACAGAATGAAAATGCGTGACGACACGGTGGACTGCCTTCACAGAGGTTATACCCGTGCAGTTTCTTCTCGGAGACTCCCACGCACATGTGCATTTGCGCTTCACGTACTTGAACCTTTTGCAAGAGGCTTACAATGAGCATGCTCAGGTGAGAGTGGCAGTTATTCATCCATTCATTAAAGAACCTGAAGAAGATGCATCAAGGTTGAACTCCCATTGTCAAGGCTGCCGAGCTACAGACATACAGCGAACATGACTAAAATCAAACAGCCATAAAAGAAGATTTCGTGGCTATATCAGTTAAAACAAGGTCAAAGTCCAGTTTTAGACCAGCTAATAAACAATGCAAACAATACAAATAATACAAAATTAAAAGTTACAGCCAACTGAATTAGTGATAAACCTTGCAGTGAGGTCACTCGAAAGATTTGTTGAAGCATATTTCACGCACTTTGGATAGTCCTAACTCTGACCTGAACAGTTTAATAAGCATAAATGTCAAAAAGGAATACTACAGCTTCAGTACATCTCAAACTAATTAGTACATTACACTTGCAGCACCTTAGAATTATGCCATACAAATAGAAATGGAAATGGCAGTGAATAAGTATTCAGCCACAGAGCTCTCAGAAGTGCATGACGTAGCTCTAATCTGCAGAGAAAGTTAAAAGGAAAAACTCACTTCAGTGAATAATCGTTCACTTCACTGGCTGGGGAAACTCTTTTTACCTGCACCAAATACCAATAAAAGTTTCATCCCATTGCAAAAAAGGAGTTATAATTGAGAGCAAAGATCAAGAAAAAACCTTAGAAATTGTACTTGGAAGATACAATGTTGAAATAAACATCTTGGATCAGTCTTCCCTCTAATATTGCAGAATTTTCCTTATTGGACATTTTGGTGGTAAATGTAAGGTGCAGACTCAATACCACTTTAGCTTGCTTTAGTCAAGCCTTGTTGTCTATTTCCAGCCTCCTGTACCTAACCTTTGGATGATACATCCCCCTGCTCATTGACATGCTCAACCAGCCACAAAAGCAGCAGCTTGTTTCTGCTCCCTGCAGCAGGAGAGCTCTTCAGGGGAACATGTTGGCCTGTATCTTACCTGCGGAGCCATTCTATCTGCCAAGATCTGCTCGGACGGAGGGTAGGTGGCGGTGGTGGCATGTAACGCAAGAAGGACCTGAAGAAAAGCGGGGATGGGAGGGGGGGGCTTGTAGATCAAGGAGGATTTTCTGCTTGTCAAGCTTCCTTCGTCCTTCTGAGCGGCGAGGAGGGAAGCGGTGCAGCTGTCACTACACTATCCACCTGGGTACTTCAAAAAGACGCCCAGATGTTCAGAACTGAGGCCGCACACACATCATACCTCCACCCATCTCAGCCTTAATACTGCTACATAGACACACACACACACACATAAACGGCTGGTGAGAACATTACCCACTTGTCTCGAAACTCCCATCGCACTTGACACATCCCACCCATACTTGTCTGCTCCCATATTCCACTGGCAACTGCAGCTGTTGCAAGATCACACATAATTTGATCCTTTCTTCCTTGTAAAAAAAAAAAAAAAAAAGACGTAATTTTCCCAACAACAAGCCCGAGCATCTTTTGGGGCTGTTTATTTTTGTAAAACCAGAGATAGGGAGCAGCATCGCAGCAGCAATGTCAGCATATAATGGGTTTGGTGGCAATAATATGGTGTTTAACTGTGGATCCAGATGGCTCTGTTGATTGGACTATAATGGCAGTATCATGAGCCCCTGTACGATCAAGAATTACCACGACAGCCCAGGGTGCTACAGCACCCACTCTGTAAACCAGTGGATATCTATGTGAACAGGTCTCAGACCAATATGACAACCTTATGTTGCTACCTTTATAGAACACTTGCCTCCTTTATAGGACACTTAATGTGCAGCTTCAGCACATAAAGTGGTCATGTACTGTGGTCAATTAGGGAAGTCTCTGTAATCAATCCTAGGCTGTGATCATTTCTGCCATTGACATGTGCCTCTGGTGACCGCTTGTGATTGGATCTCATTTATCTGCTCTTGATGCAGTTCAATTCTGTTGGCAAAGAACAATTGCAATGTTGTTTTTAACAAGTGGGTGGCAGCAGCAATACAATTACCTAATCTTTGGAAAATAAAATCAAGAAGAAGCACTCAAAATTACAATGACTATTCCTTGACATGTCCCAGGCAAACCAAATCACCAGAGGTTTCACTTTCCCATAATAAACCTCTATGGGCTTTTAGAAATGTTCAGAAAACGACAAACGCCAGTTTATGCAATTTGAGAATGCAAATGAGCATGTAAGACACATTTATGTGAAACAGTTGAAAAGAATGTGGCCTTATCTGGCCCAGAGGTGGACCCAGACTATCTCTGTATGTGGTCTGGACGATCAAATCTCAGTGGGTCCTTGGGTCTCTTCTCACCTGTACTAAGAGCTGTCCAATCATTATGAGATCACCCAAGGCACATTTTAATTCCAGGGCCATAAACTGTTTACACTGTACGGTCCATTACATACTCGTTTATTGTTTACATCAGTGGTTCTCAAATGGTTCTGTCTCCAAACAAAGTCCAACTGGAAATAACAAAGACCGGAAAAATACTTGCAGGAAGAAAGAAATAAATATACAATACTAAAATATAACATGAAAATTTTTGCAACAGCATTTATGGCTAACTCTGGCTTATTTACAGTAGGTCATTAAAAATGTTTATAATAACACATTTAAAAAGAATAAGGGGTAATAAAACAGCTGCTGTGCTGAAAAATGATAAAGAGAAGAAAAGTTGTTTTCATTAGGCTTCGAGCCAGGCCAGTACTTCCCTGCATAAAACATTCGGAGGTTTTTTCTTTCTTTTATTTGAGTTTCATATTAAAATAAAAGTGAAATATTTTGTGTCATACTTATGTTGGGCCATTTTGCGGGTGGGTGAGCTTCATTCTCCTCAGTTTGTGCTACACTATAAGCATCAGACATTCTGGAGGGGTTGCTGCAGTCGTCCAGAGAGCATGCAAAGTGAGAGTCACGACTAACTCGAACTGATAAAAGCTCGAAGCTGATAAAATCCCCTAATGCACCTTTTCCATATTTAGTTTTACTCATCTTTGTTAAACTATTGACCTGGCTTTGTCTGGCTTAAGTCTCTTGGGTGGAGGATAAAGAAGCTTGATCTAAAAGCAGAAATGGTGCATCTTTGTATTTTACTGCATATTCTAAAACTAGTTGTGGGCTAATCCCCAAATTAATGCCATTATTCCCTGCCAAATTGACATTTCAAACGGGGTTGATTTCAATTTAATTACCTACAAGAACATCAAATGAAAGAGTTCCAAAGAGATTACTGAGGCCTTTTTAAAAAAAAAGTTGCCAAATGCTGCTGCTGCTTCAGATGCATGTATTTTGCCCTTTCAGTCCCCGCCAGCAGGGGGAGTGTTGAGACTGGAAACACAAATGACACACCCCAGTAATTTGTGGATGGAAAGCCGTGCGCACACATTCTTACACATACTCACACTTTTCCACACGTACACAGAGTGCAGAATCCCACACCCCTTTTGGCAGCGAGCAGTGAGACTCATGCAAAGGTGAGCAATGCGATAGAAGCCTAGGTTATTTTTTCAGCTTAGCCAGGTTCAATTTCAACGCTTTGATCTGTGAAATAATGGCAGCAGACTGCAACATTGTCATTTCCCACAGGATTGAGTGAAGGAAATAAGAGAGACGGGCTAATTCTTGCCACGCTCAGAGCAAACAGGCATATGCAAGGCACGAGCAAGGTTGCACGGCGAGGGGCAAGAGGAGATATGGAAAGGGTGCAGACTGCAAGGAAGATGGAGAGAGTTATAAATAATACAGGGAAGGGCAGGTAAACTGGAAAAGGTAGAGAAGACAGAAAGAGAAGAGGACATGACAGGGGGAAGAAGATGTTGGGGTGACCGCCAAGTGGCAGCGGGACACAAATATAGGAGAGATGACAGAGGAGGTGAGGCAAGGGAGAGGAGAGGGGGCACGAGAGGATGATAGAGAGAGCTTGGAGGAGAATGAGGAGGTGCGGGGATAGACAGATAGAGGAAGAAGAGGAGGAGGAGGGGATTGGAGGTAGAAAAGTGGTTATGGCACTAGTCTTTCCTTTTGCAGTCACCAGGTGAGATGAGGGCAGACACCTCTATTCCAGCACAGGGCAGGCCAGTGGCACCCAGGGGCTCCAGGGTCTGCTGAATATTACATGAGCCTGTCTGTCTATGAACACGCACACACATACACACACCCGTGTTAAATGGATACGTACAAACATGCGAGTCTGTGCATATATTCACACTCATATAGATTTTAAATGGGTGGATGGAGCCAGTGAGGTCAGTGGATCAAAAGAGACTTAAAATCCTCTGGAATGAGGCATAAGGAGCTGAATTATGGAGGTGGGAGAGTGTCTCCTAGCGTCTTTGGATCTTTGGGAACTTTAGCTCTTTATTTGATCAATGTGATTTCCTCTTTGCTGAGTCATCTGAAAATCCATTCATCACATGCACATACATGGCTGAGGTAGCCAACGCACCAGTCGACACAGGCTGTTAAAATTGTGTCTCCGTGTTTTTGTTAGTCTCATATTATCTCTCTTATCTCAAGTAGTATCTACCTGTTCTGATATAGTAACTTTGCTTTTTGTTGTAAAGGTTTTCAGATATCTATCTATCTGTGCCTCGAACCATGTAAACCAGAGGTTAATGGAAGTTTGTAGTGTGGTGATGGCAGATAAAAATAACCTGTCCCATAACTAGCTTTAAGTTAGCTTTTAAACTGCATTAAACCAACCTCATTCATATACAATTACAAAAGGTGCTGTAAATAAAATCCATAAAAATTCCATACTCACAATTAAAGTTGAAAAAATTTACTGTCAAATTCTAGAAATCTAAAAATAACATATAGGTAAGACACAGATACAGAGCTTTGATAAGATTGAGTTGAAAGGATATTGTTTGAATTTGTTTAATTTCTGACTTGTTCTAAATATGTGATATTGTAAAATTTTTACGAATGTAATTTTTCTCGTCCCTGAGGCACCACAAATGAAATTCCATTCACCTCCACTGAACTAGGTTGGAGGCACAAATCTCATATGGAGAGATCAAAACATGGACAAAAAAGCCATAAAAGCAACATAGTCTGTCTTTCCAGAACACATTGTTCTGGAGGGAACGTAATGAGACACTCAGGTCTGCTTCAGGTAATAACAAGGATAAAATCAAGAAGAAAGCACAGAGAGTAAAACACCAATAAAATTGTTCAATGAGAAGCAGCAGCTGTTACATGAGATTGCAGATTTTTTCTGTCTTAAAGTGCAGAATTATCAGTATAAAATTGCAGCAAAGCCCTGATAGGATGTAATAGCCATAATAACAGCAATTGTCCAGTGAGTCGCAGAATTTGTCAGTCACAGCATCTGAGAACAAGCCGTTCCTCCGCCTGGTGGTTCTGGCCTTGATGCTGCATAGTCTAGGTGAAGGGAGGGTGGGTAGAGACCACCATGATGCATGAGGTTTTTTTTTCAGCACCTGCTGCTGTAAATGTCACTGATGGCAGGTGGGCTGCTGCCAATAACCCTTTATGCCTCCTTTACCACCTGCTGCAGCAGAGCAATTACTGTATGTCCTCCACCAAACATCTGTACAAGAACTGAGATGCCAAAACCAGCATTGTTTTATCCTCCTCAAAGACAAAGGTATTGATGGGGCTTTTTCACTATACTGGCTGTGTTGATTATCCAGCTGAGATCGTCAGGGATGTGCATCCTCAGGTACTTAAAGCAGGAGACCACCTCAATGGTGCCCCAAAATGTGGACGGGAGATGAAGTGGCACCAGTCATCCTAAAGTCCACAAAAGTTGCTTACTTTGCAACAGGCCTCCAGTTCTTCCTCCTCCTGCATGTACTCAGACTCGACACTGTGAGGAATGAGTCCCACTGCTGCTCTGTCTTATGACTGCTTGGATGCTTGGCTGTATGGTCATAGGTAAACAGTAGGAGGCTCAGGATGCATTGCTCTTGGGGAACTGATATTGAGGATGACTGGGAAAGGTTGAGATGATGTGAATTCTAATGGACTGGGGGCCTATTTATTATAAAGACCAGTACCAAGTTGCACAAAGATGAGCTCAGTCCAAGATGTGTCAGCTGGTCCATCAGGGCTCCTGCGATGATGGTGTACATGTGTGCCATGACCAGCTGTTTAAAGCTTTATTGTGTGATACCGGGCTATAGTCATACAGTGCTTGAATTATAGATATCTGTCAGTGTGTCTAAGAGCTGGAGTGCATGGTCCCTAAAGACCCAGGGATGTTGACAGAGTCTACAGCCTTGCAGGGGTTGACTTTCTACAGGGACCTTCCCACATCTACTGCAGTCACGTTTCGGGGCATCTCATTTGGTGAGGGTGGTAAAGCTGGAGCTAGCAGAGGTGAAGAGACAGGTCCCTGAGTCATTCGGTGTCTCTGTCAATGTAGTCCATGATGCTGTTGATGGTCCTTCACATGCACTGGGGGTCATTGTTGGAGAAGTGACATAGGATTTTAGGTAGTTTAGCCCACTTTATGCAGTTCATCGCAAAACATGAACATGGACTAATAGGTTTTCATGGTGTTTGCTCTACAGCCGTGGCCAAAAGTTTTGAGAATGACACAAATATTAATTTTCACAAAGTCTACTGCCTCATTTTTTATGATGGCAATTTGCATGTACTCCAGAATGTTATGAAGAGTGATCAGATGAATTGCAATTAATTGCAAAGTCCCCCTTTGCCATGAAAATGAACTTAATCCCCCCAAAAAACATTTCCACTGAATTTCAGTCCTGCCACAGAAGGACCAGCTGACATCATGTCAGTGATTCTCTCATAAACACAGGTGAGAGTGTTGACAAGGACAAGGCTGGGCATCCCTCTGTGATGCTGATTGAGTAAGAATAACAGACTGTAAGCTTTAAAAGCAGGGTGGTGCTTGAAATCATTGTTCTTCCTCTGTTAACCATGGTTACCTGCAAGGAAACACATGCAGTCATCATTGCTTTGTACAGAAAGGGCTTTACAGGCAAGGACATTGCTGCTAGTAAGATTGCACCTAAATCAACCATTTATCAGATCATCAAGAACTTCAAGGAGAGAGGTTCAGTTGTTGTGAAGAAGGCTTCAGGGCGCCCAAGAAAGTCCAGCATATGCCAGGACCATCTCCTGAAGTTGATTCAGCTGCGGGATCGGGGCACCACCAGTGCAGAGCTTGCTCAGGAATGGCAGCAGGCAGGTGTGAGTGCATCTGCATGCACAGTGAGGCGAAGACTTTTGGAGGATGGCCTGGTGTCAAGAAGGGCGGCAAAGAAGCCACTTCTCTCCAGGAAAAACATCAGGGACAGACTGATATTCTGCAAACACGAATACATGTACAGTACATGAATTGGACTGCTGAGGACTGGGGTAAAGTAATTTTCTCTGATGAATCCCATTTCCAATTGTTTAGGACTTCCGGAAAAAAAGCTTGTCCAGAAAAGAAAAGGTGAGCGCTACCATCAGTCCTGTGTCATGCCAAAAGTAAAGCATCCTGAGACCATTCATGTGTGGGGTTGCTTCTCAGCCAAGGGACTGGGCTCACTCACAATTTTGCCTAAGAACACAGCCATGAATAAAGAATGGTACCAAAACATCCTCCGAGAGCAACTTCTCCCAACCATCCAAGAACATTTTGGTGATGAACAATGCCTTTTCCAGCACGATGGAGCACCTTGCCATAAGGCAAAAGTAATAACTACATGGCTCGGGGAACAAAACATCAAAATTTTGGGTCCATGGCCAGGAAACTCCACAGACCTTAATCCCATTGAGAACTTGTGGTCAATCCTCAAGAGGTGGGTGGACAAACAAAAACCCACAAATTCTGACAAACTCCAAGCACTGATTATGCAAGA
Source organism: Psettodes erumei (assembly GCA_016785225.1). NCBI lineage: Eukaryota > Metazoa > Chordata > Actinopteri > Pleuronectiformes > Psettodidae > Psettodes > Psettodes erumei. The sequence goes on along the minus strand of JAFBJZ010000407.1, from coordinate 515,725 downwards.
ATGGGCTGCCATCAGTCAGGATGTGGCCCAGAAGTTAACTCACAGCATGCTAGGGCAAATTGCAGAGGTCTTGAAAAAGAAGGGTCAATACTGCAAATATTGACTCTTTGCATAAATTTAATGTAATTGTCAATAAAAGCCTTTGACCCTTATGACATGCTTGTAATTATACTTCAGTATATTACAGTAACATCTGACGAAAAGATCTAAAAACACTGAAGCAGCAAACTTTGTTATAATCAATACTTGTGTCACTCTCAAAACTTTTGGCCACGGCTGTAGTAGTGGTAACATCATCCACACACTGGCTGGTGTACCTGAAGACACATCACACAAAGGTCTCCAGGTCCACAGCTCCAACATCTTTTACAGAAAATCTGCCAGTACATTCAAGATGGTCTTGGAGCATGGAGTGATGCCTCTGGGATACACAATGGTGGTTTTTCATGTTGGCATACTGGACCTCATCAGGGGACTGTAGTCAGGTACCAGCATGATGGAGATGTAGTTGGTGAGGCCGAGGTGGGGGCAGGGGGATCTCTCTGCATGTCCCCTTTCCATTTGTGTAGATGTGACCAAGTGCGTTCATTCCGAGGGCGGTGGTGTTGACATGCTGGTGAGACTAAAATGTCTGTGAGGTTGGCATCATTGAAGTCACCTGCGATACCCAGACTGCCTCTGGGTGCTTGTTTTGAAGTGAGCAGATGTTATCATGAGTCTCTCTGAGCGCATCATTAGCATTCGCACTCGAGGGGATGTAAACAGCAGCGATGAACACCACTGTGAACCCCCATAGCAAATAATGCAGTTGGCATTTTATCAAAGGGATAGTTCAGGTTATTTGAAGTGGGGTTGTATGAGGTACTGATGTATAGCCATTTTATTACCCACAGTAAAGTTTGGTCTGTGCGCTCCCACCTTGGTGAAACAGAGAGGAGGCTGACACTTTTCCTTTGGTACTGCAATTTTGCAACCACTAAACAACCATATTCCTATGTATGAGCACACCTGTGCTGGGCAATGTATCTGCTTTTGTTATGATTGTAGTGCTGAAGGAAAGGGCTGTTTGATGGTTAAAAAAGTGGTGAAAATATGTGCACAGCAGGGGGTCACTTCAAATAACCCAAATTATTCCTTTAAGGATTCTACCATATCAGAGCAATGGCTGTTGACCAGGGAGTTTCTGTGCCAATGTATGTGCAGAGACTACATCCAGGGGTTTTCCCAGGAAATGATTCCAATCTGCTTGGAAGAGTAGCCTGTAGAGTTGCAAAACCAAATGTGGCATGTTGGTGTTCATCCAGGTTCACACTAGAAGAGAAACACAAGATCTCCTAATGTCCCAATGAACCACAGTGAGTTAGATATATTTGGGAGTCCTTGTTTGTCAGACAGAGCAATGGAAAGTTGGCCTTTCGAATGCTTCCGTGTACATCCTTCATCTCACCATGAGCCACTGTAGCTTGCTATGCTAGTCTACTGATGCAGGGCATTGTGTCCTCAGGAGCTGCAGTCCAAGCTTTGGTGGAACACTGACAAGTTGTCGTTAGTGTACAGAAGCTCAAATGAACTCAAAGAAAAGTCCCTACCACTGTGTTTTACACCCCAACTAGGAGCTGGATAAACTGCTGTACTGTTGCACACCTCCATCTTGTCTAATTAACTTTTCCAACAGATATATTAAGTGAGAAAATATGGGTTTAAGTTTTTAAAAACCCTGTTTTAAATGGGCTGATTTGGAGACTAACTGGAAATGCAAAGCTGTCAGTCAGACACAGCCTCTCAGCCACAGGTTAATTCCAGTGCCTGTCTCTCTGACTTCAGTATCAGAAATCACTTGTCACAGTGTGGGTGGTACGGTGAAGTTCTTAACGCTGAACTGTTCATGAAGTTCAAGTTTCTATATGTGGTGCTGTTTACTTGTCATGGCCACTAAAACATTGTGATAGTTCACGAGTTACCAGCTGCTGACAGCACATTGAAAATACTGAAATCAGTTGATGAACGGGATCTGTTGGCTAAATGGTAATTTTTTGGTATTTAATTTGTTGTATTCATTTTACAACAAACAGTCTTGTCTATTATGCAACAGCCTGATGACATGAAATCTCTCCTCTTCCCACAAGGGGCTAATCCTCACTCTAATTCCACGTAGTTCCCCTCTAACTCTGCAGTCATAGGCCTTTGTAATTCAAAGCCCTTGATAGAGATAAGAGAAGAGCCCCCTGTCTCTGTCTTTGTTCGGGGGAGACACCAGCTTTATGGATTAAAACCTGTCGACAGTAACGGGATGTCGGACAGCTTTGATGGTGTCTCCCCTCCCTGCTATCGATTTCCTCCCCCGTTGGCCATCACTCAGCCCAGCTGTAAGTGAGTTGTGAAACTCTTTGTGTCTCGCCCCTTCTTTGTTGATCTCCGGTCATTCAGAGAGCACTTGCGTGTGTGGATAGTATTACAGAGGACATTAAGAATACGTGAGTGTGGGTTTGTGTGTTAGAGCATGGGTTTCAGAAAAGAAAGATGGAGCAGAAAAATCAAATAGCAGCTTTAAAAGGAAATGTTTTGTGAAGACTAGGTCCTAGGCAAGTATTTTAAGCAGGCTTTCTACTATTTGGTATTGCATTTTGGTTACAATCTTGACTAATCTTACCTAATCAGAGGCTGAGACAGTATGTACATAGACAGTTCAGATTTTATGACAAACACTCGCTAAAAAAATTGACCGGTGCTGTTTTGTTGCTGTGCATCTAGTTGTCATGTTTCCGGCTGTCTGGAATAGACAACAGTTCCCGTCCATTCAGTGATATCACTACCGCTGAGAAACTCATACTCTCATATGCCAGAAAATCTAAATTACTGGCTCCCTTGACAGCGGAGTGGGAAGAGTGACAAATTCTGATTGGGATAATGATCATTCTTCATAACGTATTAATCAAATCATTCCGGCTCCTCATGAATTTCATCCACCTCTCTCAAGAGGCCCGAATGCAGTTTTCTCATAACAAAGAACCATTTGTGAAATAACAAAATATGCTGGCATTATACTTCTTGAATCACTCTGACAGTAACTGCACTGGCTGGAATCTTATAAAAAAAGCCCTTTGTGCAAGGGGTTTGATATTTTGAAAATGCAAAAATGGATGTTATGAAATGTGGTATGATTATCCTATCATTCTTGTTTTATTGTGTTACAAACGACTACAATTATTCTGTGAGAAAATAAAATCATTCTTGCAGCATGATCACAAGCCTAAATCCACACAAGTTGTTTCTTTCTGGTACATAGAGATGTCTATTAATGTATAGACACTGATTTTTGAAAGTTTGGGTATGTGTAAGATTACTAGTGCTGCCCCAAAACAAACCAAATGTCTCCTATATAGTATATATATATATATATATATATATATATATATATATATATATATATATATATATATATATATATATATATATATATAGTACTGGCTCAGGGAAATATGCTCACACCCTAAAGTCCGAGAATGACAAAAGTGTTTGCCTCCTTCCACCTACTCACCTCTTATTCATTACCAGAATGACTGTGACTTTTCCCCCTGGGGCCTTACGGTAGCTGTATGCGTTTGCTGCTGTGAATGTTCAGTACTTACAAACCCATGTACTCCACTCAGCTGCTGCTGTTACCTGATCTTGAACAGACTTGCTTCCTGTACATACTGAACTGTGGCCCCTACATGCAAAAGAATGCCAAAGAGACTGAGACAGCAAACATAGTGCTTCTTATCCTGCTTAGTGTAGACCTTAAAGAGCTTTGCTACTGCAGTTCATTTAAGTTGCACAACTTTACATTATCTGATAGTGTTAATAACTGTTTTGCATTTTGATTTAATTCATTTAAGTTTCCACTAAAGCTCTCTTGTGATGTCATTTTTTTTCATCTTCCCAGTTGTAATCTCTCCTGCGTTCAGTCCTCTCTGATCTGCTGCTGTTACAGACATTGTTGTTTAAGCTCACCTCTTCTGTTAAACTGTGATGTTTAAGGCATGAAGGTCTTAGGTTTATAGGAAATCCCGTGAGAGAGAGAGAGAGAGAGAGAGGATTACATGCAGTAATGGGAATGGGCCAGTTCTGAACCAGGGCAGCTGCAGCAAAGCCACAGTCATGCAAAATGGCACCAGTACATCCCTGTGGCTCAATTTTAAGTTAGTAGCATTGTGGGACAAATGTGGAATTTTGAATGAATATTTTTTATGAAACAGAACCCAAAAGTAATGGTTTCACATCTATGCAGCTACCCCAGAAAGAAAGGTGTTCTTATTCAGAAAGAGGACAACAAAACAATTTTGGCATCAATACTGTTTGGTTTTAAGGCCAGGGAACTCACTGAACTTTAATGTCAAATTTTAAAGGTCTTTATTTTGGTGGAGTAAGGGACACTTACTGTAATATAATGAGTCATTAAGCAAATTCATTTCCAAATTAATGATTTTTTTAAAAAATCGCTGACTTTGGCCAGAGCAGGCAAACCTGGATAAGCTGCATACTGCATCCACGCATGTGTGGGGGTGGTATGGCGAGTGCATATGCCGCAGAAAATATGAGAGGGAGTGGGAGATGGCCTGAGGGAGGCTCAGGCAGACACAGGCCACACAATTCACTCATAATGCCATTATGAGGAAACTCACAACTTGTAATGGCTTTTGCACTCCACGAAAAAGGGGGATGGAGAGGAGTCTGGAGCTTTAAAATGACTGTTCTGGGGGATTAACGCTATCAGGGCTCCAAAAAAAAGCAATTTTGTTCAAAAACATGTCTTTTCCAGCAAGGTGAAAATACATGCATTAAAAAAGAGGCCTCCTCTACATGGTAGTGATAAATGATCTCATTATCAGACATGGGCTGCCAGGGAAAGGCCTATGTGGGATTAAGTTCAAAGTGGAGAAACCAAAAAGAAAAAAAGATAATAAAAAGGGGGAGATGGTGAAGAAAGAAAGAAAGTGCACAATTAGCTGTCCTCTGGAGTCAGAGAATGATGCTGATATGTTGACTGAGGGAAGGAGAAAAAGTGAAAGATTAACCTGCTCGGCAAAGTAAAAAATGACAGTGTGTTTGTGGAACCAGTCTGCTATCTTCTCATCAATCCACCCATCCATCAGTCCAGTCCAATGTACTTCACTTCCACACCCTTTGATCTGCTCTCACATCGGAGCCATCTCTTTGGCACTCGCCATTATTGTGAGGTGACACTTGCAGTCAGCTGCCCTCTTCCATCCCGTGGAAGATGGAAGTGGAGACATACGAAGAGCATTTACCCATCAATCAGTGGTGAGAGGCCCCAGTGGCATGCAATAACACCACGCTGGCACTTGGCGCTACAGACAATATACAGTACGAGGTGCCACACAGTGAGTAATGGCGACACTGAGAGACTAGCACTTTGTTTTCTGTCTCTTCCTCTTTTGTATATATTATATATATATTATATTATATAAGTCCATTTACAGATGCTCTGCTGGAAAGGATTACAACATTGTAGAAAGTGATAATCTGATAGATGATAATGTGAGAGCATCAATCCTCATTAATGTTGGGGATCAAGTATGGAAAATAAGTGGATAAAAAATGTGTATGGTATAGTACTCGTGCTGTCACTTTTTACTTAAAAATATAAACTATGGGAAAAACTGTCAGTAATGATTCATCAGATGTAAAATTCATGCATGTACAGCTGTGCCCTTCTTTTTCTCCAGTGGCTTATTTGCAAAATGCACTGTCACTTCATCTGTTGCATGCCCTGTTGCAACTGGCAAATAACACACACAATCACATCACAAAAGCACCTGACAAGCATTTTGTGAAAATTTGAATTGATCTTCAACATACTGATGAACATTATGCCTCCCATACTGCACACATGGCACATGCTTGTCCAAATACCCATTCATAAATACATCTACATGCATTTATATGTCTCTGACACCACTAAAATGAACATCTGTGTGTTGAACTTTTCCGAAAGGAAACGCTTTCTGCTGGGGTGAACATAAATAAACAGCATGCCACGCAAGAGCAAACACAATGGGGACCCACAAGTGTAAATCAGAGCACTGATAGTGAACAAGAACTCCATTTAATTCATCCAGAATTCAAAGCAAATTAGAGCCACCTAAGACAAAACAGAAACGACACAGCTCTGTGCAAAACACATACTTAGAAGTCTGTCTGAAGTCTGACCTTGAGTTTGATCTGAGCCAAAGCCTGTCTTTGTGAAACCAACACTTCATCCTTATTCCTTAACTGTTGCGATGAGTTACACACCAGCTGGAGTTGAAATGGTCAGATTTATATAAGACATATATAAATAAGACATATGGACAAATGTATTTTTTTGCTAACATTATGGCTGTGACCCAGGTCTGTTTACACTGTAACCTTTGGCCTCGTGGTGTAGGCTGCACTGTTCAGGATTAATATACAATTAACACTGCCTGGGATGCATGACGACCTGGGAAGGCGGGTGGTCACACACACACACACAGGCAAGATGTGCGGAAACATGAATCAGTTTTCTCCATGTTTGTTGGCAGTAAAAGTGAATTATCCAAGACATGGATTCATTAGAATGTGTAAGAAGAAAAGTGTTGGAGTGTTAGAGTGTGGAATGAAGGGAAACAGCAGAGAAACACCGTTAAAAGCAACTGTTTTTTTTTTTTTTTTTTTTTTTTGCTGTTTGATCGTTGGTTGATGGTTGGTGAGCCAAGACGGAGCGGTCTCCGGGAGTGAAGCTGCCAGTGGAGCCATGTCAATACACAGAGTTCCGATTGTATGAGCGTGCATTTGTTTGTCTCTCTCTCAGGATTCTCTGGCTGTCAGTCAGGCTCTCCTGTTGTGGGTGGCCTTGTACAATGAGTACACAAATACATACATACACTCATACACAGATACACACACACACACACACAAAGACCCATGTGGGTGTTGAGGCGGTATCACAAAGACCTTGTCTTCCTCCTGCAGGTCCAAGTGCATATGCTCTGCTAATTAGTTTCCCATTTATACCTAATGCCACGAGGCGCCTTTCAGAGCTGCAGAATAACAGAGTTGCTCTGAATTGCACAGCCTCTGAACACACATCGTCTCCTGCTTCCTCTGCAATAATTCACTAATAATTTCAGTATTGATGTGAGCCTTGAGCCTTGCACATATGGATACATGGAACTTTTTTGCAGGGGCGAGATGAATATGTATTAACGCTCATTATGCTCATTATGTCAGCTCTCTTGTTATAGTTCCACAACCTGCATTGCATTTTCATGATGATGAATTGAATACAAAGATACACAGAAAGCAATGAGGGACATGCTGAATCAAAAGGGAGACAAACTGTGACCTTCAGCTACTGAGAAACATAAGGCAGCAAACACCTACATAGACAGCTTCATCTTAGTAATCCCTTCTCTTCGTTGACAACCCTGCTGCTAAACAAGAACGTCAATAATGCCATAACTAAATCTGCCCATAGCTACTACAGCATAGTTCAGGTTGGATAGTTTCCTAGCCAGTTTCCACGTTGTTTAACCCCTTAACGCCTATTGTCGCGATTTAGCAACAAACCACTTCCACTCCAAATGCAGCCAAAATAGCGTCTGTATTAGTATTGCTTTGTTGCATTAATAAAAGAATCTTCATACCTGAGATGGGAACAGGTATTTTTTTTACCTTTATTGCCTGTTGTCGCTAATTTGCATCATAGATAATAGATAATAATAGATTTATATCTATTTTATGTGCTATACTCAAATTAACATTATCAAATTAATTTAGCATCTACTTGAAAGCAAAAACACACACCAACATTTTTTTTTGATAATTGGAAATAAACTGCAGGGACACTGATGTAAACGCTGTTCTTACATTTTCACTTTGAACAGAAGCCCAGCCCTTACCCTCTGCTGAGAAGGTTCCTTTCTTACTCCCAGGCAAATGTATTCTGCCATTGTGCATAACAACTGACTTTTAAAGGGAATGGGAATGGCCATTTGATTGATTTATTGCATGTAATGCCCAAAGTAGTACAAGTACAACCTTTTTGAGCCATGCATCTAGTGCTGCCACCTTTTTCCCCATTGTTAGTGGATTTGGACAAGCCCAAAAAGCACTTGCTCATCAACAAAGTGCAAGAATAAGAATGCTAAAGGTGTCAGGCTATACTCAGACTGACATGAGCACTGTGAAAAAAAACATAGGCCCCTATTCATTTGAATCAGTCCACATCGCAACAGGAGTAGTCCCTGAAGAAACACAGGTCGTCCAGCTAAAAAAGTTGAAAAAGGAAGGTTCAAGTAGAAATCACATTAGACAGAGTTGAACACTTTTACAACTCCATCAGAAAACATAAATAATCTGTTTTATGAAGACATCAAGCTAGTAAAACATTTCTCGAAGAGACAATAAAAAGGAAATAAATCTGAAGCGTTTTGTTCATGACAACTTTCTGAAACTTTTTAAGTGGCTGTTGTTTTAACCTGATCACAGTCTGTAGCGAGATTCACCGCTGGGCTCATAAAATCAAGAGGTGGGACCAAAACAGGACTATAAAAATCCCAACAGAGGGAAACTGAAGGAAAGTCGAGTGAGAGCAAAGGAAGTGTAGGATTTTATACTGTGCAGAATGTGACAAAAGCAGCCGGAATGCATAATTGAGACTTTAATCTGAGGGCCAGTTGGGAAAACGGGATGATAAACACATTAGACTTTAATGAGGTCTATGATGGAAAGCCACATGTGTATTAAAAGAGAATAGGACATCTAAAGAGGGAAATAGGGAGAGCCATATTTGAATGATTTACATATTCCATCCCACACAGATATCTGTGTGGGATGGAATATTAGAGGACTCAGAGGTAGATCCGAGGATCCAGGTACAGCCGATCCTTGTCATCAATAGGAATGAATTTTAAACATTAATGGTGGTTTTTATCTGCCACTCCACTCCCTCCGGGGTTACATGTTCCGGGGTCACGTGCCCTTGTCTGTGCATATATCCACACACAGGCGTGGACACTCAAAGGGGCAAACTCCATCCCTGAAATAGTGGGACATCGTTGCTCAAAACATGCTAGTCAATAAATGTTTCATTGTTTGGTGTAGGTGGTTTTATAGCTGTGTGTAAACACATCTCACCTCTTGTAGACAGGTGTGTTGCTTCTCTGGGGAGGGGTAGAATAGATGGATGAATGGATGGATTGTAAGCGTACAGCGCATATATTCAGAGTCCAGTAGGAGACAGAGGCTTCGGTGTAGGATGAAAATAAATAAATATATAAAAGATTTTATGCAAGAAGCTGTGTTCCACTGAGCTGTGTGCGATAATTAGGCAGCGTGTGGTACTCTCGAGGACACAAGAGTGGAGCTGTGGTTACATAAGCAGATTTTTGTGTAGGTGTGCATTTTAAATACTTGTGAAGTCACTGCAATCTTACCAGCAAGTAAGACTTCAATGTAGAAGTAGATTGATCTTATGATGCCTACGACAGGGGAGCTAGGGAATACAGATGTGAACTCGATGGAAATGTGGTAGGAGGATCCTGTAACACTGGTTTCAGAGCAGTGAGAGTAATGATCATGGGTTATTGTTTAATAAAATATTTAACATTTTTCGAGCTGCATATCTGTTTGGCTGACAGTTGAACAAATCCCCAACTTGTATGAGACTAGTTTAATCTAAAATAAACAAAGAAATAAATTAATTACATAAATGTACTACGTTGGCCATGTATCTGTTACTTAACTTGCCACAGCGCAGGGCTTCTTTTAATGTAGGGTAACTGACAGCTCAGCTCACCATGCTTACCAAGTAGCTGATAGCAAATTATGATTTATACTTAAGGCTGATAACATTCTATATGTTTCACAGTGTCAACAAATCCAATGAAAAAACCCAAACCTGCAAAGAATATATCCGTATTGTCTGTGTATCCGAAGTCTGATATACAGTATCTTCTTCCTCTGTGCCACAGGACCCCATCATTTTCCAAAAACTGTTAAAAACACACCACTGAGTCACACTGTGGCACTAGGTGACTTGTTTCTTCATTAGCATGAATTGTTGTTTATTTTGGACCCAATGGCGTACATGGTCCTGCTGACCCAAATACCCACGAGAGTACCAAATGGGGATGAATCTGCCACTGGAAATAGTCCCACAACAAATACAACGTTTCCTCCAGTTTGAACAACAAAAACTACAGCAGCCCACTCAGGTCATTTTAACTGGTGCCCATCTGGTATCATTGTTTTTTTTTAATAAAAAGAAGCCTCAGGTCAGCCGCCTTGGAAAACACAGGCTAACTGTTTTGCATGCAGTTTCCTCAGGTCTCATAACAAATTCCATCAAGAAGCTTTCAGTGTGTTTTGACTGACATAATGTTGCTTTCTGCATTTCTTTTAAATATCCAAGTGCATGTTTTGCAGCCCCTCCATTAGCATCTCACCAGACACGGGGCAATTTACAAGCAATGAAGGAGGGAAACAAAGTGATGGGAAGTCAATGAAAGTTATCAAATCCAAATTAGTTTTCAGTCTCGGCTGGTGTTGGCTTCGCAGCTCAGAAGCCACCATGAATAACCTTAAAATTGTCTATTCGTGCCTTCATTGCTTATGCACTTCATTTTAAAAGTTTAGTGCAAATGCATCTTTTTACATTTTGCTCAACAGTTTGCCATAACTTTCCATCATTACATTTTTGTGTTTGTACAGCTGTATGTTAATCCTAATGAAGCTGCACAGGATATTTTCCACAGCTGATATCAGTGTTGTTTTGACCACTCCACTGCAGTACATTGGATTACTTAGATTTGTGTGGCGGAGAGTTGCAATTCCCTGGAGGCTGTGGCAGGATTGCAGGTTCACGAGGTTAGGCAGGTGGTAAGGCAGCAGGGATAAAACAGCCTAGACATGCTCGCTGGCTGGATGTCCCCTCAATCATGCCCGAGATTGGCCATGGATGCCTGCAGCACCTAGGTCACCAGCTACATGCACTCTCTCTCTCTCTCTCTCTCTCTCTCTCTCTCTCTCTCTCTGTTACACAGGTGTTAGTGGTATAGGTGTGTGTGTGTGTGTGTGTGTGTGTGAGCGTGTGACACAGTGAGCTCCACTCCATCTTTGTCACATTCCCTGTGGGACCACAGCCTATCCAAGCGTCAGCCGACCTGCTGGGCAATCAAAGCTCAAAATGTCATCCATAGCCTGAGCCTGGCCTGCCCAGGCTCTACGCCAGATAGAGCTTCCATTTAGCTGTCTGCACCCCCCCCCACACACACACACAACCTTTCTTCCTGCACCATCGCCCCATCCCAAGACATACAACCTGAAAAAAGGCAAATCCAAGGTGACCCAGGTTTTTCTTTGTTCTTTCAAAGAAAGAGGTAATATTTCAAAAGTTCGCTTGCAGAATTCATCATCATATGTATACCTTATAGCTTGATAATAAACGACATGGACTTCTGGTAAACTGGGTGGATTGACAGAAGAGGAGCAATATGGGCAGTTTGGAGATATTTGAATATACGTGACGATAACAACAGAGGGTTTCCCACACACCGACTCATATGCGGCAGCCACCACAATATCAACACTGACCACCACACATTTCATTATGTTTTGTGTGTATGTATGTATGTTTTTCTTCGCTGCATTTTCAAATGCAACTAATTCATCTCCTTGTCCACACTGCTCTCGCTCTCTCTCTCTTAAGCACACACACACACACACACACAGAGCCGAATCCTGGAAAGTGAGAGTTCCTGTATATGACAACAACATCATCATGTTGTGTATTTTTGTTGAAGTCAGACAGTGAGCAACATTTGATGACAGTAAAACACATTTTGAAACTAAAGCGAGCTCTGTAATGGGATTATCAGAACCCATATCTGTACTTGGTATCAGCAAGTACCCAGATGTACGTACAATGCATCTGTACTTCTTAGAGTTCCACAAATCGACATGGATGTGGTGAAAAACATGATTTCATGGTCTGCTTGATCACCGAGCACAGACTTGTGTCAAACGGGAGATAAAAGCTTGAGAATGGAGCTCCGAGAAGGCATCCGCCAGCTCATATTTCTACAGTCTATCATCCTCCGATGGTGGCGTGATGCATGACAGAGCTGTGTTACTGCCCCTACACAAAGACCAATAAATAGCACAACAAGGAGAGGGCAGCGCTTGAACCAACAGCGGGTGGCTCTCCTGTTTCAAAGGCTTGTTTGAAAGTCTGCAAGAAAATGTGGATTGTAGTGGGTCCGTAAAATATCTGTTACCTTCGATCCATTGCTCACATCAGGGTGGCAGCAAGCACTGTCTTATGGTGTGTGATTTGATGCATTGTTTTGTATTTTTGTCTAATGTCTGTTACCATGGAAAGGTCAAAGAAGTAGTTGATGTGAAAGGTATGTGCTGGGTTTGCACTGGTATCTACTGCTTCCAGGAAGAGGCCATGGCAAAATGCTTTGAGGCCTACGCTGCAAGAAGCTCCTGCTTTGCTTCTATGTAATTGCAAGACTAAAGGCCTACACACGCGGGGTGAGATTAATAAATGACGTGAAAATGCAAAATAACAGACTCAGCATCATCCAATGATGATGATCTCATACTGCTCACTAGACAGAGGAAGAGGAGATTTCAGGTACATCTGATTTTACAAGGTAGAGAAAGAGAAGGAGAGATCCACTACCTCATGCAGGAGCAGAAGCTCGGCCGCGGCCCCTGTTCTGTACTTATTTTCAGACACAGTGGTCCTGGTCCTACTGTAGATGCTGGTGCTGCATGTGAGGAGGCAGAGGAGCAGTGCAGCCTCTGGCAGTCTATATGAGGTAAGTTGTTTCATAGCCAAAGCTACTATAGGATAAAATGATTGGTTGATGCCTTTATTTGCAATGGAAACTGAAATTGGAAAAATCTGCTTCCATCAAAAAAAAAAAAAAAATCCACGTTACTTTTTCAACAGTAATATTTTACAATATAAAGTAAAACCAAATAACTTTTGGCTTTGAAAGATAATCAAGGTGATCATATTTTCTGTCAATAAAAAGGGTTGTTTCAGTGATAGTTTTCCAGTTATTAATTTTTCTGACCTTTAAGAAATCATCTTCATGTTTTACTGTATCCTATGATAAATGTCTCTAATAAATGGAGAAATGTCTGTCTGCAGTGTTGCCTCTGAATTAGCACTTCTTGAGAAAATCGACTGATATCTTAGACTGTAAACGGCACTCTATGTTACTATGGTAACCATGTTTTCCTTCTGAATTGAGGCACGTCCCTTTGAGGATGTCATAGGTGACATCCTCAAAGGGTCGTGCTCCAGCTTGAAGGGTGCTGCACCAGTGAGTTCAATGCTTATTGCGAAGTTTGCTTAATTAGGGCGACCCATGTCACGCACAGATGCCACAAAACCATTAAGCAGTCAGCTCCTCTGTCGTAAGAATATGTGTCTCTCCAGCTAACCGTGCGCTGAATAACAAGCCCAATGCCATTTCATATGGGAGCCTGACATTTCCATTTCCACCATGGCGTTAAGTGCTAGCTTACCTCGGGCCTGTCCCACCTTGACACGCCGCCACTGCCGGAGAGGGAGAGCACACTGCACACTGTCATCACTCACGCCCGACTGAAGACCGCCAGGCAGCGCACAGAGACAACAAACAAATTCAATTGGCAAGGCAAAGAGAGAGCGTGTCTTTTGACAATCCCAAGATGATAGTAAATATAACAATGACCTAGAGAGGACATCTGCCCCCCCACCCCACACAAACACACACACACACACACACACACACGCACAGTAAGTTTTCTATCGCAGTGGAGAGAGTTGATCCAGTTCATTCTGCACGGCTCTCCTCAGTAGCAGTGTGTATTGCACACTGGGCCGCAGCCTGCACACATGAAAGCCGAGGTATTTGGAAAAGAAGAAAAAACATATTTTCACCGAACATCATTATCACTGTCACCGAGCGGCGAGTCTGAAGAGAGAGGGGAGATCAAAGGCGAGCGGAGTGATGGCCTCTGGCGGTGAAGACTCGCCCTGCCGAGGAGGTGAAGGACGAAGTCTCTCAGAGCATCATTCTCCTCCTCCTTTCTCCCGTTGCTTACTTTCAACCCAACCTGGGCTTTGTTCACCTCGTGCTTTGAAGCAGACTGCAAACTCCATGTCCTAATATCACTTGTCACAGTCACAGATGTGTTTTACCATCTCCTCTTCCTACCCTTTCACACTGACGCCGTCTGGCTCTGCAGCTACCAGCGGCCGTGTGAGGTCACTGTGATCTGTGACATCACTCCGATTATCATTTGCATATCAATATATTTGCCACAGTCACTGATGTGGCAGCTTCAAAGGACTTTGAAGCAAGTGCTAAGAAAGTTGAAACGGTGGGCAAGCAGTTAACATTAAAAACAGACATCAATCACATCGATACGGAAGTGGAAGCGACATCTCCGCCTTCTATCTCAGAGCAGTCATGTCCCATGAAGCATCTGTTATTAACCATTTCCATTCAGCTCTTAATAGACTGCCCTCTTGTGGCTACTCAGTAGCTCGGTTCACAAACAAAAACAAGGAGGTTAAAGATGCTACAACGCTCCACAGAGTTGGGAAGAACTGCAGTCAGGCAATGATCAAAGACCACAAGTACTAGGGATGCACAGATACCAAAACAAGTATCGGTCATCAGCCCTGTACTATTCTCATGTACTTGTGCTTGTAATCATAAAGCTACTCTGATAACACTGCACCCAGTATGTGACCTGTATCAACACTGACTGCCACACACTGACCAACTGAGTTTCATTACATTTTTTAATGCCATTGAAAAACGCTACATATCTCGATTCATTATCTCTCTGCCCACCCCATCCTGCTCTTTCCCTCTCTCTGTCTCTCTCATACACGCACACACACACACAAAGCTCGGCAGTCACAATGGAAAGTGAAAGTATCTGTATGTGATCCCTGTGTATACCGTCTGCCTCAACAAAAACATGATGTTGTACATTTAGTTTGTTGAAGTCGGACAGTGAGCAACATCTGATGACACTAAAAAGACGTTTTGAAAGTAAAGTTAGATCTGTAACAGTATTATTCAGTACTCAGTATCAGCAAGTACCCTAATGTAAGTGCTTGTACATGAACTCATTATGATAAAAAGAGGAATTGGTGCATATCCATCAAAATTTTGACATTGGCAGCTTTAAGTTGGTCAAATTTAGAACCTGTTTGTAACTGCTGCGGTGTGTTCTGTCTGTTCCCTCTCCCAACATGCTCTTTCTCCTCTGCTGCTTGTTAGTTTTGTTCATAGTAGAACTAAATAAAATGAAGAGATTACTGAGGGCAACCGTGCAATTATTATTAAAGAAATGTCACAAAAGATATGTCAGAAGTGCATAGAGTGGAAAAATAATTGCCTCTAATAAATGAATAGATACAAATTGAAGTTTTAGGCTAAAACAATGTCTATGTGATCCTTAGTAAAAAAAACAACAACTTTTTTGTAGGAAATAGGAGACTAATAATTATGTTTGGACAAAAACTGTGATGCGCCTCCTCACAGTTAGGCAGCAAGGTCATGTTGTGTTTCCTTAACTAGAGACTTCATTTATTTATAAGTCACTGTGGATACATCTAATTTCAGTAGTGAAAAGCAAACTTGAATCCTCCACCATGGTTGTATTAGATATATTATTACCATTATTTCTTCCTCTGAAGTCATGTACTCCCTTCAGACTATTCCCAATGAGAGTGAAGTCATTTGTATGAGTTAATTAATGTCTTCGTGTTACATCCTTGGTTGCTGTGACATAGGGGGAAGGCATAAAAGACTAAAAAAAAAGTGAAAACAAAAGCAGAAGTCATAACTTGCATACCAAGACACTCAGACAACTAGCGTAGCAAAGACTCAGATGCGACAACCGCGGGGGCTGAATGGGAGCAACATGACTCAGGCTGTCTGCTCTATGGGTGAGAATAGGCAAAAATCCTTGTAGCCTGATGTCCTCTTTTGCACAAAGCTCTACACAATTAAGCAGAACCGATTGTGTAACTGGGACGAATATGTAAGAGCAAGACTAAATGCCAGACAGAGCACAATTGGAGGGATGTTGTAAATTTTTACATGCTGCCATGGCTAACCTTGTGCAGGGGAGGAATGCATCATTCTCGCTTCTTTTCATACGCCTCTTGTCATTTCTAATCATCCTTCTTTTCTCTGTGTCTGATTTCTCTCTTAGTCAGTCAGAGGACTCGCCTTCACTCTGCTAACATTTGACTCTCACGCTGAAAAGTTAATTGTGCCTTAAACAGTGATGTCGAAACATGTCTAAAGGCAGAAGTGTCCATACTTGTTTTAAACAGCTACGCTTGAAGGTCCGATAAAAAGCCTTCCGTAACAGACAGGGAAAGATGCTGCTGGTACAAATGGGGATGAGGCCAGACACCTTTAAACAGATGAAGATGTAGGAAATGATAGAAAAAATAAAGGAGTATATTAGGTCAGTAGGTGCTGCTAGGAGAGGCAGGTCTTCAAACTATTTTTGAAGATAGTAAGGAAGTCTGCTTCTGGATTAGAAACTATCCAATAAAATAAATCCTAAGCTTTAGAAGTCACACAACTACACACAACAAAGAGTCCTTGGGACCTTGAGTTATGCCAAGGGTAACTGTGGTAAATTAGATTAATTCTTAGTGAGCTATCCTTTCTGTCTGGAATCATAAGATTTTACTTAATCACAGATAACACTATGGCAAGGCTAAAACTATGTCCTACGGTGCTTAAAACCATAGCCTTTATAGTATAGAAACCACCCCAGGTCCAACATACCTATTCAGAAGCAAAAGCAAAGTCAATAAGTTGTATAATTATTACCCACACATCTGCTGATGCATCCAAGAAGTTTTATAGACCAACTGTGACCTACCTACCACACCTGCTGCTATGGGTGGGCCATAGGGGCCTGGCCCGCCCCCTAAATGCCTGTGCCCCCCCAGTGCAGGCCCAGATCTCTAAAAACGAACAAACATTTTAAAAAAAATTATCTTTATTTTATTTTATCACAATAGCTAATTTTGTGTTAATAACCATTAATGATGTATTCTTTATCACTAAGACATAAAAAATATATAGAAAAAATGGTGTGGTTTTGATGGGAATCTACACTGCAACAGCCTATCACGGCCTTACTGACAATAACGTTAGGCTACGTACGTGATGTAGCCTACATCAATTTTGTCGCGCAAGTTACCGCACATTTTGAATAAATGAATGAATGAATCTGACAGTTTTCACCGGCTTCTTCTTTGCTAGCATGGATATACGTAAGTGGTTTAAAACCACACAGACAGTCACATCTGCAAATCCAGATAAATCGACGATAAAATCAACGCTGAATCCACTCAAAGTAGGTTCAAAATGCGAGCACGTGTGTGTGTGTGCATAATGGCAATGTTGACTGTTTTGAAATGCACCCACCATGGTGCTTTTTCAGTTTGAGAGATGCTTCTGGTGTTACACCTAATATGTTGTATAGTCAGGTGATATTGATAACATTGCTTCTATCATGTAATCACTGGCTATAGCTGGTTATGTTTAATGTGATGATTACGTACATCAGTGCTGCGGGAATAGATTACAGGATTGTGGCTAATAACAATTATGCCCATCCATGTATTTGATATGCCCCCCTTAAGACTGAGGTCCGGTGACGGGTCTGCTACTATATTCATCATAGCTGTGTGGGTAGTTTTCCTGTGAACTGCTTCACTATCAACCATTCAATAAAGTCAAAATGCCTGAAAAACTTTGCAGCAGCTAGCAACTAGTACATGTTGTGTTAAACTGTCATCTGTTGTTGTCTATTTGTACTTCATGTTAAGTTGCTGTGCACTTTATGTCATGTTGTGTGTCAATTTTTAGCCTAATTACTGCACATTGGAATTTGAAAAACGCAATTTCAGCCTTCTGTGTAATTACTGTTACATGGTCTGATTGACAATAAAGTTCACTTTGACAACTGCTTTGCAGTTTTGTTGTTTTTCGAGATCTCAGCACACTTAGTGACAGACATCACGTTGGAAACCATTAAAATAATACTACAAGTTAATGTAGTAACAAGTAATGAATTAAGTTAATGAGAGTAATTAAGTTGCAATTAAACAAATGTTCCCATAAACTGTTGGTTTACCATGCCAGCTAGAATCCTTCAGCGTCTGGACTTCCACTGACACTAAATAGTAGCTAGTTTTACAAATGTGTTTTTATTTGTTTATTCATTTTTTGGT
This sequence comes from Psettodes erumei, assembly GCA_016785225.1. Lineage (NCBI taxonomy): Eukaryota > Metazoa > Chordata > Actinopteri > Pleuronectiformes > Psettodidae > Psettodes > Psettodes erumei. The sequence continues at coordinate 497,412 of JAFBJZ010000407.1, read as the reverse complement.
ACTCAGTATTTCCAAAATATACAACAATGTTATTTTAAAAAGCTGAGGGGTATGAATTCACCCCTCTGCAGGCAATATTGAGAGGTTTCCTCTTAAATCCGTTAACATATGTCTCCTTGGCAGAGCCCAAACACTTGACTGATTAGAAAATGGCAGGGGGTTTAATGCCTTGTCTACAGCCCCCGACACTAAAACTACCCCATGTGTCAGCACCCAGGGAAATGTGACCACAAATACAAACCATGGGGGGCGGGAATATATATACACCCTTGAACGTTCCCAAAAAATCATTTTCAGGGAAATACAATTTGCAGAATGCTTGCACTGCAGAAAGAAATCGGTCTTGGTGGGGGGTGAGAAATGAAAATGACGGGAACGCGGTTTGTATGTGGAACTGATTCCACAGCTTTTGGCCCCACTGGTGCAATGTGATGAGGCTGACACCTTTACAGACAAGTTTATTCAGCTCAGTGGTCTGAATTAAAACTTCGCTGGACCCCTCTGCACTGTTTAAATATTCAGAGGAGGCTGTCTTTTTTAACGCAGGCAAAGGAATGTGCAGATGTAGGATGCGAGGGAGGGTGTCTTTTTTTGATGAGGTGTATTCCACCTCTCATTACTCTAGGACCTGACAGAGAGGTGTGTGTATGCGCTCGATCCTCGGTTACCCTATAATTCTAAATCATAAAAATAGATGTTTTCAGTTTACTGGTCTTTATCTGGTGCCTGCGAGATCCGCAGAGGATGACCAAGTCTGCATCATTTAATCCTTATTGGATTTCCTGAACACATCCTTGCTATTTCATGCATTCTCCTGCAGATCAGGCTGCACGGGATGCTGAAGGGGAAGACAAATAACAAGATTTCATGAGAGAGTGAAAGATAAAGGAGGGGAGAGATCAGATTGGAGGATTGCAAACATGGACATATGGAGTTGAGGAGCGGGGAAGACATAGAAAGAGGGGGAGAGGATGGAATGAGGCAGCGAGGCAAGCAGCAGATAGCTGATGGGTAAACAGGCCTGGCATGGGCTGGAATGAAGAAGTGCCCTCCGGAGGGCGGGACTTTGGAGAGAATAAATGCCAGTGTTACAAACAGCCCAAACCAGTATTAATCTCCCTGATAGCCTTCATGCCCGCCGTGCATTAGAGGAAATAGCGCGCTAAGCCACAGACCCATTCAATCTTCCCCATGCGCTCCCTGAGCGCTGCCTGCAAAACAGCCAAGGCCCAGTGCAATAAGGAATGATGGAGGAGGCAAGCATGTGAGCGGCCCCCATCCGCCGCAGCGTTTTACATTTTAATCACATCACACAATAAGGCAGGTGGAAATCAAGCGCAAGCAGGTGGAGGGGGAAGCAATTAACAGTGACAGTGGAGAAAGAAGGAAGGAAGTGATAGAAGACGGTGGAGGGAAAAGTTAGGTTTGTTGTTCATTTTGGCTTTTATCAATATAAAAGATTAGATTTTTTTATTTCGGTTTTATTTGAAAGTTTCTTATTGGTTGTTTTTTACTTCCTGCCCTTGTGTGTTTTTCTTACCTGAAAACCTGCTCGGCCCTAATATCTCTTTTCTCTCTTTTCTATTTATGCAAGGGTTGACAGTTCTTTTAATCTTAGGAAGGTTCCAAACTGAGTGAAATGACCCAGATGTATCTAAGGTGCCTCAGTTCTTCCTATTTTATCTCTTTTAGCAAAGAATACACTGGTCCTTCCTTATGAAAGGACAGGAGATAATGTTGTCCCACGCCTTGTTGCAGCTACATTTATTGACCAATATCATAACATCATTGTCACTTATTACAATCACTCACCTATTACAGACCCTCATGTAAGGGCAATCCGATTTTCATAGCACCATGGTTCTCATGAATTCTACTTCACTTCCCTCCTGGATCTCATGATGTTTTCCATCAAGGTCAGTGAGAAATCAGGAAAGGGATTTTTTAAGTTTTCTACTGAGTCTGCTCATCTGTGTAAGTTCTTGTGTATCTTCCCTTCCCTCTGAATCTGCCTTAGTTCATGTTCTTCAGTGTTCCTGACCATCACCTTTGTTCTCGTTCTCGTTTTTGGATTCCTGTCACTGGTACCATGCTTGCCTGTGCTCCCGCCTGCCTGTTTATCCACTGGTCCATTTGCAAGTCTGTTTAGTTTTATTAAAAGCATTTTTTGGGGTAGTGGGGGGTGGGGGTATGTGTGTATGCATTTAGGTCCAGGACAGAGTAAACAGTTAAATGGGCACTGATTTAAGGTTGGGTGCACACACGGTATTTGATGGTATTGAAATTATGGAAAGTGCTCAAAGCCATAGGAAGGAGGATTAGCACTAGTTTGTCCTGTTAGGGGAAAGTAACCTTGTTTACTCACCCTACAAAGCCACATTGGACTAATGGAAGGTTTACCAAGACACATAGCCTCTGGTCAGCTGTGTCAGGGACAAATTGAAACTTCAAATTAATTGCTCACTAGATTATACTTCAGACCTCAGGAGGCTTTTATCTCTCTGGGTTGTGGTTTTCAATCCTTGCTTCTTTTTAATGCAATAAATCCTCCGAAAACTCCTGTGGAGGCAACCAAAGACACTTACTTAGGTATGATTGTCCAGGCCCTGTGCCAATGTCAAACACAGTCTTATGGAGTAAAATGGAAATCTCATGTTTTTGCTCATTTTCTCCTGATTCTTGTCATCAATCTGTGGCAAGGTGCAGTCTGGGTGGTTTGTGCTGGGCTCTTAAAGCACGCTGCACTCTCAAGGTTTCACACCTAAGTGTGACAAATGAAGAGTGCGACGGGGCCACGCACACACCACCCCGCAAACTGATGCCATGTACAGGCACTTTGACAGAGTAAGTACAAATGGGGAAATCATTAAGTACAGAGGTTGAATGTTTACCCGTGATTTTGAAATGATTAACTTCCTGCTAAAATAGCAGTGCTTTCCTGGGAAAATCATGGCTTCTTACTACAAATTAAGTTTGATGTTACACACAGAACTGTAGCATTAACTGGCCGTCCCCTTGGAGGGGGGCCAGGAGTAAATATGTTGAGTGAAACTACAGCTGAATACTTTTCTACAGCAACATTTTGACATTAATGATGTAGAGCACTGAATTAAAATCTGGAGTCATCTTTAATGTTCGTAGTTCCACCTCTGCTTCTCCTGCTATGACAATTTTTTGCTGCAAAAAAAATGAGAATCTGAATTATAAACAACGTGAGGGCTCAGATGGTGGCAAGATTATACAGACTGAGGTTTGCAAGAGTGATTCAGGCAGCAACCTGACATGTACATCACACAGAAGGGAAAAGAGAAGGTCATAGGTGAAATATGTGAGAGAAACCCAGTTTTGGAAATGTTTAATTTGCATTTTTCAGTTGAGCAATTTCCAAAAAAGGGGACTGAGAGAAAATGCCTGGTACCAACTAGAATATTTGGTAATATTTTTAGCTGTACTCTTTCTCAGAGGCGGAGGAAAAGCCAATGTACCAACCAGGCGTAATGGTCTGATCAGCTGGCTGATCTTTTTACTGGTTGTAATACAACTGAGCGATTATATGGGAGCATATGCACATCTTTATAGTGCTATAGCAACCTAAGGTTTTTACAGTGTGCAGAGATGGAGGAGGAAAACCCATGCAGCCATTTGAATGAACAGTTTCAAAGCTTTTTGTGCCACTTCTTGTATCCAGTGAAACAAAATGCTGCAGATGAAATGCTGTTGGATTACACCACCAATGTAACAAGCTTTCAAAACTAGACTTGGCTCTAATCTGTTGCATGGTGGCATTAATGAGGTTTGGAGTATACAATGGTTAGTCAAGAACATACATGTGCAGGTTATAGTGTACCATTTATGTAATAAGGAAGAAAGTAAAGGTACAGAGGTTCGGGAGGTACGTGGGTTTAGTGGAACCAGCCTTGTCACAATCCATGCATTTCCTGTCTTTTAAATGTGACCACAATCTTTTTTCTAAACTGTGAACTTTCTCTAACCTTAACGCAGTTGCCATTTGAGGAGCTATCATCATGTAATATCAATGTTCTGTCTGGCAAAAGGGTCGCGTATTCATTCCTACTAACGAGTCCTGATGAACTGAATTGCTGTTATATGAACCATCATTCTCCTAATAAGAAATAAAACTTGGCTGGCTCATCCTTGCTTCCAATAAAAATCTTTCTGGTGTGCTGTGTGTTTACTCCACAGCTCCAGGGGGGGTTGATCTGTAAAACCTACAACGAAAACCTGTCTCAGCTTGCCTGAAGCAGCTGCTCACCCGATGAAAACATTGTGAATTCAGGGGAGAGCTTTAGTGATGGATAGCCTAAGTGAATCTTAAGAAGGTTTTCCTTCCTGACAGGAATTGAGATCTGAGGAAAACATAGAATCTTTAGAGATTGGGTAATTATGTGGCATGAAAAGACTTCATGATATCTGTATTTTTTTCTAAACTAAAAGATATCACGAATTCAACCCATGCTAAACAAGTGCAGTGCTTGGTTGCCCAACTTTAGTAATTATAAGTGAAGTGCAGGTAGTTGGCTCAGAGTTGCCCGTGGCGACTGCTGCATCTGCCCTCTGCTGAGGAGCACACATCAGGTGTGTCATTACTGCCGCTGAGTAAGCTTGTTAGAACCGGGGTCAGCGTCTGAGGGTTAATAGGAGAATGAGGAGCAGTCAGTGACAGGTGGAATGTCAAAAGCCAGGGTCAAACCCTGGAAGTCAGAGTCACTAATGGGGTACTCCGTTTAGGCTGAGACCCGACCATACAGATGCACACAGTTTGATCTGATAACCTGTTTTTTTTATTCCATTTCTTGAGCTTTCACTCACCGGACATAGATCCAAACTGCAGTTTCTCTTACGGTTGGTAATATTTGCTAAACACACTGTGTTATGTAACTCTCCTGGCTATGCAGCTGGCTGCGGAGGTGTCAATGACCTTTTGCGCACTGTCTCCCGGCAGCTTTCCCTACCCACATCTTTAACCCCCAACCTGTGGAGCCCAACCCCCCTAAGAGCACAGCCGGCAAAGGAAGGTTACACAGGCATACAGAGACGGATGGAACTGTGGTGGATAGTGAGATGGCGAGAGGGTGGGATGTTTGCTAAAGGTCGCGTTTTCCCGCCTCCCTGCTGTGTCTCCACCACCCCTGTTTTTCTCATTAGTACTGCACAGAGCAGAGCAGAGGAAGGGAAAGGTAAACAAGTTACCTTAAACAATACACTGAGCGTCGAACAAAACCAGCTGACAGAGGCTCTTTGTGCCTGACAGAGCAGCATATGTTGTTTGCATGCCAGATTAGCAAAATCTTGCAAAATGTTCAAGGTGGCTACATGTCGATAGTGAAATTTGAAGGAACAGCAAATGGCCAAATAGCTGTGGCATCAGGAGCTGAAATAAGACTGATGTACCAGGTTTTGCATATGCTGTGATAACGTCATGTGATAATGTTTTTCCTTCTTGTCACTGAAATTCCTTCCAGTGTGCTGTTGGAGTTTACTGCCCATTTGTTTCAGGATCATTGGTACAATTGAATCTCTCTAAACATTGAATCCTTAGTTCTGGTCAGTCCTTAGGATAATAAAGATTTAGTTTAATATTATAAAGAGAAAGATAAAAAAAAAAAAACCTTTTAAAAAGACTTTTAATCCTTAGCTCAAGATCTAAAACAACGGATCCAACCCCCTGCCACTTTGATAGTTTAAATCATTAGGTCTTTCCAACTGAATGCCCCCTAGTTTGTAACATAGATTTCAAAATGAAAATATTGGCACAAAATCTCATCTTCAGGCAGAGACATGTTGATCTGACTATTTTTAGTAAATGGTTCTAGATTTACAGTGGAATTGGAAAAAAGGGTCCGATGAATACAATTCGGTGTTACTAGCGACAGTCGACAGCCAATCATCTATTGAATGAGTCAATGACCGCAAGGCATTCATGAAGCAGCTGATCCCAATCAGCCAATGCACACAAAATGGGGTTCTCTGCAAATTATGGCCAAGAGATTAAGTTTATAAATTGCTAAATTACTAGATTATAGTGTATTGTCCTACAAACATACTTTATGTAATTATGTTTTGCATCCAAGTTGCCAGGAGGTGGTCAGGGTGGGTGATGAGCATAAAAAGCACGGATTAATTATGTTCTAATAAAATATGTACGTTTTACTGTTACATTCTCCACCAACATTTTTATGACTTGCCAAACAAGTTAATTATTTCTCGTCAGTTTACATTATTTACCAATTCTAACAGTATTTCTTTTTTTAATTTCACTTGCAGTTGTTATCAAAACCTTACTAGAACTATAAGGATTCTTGGTTTACAGCACTTCTGCGCCAACATTTTCTCTTCAGATAGTTAAAAAAAAAAGATTTGCATTTATATGGCCACGATTTTTTAGGGTCTTATAACACTTTGTTACAAGACTTGTGGTATGCTGTATTGAATCTGCATGAATATCTAATTAAAATGAGTGTGAGAGCCGAGCCAGATGGTTTCACAGCAGAACCTGTCACACCGTTTGGGCCAGTGTGTCCAGGGAAACATTAGTGAATGAGATAGCTTGAATGGCCTGTGGGGAGTGCATTGTATATGCGAGTGCACATCATTTATCCATTGGGTTTGGTATAGCAGCAGTTAATAGTCACATATTAATCAGTTCCTTTAACCTGTCAGCTAATGAAATATGTCCATATCCCTCTGTTCAGGTAAACTAAGCAGAAAGTAGGAGCAGTTCTCAGTGACGGCGTAAGCAGCCACTTAAGATCATTCTATAAGCAGGTGATCTGTGACTATTATATATTGCAGCAGCTTATAAATAAAACCATTTTGAAATATTTAAAGCTACCCTCATGAAATAACAATGCAAACACATACCATGTTTAAATTCACATGATGAACTTCACACTCGGCTAATTGCTGGGTACATGACAATTTGGCACCTAAGCACGGGGGCAAGCCAAGACAGACAAACTGCTAATAGGCTCTGATTTCCTTTGTGCATCATGTCCACACTGAATGCTATCCAGCAGTGTGACTGCTCGCAGTGTAAAGACAACTGCGGTGCCCTCGTCACACAGCTGGCTAACTGACACTGCCAAGACTAGTAGGCTCACTGAGAAAGAGACCAGAGGGATGGTTGATGGTGCAGGGATGAAACAGCTCTTTTGCAATAGTATACCCCAGGTGTTGGTCAAAGTGACGCTACAGATGCCTGCTCGTGTGGAAGTTAAAAACCTATGCAGCTGCGCTCTCTTTCTTTCTGTTGTTGTCTCGCTCCCTTTCTCTCTCTCCCGCACACACACACTCACACACACACACACACACACACACACACACACACACACACACACACACACACATTTCATGCCTTCAGTTTGATCTAATTAGGGCAGGAGCAGAATGCTTCACAGCTGACACTGGCTTGGCACTGGCCTGGCAGTGGAAGCCACAGGGCAGTGTGGACAGACACCCTTCGTTATCAACCTGCCTCACTGCTGATAATCTGGCTAAATGTGACAGCAGCCTCCATGTCATGCTCTCTTGCCTCCTTTAGTGCATTTTTCCTCCTGTGTGCATACAATGTTAAATTCACGCTCAGTGGTGTTGAGTGGCCAGATCTTCCTGTTGGATTTTCTGTTGCTCCGAGCTACTGTAAGCTAAAACGTGATCTGATAGTTCATGCCTGACAGCCACATCTCACGCTCTCCAATCCACATTTCAATCCAGTCCTTACTGAATGTAGCAGCGTGCTATAAATGAGAAATTCAGCGTTATTACAAATCCAGTCTTATTTTTGTCATGCTGACCATAATTCTTTCTGATTCAGGCAAAATTATACTGTGGGAATGATGTAACAGAACTGTCTAATCGGGTTGGAAACATGAGAGGTTGAAAGCCAACAGTTTAACCCAGCATGCCCCAGCGGCAAATTTGTGACTTCAATTCAACAACTGTACATTTGGGAATATAAAGTAAGTAGGTAAGTGGTTCTTCACTTTAGTGGTAAAATAATGAGTGCTCAGAGAGGAAAGAATAACAGTTTCCCTGATTACCCTGATCATTCTTCAAATGTTTTTTTTTTTTAGGTTGGCTTCTTGCTTAGGAATCCATTATTGCTTACAGTGTACTGTGAAAGCATGAGGGGAAGAGAGAAAAGCAATTCACTAACAGGCACATCCGATGCCCCACAAAAGTGAACAACATTCAAGAAGATGTGGCTGCGAGTTTACGCAACCCTAAGTGTCGTTTTTTTTCCAAGTCTATCTTTCACAGACTAAAACGATTATGCCTGACGCGTGTTGACAATACTTCTGAGCAACAGGGCACTGTGGCTGAATGCTTCCAGCATGACACTGACAGAAGGCTGGAGCTGCTGTGCCACTTTCATCATGTGGCCAGTGCGGAAAATGTATGGGCTTGGTGCCATGTGGCCTGTGTCCTCAGGAAGAAGGAGGAAGTGCTTTATCTCTGGCAGAGATTACCTTGACCGGAGACAATTGTATCGAAGGCACAGATTGTCAAGTGGCTCGTGCTGAAATTAACAGTGACATTTTGGCAGTTAAGCAGCGAACAAAAACTTTTAAAAAGTGGTGTGGAATGTTTAATGCTTTTTTTAAAAAAACAGATTTACAACAATATTTGCTAACAGTTTTAATTTTAAAGTTGAATGTAAGAATTACATCTAAATGTGTTTTATGTATCAAATGTTAAGATTGCATGTTAAATGTCAAATCTAAATCTAAACATTAAATCTGAATGTTAAATATTGAATATAATGTTGTGTTAAACCGAAATGTCACAGGTGCTTGTGGAAATGAAATATTTAAGTGCCATGCAAATGCAAATTCAGACTGCTGGTTAGTGGAAGCGCCAAAGTAAAAGCACTATCCACAGTCGTCTGCTGGCCCAATCCAGGCTTAAATCTGTTACATTTTAGGACCATTATTATATTACTTTACTAAATTTTAATTTCTTCAGGTGGAGAACATAGCTTTTTGTAATCTGTTGAAATGACTGGCCAGTCAATGTGCGCCATCATCCCAGGAGAAAAATTGTTATCTCTGCGAACCCCTAGGCAATTTACTGCTGGCTCTGTTGTCTGGAGCATTTTGAAAAATGTTATAATTCCTGTTGGAAGATGAAATCTGGTCTCAGGCTAAAATATATTTGTTGCTGCCAGTTTGTCTTAAGGTAAAACTGAATACATGATAAATATAGATATTTTAGCAGTCCCCACAATATGAGTCATACCTGGAGCACACTGTGCTGTTTATTTCCTTCATTTATATACATTATACCAATCCAGTAAATAATAAGGATAAAATGGCTTATTGTGCATTTTATGGAAAATGAATGGTAAAAAATGAGAACTTCTTCTGTATTAACGCACTAGCCCTAAACTTCTTTGCATTTGCATCTTTACTACAAAGTACTGCACTCTCCTCTTAGATAGACGTTCAGTTCTACTGTTTTTTTGGGTTGTGCAGGATCACTCACGGTGCAAGTACAGGTTTCTGCATGTGTGTTTCCTCCAGATTGCACAAGGGATGAGCTACATGAGATGAAAGTGTGTTAACCATAAGCCCTTAGTCAGTTCCTGGAAGAATTATTGGCTGGTAAATGAATGATCATTGCAGATGAATGAATGCATCTGGATAAACGAAAGCACTGCAGGTAACAGCGGAACAGATTGCTGCCTTTCCTCTTTTATTTCTCTCTTTCCAGCTCCATCATTTTGCCTTTCCTCACATCCTGCCTAATGTGTTGTGAAGCGCACATGGATGTTGTTCGCAGCTAAACATAGTTCAAACGAGGAATGTGGGTTGATGCACCGCGCAGAAATAACTCACACATATGGCTTTCTTTTGTTTGTCATCCAGGCTGTCGTTGTTATTCTGGGATAGACTGCAGACACTGTGTGCTGTGCACTGCAGCGTATGGTACAGTAGATCATATCTCAGCAACATTTGAATCATTAAAAAATATAAGCCTATTAATGATCTCCTATACTAAACAAAACTGAGGAGAGAAGAAAATCACAGAATTGCGACTTGGTCTGAGTTGTATTTCAGGGCTATGATAAGACTGCTGTAAACCGTGTGAGGCAGGGCCAACTTTATTACTGAGGGAAAAAGTCGGGGAAAAAAGGCAGAACCAAGCAAACATCAAGGAGCAGGGAAGATCCCTGTGATCTTCAAGTCTTCCTTTACAGAGGGGGACTGTATATTCTGCAAACTGCTGACACATCACATGCACTGTATACTGCACAGAGAGAAGCCCCCACCCCCCATGAACATTAAGCAAAGCATGCGGGGAGGGGGGGGGGCTTGCCTTTGCTTCATATCGACGATTTTTGCCCATGGTAGCTTTTCGCTATTCTCACGTGTGAACCGACTTCCTCTCAAAAGAAGATAATGAGGCCTTCTCGTAGCTGTTTATCCCTCAGAGGACGAGTTATCTACTTTGTATCGCTGCGTTGAAAAACACAGGAGGAAGACATGAGGGAGGGATAAAGCTGACAGTGGCAGTGGAAACTGGGAGGAAAATCACCCCCATTTTGTTGTTAGAGATTCAAGGTGCGATGGAGAGGGAGGAACGGGCGGAGCGAACAGCCCCGTGTCCTTCATTTATCATTAGCGATGCTCGGCTGCGCGACGGCATTCGCCTCTCCGAGCGTCTCCTCGGGAGGAAATGACAGCACAACAACGCCAGATTGTTTCTGATCTCAGCAGGCAGTGTAACGGAGAGCACCTCTGGGTTTCATCGGCTTCGTCACCTGCTGTCTATGTGTTCCTCAGCGAACAGAGCTGAACAGAGAGTGTCTTGATCTACAATACAAACGTTCTTGACATTTAAGAGCAGTTCCAAAGCAGATTACTGCTTAAAAAACACCTGTTCTCAAAAGGATTAATGAAGCATTTCTGGAGGCAGGCTGATGGAGATTTTCTAACACTAAAACAAAACTGAGCATTGGTGCTTTCTATCATGTCCAGAAATCAAACTCAATTTCAAAGTGATTATACGAACCATGTTTTAGCCATCCCTGTTACAAATGTTTAAGACAATAGACTCATGAAAGACTTATTTTTGGCGCTAAACTAGCAAAATTGGACTTGGTCTGAATGCACTTGCTCCATGTGCTTTACACCAACATCTTAGATTAGGGCTGAACAATTAATCAAATTTACATCGAAATCGGATTTGAAATGTTGCATATATGGATATATGGAAAATACATTTTCAGCTGAGATCACTGCGAATCGCATTCAGCTCTGTGTGTGCATGAGACAGGTTAGACAGTGAGTCAGCAGCACTAGAACTTGCATAGAATGGGCCAAACAGAGCAAGACTTCTTTACACATACGATGCCTTCACGAACTCTAGGAAAGGCCACTTCAATATTGCGTTGGGCTGCCACATATTAGTCAATGTGTGGGAAACCCTGATCAATCCATATTGGAAGCAATTCCTATCTGTTCAGTTGTAGGTCTTGCATTAGAGTATATTGTGTAACTGGACAGAAAGGCAAACTGCATCTGCTCAACTGCAAGGTATCCGAGGAGTCTACAGTTAAAGGCATGTAGTGCTTCTTTCAGTCAGACTGTGTGATACACAAATGTGAATACTGAAGTTTGACTTTGCTAAATTAATTCACAATATCTGTCAGAGAAATCGCCATTCGAAAATTTCCCCATATCGCACAGCCCTAGAGCCGGAGAGATGGAGCTGTGAGATACTGGGGCATAAGACTACCCAAGGACCAAAGCAAGGCAGGGCAGGGATTTTAGACCGACACAAGTCTACTGGGATCAACATTAGTAGTCTGCTCACGTCCACCTTGGGCACCCTCACTCTTTTCCCAATCCTGTCCTTCACCTCCCTGGCCTGAAGACTGAGAGCTGGTGGGCTGCGTTTGGACGCACCTAAGGGCAGGTCTTCCCATACATACAGGCACACATTGAGGCATCAGTATTATATTCAGCCTGTTAAGGGCCATGGTGACAGTGAGCGAGAGCGGCCATCTTAGATAAGATCATTGGCTGTTGATTGTAAGTGTGCTCTACTCTCAGCTGTGAGTATGGCATTAAAAAAAATCTCAGGTCTTCAACACTGACCTGCACCTCTGCTTTGTGCTGTGATGAGGCTTTACATTAAAGAAAACTCTCTCTTTCGAACATAACATGTCTGAATCACCTGTTTCCCTCCAGAGATTAAAGTTCTCTGGTTGTGCAGCGTGAGGTCAGTGCAGTCAGACGTCGCCAACATCAGTGTGGTCGCAAAGGTCATGCAAACTACTGTGTTCATTTATTTAGCTTATACACATTGATGAAAAAGATCCAAGAAGTTGATGTACCTCATATTCAATTAGTTTAAAAGTTAAAGCCACAGATATTTGAGCCTCTTTTAGGTAATTGTTTTGTTTTGTTTTTATGCTTAACCATTCATCAACCCCACATCAAATCTATGTTTTACCCTGCTTGGATGTCAGCAGTTGTTCGAGACCAAAACAGAGTGAAAAGAGGAATGGCTGTTGGACTATTGGACTTTTTTAAGAGGTGAGAAAAACAACTACATAGGAATGCCAGAAAAAGTCTGAGGACCAATGCACTACAGTAACACATATGGATGGACACTGATATCTTGTTGAAAGAACATTTTCTGAACAGTGCCAGCAAAAAATCATCAACATAATTAGGACCAGTCCATTCCCTTGCTGAAAACAGAAATTCAGAATTCCGGTGTCACTGTCATCTCCAAACACAAATACATACATCCAAATATATATCACTTTTAGTGAAAGCAAGTATGATATGAAACCAAGAAACATAAGTGCATACTTAAGTTGTCCTTTTCTTTTTTTCTTTATCTTACACACAAAGAATGACCCAAAATCATGACATTATACATAATTAATAAAATGAAATTGCAACGAATGGATGAGATGCAGATTAGAGCTCTGTTGATCTTTTGGATGACATAATGATTTTACATAAGAATTGTGCATAGCGCAGCTTCACTGTGAAAACCTCAGAGATGAGGAGTGTGGTCTAATTTACAAGTGAAATTAAAATATATATTCCTGTGAAGAATCCAGTGATAAAGACAAAGCATCAGAGTCCCTGAATTTTTCATGAAATGTTCCTAAATGCTACAGGAATATTCTCTGACCAGTGGGAAGTCACAAGTAACAGGCAGCGAGTGGGAGTTGAGGTGGTGGAGGCAGAGAGGTTACTCCTAGATGAAAGATACCTGCACGATAATAGAGCAGCACGCAGTGAGTCCAGAGATGATTAATACCATTCTCCTCTTCCATTTGCTGTTCATTAACTCACTGTCTGCCATAATTGCCGTAGCTCAAACGTAAGGGGAGGGAAGAGTGAGAAGTTCGGGCTGGGCGTCATTAGAATGAATGAAGACACAGAGCAAGAGGATGTGCGAGGGAGAAGTGGAGGGGAGGTGAGGAAAAGAGTGCTGATTAGTGCAGCACTTATCTACATCTTAATCAAGTTGGGTATTGCTCTCTTTGCCTGAAAAAGGCAAAACAATGACAAAACACAGCACCAGCTCTGTCCACAGACAACTCTATCAGAGCTGCTTCTTATCATTATTATGTTATTGTCCCATAACTTGTGGCTGAATGAATATTTAAACTACCTGGTACAGATCTGGTACAAATTGTCCAAAACCGCCACTGTGAACCTCCAGTTTTTACATATTTTGTTTCCTCGCTAAGCCGGCCGCACCCCAAGAGCGGGTGAGGTCAGGTGGTACTGGATGAAGAGAAAAGAGAGGAAGATAACAGCCGAACGAATGTGCATTTACAGAGGCATAACACGTAGTGTTTCAGTGATGGTAAAAAAAAAAAAAAAAAAAAAACTCTCGGGCAGAGATAAAAGCATGAGGCAGAATGAAACCCTTTCTGCTTCTGCACGAGGGCTAAAAAAAAGACGGACACACGCAATTGGATTTGGAGAGCGGCTGCAATGTATTTCAATCTACGTCAGCACTAACCTCATAAAATTGGACTATAAACTATAGGACTGATAGAGAGGATGGGGAAAAAAAACACCATCCGCCGAGACAGCGCAGGAGCCATGACTGATAAACACAGGAGGCCTGTTGAAATTCAATAATTATTCTGAAAAATGGAAAATAAAGAGTGACAGAGAGAAACAGAGTGTGAAGAAGGGTAGAGTGGGAGGTGTTAGTGAATCATCCTGGCAAAATTAAACCTACATTGTTTTTATTTTTAAACAATTCTATACATGTATACACAGTGACTATTTCTTGGAAAATCCATAGTTTTCCATAGTCTTTGGAACCTATAGAGTGACTTGAATGTGACAATTACAGTATGTAGAGGATTGTTATATAAGAGCTTGATATCTTATATTGTAAATGGAAAATGTCATTATTTTTAGCAATACAGCAGCGTTCATATTTAATAGCCTTTCTGCACTGCGTCGGTCCCTTAAGTGCATCCCTACTGCTGTGATAGTGTTGCCAGATGCATCATTATGTCATCAACATCGCTAAATGCAACTCCATACAACAGGATGGGTTCGTAAAGGATACTGGGCAGCAACCAGGCGACCTTGTTCGAGGTCATATACCACAGTGAAAGACTTGGAAATGTTTGTGCTTAGTTTGACTGTGCATCAAGGCACTTTGATTTTGTTCAATAAAATATGCAACAAATATTAACCCGGGAGGGTCCTATAAAGAGAATTCTTTGTTGCTTCGAACAGCTGAGACAACATTTTGATAGCTGCTATGGCAATTGAGTGCAAGGAGAAATATACTTCTATAGTCTTCTTCCTAAAAACATCTCACTTCACACTTCTACTCAGGTCATGGTGGCTGAGGCCTGACCTCACCGGAGTCATGCAGGATCATCAGGGTCCAGGTGGGGTCTGGCTGTATTAAAATCTTGGGTCTGTGGGTCAGTATCTACTGCCCGCACATACTGTATATCCAAGCAGACTGGCTTTCAGCTCTCTTTACAATTAATATTAATTTCAAAAACTATCATATTGTACATTGTAGTTTTTTAAATTGTCATCTTTTAAAGCACGTAAAAAAGGAATTCATATACATTATTATTAGTAATATATAAAATTATTATTAAAAGTCGAGACTTTTGGAGCTGCGAATAATAACATTTAACAGTGCAGTTACAGGTGGTGACTAGGGTAGCCATGCCTACGGTGTCCTAACCCCTGATCCTGATTCAGGTCTCAAGATACTAAGGTGTGATCTTTAGACTTGGTCACCAAAATTTTACCAATTTGTCAATTTGCGTTTCATCTTCAATGACCTTTGTGAATCTGCAGCATTAAGAAAAGGTGCACCGCTACATTGAGTCTGATGGAAGCAAAAGCAATTTTTATTACTTACATATTACATATTGATACATATTTAATTAAATATGTATCAGGCCCAATGAAAGAATATTGTAAGTATACCCTATTGTATTTATCTTATTTTTCAGAAGTTATTTAATCCTATCCTGGTCCTGGATTAACTTCAAGTTTAATTGTTGATAGGATATGACAGAGAGTTTAAAGTTGATGAAACAGTGGTGTTTAACATTTTCTCACAAATGATCACAGGCAGTGGGCTGCAGAGAGCAAAATGACCAGGGAACAGACAAGTTTCATTCATTCATTCTGGAGTGTATGATGTTACTCACTGAGTTCACATTAATAAATGACGACTGATACCATGTGGTCAATGGTCAGTGTGTCTTAAAATAAGAAGGCCTTTTACTTTTATCTTATCTTTGCTAATAAGAAAGAGGTAGTGAGGGCTGGAGCTGTATGAATCTTTGTTTTGAATTCAGAGGCATTGTGTCCAAATCATTTTTTTTGCATTCATACAATTGCACATGAAGTAAAAGGCCTGTGTTGTAGGCTGTAGTCAAGGAGAGGTGAAGAGGTGAACAAAACACAGCATGGTTTGGTAAACTTACGATTTGCATTTGATCAGGTTTAATTTAGCTGATACCAATCTATTACAATACACCCTGATGCCTGCGATAAGTGTTTATTTTTTTGGAAAAAAGCTTCTTTTGAAAAGCTTCATGATAGCGACAATTACAGTAAATGGCACAGTGCAGTACATGTTAGCTAGCCAGCTGAAGGACTTGCCCTGTGAGTTGCAACTACCTCAACACAACAAATCAATATTTTCTTTATGAATTTCCCTGTGCCACTTTCTGGTGAGACCAGGTCTTATATTCCCCTGCATAGAAGAGATGCACACTGCAAACATGGCTTTAATGTTGTACTGGTTGCTTGTGTTTTGTTTTATGTTTTCTAGTGTCTGGGTGGTTCGGGATTGATTGATTGGGAGGGCACTGTCAGTGCAAATATTATCCCTGTTGGTAATTTGTTTTTGTTTTTTTACCTCTCTGCTGCTCACCTGCTTGCAGCATTGTGTCTTGGAATGGTTCCAGTGTTTTTCATGTTCCGGTCAGCTGGGTTTATTTTTTTGGCATATTTAGACTAAAGGAGTGATGATACACAAAGGATCAGGAGGGGGAAAAAAGGATGAGGATTCATTTAGCTGATCAATTTAAAAATTGGCCCTGATACTGAAACTGCAGATTGGATTGGAACTCCTCTGTCAGATAATACCCAAAAGCAGCATCAGCTTCTACCGGAGTTTTAAGGTGCTCCTTTTTACTTAGGTTGAGATAGCGTTAAATGATCTCTTACGTGAATATATTTACTGCACCCAATATAAAGTAAATTCTCATCACAAGGGGACTTTACAGTTACCACTGCTGATGCTGACTGATTCCTCATACACACACAGGCAGGCAGGCATTAACAGAATGGTAAAATGTTTTTTTGGCAAAACATTTAAGCATTTAAATTAATTCAGTGTATTAAAGGTGCAGATTTGAGCAGATTAACTTGTTTTTGTGCACAGCTGTGGGAAAAGAAAGAATAAAAAGCAAATAACAAGTTAGACAGAAAGTGCGGCCAGAAGCATTTCACCTTCCCTACAAAGGCAGTAATGCATCTGGGGACGGAGACTAAGTGCTGGCTTGTATCTGTTTTGTAATGCCCACTATCCTACAAACACCGAGAACAGGATTCAAACAGAAGCAGGTGCCACCAGGGAAAATGACTCCCCATTATGTACCCCCCATGCACTCAAACACCGAGCCCATGCAAACAGGACTATCATTACTCCGCCATCAGGGTCCGAGGAGCTGTATACGCCCAAGTGAAATGACTGATGAGAATATGGGCTTATGAGAAAAAAAGAGAGAGGGGAGAAAAGGCAGCATGTGACTGGAAGAGAGGAGTGATGGAGCAGGTGGACTCGCATCCGTCTCGTCCCCGCTGATGAATGTACGAGCAGGGGCCTCGGGCAGGCCGTCAGCCGCAGTGATGGATGAAAGCTAAGTGGTGAAAAACATGTAGATTTCAGATGACAGTCATGTGAGCCATACACAAAAGGATCACAATGTGAGCAGTAGAAGCTTGGAAAACACTGAATGATTCTGCTTTATTCAGTTCATATCTGGTAAAAAGCACGTGCACGCACTTCGCATGAAATTAAATAATGAATTCCCTTTTTACCTCAAGAAAAAATGCCCACCAAAATCATCCTCGTCGCACCCTTGTCATACGATTCATGCTAAATCACTGAGAAAACAGCAGGGAGGCAGTTTCTCAAGTTCTTGTTCATAGGCAGAGTTCTATATCTCTAAAATGCTGAAAGGCTGATAAAGAAAAAAGACACAAATTCACAGGAGCTGTGTGATTTATGGGGATACTTCAGTTCGTTAGACTCAAAAGAGACAGATTTTTAAAAAATAATATAACTTCAAACTGTCTTAGCAGGCTGAAAATACTTGGATTTTTCTCGAGCTATTGCTCTAAAAATATCCTACATTTCCCACAATGCATCTACGAGCATCTCCTGGATATATATGTGTGGGAATATGAAAAATAAAGCCATTGTAGAAGTGCCATAAACCTGTATTCTATTGAATGACCATTAGAGCGGGTGACTCTGTATTAGAGTGTTTGAGAAAATAAGCCTATATCTCACTGGATTTATGACTTCAGTAAACATTTTCATATTGAGGGTATGGTCTCAAACACTACTTTCAACTCTTATTCGATACATCAAGATGTTCATTTAGTAAATTATGGTCCATTTAGAGGAAAAAAGACCAGAAAGTGGGGAGTGTTTTTCAGTGTGGCTACGGTGCCATTGACATTTTGTACGGTGACCCACCAATCATTTCAATTACACAGTCCTTATCATTCTCAGCGGACATTCATCCCTTGATCTGCTCCACCTCCACCCTGTCATCCAAATAGGGTATTGTCCAGTTTCAAAAGACCAAGATGGCTGTGGCTGAATCCTCAAACTCAAAGTTTCAAAACGGCAGGTCACAAACCAGCGGGTGACATCACATTGGGTTGACACTTGGCTGCTACTAGCAAAACATAACTGAATATCCAACCAAACTTTCTGTGGTAGAGATGCATTGTAAGAGACACAGTCACTAGTTGTTTCAAGGAAGCATCTCTGGTTCTGCTGCATTGATTTTAATCCTGTGCATTGTGGCTCTGACAGTGTTATAGACATTGCAATGCTAAATCAATACAGTGCTTACCATTACCCAACCATTTTCACAGGCTGCGCAGAGCAAGTCATGACTAATAAATGAACATTTATGTGAAGAACCAGTGGTGGTGGTGGTGTCCCTTTAGCAGTTGCAATGGTAATAATATTAGACTTCATGACTTCATGAATACCAATTGAATGAGTAACAAATGAATATAAAATAATAGCGTGCATAATCCAAAGTGTACTCGGCAGAGCAGTGGCAGAGGTATTCCAGAAATAGATGAGTGCGTGACCTGTCAGAGCACATCACAGTGAACACATAGGGATGTTACTGGTGTGCAGTTTGTGCAATGGAAATTTGCTCATTCGCCAGGGTCCAGCCTCTGTGTTCTGGGCCCCTGTGTTGAGCGCACAGGCCCTGTTGATGCCCGGCATTAACATGCACCCACGTGATCCGATCACAAATGGACAGCTCCAACAACATCAGTTCACGCCTTAGAATTAGAATGCATCTCCACATGCATCTCTGGTGAATGCTTGTAATTAGATCGCACACTTCCCCGCTATATATGCAAATAAACACATACATAATTTTTGTTGGCGCAGACCATCCTTCTTGTTTTTAGCTGGTCCACCCGTGACAAGAAAGAGAGAGAGAGCTGGGCAAGGAGGAGCCAACTGCATATATATTTTTGCTTCATTATGAAACTGTAGTAGGCCAGAGGATATCAGGTGAGAAGCTGGCGGCAGTTTTTCCTACTTCCTTAGCTACCAATGCTGAGCCCCAGAAATACTTTTCAAATGGCTGTGTCCACAAAGTCGAGCGAACAGAAGTCACCTCGTCCCCATACCCCAAGCATAAAAACCTTCCCAAGACCTGCTCATATTCCAGCAAGGATACCAAAGAACGCCAGCAAACATGGGGGAGAGAGAAGGGGAATGATACATAAATGTAAATACCGGGGCCACGGTTCACACCATAAATACTTTGAATCTTACAAATAGTTTTGTGGTTTGTTTAAATAGTACTTGTCAATAAGGCTAAACAATTCATCTCATTTGCTAATCAAAAAAGTAAATACATTTTTAAGCAACTCACAGAGGATCCTATATGGGTATTACTATAGTAATATAGTATTTCACTTTCAATCACAATTCATTCATTGCGAGAGAGTAGGGGGATATGCTGCATTTTAAATATTGTTAAAAAAATGAAAGGAAACGAACCAAAATCAATGTGTGTCGGTCAGTGTTGATAATGTGGCAGGCCAAAACATATTGGAAGCAGTTCATGTCTTCAGTTGTCGTTCTTTTATTAGAATATATTGTGGAGGCAGCAGTGAGTGTTTGCCATTTGCTGGACAGACATGCTGCATCTGCTGAACTGCAAGGTAGCCACGGAGTCTCCAGTTAAAGGCATGTAGTGCTCATTTCAGTTAGACTGTGTGATACACACGTGAATATTGAAGCTTGACTTTACTAATTTAAATTGCACATTGCATCAC
The DNA here is from genome assembly GCA_016785225.1 of Psettodes erumei. NCBI lineage: Eukaryota > Metazoa > Chordata > Actinopteri > Pleuronectiformes > Psettodidae > Psettodes > Psettodes erumei. The sequence continues at coordinate 477,301 of JAFBJZ010000407.1, read as the reverse complement.
AATATCTGTCAGACAAATTGCACTAAGATATTGTCCCCATATCGGCCAGCCCTACTGACAGATTCAACTGGAATAAATCACCAACTGCTATGAGTTTAATGATGATTATTTAATGTCAGCATGCGAATGCATCAAACAAGTTGATATGCTGTGTTTACTTGACAATATAATATGTATTATTAGTTGCAGAAGCAACTTTTGTATTCCTTCTCTTCTTCTGCTCCTCTCTAAGAGGATCAGCACTGTTTTAAACCTGACGAGCTGAGTGGACACCCACGGAACAGGAATATACGCCCTCGTTTCTTCTTTCATCTCACCCGCGAGTCTGCTCTGTCTCAGCTGTGCTCTAATTACTTGACTTGCATGTTTTAAGTTTGGGGGGGGGCTGTTCCAGTCATCTTGTTGGTTACATAATTAATCATTAATCAGCAACAAAGCCTTGCGTAGACCCAGTGGACGCCAGTTCCACCTCATCAATTACGCCGGGCTGATTGAGTTGGATTGGACGCACACATCTCACACAGGTGGTATTTGGAGGAATTACTATGGAAGCAGTGACCCGTGGTATGAGGGAGTCCTCTCTAATTCCCAACACTTATAAAAAGGGCTTAATATTCTATTAGAGTCAGACCTGTAAATTACTTTTCCAATACTCGAGCTTCACCTTTCATAAGATCCATCCCACTCCATTTGATTGCATCACCATGATTATGCCACTCTGATTACATACTTGTTGCTTAACTGATGGAAACACTGGATTATATGCCATAACACATAGAACATTGTGAAGTGGAAATGATGAAAAGTTTTTATCTCATCGAGGGAAGAGGGACAATTGGTAAACACAACATTGACAAGTATTAGAAAGGTCATATGTTTAATATGTTAAAAAATAGTTGCCAATGTACACCTCCAGCAGAGACAGAGCCACAATAGTATTTATTTTTCAAATCCTGTTTCTAAACACCTGATGAATGGAAGAATCCTTTTACATCTTGGAAATAATACCTTGTTCTTCAGCTGCTTCTCCACTGTGTTCACCAGCGAGCTGGTGCCTGTCTGCCTAGTCATGTATCGAGGTATAGGTATAGAGCTGTCTTACAGAAAAGAGCTGTTGCTCCTGCTGGACACAAGGTTGACAAGAGCTCCAAGACTTAACCACAACGTTAAAGGGGGATGCAAAACGGAAACGATCAACTTACGGACTCGTTCTGCTGAGCTGAGGGAAACGTTCTCTTTGGGTTTATCACTCCGGATAAATCCCTTCATACTATACATCTTAATTTGATCCATTGTTAATATAAAAATAAGAGATGAAGTATCTTTAAGAAATGTTTTAACTTAAGTGTCAGTTGTACATAAATTACCATTAATTATAAGGAAGAAATGAGTCAAAACTGACGTGAAATGACATTTCCTATCAAAAAAAAAATCTCAATGTATAAGAACTTTGTGGAACTCCAATGTTCCACAAATTTGACTACATCTAAGAATTATCTTAGAACAATTTAGTAACTAATAAATCCATGATGCACACTACAGAAAAGAGCAAGGAAGAAGTTAACCAATGAAAAGCACTCCAAGAGTGCAGGCCTGCCGAACACAGCATATGGTTCGGTCCTGGAATGTAGTAACATAGTTTGGGGGTGAGGGTGGACCACCTCCATGATAGATGGCAGAGCTGCACTTTTGTCAAACACAGGTTTAAGACCACATGAGGCTCCCTGACTATTTTGGGGGATTTTTTCCCCACTGGAAGTTTCCATATGAATGAATAAAGTTGGGATATTTTCCCTGTAGTGATCACAGTATATGTAACCAGTCTTTTTGTTTCTTTCATCATAGGTATTGGGGCTATATGTGAAGCAAAGATGGTGGCAGTGCTGTGTATCATGCTGTGCAGTGTCAGAGTTCTCCCTCCGTGTCTGTGCTATGACTTCAGCAGTAAAGCCACTGACTCTGACCCACTTCCCTGCGAATCATCCAGCCACATGCTGCTGCACACACTTCACGCACACTCTGGCAATCGCTGTCCTTCACCAAAACAACCCCTGAAACACAATCTGAGAGCAAAAGCAAACATACACACTTCTCTAATCTAACACCTCTAACCAGGCCAGCACACACAAAGGCATGGCAGCGGCGTGTCGAGGCCCAAAACAACCTGGGAGGAAATGTGGACCGCACGCTGAGCGGGAACATGCAGCTGATTGAAGTTGGTCTGAGTGGATACATGAGACAGATACATGTGGCCAACACACAATCAGAAGTTTCATTCTGCTGTTAAATTAACTTTGAAGTCGGGTCCGAGTCCAGCGCTCTCCCTGAGGTGCAGGGCTGTTCTCTGTCGAGGTTTAACAGAGATCAAATAGCTAATCCTGATGTACAAAGTGCTAAAATATTACTGGCACACAACTGCAGGACTGACAGAGCCAGGACTAAACAAATAACTTAAAACTAAATCCACTATTTGGGTGAGAGAATTGCAGTCTACAGTGTTCATTACAATGGATGTATTCTAATAATCTAGAGATGAGATAGTTACTCTGTCCTCTAGTTCCAAAAGCTGAATTAAAAACTACTGTATGACAGTCCAAGTGATGTCACAACTCTTAACTGTAAAGTAAAATCATATTCAGCCACATAAACTTAAAAGAGGTCAACGAGAAACAGGGTTTAAGGTCATTCAGAACTAGTGTCACCATTGATTTTTGTGTAAATAAATAAGAGGTAATCTTTAGTTTTGGTCCTCTAATGGAATCTGACAATAAGAAAATTGTTCCTAATACCACACTTCAACTTAAAAAAATACACATCATTTAGAAGGTGGACTATAAAAGGAAATGTTTCCTAATGAATAAATAACATCAATTTTGTCATGACAGTTGATCACAGTTCTGTGTAATGAAAGCAGCATGATGTGCCTAAAATATAGGTTGCACTGAATCCATTTTGAGTCTGCTGGGGAAGATTGTGTGTGCTAAAGACAAACACCCATGCTGAGAGCTGATTTTAAAAATGAATTACTACATTTTGAGAACAGAATCAACACATTTATTTCAGGAACAGGTTATTTAGTTTTAGCCCTGGGCCATATTCCTATAACAGTTTTTATAAGGAATCAATTACGGTTTACTGACTATCTCAGTATATTATAATTCCTTTATGTAACTGTTAAAGTTATAACATTTTCAATATCATATCATGATGTATTTAACCTGACATGATGTGTGTTTCATGTCGTACTTCAATATTATAGTAACTATTCTAATTGTATGAGAGTGTATCCTGGTGCCTTTTACTGCAGTTTATTTTGGAAAATCAGTGTGCGTGTCCTGTCCCACGTTTCTCCAATTTTCCAGTCCTACACACGGAGGCTTTAAGGTCAAGAAAGCAATTTGACTTCAAAACTGGTGATGGAAAGTGATGGAATAATGTCACCAGCTGGAGAAATGGGCTTCACTGTTGGAGGAGATATGCAGCGGGTCCCCGCAGTGTGCTTTAGTCAACCAGGGACAATTTTCACAATGTTGTGACACATCTGAAGCTGATTTTAGAGTGTAATGAATCTGAGTAATTACTTTTCTCATCTATCTGGGTTTTCTTCTTTTTTTGTATGCTCATAAAGGAAGCCGCTGCACGAAAAGTACCATCTGTCTTCAACCAGCTGCTTGCTGTTGCATGGCACGTGGTCAAAATTTCTTTCACTTTTGACTGACTTTAGTTCTCTACAGTGAACCATAGAGCGGCAGCAACAGCAGCAACATCTTAAGGTTGTCTGGGCCACCGCCCCAAAAAACCTTCTTCCTCTTCTGTCCTCCTACCCCCACCAACTCCTTCCCCCTCTCCTCTTTCCTCCCTTCCTCTGCTGAGCAATTTGTAATTGAGATTCAGGCCCACAGATGGATATGCCATGGATGCTGGCTCCGACGCCACTGCTACGCGTCCAGCTATCTGTGCAGCCGGAGGCATGTCTTCCAGGCCCTGCATTGCTGAGGCAATTAGAGCAATCTCCCACCTTGAGTGAGAGGGGTCTCTGTCAGATGTACGCACTACACTCCCTTTTGTAATGCTGCGACAACTGCGCCAGTTCAGCCAACCCAAACTTGTGTCTAATTAATTGGAATCCACTATTTGCATAATTGAATATTTACATTTGTGTAATGCATTCTCCGCCTTCTGAGGCTGACATTGGCTTGTGTTTGCAGACACAGGCTTGTCAGACCATTGACTCTCATGTGTAGAGCAGCAGAAGCTTGTACATGACAGGGGTACGAAAGTGACCCTGCTAAACTCGCAAGCCAGTGATGCTTTAGATGCAAAAGTCATGAGCAAGTATGCTTAAGTCAAAATAGATAGATACTTTATGATCTTTGGGGAAATTTAAATTTTAAGGATGGTGTCAACATTAGCACTACCTCAGGACAGATAGCAAAACAAGGTTGCAACTATCTTAATTAATGAATGATATCATGCACCACCTGGTAACCAAAGGTAAGACCTCAAATCAAAAAGACTTGCCATGTTGCATGGTGATGGTAGCAATGTCAGCTAAAATAGTGGACCCTTTAGCTGTGGCTTCTATGTTCACTTTCACCATCAGCGAGGTGATCCTGTGTTGATCCCTGCTGGGACTGCAGAGCTCATTCAGCTCCAACATAGAGGAGCACAGCGAGAACAGAGAGGCCGAATACACCGGTGCCAGATCTGAACTGAACTGAACTGGCAGAGGATCTACAACTGTCACTCAGAAAGTGACACTCAGACAGGTGTGGGCAACTTACAAACTCACTGTACATAGGAGAGCATCAATATCCACTGAGTCACCAAGCAACACTGTTCTTTCTTTGAATGTTTAAAAGAATTGTAATGAATTAGGAGATAAATTTGTTCTTCAACACCACAGACTTTATTATTTTCTGTCTAGACTGTCAACACCACAATCTCACGTCCAAATCTGTTTTCTGGAGGGGTCAACAGTTTTACTGCAGTGCTGTGTCATTATGCAGTTCAGTTTTAGCATTCTGCAAATCATCTGATGATGTTATCAAGTTGGTGCTAATAATGTGTTCCTCTCCTAAGCAATGACATGTTGCTCTACCCTATACAACAACATGTTACCAGCTTTTCAGAATAAAAATCATCTGGGTTGTGCTGGTTTTGGTGATTCTCACCTGGTATAATTTTGTAGTAACATTTTGTTGTATTGCCCACACCATCTTTTTTTTTTTTTAGATCGAAATAAGATTAAAAAAGAACAAACTGAGTTTAAAAAAATGAAACATTTGACTAATTATAACATGACCAACCCACCCCTCAACTGCTATCTTTGCAGATCTAGTAAAGATGAGGTGATGTGAGCCCCAGGTTGACTCATCATTGCCAAAAACTATTATCTACTGTTCCGACAGCACATGAATGGACCCCACAGCTACCTGTAAAGCATCTGCAGTGATCCAAACTAGAAAAGACCCAGCACCAGCCACAGAACCAGCACTGGATGGCAGACAGGACCACTCTAGTGATATCTAACACAGGATATCAAAACCACATGCAGACAGGGATTCAGCGTGCGGCTGGCTGATTCTCTGTTATCTGGTTGGGCAGCTGGCTGGCCAGCTCGGGTGAATTGGAGACTGTGGTTAGTCCCTGCACACTGGGAGTACAGCTGCGGTTCAAGTGCCAGCTGTTTGTTGTTCTAGCTAATGCTCCCTGTAATTAAGCAGATTCAGTGCTGCCAGTAGCAAATACGTACACACGCAAACCTTCACACAAACTTGACAGCTCATCAGATTTCCTCGTCTGGTTGATTAGAACTAAAGGAAGGGTATATTTCAGGAACAGAAGACACGAGAAAGCAACTGAAAAATCTGTCCGATGTTCAGAAGCGAGACAGATTGTCATGAGAAGCATTTGGAGCTTGTGTAGCAACAGAAATATGATTAAAAGCTTTAAAAGCATGACTTCTGCCGAACTCAGAATTCAACTAAGCAGCATGTCATTGCTTCATGTCCCCCTTTTTTATGGAATCCACCACCTGACACTGATGTTCACAATGCTCTGCTGCACACACACCTGACTTCAAAGCACCAGAACAAAAGCAGGAGCGAGCCCTGCATACCCACATGTGAGGAAAAGCATTAATTTCACAGCACTAATAGATTTTGTGTGCATTTAAGTAAAAATAACCCAGAGGGTGGGGTGTGTGTGTGTGTGTGTGTGTGTGTGTGTGTGTGTGTGGGGGGGGCTTATCCTGTTCCACAAGCAATATTCATGAATGTGCAAGGAACACTTCATGGGAGGGAGTGAGGGCTCCGAAATCACTTTTTTTCACCTCTCCAAAGTGATTAAATTCATTAAAATCTCTTCAAGTAATTGCAGCTTATCTATGGCAGAGTAAATATTCAATTAATGCTGCCTTTTTAATAACTATGATTCTTCCGATCCATCGAGCATAGCCTGGGCATGTCTCCCTGCCATTAATTAAAATTTCTCTTTGGAGGTCAATTAAATTTCCTTTAACTATTCATTAGCCAGAATACAGGGCAGCACACACAAAAAAAATCTATTAAAATAGTTAAAAGTTCATCTTCCGTAGACTTTTTTTTCTGTGTGCATGTCTGTGTCGTAAAAAGGGGGTGCTGGGGAGGGTTAATCTTTCTCTTTGCTACCCCCACTCCCATGGGCAGAAAGCGGGCTTAAGCTCTCCCCGTGTCGAGGTGGCGAGCTGAGCTACTGGGCGAGCCGGAGCGGAAGCTCTTTACCTATCTCTGTGGCGTGTTTGGCCAAGGCTGACTGGCTGCCAAACAGCCAGAGACAGAGCGGGGATGAATCAGCGCTGACAAGGTGAAGCCGGCTTCGTGTTCGCCGGCTGACAGCTCAGGTGCTCAGAGAGATGGAGACACAACAGATTACATTTAGGCCACTGCAGAGAGAGACGGAGAGAGAGAGAGAAGAAAGAGGGGCAGATAAAGGAACAGAAAGAGAGAGTCCAAAATGGCTTTTGGACTCTGGAAACTTTGCTCCGAGACAAATGAGAAAGTTGGACTTGGTTTGTGTGGGTGTTCAAGGGAGCTGTCAGTATGATGGGGTTTTTTTTTTTTTGTTTTTTGAGCCAAGAACAAGAATGTGACGCCAAACAGAGGCAATAAATAAATTAGAAGTGTTGCATTTGGTGTTTCTTATTTGTAAAAAGTGTTTCTGGTCTTTTGTTGCCTGCACCATCTACAACACTGACCTTTTTTTTTTAACAGTGTTGACTGGCATCCTAATGAGCTGTCATATTTGTGAATATTAAGATCCAGTCAAGGGAACATCAGCTTCCAGTGGTTAAACTTTCAGCTGTTCCCATTCCACATATGCTGGAGCTGTCCTCCAGAGAAAAGCATCATTTATTTGTTAACATTCCCAAGAAATACATTAACTATTTAATTTAATTTTAGTAATCCAGCCCAAAATCACAAATGTGCCTTAAGGGGTTTAACAATCGTTACAGAGAAAAAAAAACCAAAAACCTTTGACAGAAAAAAAGTGGAAGAAACCTCAGGAAGAGACTTACAAGCAGGATTACCATCTTTCATCTCCGGTTTCATTTAACCGTAAGGATGGAGATTCTCTATAATCATAATCTTTAAACCTAACTGAGCCATTTTGGCCTCAACCTGAACAAAGTCTAACCCATTAAGACCAAAAATTCCACAACCTCAGCAGTGTTTGAAAACAGCCTCCAAAAACCTGAGGGTTTCCTAAATAAATAAATAAATAAAAACTGAGAGAGAACATTTAAAAACCTTCCAGCCATATTTTCCACAAAAATAAGCTTTAGTGCAATAACCACACTGACTGTGTCAGTTTGTTCAGTGTACAGTATGTCATCTTCATCATGTCCTTGACAATGTCCCCGCACATGCTAACCAAAATGCCCCATGTGTCTGCAAACTTGCCCAGAATCCTCATCCTCCTCAAACACATCTCTCCCCCACTGAGCAAAATAAATTTAGCCAATCATAATGCAATCATGAAAGCGACGATATCATATAAAACACGCTTGCGTACCATTGGGCTCTACCGGGAGGAAGCAACAACATTTCTTGTGGTCTTCAAGTGATATTCACACATATGTTGTATCTGGTCTGAATCGGTTAACTTTGCTGCATCCCTCTGCTTAAAAAACATTTTTGCAGACTAAGTGAGCAGCCCTATAACCTGCAGTTTTGAGTTGTGAATGAAATTGCACAATTCATTCCAGGCCTGCAGGGCAGCCTGAGGGTAAAACCGGTCACCTTCAGCTAAGCGTTACGCCATATAGACAGTGTCCCAGATAGTGACTGAGGGGTATGCAGATCTATTCAGAAATGAAGATGGTGACCTACCTGTGATCTACTTGAGCAAGGTAGATCCAAACGTGACAGCAGATGTTAACCCTCTCAAGGGCTAATCCTTGTCATGATGGAGGAAAAGGCGGTAAAAAGGAGGATGTAAGCTCTAGGACTGATTGAACCTAAATAGGTCACCAACATTGTTGCTACGCATAGATATTAACGTGCCCTCACCATTCAATGTGCATGGTGGAGGTAGTAGCAGCACAGATGTGAGGAGCAACTCTCTTTAACTCTCCTCAATGCAAAATGTTCCTTTTGGCACACTTCTCTGCACAATTTTCATGACCCCTGAGGATGCTCTTCAGCATTAACACTGCCCCTGCATCTTTTCAAAGAGCCATGAAGCCAATGCTTTGCTGGATACCCGCACTCCATAATCGTGGATGACATCATAGGACAAAACACAAATGACAGAAAAAACCTGACAGGACTGAACATCTGTAGGGCCCTACAAAATCCATTACATTTTTTTCCAGATTGCATTTTTTCTCTTTAAATTTTTTGGAATTCCTTTTTTTAAGTTTTCACCTAATTTTGTCACCTGAAGAGTGTCTAATCATGTGGTGGATAAATAAAATTCCAACAATTCTATATCCAGAATTTAGGGAATAATGTTAAATCTGATCAAAAACACAACATTGCACTATTTATTAGCATAAAAGTGCTTCAGTAAGAGAACATTCAGTCCTATTGTAAACTTCAAATCTACCTGTAAGTTAACAGTCTGCAGATGTGTGTGGGATTGCATACAGCTCCTTTCAGTTTCAGTCCATTCAACTGTGTGTGTGGGTGTGTGTGTGCGTCTCTGTATGGGCAAGACCTGAGCCCCACCTTCTGTTAAGAACACACACACACACAAAAAGACACACAGCTAGATGTAAGCCACAGCAGGCAAAATACTGTCGAGACTCTCACTGTAGTTTATTTTTCTCTGTTTATTTGGTTTGGCATTTCAGCAATTTCTGCAATATTCCATGTTTAACAGTTGATTCTGTTTCAAATTGTCTAATTCTGTCCGTGTTTTCCGAAATGTGAAAGTCATAGGGCCCTTCATCTATCATCAGGACAATGTCAAAAACAAACTCACTCAAGTAGAAGTGTATGACATCTAATTCCATGTATGACACAACAGTTCTATTGTAAGGTATTTAGAGGACCTTGGTCGTCATGGTGACAACAATGAATACGTGGTTGAGGGGAAAATGAGGAAACAACAGACAGTCTTCCTTTCAACCATGAATGGATCCATCCATCCACCACTGCCCCCCTCCTAATGTTGACTTGTTGTCACTAGATTGTCAAATGACACTAAAACATATCTAGCTGTTGTAGTCAGCTGCTTGTACCGATGACCTATGGGGTCACTTTTTGGCTGGAGGCCAGACTCCAAACAAAGCCATGTTGCACATATTTTTTTTGCCTTCCTCTGATAGTGTATCATAGAGAGACTGACAGGTGATGTGGGGAGAGAAAGGGGATGACACCTAAAAAAGACCACATTCAAACAGGGATGTTTTGATTAACAGGCTTTACAGAACAAACATTATGCTCCATCTTGTGCTAAATGAAGTGGCTTAATGCCTTGCTACTATTTGGTCTCAGTACTCATACTCACAGTGGTTTGGAATTTACTTACAATTCTCCCTTTTGCTATATTAGTCTAATCTGTTTCATGATCAGCTGCATCAGAGCTAATAAGGTACTGCTAATGCAAAACAAATGTTTCCTGCTGCTGCTACTTTACCATAAAAGCTTTCCACTGGTGAAACAGCAGGAGGTTTTATATTGTGCAGCAATAAAATGAAGGAAAACGCAATGTTTTTGTCCCTGACATTAGCAGAGCTTTGCTAGCAGTGCTATTATCCAATTAAAATTGGTCTAAGACAGGTGTTCCAGACATATATGGAATAAATTGGAAAGTGGATCAGATGTAAATATTGTAGGAAGGTATGAATAAAAACCGACACAGCCAAATTGAGCTGTTTAGATGAAGATGTTACTGAGGTTTGTGCAAACAAGCGTGCCTCCAACAAATCATCATCAGGAAACCAGTGAGAGGAAACGGCAAACCTTCCTTTGGGGGAGTTTCAAGGTGGCATATCTCTTATTATTTCAGTCTTTTGTCTCTGGCTCCCTCTCAGCTTCTGTGTTTTCATTATCATTCATCCTAATAGCAATAAAATTGTGCCATTGTGAGTGATGTCCTTACTGTGGAAACACATTGTGGGGAAGCTGCTCTCAAGGTGGAGTCCTTGAGGGAGCAGCAGGCGAGCCATTGCAAAAAGGAGGAACTGTTAAATTAAATTTTTTTTATTTCAAGCTGAAATTATACCGGAGAGAAAATGTAGGAGCTGGAAAATCACAGGTTTCCCTACCAAATTCTATTATAGTCATTATATTCTACATGTGGGATAAAAGACCAAAATCTGATCAAACAGGGGTCTCTGAGGCTAATTTGGAATTGAGATGAGGACATTAGAAGAGCTAAGAAGTGGTAATCTGTATGGCGTCCTCTATCATTGCCCAAGGCCTACCCTGTACTTGCTGCTAGCATGTGAACATAAACTAATCATAACATTAATCTCACCATGCAACTGTGCACTTTTGAAAGCATCCCATCTGTGAGGGCTTCCCAATTAGCTGGTATCATATGGCACAGGATGGAGCAGATTCTTGATGCACACTGTCCTTGGTATAGCATTATGCAGGAGAAAATAATAAACAGTATTTTTTTTCCACTTTCAGGCTGCAAGATCTCATCTGTAAAACCGGAACACAACCATTGTGTATGCTTGAATGGGCGGACCCTCATGTATTTTATCTCCAGGAGAGTGTTTGTTAGACAAATAGCTTGCATTGTCTTCCAACACAAACGCCAGTCAGAAGCATCGATCAGGTCAACACACCTTTTCAAGCTACAATTGCACCGACACAACAGCCAACACAATGGTGAAGAGCGCTGCAGCGATATGAAGCAATATCGCAGAAATACAACCGGTGACAAAAAGAGGCAGAACAAAGCCCCGGCATCTATCAGGCAGCAATCGTTCATGTGTGCGTCCTTACCTTGCGTCCACCTGTGTTCAGCTTTATGGGCGTGAGGAAGGGGTCAAAGATCATGTGGCTGGTCTCGATGTTGACAGGTGACTGCCTCTTCCCCACGGAGCAGAGGTTCCAGGCCGAGTTTACCAGGCCCCAGAATGATGGCACTGCAACACACAAGACAGAGCGGGGAGGTGAAGATGTGCATGGAATGGTTTATTTGCACTACTTGTGTTTATTTGCTTTATTTGTTTATTTTGCATTTTACTCTTTCCTTTTTCAGCTTTGTTTCTTTTATACTGCAATGCTGAAGGAGCCTGAGAACCAAGAATTTTATTGCCAATGACTGCTCCTGTAATTGTTGTGCACATGACAATAAAAGAACCTTGAACCTTGAACCTTGGAAGAGATAGGAGGGCGCTCCACTGAGAGGTCATGCAGTTTTTGCAGCAAGTTTGTGCTCCAGCATTTTTTTTAAAATGCAGAACTGCTTAACACTGGGATGAATGCCGCAACAAAAACTGGTTTCTGTCCTTCTTCAGGCAGACATGGACATGTAAGAAGTATATATAAGGCAAAATAAAAAAAAAAAAAAAAGGTTATGAAAGGTTGCCCTTTAGAAAAAATTAAACAAATTGAAAATTCCAAATGTTCCAAATATAATGAACACTTTTGTTTTCGTTTCAAAAATAAATATTATTGTTCAAATAATGCAAATTCTTGATAAATGAAATATGATAAAAAATGTATATGCAAATAATTCCATAAATGTATTATTTCAAAAGGTTCAATTAACACTTCAAACAAAAAAAAAAAGATTGAAATTGTTTCATTTATCAGGCTATACTATGTTTGTGAAACATTAAGATACTTTCAAACCCCTGTGAAAAGTCTGTAATTCAAGCACTCTCGCCTATTATCTCGCCCACTATCACCAAGCTCAGAATGCAATAACCCAGATGAAATCACTGTGACATCATGAGGGGTTAAAAGCTTTTCCAGAGCCACAGAAAATATTACACAACTGTTTTCACAGACTGTTTCCTGTCCCTATGGTGAATTAAATGATTTGAGGTGGAAAACTGGTGGAGTACCCTTTTAAAAACCACGAAGACAATCACCTTTAAACCAAAAGTATGTCTAATGAAACTAAATCAGTGGTCACCATTATGTCCAATAAATGAAAAGTGTCAAATTATTCAGCAATGAACGCAGATTATTTTGTCAGACTACAAGTCACTTAATTTGGAACATTTTAGGTTCCGCTGCACCCATATCAGCCATCTTTAAGATACAGCAGTGTGAATTGCTTGTCTCATACTGCAGCAGGCGATGCCAAGATGAGAATCATGAAGCTTAGTGGGCAAGACGAATCTGCAGAGCAATTTGGTCAAACCCTCCCTGTGAATGCAGTAGATATCACACAGCTGAGAGAAGTGGAATCAGCCTTCCATCAGCTCACACGTTTACTATAAGACTGAGAGGACATGACGGCAGTGAGAGAATGTCAGCACTGTGGGAGTGATAGGCATCTCAGCCAGTCATTTTCTTATGTAAGACTTGGCCACCGGGACCAAGGATTCAATTCTGTCTCTGTATAGGAAGTGAAGGCTTATCACTGTCAACTCCAGCAAGAAGCCCCTTTTTTATTTTTTTTTTTTTTGCTACAGTATCTGCTGGTGCCTAAAGCAGCATTTTCCATTTAGGAACACGACATTACGCAGAAATGACTCACTGCAAGTGTGCTGCGCAAATTCCGATGAGATTACCAACAAAAGCAGAGATAATTTGAAAATATGCAAAATTCATTATGAATCATAAGGAGGCAGACACGATGCAGCATGAATTCAAAGCTTACGTCTCAACAGAGTCCTACATGACTCCGAGCCACAGAGATTGTGGTGCTCACAGACATTGGACAGAGAAAGCACTACGGCTGCTCAGATAAAAAAAGCATGGAGTCAAGTGAAACAGGTGGCAGTGTATTCATTACCAATTCTGCCAAGAACATGTGGTTTGCTGAAGGAATGTGCAGATTTTCCACAATGAGTACATATCAACAGAAATCTTTTAGCTAAAGTAATTTAACAAGAGCGAGTGTCTGAGCTACCTAAGCCGAGAATTATGTTGTTAAACATATTCTTATATTATTAAATAACTGAATAATGTAAGAGGTGTTCTGACTACTCAGCATCAAACAGTAGCCAAAGTTAGATACTAGCTGGTGAAAATAGTGAAGCAATGACCAGTGAAACAGCCATGTAATTGACTGTATTTTTAACTTGTTTTGCTGCCCCCAAGACTTAAAAAAAGCATTAAATGAATGCATGAATGCAGTGTTAACAGTTCTAAAGAAATAAGTCTTAATAATATAATTATTTTTGAAAGCAATAATTGTGAAGATAAGAAGTTAATTAACATTGTCTTAACCTGTAGGAATATTCATATGCAGTTGGAACAAGCAAGCTGTAAAAAAGGGGAACATCCCAACAGTTCTTTAAGGTCCCCTGTCCAATGTACAGGAAAGATGTCATGGATGCGTATATGGGTACAGACCACAATACCACAGGTGTCAGAGGCCTATTGATCAGGACACAGGCTGATTGGTTTGTCAAAGACTGACTGTAGAAAATGTCCTGAAAAATGGTATAGCTCCCCTCTGACCTCTACTCCCTCTTGGGATACTTGTAAACGGGCCGACAAAATACTGCAAATATCTCCCTGTAACATAAACCTACAAAAGCAGCAGTATAGTAGGTTTGCATGAGCAGTATGGAGGATTCTTTCAGTCTGCCCCTCCTTCCAAATAGTGTTAAAATTAAACTAATGCCATTTTATGGGCACTGCAACTGCTGTTACGGTTCAAATCACATTTTAATAACCATCCAGATTTAATCCTTCACGGACCAAAAGATGAAAAATAGGTCTACTGTAGATACAGTGTGGTGACTGTGCTACAGACATAAGTTATGGCATCCTGTGGAGTCACGCAACACTGAGTCATACTGCAGTAAAAAGCTTTGCTTGGTAATCCTACTGAAGGTGAGAGTCCTCTCTATGAGCTGCATGGTGACCTGCACCATACCAGAGTAGATTAACTAATACTCGAGCTTAATAAGATATGCCTCCAAATTTGACCTCAAATACACCACTGGACATTATGCAGAGTTTCACAGAATTCAGCGGTGGGGTTGGAGGTTGCTACCTTTATTAGCTCTACTCCACTTATGTCATTTGTACAGGAGCTTGACAAACTTTGGCAGGCCGGCAACTACGATGCTTGCAGAGCACCTGCCCAGTGAACTGTGAGGTCTGACTGCCGATGAGTAAGGGTTCAGAAATATGCATCAACAGCAATTACAGCAGAGGTTGATTTATAGTGTAGATGAGCCAAAAGTCCACAGACTCTGTCTCAGCATCTCATGGGCCCCTGTGTCCTTGCCTGGCCTGGGGGAGTCTCTGGTTCTGCCAGGGCAGCCTCCCTTCCCCCCAGCCTGACAGAGGTGGCATGGGGGCGGGGCAAAGACAGTGGCAACTTAGGAGTCTTGCGAAGCGTGGGGGGGGGGGCATCAGGGATGCCTGGGGGGGATTTACTACTTGGGCTCTGTCTGGTGGGCTACATGAACTCACTGCCCATTGGCAGTGGGGATCTGGGGAGTCTGGGCATTGGCACTGTGGTCCACAGCACACTTACACACAACATACAAGCACAGACCCATACACACACACACGCAAACACACCTACCCACACATTCTAGATTGCACCTTATCTGATTATACTATTGATAACGTTAAATATCTATATATATATTCAATCACCATTTTTTTATTGTTGCATTATAGTGTTATATATATAACATTATAATGCAACAATAACAAAATGGTGATTGAAGTTAGGAGTTCAGGCTTTCTTGTCAGAACAATATAAACATTTGCTTCTACAAAAAACAAAATTTGAGAGATATTCATGACTTACATATTACATGCTTGTGATTCAACTCTTATCAAAAAACAATCAGTAGCAACAGTAAATAAATTCAGCATCATGTGTATTCAACATCAGTTTACATTTGGCCTGTGTGATGCAATACAACTGCATGGGTGCATCTGTATTTGTTTCTACACTCATTTAATTAGGTGTGCCTTTCATTTGACACACTGTTTATACACTGTGTACCCACACTGTGCTGTATATATACTGTACATACTATATTTATGCATGTACTCTATATGTATGTACAGTGAAAATATATTATTCTATGTGTGTACTCTACTACTCTACTCTGTGTGTGTAGTTTAGCAGATTTCTGGATTTGTTTTGTACAATTCACTTACATAGTGTAGAGTGTCGTACTACATTGTATTGATGTATTGTATTGACTACATTGTACATAGTATACATAGCTTTTTTATGTCATCCCTCTAATTTCTTATTTTCTTATCTCATTTCTATGTGTATCATTCAATTAGTTCTAAGTTCTAAGGTCTCTTGTGCAGCATGAGAGTTTCCTTCAGGGATCAATAAAAGAAAATACTCTATTCATGTTTTACATGTTTTTCTTTAAATAAGCCATATAAGTTAGGGAGACCAGATTCTTTGTTCATGCATCTTATTCAAGCCACAACAAATTCAAGGACTGTTGTTGTCACTCCATCATTATCTGTCCATAGGAGGAAATGCATCAAGAATTGTCAACTGTTAAATGTAGGGAGGTTCAGGGAGAGGGAGAGAGAGAGAAGGAGAGAGAGAGAGAGAGAAAGAGAGAGTGGGAAGGAGGGAGGGAGCAGAGAAAGAGAGAGAGAGAGGGGAGAGAGAGAGAGAGAGACCTCTTTTGATGTAAAATCCTTTATGGAAATGACAGGAAATCCATGTGCGGAATGGGAATTGGAGTGTGAGCGCATCGATCCATTAAACCCGGGCCCCTTGTTGTAAATGTACACATAATTATTAGCTGTTGATAGATTCCTGAATACAACTACAGGGGCACGGGACATCACTCACCACTGATGGAGGCACAAGCAGCTCTGTCAATAATCTACACACACAGCCTCCTATAGCACCGATACCTCCTATATTTTACTTGGCCTGCTGGCGTGCATTGGAGCCACTTCCATTCCTTATTGGCAAGCTGTAAAATTGGACAGGGATATATGGTGTGGCCTTTTGCAGATGTCGGACAGCATGGATGTGTAATGTGGAAGTGAAAAGGGCAACTGAGTCTGGGAGGCTTCTGTTTCACAGTTGCTCTTCATCCCTCTTTTTTTTAAAATCTGAGGACATTGGCAATTAGGATTTCAGAATGGAATGCAGTTTGGACATATTTAGCAATAACAGGACAATAAACAGCATTCACAGCAGTTGAGTGCCTCGCTTTTCACACATCATCCACTTATTATCTCTCTCTCAAACAGAGAGATAAAGCTGAATGTACACCCAGTACAATAGAGGTAGTCTCATACTGCAAGAGGTCCATTAAAGCTAAGTATTATTGCTTAGCTCTTCTATTTAAGGTATAAATAGATCATGGTATTAACATAAAATTATGTTTTTAGCTAATCCAAGCAAGTTAAATACCAGAAAAAAATAAAGTACTTCCCAATATTGATGCAAATATCCACTTCTGTTATAAAGCAGATCTGGGACTTAATTTAACAACTGCCTTCACAAAAAAGGCCTAAAAGACGAGTGTGGCATTTCTCATAATCCAACTCAAATCTCAAATCAAATTCTGCAAAATGTTTCATCAGTGCAGAGGAGAGGGCCTGCCTATGGCTGGTGGTGCAGCCACCACACCTGTTGAAATACCAGGATGTGGCAGGTGGATTCAGGAACTTGCCTTTCCCTGATATTAAGTATGAATGTGCTTCTCACCTCAACCATGTTAACATGGCTAACTGATGAAATTACCACCACTGCTTGTAAAAACCTAAGATGATATCAAATAGTATTAAAGAGCTGCAGAGCAGAGAGTCAGTAGTTTCTTTATAGTATCTTCTAATGCTGTGCATAAATCCTCGAGTAGGATTTTAGTTTTCATGTCATTTTTTTGCGTGAAATCACTGCAATGAGTATGACTATGCTGTCAGGTTCAAAGAGCGTACTGAAGACCACTCGCCAGACATCACCTGCATTCATAATCAACTGTGAAAATGACAGAAACATCTGGATGTTGAAGTTGGGTCGTGCATTGGCAAGAATCTGACAATACAATACATATCATGATACAGGGGTTACGATTGAATATATCACAATATATAAAAAAAAAAAAAAAAAAAAACTCTGATAGTATAAACCATGTATATACACATCAAAGCAAAAAAAAACCCAAAATATTTTACTTTCGGTAAACAAGTCAAGTATATAGTTAAAGAAAGTACATAGTCCCTGTTACATCCAACACATAACACTTTTTTGTTGATCTGACAAAAAGGAATAACATCTGCCTATCAGGAAAAATAGATAGTGTTTTTGAAAATTGATACAGTATCACAAAATAAAATATCATGACAAATTATTTTCTTCTTATACCTATTACGTCCATTTAGTGAGCATCAGCTGTGTAAATGTTTGTACCCTATAGAGGCTTAACAAATAAAGAGAGGTGAGTTTGCCTGTGTGTCTGTGTCTCTGCTGATCAGTTCATACTCTGTGTGCAACAAAGATCTCAAGGCCACCACCATGTATTCTACATAAAGTAAGTATTGTTGCAGAGTGAGGCAGTACATGGATGGACTATGGAAATGGATGGAAACCAGGTGGCTGCAGTACAAAGTGAAATAGTACAAAGTTTCTCAGTTTCTAAGAGACAGCAGCATGGCTTCCAAAGTTGTTAGATGGATAGTGATTTTAAATGAGACAGTGAGAAGGTAACAGTTTAAAGCTCCTTCTAACACCCATTCCTTAATTTTTTTCAGAAATTTCTCAATTAAGTTCTATTTAGTCAAAACGTCTTCATTTGTCATCAGTGTCTGTATCTTACAGTAGAACTACTTTTAGGATAACAGTGACAATCTACATCCATGATGCACAACATGTAAAATCACAATGTTTAGTCTGATGGACTGGGAGCTTTTCAAATAAAAACTTAACTTTTTCATAAACTCAGAACTTGTCTTGAGTGCGCAAGGCCTTGTTTGTTGGTTAATTATGCAGCTGCCTCAGCTGACTCCAAGGTGCATGCCGGATTGCCCCTGAGGGCTTATTAGAGTTCAGGGTTGTGGTGAAGGTGGGATCCAAGGTCCAAGGGGACACTTGCTGGACAATTACACCCCACATTAATTACTTCCACAGCTGAACATCACACTGGCCGCCATGTAGTCATAAATCCAATGCCTGGAGAGACGTGGTTTCTCATTATAGACAGGCCCAAGCCAACATCCATATGACAGACTATGCCACAAAATTAAAAGCAACCCTATTTCAAATGACACTAAATGAGATGCACACACATGTCCATGCACGTACACACACACACACATCCACAAAGACCAGCATTGGAGGCTGCAGAGGTATTCATTTCATTAAACAGGCCCAGGCACAGAGATAGCCTTAATGAAATGTCTTTATTCTGTCAACTGGATATGGATGAAAAGTTAGAGTAATCGTCTTTGGGAAACAGGGGGGAATTGGAGAAATGCACTCACAAGCACACACAGGCTAAAACCCACACAAATACACAGCCCCCCCCCTCTCCAAAGACCCAGATGCATCCTGTACATCAATTTCTTGGACGAGCATCAAGAGAAGTATAAAAAGTGCTTTCCTTTTGTAACTGCTGATGCAAAGCCAGGTTGCAAATTTGCCCGCAATGGGAGGGAGAGAGAGAGTGAGAGAGAGAGAGAGAGAGAGAGAGAGAGAGAGAGAGAGAGAGAGAGGGAGAGTGCAGAAGGAGACCTAACAGCTTGGGGATAAATGCTTACTTAAGCAGGTATGGAAACCAACATCTTAATGATAATGAATGTCTTAGAGCTGCATTAAAGGAGCTGTCATATTCTGCTAGCTCTCAATTTGAAACAGTGCTCTGGCAGTGCAGGTTCCATCTTGTTTACTCACCGGGGGGCATTTTAACAGACATTGTGGTGCGTCTGTGAACAGAAGGAGATATACTTTATGTAAAAGCTCTGGACAGGGACCAAGTGCAGTACATTTACAAAAAAAAAAGTTGTCATTGTTTTTCTAGCAGAGTGTAGGTTAAAAAAAGAAAAGTGTGGGGGCTGGTTTATAACACAGGTTTGTGCATTACTACATTTATAATCTAGAGTGTTTGGCTTCTGTGTAAGTTGCTACCAGAGTAGATAAAGCATACATAAAAGAGGCTGTGTGAATGGGTCAGCGGTGTAGAGGAACAGTCATGAGCCAACTATATCAATGCAGGCATAAATAAGAGGAAACAACAAACACTACAGAGAAAAACAACCAATATGAAATGTACTTGGGTGAGATAAACTGAACTACTAAACCAGAAGAGGAGAGCAACACACCAGAAGGCAGGCACTGGATTTGACTAAAGTGAGTTTACTTCAGTGCGTTAAAAAGGCTATATACATTAAGTTTATGCCAATGATTATATACAATATACAGCAAGGCATCTGCAATTTACATTCCCAGTCAGAGACTGGGAATCACAATAGCCTTCTGTGGAAAGCACAGTGGTTTCCCTCTGTCATAGAGGCCAGTTAACAGTGTGGACAGATCAGAACCTTGGACAGCTCCAGTTTGGACAGCGCGCCGTGTCTGAAATGTCTTCCTATCTGGTTTAATCTCTCAGATTAGAACCTTGGACAGCTCTGGCTGCAAGCGTGGGAGGGACAAACTGTGTCGAACATTTCTTCCAATGTGGTTGAGTCATTCAGATCAGGACCTTGGACAGCTAAAGCTGCAGGATTGGGAAGGACAGGCTGTGTCTGAAATGTTTTTCTATGAGGTTTAGTTGTTCAGGTTAAGACCTTGGACAGCTCCAGCTGAGCGAGTGAGATGGACAAACTGTGTCTAAAATGTTATGTGGTTTAGTCGTTCAGATTAGGACTGGTGTATTTCCGACCTTTGTGCAAACGGGAGTCATATCACACCGATGCATGATACTATTTACAGGCATCCACAGTATGAACAATGATTTATTACAAGAGCACATCTCAGGTATGGTGCGGCTGAACACCTCTGAGGACCAAACACTGTTCAGACTTTTCATATGAACCATCATCTCAACATCATGGTTTTTGCTTTGTCACATGGGACATGATGGCATTGGAGGCAGGCATTATGAGACAGTAAACTGTGGCCATTAAGGGATGCACATGGTTGGCAATGTTACTTTGATCACAGTTTTTCCCTATTCTGATGTTTGATGTGAACGTGAACTGAAGCTCCTGAGCTGTAGCTGCAAGATTTTATGGACTGCCCTGCTGCCAAATGACTGACTGCATAATTGAAATGATGAAAAGAAACAACTAAACAGGTGCTTCACTATTTGTTAAAGTGTGTGCGTACATTACATTCTGCTCATAATGAATTGCACAACAGTTCGGGGGAGACTTCTTATTTTGGTAGCATTGTATTCAAACAGACCATCTTGAACTCACTATGAATGATCAAATTATTACTTCTAATAAGGTTTTGAAACGGAAAAAAAACAAAAGCTCAAATGATGGGTGTTGCATGTGACATGCTTTCACCTCATACTCAGACTTTCATCACTTGGCCCACAGTAGTCTCATTACCACAGTTCATCAATACCGTCTTTTTATCAGCTGTAGCATTAGCCTAATGGGGCTAAGACTAGCTCTGCTGGCGGTTAGCATAACAAACCATAAATCACCAAGAAGCTATTACAGGCGGTGTTATTGGCACTTGAATGTCTTTCAAGATGCACACGTATTGAGTGATGCTGAATGCACTAGACTGTGTGCATCTGCATGAGAGACAGAGAGAGAGAGACAGACTGAGGACCACAGTGTGTGAGAGCTGTTACCACTGTGTTTGACCTCTGTGGTGCTCGCTACATGTCAGACCTCAGAAGGACTAGAAGAAATTAAGCAAGAGTTGGAAATGAAAGGGGGACATGTCAAGTGTCATGCTTTTCCAGAGCTAAAGCAAGTTGAGACAAATACAAACACATGCCCCAATGAATTATAAAAAAGTTGGAGGTCATGACAGCTCCACAGAAGTGGCAGACGGCACACACAGAAATATATATATATATTTATATATATTTTTAAAAGATGGTTTCTGTCATTTTATGTATGATGCTGAATATGGTTGGTTATTTGATGATATAAAATGGGGTCAGACATCACAACAAACTGCTGTAGTTCTCCTAGACTAAAAGCTAAGTGACACATGTTTTTAAGGGATCATATCAAATTTGTGACCACTTTGATCAAACCCATCTCAACACGGTGTCTGACTTCACATTCTCTTTACATTTACAATTCTGATTTTCCTTAGAAATGCATGGAATGCAAAAGATACTTCACCTGCTGTGTCACTCTACTGCATTGTACATTCTTACACTCATTGTTGACCTGCTGCAGGTCAGCAACTACCTTTCCATTACTGCTGTGTGTTAAGTTTTTAAGATAATAAATTATTGGTACGTGAATTATATGCACAATGCCAATTTTCTCCTCTTAATTTTTCAGCTACAGCACAAAGTAGTGCTGCTTGACCTCTGATATGAAAAGCCACTACAAACTTATTTTGTACCACTTTGTATTTGTTAAAGCTTAATGCATCAAGAAGCCACAATTCCCACTCCTGAACTTTGAGCTAGGAGCTTAGTGCGAGCATCAGTCCAGTGTTTGTGTTCATGTGTGTGTGTGTCTAGGTGTTCTCAGGGAAATGGTCAGTGACAGTGGGTCTTGTCTGTGCTTGTCCTGTGATGCTGGGATAATCCTGCTGGCCCAGCGCAGCACAGAGGCCTCATTAGCACACCCCGGTCAACAGAACAATAAACATGCCAGTCATGCTAACTCCTTCTGTCATGTTGTTAATGGTTTGGGATATACAAGCTGGCGGCCGGCACAGGCCTCCACACTGGGGGGCGGAATATCAAATGCAATGTTGGAGGTGGGCTGAGGTGGAGCTGGAGGCGAGTGGATGGAAGGGAGGAGGATGTGGAGCACTACAGACATCATGGGGTATGGGGACTGGATGGTGGGTGTCACCCGGCCGTTCAGGGGGAGGGCAGTAAATGCCCAAGGGTATCTTAACAGATCTCAAAGTCAAAGGAGCGGAGAGTTTTACATGGTCGGAAAGAGGTGCTAAAATGTACCAGTAGTAAGAGGAAGGTCTTGGGTCCGAATCCAAGGCCTTTGGATGAAGTCTATGTGGATTTTCTTTGGGTGTCCCGGTTTCCTCAAAAACAAAACAAAACAAGAAGGACTCCACACCTACGCACAACATGACAATCAATGAATTAAGTGTTGATTTTGTGGTTTTGGAAAGTTACGAAAGCTTTTGTACAAAACCTCATTGACTCCACCGTATGATAGGAGGTTTCTGATGATGTTCCTGACCTGACCAGTGTCTGCATTCACACCAACATTAGTCGGGCCTCAGAAAATTCAACCTTCAAATCACTGAGACAGTTGCATGTTTTTCCTTGCTTCAGTCCAATACAGAAAATTGGTCAACACATGAATGTACAGCAGAGTTCTGACAGGAGGGAACATCAGGGAAGTGATTACAAAAACTTAACAGATGGTATTCTCATTACATGATAGGTTTTGTAAATATCGACTTAACTGCTGCATTTGCATTTTATTTTGTCAACTTGTCTGCAGCATTCTTGATGGGAACGTAACTAATTAGACCTTCAATAAAACAAATCGAGAGTAGCGACAATGCATCAGTGCGTGCGAGCCACAGTGGTTCAGGCTTCTCACACTACATTAGCAACTTATCCTTATTTGAGTTTGAAAATGGCTGAACAGTCTTATCCCTCGCAGCCACAGAGAGCCGGAGAGAGTGTGTCAATCATTTGCAAGTGGTAATTACTGGCAGATCTTTGAGGACAGGCTCCATTTGGAAGCCCAGCCCCCCAACCTGACTGACGGACACCTTGCAGCCCATTTGCTTTTATCCCCATGGAAACTAAAGACAGCTACAAGCAGAAAAACAACTGCTGTAATAATTACCTGGAAGCAAAAAGAGCCGCAGTTCTGCCAATCTGTCCTAGAGATAATCTGCTTTTTGCAAATAGCTACTCTTTCAATCCACCTGCATTAGTACAGGTGGACGTTTTGCGGGGGAAAAGCAAACACAACAGACTATGTGGTTAATGGTCCTTCTTTAAAAAGGAGTTTGTAATATTGGATTAATGCAGCACAAGGGTAGTGGTTTACATAGCAGAGATAAGTCAAACAACCTTGCCACATGTGGTAGAATGAAACTAGAATGAAACTTCTCCAAATTTCCCACAGCTTTGTGTCTCCATTCTGACCACAGCAGGGTGCTCCGGCCTCCTCCATGGTCCATGTCATCCCGTTTTACTGTGGCTCATTGGGAGACGTGGCGAGCATGTCCAAACATTTGTGGTGGGCTTACGTGTAAGTTCCAATCCCTTGGAGAATTTGTGTAAACTAAAATGATTAAAACACAGGAGCGGTAAATTCAGTCGTCAGGGGGATCAAAATGTAACACATTATGAAGAAAGAAAATGAGAAAAGAAGCACCATTAATCATCGAATCATTGGGATGAAGCTTCCGTATTTACAAATTGTTCGTTCTGAATGATGCCATCCCCAGAGCTGCCAAATCCCAGCCCAGTGTTCTCTGAGGGTTTGGTGAAACCACCGGTTCTTGAAAAGATGCTAAGTCACATAATGAATTTCATTTGGCAACCCTCAGAGAGAATACACCCTGGATATTAAAGAAAATTTCAAAATGTAGCCATTGACTGAAGGACCCTTTCCAGACGAATGTATCCATTTCCCATTTTTTTTCTTTTTTTCTCTCCCTCCGTCTTAATCATAAGCTATGGAAAAAAGGACCTTTACACCAAAAGAGAGAGAATTACCACCACTAATCTCTTGGCTAAGTGCCTGATAAGGTCCGGTAATAGAAATCATAGTGCCTACTTTCATGCTCCCCCCCCGTGAAAAAGGGGACTTCAGTGCCTGCAGACAATGAGACGCCATGTGCTCCTTCTTCTTAGGCTCATTTCAGAGGGAAAGTATTAATAATGGCTCTTCTCTGACTTCCTGCGTGGGTTGTTTTAAGCACAATGTCATCCGAGTGATGGCGTTAATGCTGCTCTTCCCCTCACTCGGTGCCCCTGCTAATGAAGCGATGGAGGGCAGTTGAGCTGAAAGCCTGGGCGACTCACTGTTGTTGCTGGTATGAGAAAAAGAAACCCAGCACGTGACAGAGAATCTCCAGCAGCCACTCGGAGGGCCGCCAATGAGCATGACCTATGGCACATAATCACGTGATTTGCTTTACATCCCTGCAAGGTTCCTCTGCAAGAGAGGAGGTGAGAGGTCAGTTGTAGCTTGGGATGAGCAGCCTTGAAAGTGAAAGGGATTCAGCATCTCGAGAAGGGATGCTGGAGTCTCATCCATGTTGAAGGCCATTCTATCTAGTCCACTCACGGTTTCACAGAGCCACAATGAAGAGCACAATGTGTATGAGCCCAGCTTGTTTCTGACAATATTATAACACAAATTGTAGGTCTTTTTCCTTATTTTAATATTTCAATAAATCTACCCAGATCTATATACTTCAACTGTTGTCTTTTGTACTACCTTGCTTACATTGGGAAAAAAGGGAGAGTTGTGTTACTTACTGATCTAGTAGAAATAAAGTGAATGTTGGTTGTGAACCTTTTTAAGTCCTGGAGCAGTGCAGCTCTCCTCATCGACTGAATGTCCGTACGAGATTCACCCCTGTTTTCCCTCGGCTTCTATCACCCCCCGTCTTTGCCTCCTCTAAAAACAGGTTAATTTTTCTTTTTTCACTTCCACTACCTGAGGAAAGCCACCGATAGCTACCAGGGAAAAAGCACTATCCTGTGTTTTGCTTGCACAATAGCTGATGCACTTCCTTTTTCCATAAATTGAGCCTTAATTTTTCCCTGGGAGGTTTGGTACCCAGTGGTAACTTAACTGCATTGTGAAAGCGAGGTTTACAAGCAACCAATCTAAACACTAGTATTTTCTATTCTTTTGCCATTATATTGTACAATCAACATTTACATCATGATTATACGTTTAGGCAAAAGACTTGTCAAATACCCCGTTAAGAATGAAACACTGAACCAATTCTTAAGAGAAAAATCTTGATCAATTTAAGATAATGATTGATTTAAAATTCTTCATTTTGAACTTGTTCTGGCCCTAAACAGTCGAGATTGTGATTCAGAGTGCATTGTTTTTTTTACTGTACTCCATTCCCACCAGCTACAATTGATTTATAATTAATCAATGCCTCATCTTTTTGCACTGATGGCACCCACTCGCTTGCCCGGCCCTCACCATGCATTTGTGTTTTATCTCTGGATGAAGCATTTTGTCGGTAATGTCTCTAGACAGGCTTTTCAGAGCCCAGAGTATACTAATGTACATCCCCATTATTCAAAGGCCCCTCAACAAAGACATATGAACAGAGGTGGGAGAGCGCGTTATATCATGTCACATCATCCAAAAGCCTCTTCTGAAGACGGCGTGGGAGTGGGAGTGGGTGGAAAAGGAGACGTGGCTGCTCATTAATCCGGTCACCGAAGTCGACTCTCAGCGCCTGAAACAAGCGCGAGAGGCTCGCATTACGTCCCCGATTGTAGTTGTCCTCTTTTAAATGCTAAAAAGCCCGAGAGCGAGCAGACAGGGGGCCCCACGAAGCTGACATTTACAGTGCCAACCAGCAGCAGCAGCTATTTCTCTCATTCACTCTTTCTTTCCCTCTGCGTTACTCACTTTTGTACTGAATTGCTAGCAAGATTCAATAAGTGCTTATGTCAGCTGTCTCCTGCATGGCATCACATAGAGCAGCCGGTCCACAGAGTCTGTTTTACATTATCATACAAATAGCTCTGTCTATGCACGCTTGTGAATTGCATCCAGTGATAAAGTGACAATGAAGTCAAATGCCTACATAGATCTTCTTTAGTGTTTTTTTTTCTTTCTGGTTTTGCAGTGTAAAGGTCAACACAGCAACAGGGTCAGGCACTCAGTTATGTGTGTGAAAGGGGGTGTGTATACGTACATGAGTGCACACAGTTCCTGGTATTACCAGCTCAGTGTAGAGATTAGACATATGGAGTGAACCAGAAGATGCAGGGTAAAGAGCTAATAGCTGCTCTCGCAGGCACGCATGCACACACACACACACACGCACGCACACACACACACACACACACGCACACACACAGCAGGCTGAGGATGTAGAGTACATATAGAGAGGGGGAGAAAAAAATCTAATCAGCTCTAAAGAAAAGAGTCAACTGCGGGCTGGATGCCAAGGAGAGGAGAGATGACAGCAGATGTGCAGATTTGAGTTGTGAGAGCAATCCTGAGCGACTTTAATAGCTGCCTGACTGACACCGAGCTCAGTGGATACTCTGGATGTGCACACAACAAGCACTTCTACAACTGAAGTGTTTGGTTGTAGGCATCCGTACAGGGCACTGAGAGCTGTTTCATAGGATCCATTTATTCTTTTTAAAAGAATTTTTGGTGCAAATGAAATCAAAAATACACTATCAAGGTTAACATACAATATGAATAATAAACCTCACCCCACCCTGAGCATCTAATCTAGGAAAAATATACAAAAACAAGCAAACAAGAAGGAGTAACAGACATGATAAGATCAAATATAAAGTGCATTTCATACATAACACACACACACACACACACACACACACACAGTTGCACATAAATGTGAAATGTCATTTCAGATAGTTTGACCTGTGGTCCAGCAGTTGACCTTTTGGTGTCTTACTTACCTTTCACTAAAATAACCTAATTAATAAAAATGGAAGAGGACACTGGATAAGCAAAGCTAAGCTGATTGAATGATTATGACATAGAGGCATCTATGAAGCAGTGTGTCCACTGAAAACCACAGATTGCAAAATTAACAACAAAGATAAAAGTTTTGTTGAAAATTTGTAAGAAACAGCTGCTTTGCCCATAATACGATTATACTGAAGGGTCAGACACACAGTGTAGTCAGTCTTCGACCACTGACAGATGCCTGACATGTCAGTATTTACAGGAAACAGAAAAACAAGACTTCCATTACTATTTGTGTGCAAATCTCAGCACAACGCTATACCTGCAAATAGTGACTGTGTGAAGCTTTTGTGCAATTTAAGCCCTTTGTGCCATTTATTGTGTTGAGTTGACAAAGACAAACCATTGACACAGGGGTCTTTGAGAGAAGTGAGGGGAGGCTATCATTCAAGTGTAGCCATTCAGGCTTCACCTTTGGATGTGCTCAGGCAACATGTCAGACGACCTTTTTCTTGCATTTTTACCATCATTTCACTTAACAGCATCCAGCTGTGGCTGACCTGACATGTCCTCTGCTGCAGGAACAGGCACAACACAAAAAAGTTTAAATTTAAATTTAATTTTCAAATGATTCCATTCAAAACTACACTGACATATTTGCCAGTATATGGCAATGCAGACCATTTCTAAGACCATTTACAGCCCTGGATAAACACTTGTAGGATGACTTGTTCTGTGCCATCCTTAATATGTGCACTGTGCACTATTTTGTGAGGGTATGGTGTTATGCAATGGGAAAGCATGGCAAACGGAAGCCCATACCATTAACGACCACACTGGACAGAATGGATCCATTCAGACTTTAAAGTGTGACTACAAAAAGGGTTTAGGCTGTGTGTAATATAATCAGGATAAAAAAACACTGCAGCATTACCTGCACTGCAAAAACAGAGCTCATATACAACTACATCAATTGCTTTGGGTGCGAGCTGCACAGTGTTCAACATCATCGAAATAAAGAACAACAACAAAAAACATCACCACTGACTCAGCTTAAAAAGATCCTTATGCCTCCGATGCACACTGTAATTGTCAGACTGAGCGCAGATGCGCGTTTGAGCTCCGCATTGGCACACGCCACCATCGGACGCTTAAGGAAAATGAAGGCTAGAAGCCGATGCGTGTCTGAATATTTTTAATTATTCCAAGCTATCTGAGGAGATTATCCGCAGTGTCATGTGTTCCCACGGCTGCAAACAGACAGGCACGTCAGTGAGACCCTAATCTGATTTTCTCTGCCCGCAGAGCATTTGCATCATCAGGCTTTGCTTCCTTCCCCTTATTCTCTGACTTCACATGCGCTGATGAATCCATCAAAACATAAACTAAAGACTATTTAAGAATAAGTGAACATACGATTCCAGTCTGTGAGTCATAGATCGAAGTTGCAGGGCATCAGGGCGCTCTACGTGTTTTTACTCCTCTTACGTATCCTGAGCAGAACTTCAGCCCTCACAGTGTCTGAGGCTGGGGGCAAGCCTCGAGGCTGGTTCTAGCAGCGAAGTTACACAGGGAATACCGAGCAGTCGCTGACACAGAAGACACTCCCTCTACTCTTCTCAGCGAGATTTACACACCTGAACCTGGAAAAGGTCAAATCGAACTAGAACATATGAGGTCTGTCATTGTGTTTGATAACAAACTCACCCAAAATGTTCAGCCTTAGTTGATATGTACGATACGCAGGTGCTGATTTCTACTGATTCCAGCACTCAGGTGCAGGAGACTAATGTTCATACATGACATTCTGTTAGGTCATTACATTTGGTGTAAAAAACATGCTGATTATCCTTTCAGATAGACTACAGCCGAATGATAATAGACATGGTTGCCTTGGGTAACACAATCCCTCGTAATCATGACCACGCCCTCCATGCTTCTTCTGGACTCCACCCCACATACAGTGTATGTACACCATCCTCCACAACTACACACTAGAACACCAACTGTGAATTCATCCACCGCCAAAAATAGTCCCCGACAAATGAACTACTTCCTTTGAGTAATGGTAAGCAGCTCTTAAGTGAAATTACTTTCTCTTCATTTAAACATTGCAGCTATATATTTTTAAGAATATTTGACATTTACATCACCAGAAAGTATTTAGAGACAGAGTAACACATTATTATTACCTTTTTGCTATTTCAGCCTGACACACTGTTGGTCCACCCTCACAGGTGTTTCCTGGTACTTTACTTCAAACTATTCATAGGAATGTTTAGGCATGGACTGACACCTACCTCCTGTTAGTTTAGGTCTGACTCTTAAGGGACACAACTGTACAAAGTCATAGATCTTATTAGGACCTGTTTGGGCCACTGTGGCTCACGCAAGCCTCAACCTGAGCAGCGTTTGAATCTGAAAGACACATTGCATGTCTCCACTCTGTAAGCAGTCCACTATAATAACCCTGCCTTGCATGATATCTTTGTACCAGGATGACTGAAAGTTATTCGCACAGTCTGCAAAAGGTTTTGAACGAGAAATATAGGGATTGAGAAGACAAAAGAGTTTGAATTTCAATGGCCGGTTTCGCATGAATTGCTCTCTAAAGAGGAAACTAGACTCAAAACTGTCTAGTTGACAGAAGAAGAGATTACAGATTAAAAACTGAAAAAATACAGGCAGGTATTGGTGAGTTTTGTGAATATGGACGAAATTAACAAGTTACCGTGCAACCACCCATTCAGTTTAGTTTTTTTCCCCTCTGTACTCAAAAAGGAACTGTTTATGGGTTAAATTCAATGAGGTTTCAACTTCTAAAAGGAAAGCAAACCACAGGAATGTGCAGTGCTGTTTCAGAGAGAGATGGAAGAAATGCTGAATGAGATATGAGCTAGTGGAACAGAGCCTGGACGTGACTTCATGACACTGACTCTGATATCTTTCCAAGCTGGCTGGCCTGTTACTGTCAGTTCACAAGCTAGCTACCGTAGCTTGGTAACCTAATTCCTGCTTCTCTTGTGGAACAGTTTATACACCAACATATTATGCAAACCTTGATGTTGATATATATACTGTATATGTATGTCCTGTCAGTATAATGCACTCCAGTCCAACATCAGCACCCAGTATGAGCTCAATAATAAACATCAAGTAGAATGTTGAGTTTTCTGACAGTGTCAACACAAACATTAGAGACTCATGGCATGGAATGGCATTGATATGTTGTGTTGGATTGTGTCACACTGTACAGGTGGAACTGCTGAAAGCATCACAAATGGAATTCCTTTCAACTCCATGATATCAGGGAGGAGAAGTGTAAAAATCACGACAAATAAAACCAAAGTTATCCACTTACCACCAGATAGAAGTAAGAAAAATGTTTGGGTTTTTCTTTTGGCAGAATTAGTGTTAAATCCAAAAGTAAAAACACAGAACTACAACTGTATATGTTGTCCTTCCTCCTCCCTCGCACATCAGGCCACTCCATGAGTGTAAGCATGCTATATGCATTTCGCCAATGTCACATTATTTATTTATGGATTGTGTATTTCTCATTTTCTCCTAGTTTACTCTTTAAGACGTGACGTTGCCAATGCCAGTCAGGTCACGTTAAGTCTTCAATCTGACACTGGATCGTCTTCTGTTATCCCAGGCAGCATAGAAAATATCGCTGTAGCCAGCAGTGAAGCCCCAGCTGCAACATGAGAAAAATCAGAAAATTCTTAAAATAACACAAAATTTCTATCCAGGCAGTCATTTGTGGTAGCTTGAGAAGATAAAAGCAAAATTAGTGTCATTTTTGGCCTGGTACATGATCACTACTCTGTGGCCAATGAGGGAAGACTGTAAGAAAGCCTTTACCACTGCTTTAATCCAAGTGAAATCCCTCCTACTGAACAGTACTCCCACATACCAACACATCCCCCACTCTAGATCCCACTCTAATTATGTGAATCCCATATCTTCCAATTATTATTTTCTGTTCGCATGAAATCTACATTTGTGTATGTGTCCACAACAAAGCAGAGGTGGTTATAGTACACTCATTAGTATGTTGGTGAAGATGGATCATCCAGGCAGCATTAAGCAAGCATGTGGTGTGTGAATGGATTGGTCAAGGCTGCTCAGATGTAATCAGACAGAGGGCATCTCCAGCTCTGGTAAACAAGGAAAGCTTTGACACCTGGAGGTTTTATGATCGTGTGTGTGGGTGTGGAGGGTGAGTAACAGCACCTCTGACCTTCTGACAGTTATGGTGGCTTTTGAAAAGATTATCAGTTTCTATAAATTGTGGCAGCAAAAAAGGAGGTGGAGGGAAAAAAACAAGGTTGTAGAAAACTACAAATGATCTACATGGGATAAAAGACCAAGACAGATAAAAGCTGAGTGGTGGATATATCATTTGCACTAAGATTATGGAGCCTTAATAATCTCTTCAGGTGCTACCTATCTTTTCTCTGTGACTGTAATGATATATGTCTTTAAAGTTCATGTAAATTGATAGCCAGCCCTGACATCAAGTCACAGTGAGCAAACCCCTACATTTTTTTTTCATAACAGAAGATTTCTACCCATAAATCAATGGACACTCAAATGTGTTCCTCAATGAATTGAAAACAGCACTATCTTTTCTTTTTCTCACATGCACTTACAGTACAGTCTGCAGTATTTAATAAAGACTACTTCTTTGGTAGAAAGTAGCACAGTCTGGCATGTGGATTTTCAACAATATTCTGTTGCTGTGGATGAAAAATCCCAAAATCCAAAAAGTACTTACATACCAACAGGTCCATAATATCGATATGTACAACACTAAACACAAATGAAACACTGAAGAAATAACAGATGTGCAAATTCTGGAAACAGGCTAACTGAAAATACCGTAATTGCAATTATCTCATTCACCTATAATGAGATGACAGTGTACAACTGAACAGCATCAGTGAGTACACTGTCAACTCCTACCTTTTTGTTGTTTCTTTCCAAAAGGGACATATTTAAATGCAGGCTGGTGAGAACGTTCACAGTGGGCTTGTGTCCAGCTCGAGCGCAAGATTTCCCATGATGCCTCAGTTAATGGAGCACTTCTCATGGAGCGCCGAGCCTCTCCGAGGACCCCAAAGATCTACTGGTCTTTCATCAGCCTCTGGGCATCTCTGCTACCGCCTGAGAAATAATTACTGAACAGCTGAAATGCCGAGCAATATTTCTCCCATCTCTGCTCCCCTCTTCTCCAGTGCACCCCCTGAGGCCTGATTGCCAAATCATTTGAAGTATGATATGAATGAGGCAAGAGGAGCGGGAGCTTATGCATGAATAACAAATAAGGACTGTAAGTTTCATGCCTGTTCTTTTTTCCCTCCACTGCAATCCCCTTAAACTTTAAGATAAAGACTTGATCAAACATGTTGGCATTTGTATTACTGAATTATGTCAGTGGAACAAACCATACAGGGATTAAGTACACTCAACAAATCTGTTCTCATTACCTTAATATAAGTTTGTAAGTTTTATTAATTTCAAGCTAATTCAACTTGAAATGATGAGTTGAGAGAATGAGTTCTTGATAGTCCACTCAACACACTAAATTAAGTTTTGAAAGAAACAAAACAAGCATGGCACAGTCTTCCCAGCATGCATAGCTTGGGAGTCAAAGCTCTCCAGAGATTGTACTTTTTTAGTTTTCAGAGTTTGAGAAAACTTACATGGTGTAATCTTGCTGTGTGTCTCTAACCATAATTAAGGTTAGCACTGAATTCAGTCCATACCCTCTCACGTGTTCAATTTAGCAAAGCTGTGAACAGCTTGGCCTGTTGTCTTTGTACTGACTGAGTCTTTATACTGAGAAGATATCAAAGGAAAGCAATGCAGTCTGCCACTTAGTGCAACTTCATTTTCTCAGGTTGTGTTTCTTTTAGTTGGTTAGTTTTACAAAACTCTAAAGGCTTTACAAAACTCTATGAGGCTGAGTTGTGGTTGAGTTACGTGAACTAAACGATTTAAGCACAACTGAATGGATATCAATTTTATTTGACCAGAAACGTTTGAATTGAATCACGACCTCAACTTTCCTTCTCAGAGTCAGTTAACTTAATATTTTAAGACAGCCCGCACACAAACTTTTTTTGAGTTAAAACAAATAGTTTCTTTTCACAGCTGATTTGCATTACTATATTAGACTTTCTGCAACATAGCATCATACCCAAGTTGAGGATGTGAAATGGATACAAAGGCCTTTGATCACCCAGTGTGCTGACAGCCTTCCATTCCATTCAATCCTTTCTCCTCTAATTTGAAGCATCAGTCTCTGCTCCCCTTCCCTCTTGCCTCTCCCCTCCCTAACTCCTGGCACTGGGTCGCTCTCTCCTTTCCCTTCACCTCCTTTTCCTCCTCTGCAGCTCTGCCAGCAGAGCTGCCACTCCACAAACTCCTGCAGCAATTACAAAATGGACGCCCTGCTGAGAGCAGCCACCA
This sequence comes from Psettodes erumei, assembly GCA_016785225.1. NCBI lineage: Eukaryota > Metazoa > Chordata > Actinopteri > Pleuronectiformes > Psettodidae > Psettodes > Psettodes erumei. The sequence continues at coordinate 443,447 of JAFBJZ010000407.1, read as the reverse complement.
CTCCTGGCATGAGTGGGAAACAAGAGGCGATGCTGGGGAGAGGGAGAAGGGGAGATGACAGAGAAATAAAGAAGGAGGCCCAGAAGTGGGGCCCTACATCATTTCCAGTTACAAGCGACAAGCGCTGAGCAGGAGCTTAGCTGTTTAGTTGTGTTTGGCATGAAAGAAGAATACAGCTCATGTTTTCCAGGGAATCCAGTGCTCCTGTGAGTGAGATGGCTGCCAGCAGAAAAATGACAGCATCAGTCATGTGTTAAAACATGTGTTTTCTTGACAAGGACCTCATGGGTCTCTTTGAATAATGTGTAATATTGTGGGAGAAAAGTGGCAGAAACATGGTGATGCTGCTTACGTGAACCCTAACCACATAAGTGACTGATCAACTGAACACCTGCATGGGCCATATTGGAAGACAATGAAATTCCCTATTTCATCTTTTAGATTACAGGGCTTGTGACTGACGCTGCTCTTACTTTTCATCAGAAGTACTTCTCAATTTTTGATATACAGACAAGTCAGCTATTTTGGATACTTTTACTTTTTTTTTGGACTGTTGGACAAAACAAGACACGAAACATACCTTGTGCCCAGGACTTGTGATATTTTACCATGCCTCCTTTTACAGAATAAAAGATGAATTGTTTCATTGGAACACTGCAAAGAGATTTAATGTTAATATATAATTTTTCTACATTTATATAATAGTACATTTTGAAAAAAAAAATGTACATCTGTGGCTCATCAGTCAGCTATAGTGGGTCAAATCATGACTTAAGCACTAAAAGACCTACACTACTTGTTTAGCTCTTGTGGTTATGGGCTTCATCAGTTTGTGTGCGTGGAGGTGTGCGGAGTTTGTTTGGTGATTATTACACTGAGAGTGCAAAACCACTAACACACTGGGGGCTAATAGTCTGAGGGAACGCATTGGGCTGTATCACTGGATACAGGGATATAGGCGTACAATTGCTTTTGTAATCCCCCGAGCCCCTGTGACCTGGAAAGGGCCCGGGCTATACTTAGCCCCATGCTTTCTCACCATCAGTCACAAAGTATTCAGCTCATTGCCGAGGAAGTTGTGCCGTAAGACTGGGGGGAGGCAAGTGGGATAATGCGGAGGGGGGTGGGGAGGTTGGGTTTGCTGCTGACTGGAGAAAGCCTCACAGTAATCCTCTGCCTGTCGTTGATCTAATTCATTCCCAGACTCTTTCCTAAAAATACTTGGTATTTCTTTCCATCAATTCTGCTTTGTGAACAAGCCTTGGTTTCACTGTGCTTTAAAGTTTGTGGGAATTTAACGTATTCACATGGACATAAGTTTAGCTATACCTCAGAGTGTCAATATGGGGATGGGTGCCCCATGTCGATGTCCATGAAGAATAAGATGATATTAAAACTGACCTAAAATGAAATGCTGAAATGACTTACTGGAATTTGATTTTGAGCAGCGGTATTTTATCTGTGGAGAAAGCATAATAAGGATTGGGAACCTCGAAAAATCAACAATGTCCCACACACTTCAGTGTGAACTGTTGAACACGGTTTTATGAGAAGCTAAATATCAGAGTCACAATCATCCCATGGACAGAAACTCCAGATGAATTTTAAGATGCTCTGTGTCAGCTGGATGTGCAAAGCAGAACTTAATGAGGTGATAATGTACAGTTTATCTGTCAGATATTGTGTTTACAGCTTTTATTGTTGTCTGCAAGTGGGCAACAAATGAAATAATGCAGCTTTGGGGTCTGGGAAAGGTCATGGTTGTGTTGAGCAAACAGTCAATGAATCCCATCAGCATTTTTTTTGGCCACGCAAGGGCAGTGGAAAGGAATTGTGAACACAAAATTCACATAACACCTTTTAAAGTTGATATGCTGAACTTGTTAGCGCACAGTTGCTCCTTTACACATCCCCAAGAAACTGAGTGGCATCAGCATTTATTCAGATTGGTGATTCATGTGGTGTAAGGTTGTTTTTTTAGGAGATTTTCACTGGAAACAGCTGCTTGCTGTGGCTGAAAATAATGCTCTGAAAGCAGTGACAGTGAACTACTTGAGGGCTGGGAAGTTTCACAGCAGGCTGAAGCTCACACAGAGGAGAGCTGCCGATTCAGGAGATAATCCTCTACAGGTTCATCACAATGAACAACCCTGTTCACACTGCACAATGTAATTTGATTGACTGATTCATATTAAATTGAAAATATTGATTATAGAGGCACTTTATTCAAGACCTTGCTCTTTGTCTACCCTTAGCCAAGTACTTAACATAGAAAAACAGTTTTTTATCTTGTGTTGCTTTCTGTTGCTACACAACATACTTGCTAAAGCACATTCATTGTATGTGAACATAATATTCGAGACCAGATGGTTGTAGATTTATAAAAAGAGCGTGTCATCCATCCATCCAGCCATCCAGCCATCTTATCCAGACTTGGGCTGCAGTGGATGCAGTTTAAACAAAGTAGTCCAATCATGCCTCACCCCAGCAATGTTTTCCTTCTGGCAGACCCAAACCAAGGCCAGATGGGATAGTCTCTTCAGTGTGTTCTAGGTCTATTCAGGGACCTGCTATCAGTTGGATGTGCCCGGAAGATCTTCAGTGGAAGGCGCCCAGGAGACATCTTGATCAGATGCCTCAGTTAGCTTGTTTCAGTGCGAAGCAGCATTGGTTCTATTCCTAGCACCCTCTGGATATCTAAGCCCCTCATCCTATATGTATAATGGTAAGCCAGCTACCTAACAGTGGAAACTGATTTGATTGTCATTCATTTTCACTCACATTCCACCCGCTTCACACTGAGCTGCAAGCCATTCCTGTGGGTGCTGGAGGGCATCCAGAAGAACCACACTGTCTGCAGAGAGATGATGGAGATTTGGCGATTCCCTAACTGGACAAACTCCTCCCCCAAGCTGCACCTCCCCATAAAAGTCAAAAATGGGATCGATGACAAAGGACAAGCCTGATGACTTCCTGCCTGTGATAGAACGCAACTCTTCTTGTAGTTATAGAACTGCATGGTACGTAGTAATAGCTCTGGTACCCCATTTTCCTGCCTTGCCCTCCAAAACCCCCCACCATGAGACTTCTCCATATCCAGCAAATACATACAGCAGCAGATCTAATGATACAACCACAGTCAAACATCATCTTAGACTCAGGTTGTTGTGTTGCCAAATCGACTCATGAACCAGCCTATGCTAATATAAAATATTATATATGTGTGGGGCATTCAATACACAGAGATGCATATATAAATATAAAAGTTAGAAACTGAATTATGCAGCCATATAACAATATGGGCAACCACCGACCTTATTAATTTACATTTTCAGACATAAATTTCTCCCTATGAGACACATGACTTTGTACATCTCCAGGATTTAAGACTAAAAAGCGGGTTAACTGACTTCAGCTGAGAATTTATCCTGGACTACAGCCCTGATTGCCTAAATGAAACAAAGATCCTTTCTGTTTCTTTCACCTGCACATCATTTAGTGTGTCAGAGATGTGGGAGAGAAACGGGAGTGAATCCGATCGCTGCAGACTTGAGCCGTGCCTTTCAGCCGAGCTCCACAATCACACGAGCAAGGCTGAGCCCAGTGTGGGCTCTGAGAAAATGAAAAGCCCTGAGACTTGAAAGAGGATGGTGAAAGTAGCCAGAGATGAGAAGGAGAGAGTGGGGGATGAGGAGCACACAGGAGGCAGCAGACCAGTTCTCTTTATACATAGATGAAATATTAGCATACGGCTTTGCTTTCATAATATCTTATTACAACTACATCGATCATCATTTGTCTGTGATACTTCACTTGTGCAGTACTGTAACTGCTGAAGATGTTCTTCTTGATATTTTCTGATATTTTTACTTTCATACTGTTTCCTACTACTTTATTTTTCCCTGACTTTTTGACTTGATGTATCCTCAGTTGTGGTGAAATGTCTCTTTGCAGCAGGATAAGAACAGATGGATGCAAATTCCGTTCATGGTGCCTTGGTTCAATGCGATCCCTCGCATTGAGCCATCCTGCACAACTTAGTAACTTGCAAAACTAAGTGTCATGCAGCCATTTGTGGATATTCTGCTCTCACTGCTATGACTCAAAAATGTCTCCTGTAAAGATGCTATTAGATTTGATGAAGAATGAAAGTTTGGCTTTATTGAATAAATGTAATTTTTATAACTACTTTGTACATACTGTATGTTCAAGTATATTCATCATACTTTTAGTTTGCTGTATGCAGTTTATTTAAACACTGCACCATTACACTTTAGATGTTCCTGTCTAAATGCTCAGCTTGTCAGAAAAGCAGATCACATTCGACCCCCGACTGGCACCTGCACCTCGACAAATGCAGCAGCTGATGTGACAATCACTGACCTACTGAAGGTGAGGAGACATATTCATCTGAACATTATGTGATGAGTGTAGTAACATTGTCTGAAGTTGAACTATTTCCTGTGTTATTTTGATTTGGTAAAGTTTCTATTATAACTAAGCAAAAAGCATTTCCCTTTTCTTGACTTTGGATATCTTATTCTCAAAGTATGCAACACTGTCTCCAACAAACCCATCTATCTTATCTGTCATGTTTTCTGTGGTAATGTGGTAAGCTAGAGGATGTTTATTTCTTGTCATCTTGGTGCAGGTGTGTGCACAAATGTGTGTAAGCGAGTGTGTGAGTGTCTCAGACATGCCGGTAATTGTTGTAGTGCTGTCACCCCTGTGTTACCGCTCTTCATTTTCATTTGAAATGTAATGTTTCCGAAGGCTGCACTTACTTGTGAATGCAGCGTTCTTCCTCTCCTAATCCAGTCCGCCCTGTTTACATCAGCATACTGTAGCACTGTAATTAAAAAGCTGATGCAACGCCCCGGCACCATCTTAACTTCCCCATCAAGGCTGAGATGTTTTTGCTCGGCGAGAGCTCATTTGTTCCTTCCTCTGAGTGCTCCTTTTTATTCTTGTTTCTGGCTGTTTTCAAAATCCTCTTTCAAGTCTTAGCTCATTTTGTTGCTTCAGAGATCAGAGTAAACCGAAAAAGGATTGCGATTTACCAGAGGAGCTGGTGTCTCACTCTCACAGCAGTGGGGTTTACAAAGTGGGGATAATTTCAGTTTTCCCAAATGCCCATTGGTGGTTTTCCACCCTTGTAATTCACCAAAATTTAAACAACTTCCTTTGCACATCATCAAAAATGTGATCGTCCTAATGTATTTTAGCAAGCCACTTGAGAATGTATGTTTACAGTATGTTTCAGTCTTCATTCACAATTTTAAATGTACAGCAGCTATGGTATGAGGTAGGAGCAGAAACTTAAAGCTGTAATCAGCCAGTGTGTCACTAGACCCAAACCGGAGCAAGATTGGAAAACTAACTGAGGACTTCATTACCCAGAAGTGTCAGACTTTTCCATTTGTGCCGTTAAGCTCTCGCTGTTGGTTTTGCCTTGAATTAAAGAAACTTCTGTTTTTGTTGTCATGTGGCAACAGAGGTCTATTTACCGTAAATTGAAAAGCATGCAAGCTTGCGAGCAGTGGGAGAGCAACTTTGCTTGACTCAACAAAGAACATGAAAATCCACAGAAAAAACTATCAGATCAATCAGTCTGAGGAGGACAGGCATGCTGAAGGGGAAAAGAGAAAGTGCCTTTAAAAGATGAATGGAACACAGATTGAGATAAGGACATTTTGCTCTCATCCAATGGTCACAGGTCTGTTTTTATTATTTGTTACAGTCAGCAGCAAACCTCTGCACTTAATGTCTGGCCGATCTTCAACTAGGCCCTGTAACTCACTTCAATGCTTCATTGAGTGTCTCTTTTATCAGTTCTTCTTGAAAGTGAAACATCTATGAGGTCTCATCCATATTTGAAGATAATGACAGTAAATGGTTTGCCTTGATATAGCTCTTTTTTTCTCTATCAACCACTCAAAGCACTTTTTTTCCATTAATCCGCAGTTCTCCTGGATCAGCACGCTAATACTGTACTAATGTCCCATTCAGGGCATTGCAATGTGGTTTCTTCCATATCTAGTTCACCAACTCTAATTTAAGTGTTATTTATTCATCAAGTATCAATCATCAGGTTGTTGCGGAATTGATAATGCAGCATCTACAAATCGAACCATTACTTTTTTTTTATAAAAGCAAACAAATGCTCTTCATATTCAGAATGAAAGAACATTGGCATTCAATTGGAGTCATACTTCAGGCCAATGAATGAATGTTACTACAATATTCACTCTCCTTTTACCATTGTTTTGATCTCTATCAGCTTCATCGCTCTTTTGATCCATTGTTAATGTAAATGAATAACGCTTGTTAATGTAATCATACAGTTTAGTGTGGATAAAAGCTATGTGTGAAGATAAATGCTTCCTCATCTCTGCTTTAGTGTGTCATTGTGTTCTGAAGCTGTTTGAGCAGCACATGCTTGTCGTTTGGAGGTGTAGGAGTTGCTGTCACTCCACAGATGTATAAACATTATTCAGAATGACTTGTGGGCAATACCATGCAGCTGAAAGGCAGATCAGTAAAACATAAGGAAAGCGATGTCAAAGAAGACGCAGGCTTCTAATGGAGGTGAGGGTAAATTATTTGAGCGATATGCTTTTGGGTTTGGGTTCAAGTTAGACAGAACTTTATTATCCGAGAATTATGTACTTCTGTTGAGATTCCTGTAAAGGAACAGTCCAGGATGCATTCCTTTCCTTGTGCTTTTTTTTTTTTTTTTTTTTTTTTTACCAATTACTGTATGATGAGGCTGAGGTGCTGCCATCTGGCTACATGAAGCTACAGAAATGTTGACTGAGCCACAAGAAAATCCTCCCCTGCTAAATTGAAATTCAGGCATACAATCTACAAATACACAGTGTATCAGGCGTGAGATTAGGTCAAATAACAGGAGGTTAACCTGCATGATCCCTGTGTGGGTTGTTGAGATGGCAGGAAGGTATATAGATAAGATATGAACAAATACAAGGAGCATAGATAATGAATATTTCTAACAAGTGAACACTGAGAATACAGGGGAGATAAGGTGTCCTCACTGACAGGTTAAAGCAGGTGTGACTGTGCACATCACAGCAGCAATAGGTATGATGTTATTCCAATCATTCCTGTAGTGCTGAGATGTGTTGCTGTAGACACAGACACACGCACCTTGTGGATCCCACCATTAACACAGCAGCCACACCATGAGCAAAACCATATCTAAATGCTAAAAAATCTCCTGATATTTAACACTGTTCATCAATGATTAATGACTCCAGCTGTTTGACTTCCACACTGTTCAGCTATGACGTGCACTTTCAGTGCTATCCATCCTGGGTTCTAAATAAAGCAGTCAGTTTGTACCATTACGTTTGTTGATTGTATGCTAACCAACAAAATAAAGGTTTAAAACTGGGGCTCAAGATTGCAAATATGTTACATGTTCCTCAAACAATAATGTTAAATTACATATTTGGCACATACAAAAAATGATACTGCACTGTAAACATATTTGTTGTCCTCAAAAATATCTGATATTGTGGCACACTGTGTAGTGACTACAGAATTAAATGTTTTATGGTTATTTATAAACTCACACAGCACTTGGTTAAGGTCAGGGAATGATCATGATGTTGTTTCATATAAAAAAGTTCACAGTGACAGAGTTTTCCCTGTCTTAAACCACAAAGCTGTTGACGGCTGAACCTAACGCAGACAGAACTCCCCAAGCCCATGTGTGACAGTCAACTCTGCTGACATTACACTGACTGACTACTGTACCACTGGCAGTTTATACTCTAGTGCAGCATTACAAACCTTTACAGATCTTCCACATGTGGATCAGAGCTCAAGGTCTTAATTTCAAACTAAATGCACATTTTCAAATGTCCCCACTTCCAACGGTGAATGTATAAATAGCCTCACTGATGTAAAAAGTGAAATGGTAAAGACTTCCTCGACCTGCTGACCAGTGTCAAGAAAATAAGAAGTGCATGGTGTGACATTTCTTTCACACCTAAGATTAGCACATGAGCAGCGAAGTGGCTTCTAACAACAGCTTCATTAACAAGTTGCTGCTCTTTCCCCATGTCAGCTGATGGCGTGCCTACATGTTGGAATACATGGATGGAAAAACAGTGACATTACATGTTTAACAGTATTACTGTCTAATGCAAGTTTATTCTATACCAATATAACAAAATCACTATGTCACTACATGTTACAGTATGACAACACACCAGTGTACTGAATGAATAAGATGTGCATCCTTGTGAGAACTGGTGTGGGAGTGGTAACTGCTTAAAAAAGAAAACTGCTACATTAGCTGCTACTAGCACAACAGATTATCAATGGCTCACTTGCATTGTGGGTAATGTAAAACCCAGGTTTTGAACATTTCTGTTGCACTGAATTTATGACTTTTTTGAAGCAGTCCATTATAATGAATCAAGTGTCATATGTGTTCAATATTGTTTTTTATATAGTTGGTATTAAACAGTATTACTATATGTCATAATATTGTGATACTAATGTATGGCTGTACTGTACAGCAACAACGATGTCATTTCATGTCACAATATGATGGTGATGAGATGAGTATGAGAATAAAATCTTGGTGTGAATTTGTGTCAGACTGCGTGACATCAGACTGTACCAGGAATGCATGGTAAATATAATCAGTACATAGGTATATAAGTCATATTTTCAAAATGCAGCGAAACAATTAAGATGTTTTGGCCATCATGCCATGTCCTAAAACCGTTTTTTGTTTTGTTTTGCCTCAGTGAATTTTATTCGTACGTGTATAGCAAGCACATTTATTCAAAAAATAAAATGTTGTATTTGTGACTGGTCTGCTTGTAGGTGTAGCAGTGTCACTGAGTGTTTGCCCCTAAATTTTCTAACTGTGTGAATTTTGCCACAGGCAGTCTCCAGTCTCCAAAGCTCCAAATTGGCTGTTGGTGGATGGACGTGTCTCACAGAGCAATGTAGGACCACCATCTTGAATTTTTTACCACGTCTCTTTCACAGCTGTCAAGTTCAGTCCCAGACAGCCCAAAATTTACAGTGTAAAGGAACTTAAGAACTTAAACAGAATTAGTATTACTTGGACTGTTTGGCTTTCTGGTGGGAGGTGTTCATGTCATCTCTCTGTTGTTCTCTCTGCTTTTGATCATGTCAGCAATCACAGCAGTACTGTAGTATTGAACTGATGCATAGTCATCATGTTGAATACCAAAAATTAATGCAAATAAAGTTAAATTCGAAAAATTCAGTTATGAAAATAACAATGCTTTTTACTCCTCAATAAAAACCCAACATCATTAGCAGAAACCCACTGTGATGAAATTTGAAAATGAAGCATCTCTCTCTCAACATTGCTGATTAAAAATTGTCTCTTGAAAAGGTGAAAGGGCAGAGGAGAAAAGAAGTGAGTGGACAAAATCCTCACAAACACACACAGACTGCAGAGGCTCTCCTGTGGTTTTGGCATTCCTCTGGCGTTTCAGTCTTTCCGCCTGTGACAAGCCGTCTCAGGGGAGAGAAACTCCACCCTGGCAGCCTCTGTGGCTCCCTGGGTCAACTTATTAAAACACTGAGATGTGGTGAGGATCTGGCATGCTCATACACATGCACACACTCACACACACCTGCATGCACACAAGCACAACCATAACAAATTCTGTGTTTTTTTTACTGAACACCAGGGACCTGAGGTGATTCATCACTTCCCAGAACTACACAAACCTCTCTGCTCTTGCACACAGAAGTGCACACACTTTTGGATACATCTGTTTGCACACACAAGCTCACAAAACACACAACCTTTCGTGTACCAACACACACTCCCCCAGAAAAAGCAAACAGACACACACCACAGTTTTTTTTCTTAAATTTCCGTTCTGAAACACCTGCTTCGTCTTTTCCCTTTCTCTGCCTTTCTGATTCAAATTGCTGGCACTTTATCTGTTTGACTGGCTGGAATTGAGCAAATGGACTCGACTAAAAGCCTCTGAGCTGTGGTAATGCAGCGGCGGGCAACGCGGGCCCAGCGAGCGGCCCTGCGCCATTTGTCGGTTGTAAAAATGAAACAACACAATATACAATGAATCTCATCTCGGTGCCTTGGTGAGCTGATTTGAATACAAATCAACAGCTATCACAACAGCAGCAGCGGCGGCGGGATATCTATCAGCACTCTGTGCCAGGGCTGGAGATCGGCACATTGAGATGCTGCTGGAAGAAACAAAAAAAGAGCAAGAGGTCTGCAAACGCCTCAGATCTCTCTGGTTAATGGGCTTATTTATCATAACTTTTGGTGTGTTGCCAGGGGTAGAAACAAGGGATCAATGTTTTGGAGGCATGACTTCAAGGAAAGGCCACAATAGCCAAGGGAGAAGCTGTGGGGGGGTTCCATCGCTGCTGAATATTTGGCCCCCCTCTCTCTGCAGCTGTCTCCTTCTCACCCCGAGACGTGCTGCTGGCCCAGATTGAATTGATTAGATAAAACTCCTCTGATTTCCAGCATGGCCCAGACATAATCGCTCCAGCATGCCAATTGCACTGTTTGGTCAGGGTCTTTTTTTTCGACCTAGGTTTAGGAGTTGCAACCCTGATGGATGGGGTTACAACAATTCATGGGGACGGTATTGGAGTTTTATTGAAAGTGGCTCACAGGTCGGTCGGCCACATCCCTGTCTGACAGCGCTGATGTGATGTAGTTTGTTGGAGGATATATTTATGGTGACATTGGTCAATACTGATTTGGTTTTGTATATGAAGCCTTTAACCTATAGATTTTTGTGTGACAGCTTGATCTGATTCCAACTAGATAAAAATACAACACTGTGATTAATCTTGTCATCATGTAGGATGTCAACAGAGAGCATGCCACAATGGATCACGTATGGTCTCAGAGGATTCTCCACTGGTAAAACATTCAGCGGCACAAAGTTTATTATACCTCACACCAGGGTCAATATCATCCATCACTCCATCTATCCATCATCTGCTGCATATCCAGGTCTGGGTCACAATGAGAAAATCATGTTGCCCAACAACAACATTAATATTGGATAATTCGGCCGTTTAAATTGGACATAAACTATGAGATGTGGACTCATAGAACATGAATTTAATTTATTGTGATACTGGGCTGGGATAAAAATGTGTTAAAAAATTTTAATTTAAATCTTTTAGTTCAATAATTTCCTAATTCCTAGAATTCTGGCCCTACTACATCCTCCAGCTCCTATTAGGAAATCTTGAGACATGCAGGCCAGCTGGGATATACCATCCCTTCAGTATGTTGTGAGTCTGCCCTGGGGTCTCCTCTCAGTCAGATGTGCCTGGAATACCTCCTCACTGAGGCATATCCTAATCAGATGCCTGGACAACCTGAACTGACGGCCTTCAATGCAAAAAGAGCAGCAGTTGGACTCCTGAGCTCCTCCTGGTTATCTGAGCTCCTCGCCCTGCCAGGGTGAGTTTTATACTGTACCTACTAATGAACTCATGAACTCCTTCACTTGGACAATTCATTCCTAACCTGAAATCGACAGTCCACCATTTCCCAATGATGGTCTGAGATTATGACGTGTCACATTTTATAAAATAGTTTAAGTTTAATGTTTTTTTAACAACCAGTCTCCTGTTACTGAATGGTGTAGAGTGGAACTGTCCACTACTACTGTTGGACTTTACCAGCAGACTTCTTAAGGCATTAAATAATGTGTGTTGGCTGCGGACTACTTGTGAACCATAACATAAAAGTTGACAAATTCCATCTATATACTACTTTGCAATGGCAAGTACATTCTGAGGGAAATGTGATTTCACCTGGATCACAGTTACAATTAACATAATGATATAACCTTAATTAGTCAGTCCAGCAAGTTACAAACAATGTGTATTCGTAAAATTTTGACTTTCAATTTATTTCATCTGTCTTCCACCAAAAGTGTAACATCTGCTCAGAGTGACCACGGCATATTGAATATTGTTGTGATTATGTATTGGCAATGACAGCCCTTGCATAAGATGATGGAAAAAGCAAGGTCCCTGTACAGGAAACGTCTGCAATGACTTCAAACACAAAACACAATGTGTTTAGTCGCATTTAAAAAAACCCACAATCTCTCCCTAACCTTAACCAAAGTGCATTTATTGCCTAAATTCAATCCCTGGACCAATCCACTGGGACCGGCCCGCACACTGAATGACAGGCAAACAGACAGGGCCAATTTTCTCATCTCTATGACTAACTATAACTAACTTAGTTGAAGTCATGAAGACGGATGCAGAAGTTGCCCTGTTTCAGCTTGCCAGGTGGGTAACAGTGTGAAAATAATAGTCTTTCTCTCAAACCACTTACTTTACTTTTAACTCATTTTAACCAGAGCCCAAGACATCTGCTATGCTTTGAAAAAAAAAAAAAAAAATTGACATTCTTGGGACTGACGTTGAGTTGTGCATTATCTGCCGGTTGTTGCATATAAAAGACAAGGAAGACACAGAAGGAGAAGGAAAAAGTGAAGGACAGAAGAAGTCAACCACACTCGGGAGAAACGTATGGCACATAGACAAACAAAGGCTGTGATGCATTGGAGCTAAATCAACCCCAACAGATGAGCAGCTCCACAATGGGAGACAAAGGCAAACAGCAGCATAATGAATCTATCCAATCAGTGCATTGTGGGAACAAGTGTTGGAGGAGCTAATATTAGAGAAGATTTTCACTAGAGCTGTGGCGGACTACGGGGGGAACACTGCACACACCGAGCGCCGACAGATGTAGAGGATGTGAGGCAGGGGATGCAGGCTCACGACGTCCTCGCAAAGTGCAGAACTGCTTCACGTTTGCTCTCATCTGCCATATGTTCTCATTAGACAAGCCCTAGCACATGTGAAATTGTGCGGGTATACACAGGGAGGAGCCGATCCATTTGCTTAGTGCAAATACACTCAATACAGAAGTTCAGCAGCACAGATGTGCATGGGCCGGAGAATCCGGTTGAGCCTGCAGTGTTAATTTAACAATGATTTTCGCTGTAATGACCACAAAGGGATGTATTGTGAAGATTTATTTTTTACTTTCACTAATAATGCTCTGACCCTGCAGGCCCGTGCCGACACAAGCGTGTGTCTTGACAGGAATTGCTGTGTGGCACATCACATAGGACAATCAGTGGTTCTTTTCCTGGGAAGGACATGAGCATGGCTCAGTGAAATGCCAACATTTTCAAAACCATCTGTAGACAGTGACTTGTGTTAACTGTGTCAAGGGTGTCAAGGTGACTTGTCAATAAATAGCAGATGCTGGTAAATAGTTATAGTAAAGGAGATTATGGGAATCATGTGTATTTATGACAGGATATGATGAACTGCGCCCACATGTGTTCAGTACCCTGCACACTTAATCTTTTAATGCTTCCTATACTAACAGAAAAGAGGTTATGCTATTCTATCATGTCATTTTTTTAAGCTATCACTAGTGATATTATTATCCCGTGTGACTAAACATATGCTTTAGAGCATTATGGATTCAGTGAAAGGGAAGTTGTTTACATGCTATTATTTGAAAGCTTATTTCAAGCTTATTCAATTAAAACATGCTCATGGTGTGTTATCTAGAGATGATAAACTTCAAAACTTTCTCAGCAACAATGCCAAAAAAAAGCCTAATGAGGCCTACTGATAGCAGTACTTAGAGTGAAAGGCTCCTCATTTTTCTGATTTTGCAGCCAAGTCTTTCATCTCTTTCTCATTCGGTGCCTCGTGATTCCTTCACACTTACCTGCACAGTTTCCCAATAGAGATTAGCACTGAGATGAAGACTGAACACAGAAATGGTTTTAAAGTATTGAGCTACTGTTGAATATGGAAAATCTTGAGCAGCCGCATTTTTGCATGTGATGAAAATACAAGTAATTTTGTAAGGGATGCATGCATAATTTTGCCCTTACAGAGACAGGTAGTATGTATCTATCTATCTATCTATATCTATCTATATCTATCTACACACTTGTATGGATAACATATACACATATGTTGGTATATAAGCATGTATGTGATACATACAAATGTATAAAGGGCTTCTTGGCTCTTTCTGGCTTTTATACACCAGAGATCGAGGAGGTCTTGATACTCCAGGACCTCCGCTGACTGTGGCTGGGGATGTTCACAATGCTGAGGGCCTTGGTGTTGCACTATGCTTGGTGGAGTTGTTTATTGTGGGGGAGAGAAGCACTGACTGTCCCTTCTGCTGAGCTCACTGTAAGCCAGAAACCACAAAGTGACTTTTGATCTAACATTTTGGAAGTGATCTAGACCAGTGTCCATTTCCAAGATGTTTTTGAAGCATTCTTCACCATAGCAAGATAGCTTTGTGTTCAATCTGTCACATTCAGTCCTACTACTAGATATGCATAAAGCTTTGAATTATGCCGGTCGACTCGATAGCTGTATGGTTAGGCTGCTTAAGCTCCTGAGCAGCAGATCCCCTGTTGCAGCTGCATGTCAGCCCTCTACTCTCTTTGCCAAAATATCCCCCCTCTTTACATTGTACCTAAGTCGGAAAGGCAAAATGAATAACTAAAAAAAACAGAAGAACCAAAGGAACCAAAAGAAAAATTGGTAGACACTATCTTACTGCTCTCAAGAAAGTATCACAAATTCATCCAGATCCATCCACTCAGGGGAATGTTCAGCCTGAGCGGAGGTGTGCACTCTGAGTGCTTTCTAGTTTCAATGGCTCTGACTGTGGTAATTGCTGACACACAGGAATATGGCAGCATCACTTAAAGCAGGTCCAATGGGGCAAGAAATATTTTTTGCAGCGTTTCTGTTGTAATTAGGTGATCAATGTTTACAGCACAACTTCCTAGTTCAGCTCTGACCCACTGCTGTTGCGGTAGTTGTGCATGCAGTTTTCCTTCATGATAGGGATTACCCCCCAAAAAATAGTTTTAAATATTCTGGCTTCACTGACAGTCTGGCTGTTTGAGTGTCTCATCTCATTGGACTGAATTTTTTAGTAATATTGCAGCTTTCTGAGATTTCATCAGTTACTCTGGGGATCCGTGTTACCATAACTGAAATAGCTGATGGCCCAGAGGTATGCCAATCATAATGACAAGATCCAATATTTAGAGCTGATATTAGTTTGAGATTCAATAAAACTCATATGAAACACCAACCCTAAAAGAAATGGTATAACTAGATATTTCACAAGACACATGACAGCAGTAACATATACCAAAACAACAGGCTGGACTGAGATTGGACTAAAATTTACTTTACTGCTGTATTTACTGTTCTTGATTTGACACTGGTACAGACTTGTTGATGTACATGGATTCAAAGATGAATGTACAGATGCCCGAGCCAGGAGAGCAGGAGGAGAGGAGAGAAAGAGACTGACCATGAGCTGTAACCTCTCAATCTACATCTAATGAATGGAATATTTGTCAACCCTCCTGTACCGTGACTACACACGTACACAAACAAATCACACGGGGGCCCTCCAGGACTGTGATTTGTTTGCAGATGCCGGCCAACTTGATCCATTTGTCTGCCCCCACCCTCATCCCCTGCCCCCCGCATCGGGACAGCTCAGTACTCTGCTCCGCAGCTCATAAAAATGCCGGGGGAATTTACATAAGGCCAACCGCCGTATAAATTCCTCTCCAGGTCTGTGGCCTGACAGGCTGACACCCAGACCCTTAACGCTCAGAGGGGAAAAATGGATGAAGTCAAATGAAGCGAGTGCAATAATAAAAGTGATATTACCCTGGTTAACCTTTAGCTGGGGAGCAGCTTCCTCCTGTAGGCCATGTGAAATGCTTAAAGCTCTGAGAAGTCGCCTGTCTGCAGATCTGAGAGCAGGAAGTGGGTTCTGAGCATGGAAATCTATTTAAACTGGTTCATTTAAAACAAATAGTATCAAATTCACAATGCAAATGCATCAAATGTCATTTTCAGCTGAAACTGAGGATACAATAAACCAGATTATACTTTGATTTATGAGATTGTCACTTCCTCTTATTAGTGAAAAACTAGGAAACAGCCGGAGCAATGTGGGACATGTTGTCTTCTTAAGGTTTTTTTTTTTACATTTTCAGTTTGTTTGGAGCTAAAATTAGACAGACCATTGTGACAGTCTGGGGAATTAACAAAAAAACAAAAAAATCTTGATAAATGCAGTGTACTGTTATCTGGGATTGTGTCAAAAAAAAAAGAAAAATGCATCTTGCTTAAATCCAAAACCTTAAAAGGTGTTTTCGGTGCTTAGAGCAATGAGAAAATTACTAAAACATTTAAAGTTTATGGAACAATATCCCTGGCAAACTAGGCAAGCCACTTCATGTGCCATGCCACCAATCAACCCTAACCTGTATGTCTTTGGACTGTAGGAGGAAACCGACACACCCTTCAGGCACAGAGAAAAAACATGGGAACTCAGCCTTGACTCATCTCATCTCATTATTCCTTACTTTTTATAGACTGAAAATCAAAGCTACAGTCTGATCACAAGCATTTCTAATTCACCATAGCGATCAAGCCTTTAAGACGTTGCTGTTTTTTTCTATCTGACCACGCTGAGCTTGACAGGTGCAGTAATTGAGTCATTTCCTTTGGACGCTGCTTGGTGATTGATTGATTTGGATAGGCACAATTGCTCGCTTGTAGATAATATCATAATCTCAGCGGCCTCACATCGCACATCTCACATTGATTCGCATGCTCATTGCTATGCAGACAGCTTGCAGGGTTGAGAAGTTTATGGCGAGGAAAGTGTATGAAAGATGGTGCGAAAACTTTGCAGTGCCGGCTGCAGTGAAGCTAAAAAAGAGTAATCTGTTTTGCCATGCATGAACAACGCCATTAATTCTGCTCAAGCCAACAACCTATAAATGTGTTATGTTACCAAACTGGTGAGTCAAGGCATAGGTAACAAATCGCAGATGTTGACTTGTTTTTTCATTTCATGACCTTTGAGCGAAAACAGTGGAATCAACATCATGAAATATTCATTTCAACTAGTGAATTGGCGGATTAATGACTGTGGATGAGTCCCAGTAAATGTGTCTAAATTGAAAACGACTTCCCAGGTTGATTTGATTTTCATGTCGAGTGTCTTGTGCTGTTGATGTAATTTCTCAATCAGACAGAGTGGGGAAAAAGGTAATTCCAAAGAGCGGACTGAGTAAAAGGCTGTCATGCCGCACAGAGACTAACTGTTACACACCTCATCCATACTTCCTCCCGCTGACACACACTTTACACCTCTTTTTCATCAGCATCTTACTGCAGTCCCAGAGAGATTAAACACAATGTCATTCCACATATGGTGAAACATAAGAAAAAAAATCACTGCTGGGCACAAGTGATGAAAGGAAAGCGGGAGAGAGAGGAGGGCAAATGAATAGTTATGTCATTATCTGCCTATTTCACTCAGTCCCTGCTGTGAATTCCACATTTCTAATTCATCTTTGTGTCCTTGCTCAGATCTATGGAGCAGATTTGGTTAGCAGCGGGGGGTCACCCGCCTTGGAGGCACTCCTTCCTCATTAAAGTGCTGTCCGGTGAGGAATCCTATTGGCACTGGGGTTGAACTGCGGCAGGCTCCTGCTGAGCAGCTTTGTTTAAACAGCGTTGCGCTGTATTACCCAACTTAATGGAGACTCCATCCCTTGCACAACTTGGCGGCTCATGTATTTACATGGGGTTATCTGCTCCTCAATGTCAGGCATAGGGCAACCCACCAGGCTGGGTGGAAATGCGTTGGAGGGGAAAATGAGACCCGAAAACTGAGAAAATTGCACCAGGCGAGGAGCAAATCTCATTCATATGGCTGTTAGCTTGGTTAACTGGTGCTGAAGAGGTAAATATAATTATATAGTGGTTTGCAGGCTTTTGAAATGCTGATTTGTATAGAAAAAGATGAATTATTTAACTTAAACAGGCCACACCACACAGCATGTGTTTAATAGTTTTCTTTTCAGCTACCAGTTCAGTGAGTAATACCCCCGCTTGTCAGGATGTTCAGGTCACCCCCTGCTGCAGTAACAGACCTTTAGCAACCAATCCAACTCACACTGATGCAGCAGAAAGGCTTGTTATGTTTCCATGTGTGGGGCCAACTTTATGACAGTATATTTGAGGGGTTTTGGGGTTTTTGTTTCCATGTTTTTGAGATTTTGCAGTTCAAATGACATGCATACTGGTGGCCTAGTGGTCAAACATGCTCACCATGCAGTCATTTAATTGTACAACTTCATATATAAGAATATGAATCTTTTTATTTGCAATATGTGAATGGATTCATGGACTTTCTCGTTGTTTGCCTGTGGACTGATTTCTACATTTATGCTGGCTCACGAGTGTCTTGCCCCAATGCCTTCCCTCCACTCCCTGACACCACCGACAGGTTGCAGCACTAACCCAGCTCAGAAATGAAGTCTCCTCTCCAAAGGACTGGCTCCAAGCACAATAGATTCCAATGCAAAATGTTCACGTGAGCGCAAAAAAAAAGAAATAGGTTTTATCTATTGACTCCCGTTTGGCCAAACTGACGTCAGAAGGAAAAGTAGGGTCAACATCAGCAGATAATGATATAATGTTTTGTAGACCCTAATTCACAAAGCATAACGTTAGTCAAACTATAGCCTCGCATAGATAAACCTATCACTGTACAATAACACATTTGAGCACTGTGTCAACGCTGGAGTGAAATATATTTTAAAAACAATGCAACTTCACAACCAACTGACAGGAGTATGTTGGTTGTGATTTTGAATGGGATTCTGGGACCTGCTTTACTAAAAGTGACGGCATTTCAATGTGATGTAGGTCCTACACTAGCTACACATTTAAATATAGTCAAGGAAATACTTTTGACGTGACATCTGCAAACACTTTTCAACCATATTTCAACCAATTTTGCCTTTGAATTACCAGAACAATCCTTGTCACAGTGTTGACAGGGAAGTTGATGACTGGAGTAAGCTCAAGAAGGAACTGACCCAAGATCTTCCTTCAATAGAGATACGGGTTACAATCTCAACTGTTATCATGTCATTGAAGTTCAGTGCTCATGTTTGTTGATGATTGAAGAGCTATTGCTATTCCATGCTGAAGGCTTTGAGATGCAGTTGAAAGCTCCAAGCGAAGCCAGTAAGTGGACTTTGGGAAACGTCGCTAATCTTATAAAGGGAATTCTGCCTGCTCTTGTACTCCGCTGCTCACAAACAAACTACTCACAGAGAGAGAGCGCAGCAGCTGTACGAGATTGTTTGTGAGTTCGACCACCATTGATTTGTATGTGTTTGAAGCCATCCGTGTCTGCTGGTGCACTCTGCATAATGTCTTAAGACGCCCTCTGTCTCCGTCAGCCACCTCACGCTTACTATGCAAGCTTGCTATTCTGCCTCCATAAGCAAAACAGTGAGCGTACAGAGCCCGAGGATGCATCTTAATCTTTACATCTCTCCAAGCACAGCGGGCACCATGGCACAAACCTGTGATATAACTCAGCTTTTGCATTCCGCTGACATACCTCTGCAGATCCTCGAAGTTTTATCCAGACTGAGTCACTCCTTAGTGGTTGTTTTATTCACCTGCCTCTGGCTGCAGGTTTGGTTATTGCTGAATAATCTCACACTGGTGCCTCAAAAACAAAATCAATCTTCAAGTGTGATGCGTATCTAATTTGTCTTTCTTTCTTCACATTATGAAAAAAAACTGATATATGGAGGGAGCAGAGGTGGATCATAAAGCACCTCGTGAGATCAGCAAGCAATCCGTTCTCCGCATTGTGCACCATTTGTTTCCCTCCGGGGGTATATATGTGAGGGGTTTAACAGAACATGATTTACCGAGGTAATGTGAATAAGAGCAAAAACTGGACTACGAGCATCAGCAACTTCCTGCACTGTAGGTACACAGCTGCTCTGCACACACACACTGTACGCTAATTCTCTGAAATGCCATTCTGAGAGGCTGAACACACAAAGCGGCGGTCGACACAGTAGCGCGTCACCTCAAATAAACGGGCCGGGCAGACGAGGGGAACCAGATGTAATCGCTGTCTTTTCCTCTGTAATCTTCTTTGTCCTGCCCCAGAGTCAGACAACCACAGATTATTTGACTTATATCACAATTTTGTAATCCCCTCAGTGCATAATATCAATAAAAGGAAATGCGATTTTGGCAAAGAGATCTGTGGTGAGATGTAAAGCCATCATCATCTTGAATATTGGACCTCACATGGCTGTGAGGACCCACGGCTGAATGCTGAATAAAATTTAACCTGCAAAAGATGCTAATGGCCACAGCTAACATGCTGCAACGAAGGTTGTTTTTTTCCCCTTTGAAAAAGATTTGACAAGCAGATAAAATTCACACTCATGGTGAATAACAAGCACTGAGTATACATACATATTCATCAGTGTTGCAGCCACATAAGCATATTTGACCAAGACCGTGATCTTTTCACAGACCTTAATCCACAGCCTCGCTTTGCATAAACAAAAGCATAAAAACTTTAATCATGCATCATGGGCATTGTGCAGACAGACAGCGGAGAGACAGGGTTGTTGCCATACTAACATAAATAAAATGACTATGACCACTTTTATCTTCTTCAGAATCACATTAACACATCGTGCACTGCTCCGAAGCCCCAGCAATTTGTCAATTAATAGATTAAGGGAATTAATCTGCAATTCATCTCGAAGGATTAAAAAAAAGTCCAAATATTCTACGGTTCCATTTTAAGTATTAATCTTTTCTTTGTTCTCTTTAATAATAAACTTGGGGCTACAATTCATAGACAAAACAATAAATAATATTAAATAATTGGAAAATTGGAAAATAATTGGAAAATTAATCTTATATTTTACTAGATAAAAGCTCCCCTCTATGGTCATATGATTTGCATTGTGTATAATGTGTGATTGAACTTGTGATGACTGGTTAAATGTGGTCAGATGTTAAATGCACTGGTGTGATCAAACACTGTCAGTGAACTTATTAGATCATATTAGTGATGAAATAAGTCTGCTTGCCTAGAATTAACGGGATTCAGAAACGTGATTTTTGAACACCAGGGTACAAGCACTGACCTTGAAAGGAACCGACAGCAAGAGAAGCAAAAAAAAGCAAAAGAATTTGATTTAAATAAGATCAGAGTGAAGGTACAGTGTAACCCAGACAGCCAGTTCTGACTGAGCGTACGTTAAATCATCAGTACAGATGAAAAACAGCGAGTGCGTGAGAGGAAAGTTTTCCCAGAGTTTGTGGAAGTCGGAGGCCAGCGGTGCTCGCCGCGCAGCGCTGATTGACAGCTGACCACAGATTCACACTGACCCGTGGAATGGAAAGGATTTAAAAGAAGGTGAGGAAAGCGGAGGCACCCATCATCACAGGGTTGCTGTTAACGCAGAGGAATATTTTCTAATTTCCAATAGGTTTCTTTTACTTTGTGTGGTTCTTTAAGAAAATCCACCACCCCTCTGTCCAACCTTCAGTTCTATTCATCCCACCGCTCGCCCTCTTTTCCCCCTTAACCTCCACTCAGCTGCGTCTTGGCTTTCATCTCCTCGCATGGACCTACACAGACCTGACTGCTCTCCTCATACAGCCCCTCTTCAACCCTTCCCTGCCCATCTATACCATCTCCCCCGTCCTCTCATCTCCTTTCTTTCATCTCCCCTCTCCTCCTCCCCTTCTCCCTCTTCCTTGTCTGCTGTCATTTCTTCTTGGTATGGCAGTGCGTCCCACCCACACCGTCTGCTTTACGTCCTCACTGCTTTTATCCCCTGCACTTATCCTTTCACTGTGTTTTTTTACACCAGTTTCCTTTCTTCAGCCTTCCTCCTCCCTTTTCACTCATTTCCTTCTCCCTATTCCCTCTGTTTTCTTCCCTCCTTTCTTCTTCTCTCCTTTCCTGTCTCCTCTCCTTTTTCAGTCAGCCAGCGAAGGGGAAATAAAGGGGAGGTTATGACGGCCATCCTGTCTGAACCCATCCATCACACTGCCGCTTAATACCCACAGCTGGCGCTGTGTGCGTTCAAATGTGTGTGCTTCGGCATGATATGTATGTGTGTGTTGATCCATTTCAGACAGCTACAGTGTGTATGTGAAGGATTTTCTAAATATCACACTAGAAGTTGACAGAAGGATGCCAAAAATGTAAATATTGCCTCAACAGCATCCCAACATGTTCTCCACTTCTCTGCAGAAAATGTTCAGATAATTTTCCACTGTGTGTGTGTGTGTGTTTGTGTGTGAGCACATGCTGTGTGCAGGCCTGCTGAGCAGCGTTGCTCCGGTCCTCCCTGACAGTGAGCGGCAACACCACACAGAGACTGTCTTCGAATGTGAACAGACCGAGTACAAACTCCATCAGACAACACATTCAAGTCAGACAGAGAGCAGCAGCACGAGGAGACACCAGGACATGAGTTTGGAGAGGGGAAGACTTTTGTTTGAGAAAACAAAAGCGTCTATCAAGCGCTGGAAGGCCTGTAACCTGCAGGAGGTGGCCGATTGCAACAACAGCAGTGTAAGTGGATATAATAATCTCTCCTTCTCTACCCTCCTTTTCATTTTCGATCCCTTTTTTCACTGGTTTTCTTCTTCCCTTTTTTCTCTCCTCTCCTGCAGGTGCAACATGCATTAACACATAAATTGAAATGCCCACTTCTTACACATTCAACAGCAGGCTAGGACACTGCAAGGCAGACAGTATATACACTCAGCTGGTTTATTATGTACACCTGGCTACACCCAGCGGGTTCTCCAATAAAATCCCCCCATTCATGAAGGCTCACTCTTTGGTCAAACTGTTTTAGAGAGGTTTGCTTGCAGCACTGTTGAATTATATTGTGTTTAAGTGATATACATATCCAGCACTCTGCCCAACCAATTTATATCAATTAAAAGGAAGCTAGAAGCAGGAGGAAAAACAAGTTGGCTAATTTGAATTAATGCAATTTAGTTAGCAGCCTATATTTGTCTTAATTATATTTGTTTTTTATTAATTCGTGTTTCACCCCGTCTTCTTTCCTCCTGCCCAAAAGATGTGTCACTGCTTGAGACGGCATCTGCAGGAAGTGTAAGCGACCATGTGAGAGTGCCCTTGGTTAGTCTAGAATAAGGTTCAAATCTATTAAATGTTAATTTGGAGTTCATTGTTCAGAGTTTATAGAATTATACCTGCTCCTTGTGTGAATGATAGCCTCTGAATATACAGTGCACGCTCTCCCTTTAGTATGTCATATGATCGGCAAGTTGTGTCGAGTTCAGACCTCGATTGCTGTTTATTTAGTTGGCCTCATTTTAAGGGTCCTAATTATTTTATATAATTTTCCTGTTTTTCTGTTTTAAGTAACTACAGAAAATATCTGCCAAGATGATTACAAATTAGGTGGTAAATAAATAGACTTAATAGACTCAATAGAAGAAGTAGACTACTTTTGCTTCCTGCACCTGGTTTCTATGAGCCTTACTACTTGGTCCCTAACGATGTTCATCAGTATATATGAACTCAAATGATCAATGTGTAAACATATCACAACCTACAGTATGTCAGATAAAGAAGAGCATTTTTGTGAAGTACACAAAGAATTGTGGGTTTTTACAAAAACAGGTAAATTTAAATCTGGAGTTGGGAAGAACAGTTCGAATGCAGTGGCTGTAGAAAAAGATCTGCTGTACCCACAATATCCTGGAGGATTAAAAAAAAAACCCAAAAAACATTTCAGGCCAAACTGATCCAAAGTGTTTCCTGTTCCATTTGTCGATACCTCAGCACTAAGCTAGAAAGAGGAAAAAAGATTGGGATGGGACCACTGTGTACAAATGTGAAAAAAAGAGTGCAGAGGGTAATATTTCACTGTGAGAGCTAGGAGAGAAATTCCTGCTGCAACTGCCATCTCCAGTGTGGTGGTGGTGGGGTCTGTTTAGTTAGATACACAAGGCCCATCAAACAGCCTGTGTTGTGCAGTGTTGGCTGTCAGAAATCTTCTCCTGTTCTCGGAATGTGCTGATCCCACCACTGAGATTCTTCTCCTCATCAGACGAGCCCCTCCACACACAGACACCCACCACAGTAGCTCCTGCAAATTTCCTTTTTCCACCACGGTCTCCTGCACAGGAACTCAAAGCAAGCATGCCACTTGCTCTCAGATGCCTTACTATAAACCTGCTGCAGCTTGTGTGTGGCCCCCGCCAGAGGAGTCTATGCTCTTTTTAATTGGTTCAAGATCAGTGACCGTCACTTAAAGAAGACCTTGGTACCTGCCAGACATATAAAAAGTACCTGCCAATTAGCCTCCTCCATTGACTCAGAGAGTGGCTTAGCTAGAGAACATTCAAGGGGATTTCTCACAACACTGCTTTTTGGAATTTGCGACTGGTGGCTAAAATTCTATAATTGGTGTTCGGTCCTTGTCTCAGTGGGATGTAAAAAAATTATCAGCTCACAAGCCTGCTGGAAAAAACGCTTGTTTGATTGCTGAAAGTGTCAATCGGGGGGGGGGCACACGGGGATCAATTTAATTCTGGTGATGAGAGGCTGTGACAAAATGCTCTGATGGGGGTTCAGGGCCTTGGAGAATGGCTCGTCAGATGCAAAGATGTACGATAAAGCCCGATGATTGGATAGATAGCGTATTCACACATTCAAGTTCAAGAGCTGTCTTCCATGCTTTGTTAAGAGCAAAAAACCCACAACAATGAGCCGAACTAGAGCACCGCAGTACATTACTCAGCTCATTTAAATCAGGAGAGTGGCCCATGTTTCAGCTGGGCTGCAAAATACTGAACTTTTAAAATAAAGTTACTTTTTCCTACTCATGACAAGTGTTGTTAATTCAATGAATTTCATTTGTCTTTGTGAGATACTGCAATCAACATCCTTAAGGTTTTGGGGGGTTTTTTCTGTTTGCAGTCAACTTTCAATCATAAAAATGTTACCACAGACAACAAGGAAAAGATTTCACGCCACAGAGCTTTAAGCCCTGCTGTCGAAAAAACAGCGGACAAAAACGGAACAAATTCAGTTGCGTTGGTAGGCAGTGGTGCAGGTACACAAGAGAATCAGAAGACATCAATAAGCTGCCAACGCTGTGTCATATCAAAGTCACACCATGGCAGTAAATGAAGAAGAAATAGTTCCATATCATGTTAAATGCCTAAAAAGCCTTACTGAATAAAGGCTGTGCACAGTTTATGGGAGGCAATCGAGGGGATAGGACAGTCTTGGAGATAGAGGGGAAAATAGTGTGTTTCCTCCAGGATTTTTCGTCAGCCTCCACAACAACACAAATGTGGTTAAGATGGGAATAGTAAATCCAACACAACCTTCCCTCAGTCCTCTGTGGAAGTAGCTAACAGGACACTTAATGCTTCAGCCACAACAAATCGTAAAGTTGTATCACGTGTTCAGCCTCCTGTCTATATGTCGTTAGAGGAGCACTGAATGAAACTTCGTCTCCACCTGGACTGCCTGACAAAAAAACTCTGCACTCTAAGACAGCAAGCCATGCTATGAAGCATCTCTAAATCCAACTCGTCGGGTGGGTGCATGAGGAATACCTACTGTATCCGTCATTTTAACTTACCCCCCCCCACAGTGTCATTCTGAAACAGCCGCAGTGACAAAATGTATATAGCAGAATCACATTCAATAATAGTCCATGTCAGGTAATGATGCAGCAATGCGATTGAGTAATAATAATATTTTTTCAAATGATGCATTAACTGATACGGTGACCAGAACCTTTGGTGTCCATTAGGCAGTATATTATTTCAGTTGCTCATATCAACAGTGAAACAGTTTGTCTTTCTCTAATCATTCCTCCTGTTCAGAGAAACGTGCCTGCTGACTATGTTTGATGTCAGTGCCTAAAATGACATGAATCCCATATATTTCTCATCGTATTACAGTGAAGAGGGGCAGATTTTAATCCCTTGGGAGCACACATACTGTACATACATGCAAGATAGTGATGCACAAATTGCCCCTGATGGCTGTACTATCAGCGTATGAGTGTGTGTGAAGCACTGTGAGTGGTCGATTAGACTAGAAAGGCATTATGGACACACACACACACAAACATAGAAAAGTATATTTCTCAGTCAAACAAATGGGAAAGTGGTCTCAGACTTTTGGACCAAGCTAACTCCTTTTTCAAGCCCTTTAATGATCTATAAATCCTAAAATCCAGAAAAATCCTATCTCATTACTTTGAAAAACTGCATAACCTAAGCATGTTAATATGTTGAAATGATCCTAATTATTGGATGTGTAACTATGACTGCTAGGATTATGAGCATCACTCATCCTGATTTATTCCCTACATACAGTATAAGTAGGCGGTTAAACATTTTAATCCTAAATCAACAACAACAAAGTCTTCTAATATGGATGCCGGGGTGGTGGGGTGGGGGGGTG
Organism: Psettodes erumei; assembly: GCA_016785225.1. Taxonomy (NCBI): domain Eukaryota; kingdom Metazoa; phylum Chordata; class Actinopteri; order Pleuronectiformes; family Psettodidae; genus Psettodes; species Psettodes erumei. Next base: position 416,986 of record JAFBJZ010000407.1, on the reverse strand, counting down.
GTAGTGGTAAAATTCTTATCATGTGGGGGCTGAGACTGTGTGTTTGAAATGATTGAAACAACATTAGCTCCATAAACGTAACCCTGTGTCTGTCTCTCTGAGGACTTTCATTGCTCTCTGCCCTGCACTTGCCCTCACTGTCGCTCCTTCCTCTTTCCACCCTCCTCCCCCCTCATCCTACCTCCACAGCTCTGTCACCATAGCCCCGGGAGCAAGCGAACCACTACAGCCTCTGCAGTGATATCCCCATCTCATGGCTTCGGCTGCGAGACTTTCAGCAGGATTACGGCCACACAGAGGTGGAAACATAGCCAAGCCTTAAGTTCTTTTGGCAGGCGGGGGGTGGGGTGGGGGGGGGGGTGGGGGGGCTTTCTGATGGCTTGTCTCGGAGCAGGGAGCTGGCACTGAAAACAAGATACAACTGGGTTATTTCCATTGTAATTTTTTTTCATGGCAATTGGAGTCAAGAGCTTTCAGCTGTATCGGTTTTCGTTAGCAGATGGAATTTACTCAGTTGTTGCAGGTCAACACCGACAAGTGAATAAGCGGTTGTTTGTCAAAAACATGGATCAATAGACAACTGATAGTGATACTGGCCAGTGCCAGTATTTTGTCAATCACTTAAGTGGCAACAGTCTACTAAAAGAAAAAATGTGTTAGCGGTTCAGTAATTCCTTACCAGAGAGTTCTTCCTGGCAGTGTGGAGGTTTGAAACTACATTTAGATGATAAAAATGTTATATATAATAGTCATTCAACGCATTTGAGATTGTAACTATGTCTACATCTTGTAGTTTTCATTGCTGTTGGGGGGGTCTATCCCATGCCAGAAATCAGCAAACCAGAGTTACTGATCCTCATCTTATTTACAGCTTACTCTCCTACATTTGTATCAAAGCTTTATGAAGTTACTGCTGATGCTAACCAAACATGTCCATGCTTTTTAAAAGCACTCAACTGGCAAAGCACAGAGTGGCTTTCATTGTGAAGCAGTCGCAGGAAAAGCAATTCATATGTCATCCTGGTAAGCACTGACAGAGATCTTCCATCAACTGATTTTTTCTTTTCAACTTAAACTCAATGTATCACTGTTTCTTAAGCCCTGGCTACAACCTTGAAAGACAGAGCAAAACACTTTGAATACAGATTTAAATTTAATGAAGAATTGCGAGCAAAACACAGGAGACAGGTTGAAAGAGTGTGTAAAATCACGTTAGCCAATGGCCTTCACTCTCCAGCATCAACATTTCTCTCAGGTACCCTCCAGTGTAAATATAGTCACTACCACTCTTCATCGTCAGCAGTTCAACATTCATGGGGACAGCAAATGGGACAACATTGTTTTTTAGAGAGCACATCCAGGCGAAGTAGTTGAAAAGAACTCATCCCGCATCAATGGAACATCATGTGAGCAGTAAATACAATGTAAATACAATGTTAATCATAAAAGGGTTTCTGTTCTAAATTAGTGATGGTGGGCAGCTTGTGTCACAGGATTTATTTCTTTATCTAAAAACTGATCGGAATTAGTTAATAAAGGAAGTGCTTTTAACACAATTCAAACATTGACATTGTTGACTCTAGAGTATATATATAAATATATATACACATCCATGTAATTTCAAAGTTCAGCTGCATTATAAGCGTTCAGCCACAACGTAAGGAGTGCATTACTTAATGAAATCACACATATAATGCATGCTTCCTTTAATTACACTAAAATGTGCAAACTGCTATTCCATTCAAAGACCTGGAATAAATGGTTAGACATTTTTGCACTGTAAGAAGAAGCAGAGTGGTGAAATACTTAAACATGAAGATGTGGCCGACACAGTGGAGGTGAGAAAGAAAAGGTGACTGAGAGAGCTCAGGAAGGATAAGCAGTATTCCAAAGGTCAATCGCACAGATACAGGCCTGACAATGTGATTACATTTGCTTTGCTGACCCCAGGTTGAGAATACATATGGGCCACTTGACCAGTTTGGCTTCATGTACCATTCATTTCTACAATATTACTTTACATATTGAGGTACTTAGTTTCGATGTATAACTGTCAGATGATTCAAAAACTAGATTGTGCAGATGTCTCCTGAGCTGTTACACTGATTATCTCATATAAATAAGCAGAATGTGAACTACACAGGGACCAGAGAAGCATTGCTTTGAAAATGAGCATACTTTTCTGGGCTCCCATGTGAATGTAACTAAAATTCCACCTTACAGGCTATTAAATTTTCACTGAAATCCTTTATCACGTCTCACTGTCCAAGTGGACTGCGTCCAATAAGAAAACATGCTCCGTCAATATTATTCCGCTCTGCGTCATTAAATTTAGTTTCATTTGCAGTGAATTTCCATCCTTCCTCTATAATGGAAATCCTGCCGGCTGCAGTACAAAGTAACTAGGGTTGGGAATTCTCTGTCCGGCCGCAGGTGGATCGTGAATAGTGCTTAACTGCTCCAGCTGTTGTACGGTGGTTAGCAAAGCAAGTGTGCCGTGGAGAAGGGCGAGAAGATGTCTGAGATAAGAGCGGAGCGGCAAACCGCCGAGCGGTCGGTGCCAGAGGGGAGGACAAACAGGCACTTATTTATGTATGCCCAGACATGTTGGGAAAGCTGCGCTGTTTGCTTTGGGAAACAGACGCTTGTGCCCACTGTGCACACACCACAATACCACACCTGCTCACCGCGCTGTAATGCGCCTGAGCTTTTACTCCCCGGGGCCTGATCCCTAACCCCCACCTTTACCATAATATGCCAAATTTAATCACCAGTCCCCTGCTTTAGAGTTTTATGATTAACTCAGAAAGGTTGGTGTCAAAATATATTCTTCCACCTTGATTTACTAACCCAGGTGAAAACACATGAGCTGAATTATCAAAGCTGATAGAAAAACTATTTAAGGCTGGCTGGAACTACAGAAAACAATATCTACATCAGCATAACAACAAGTTCTTTTACTGTGTGTCTTGGTGTGGATAATGAAAATGGTTGTTGTGGGATGTTTAAACCTCAGAGGTCAACATGTTTGAACAGAAGCAATGTTCACCCTCAAAGTTAAACATTTCCAGCATTCTCATTGGTTGTATAGTTGTTCAGTGCCTTACCTGAAATGTATTAGATTGTTATTTTTCTGCACTGTAAAATTATTCTAAAATAAATGAGATTCTTTTAAAATTCTGAGTTATGTGAGTGAACCAATTTGCCCTTTTATTTAAATTATAGCAATTCTCAAAACACTATATGATTGTGTTTGATATCATATATAAGTCAGAACTCAGTCCAAGTAAGAAGTAAAAGAATCACTCTCTTTGCCCTGTCCCCTTCAGCTCGTGACAAATTAGTAAAGAAATCCAACATACCCGCAAACAGAACTTCATGCCCACAAAAAACAAAATAAAAAGTTGAATCCCTTCATGATTTACCAGTGATTACCAGTCTTTCTGAACCCTGTCATGAAACAAGAATGCTTAGGAAAGATCATTACAGCAAATAACAAAAAAGGCAAACCCATTGCAATGGGACAGAAACTACACAGCCATCCACCATGACTTACTTTTTGCTTCACTACAATCAGGGTACATGACTTCCTGCATTTGTTCTTAACTTTGCCGATGGGTAGAAATAGTGACGTGCAGATACAAATGTAATTCATAGAGATATTGGGCTGGTTGGTTCCACTTAACATGCAAGCATCCATAGTTTTTAAATCAGTAGAGGACAGCATGTAAAAAGCATTGCTTAAAGCAAGGTTAGAGTCTTTTTCTGCATAATGAAATAACATAATAGACTAACATGTCCTTCAGGGTGAGCCCTTCTGGCTGTATGCCTGTGAGTCACTGTAAAGGTAAACTCAACATGCACATAGCCCTTACATGATATCACATTCACACAATGGCAACTGTTTGGTTTTGATGAAAGAAACGATTATTTGTTAAAAGCCAAACCAGTGTGCCTAATTTCGAGTAATGAAAAAGGTCAAATCTTGAGCATCAATGTGGCTCCAAACCTGAATGAGCTTCAAAGACGAGTTCCTTTGGATGAAGTCAAAGCTCTTCGGTGGAGTTTGGCTGCCCAACAAGCAGCTTTAAAATAAAACTGCATCCTGACAGAGACACAGTTTTATGCAGGAGCTAACCAGAACCAGAAAAAGTCAAATTGGTCCAAAGAGTCAGTTCATCTTGCAGAACCATCACAGAGCAGATTATTGACCGAAAACACACTGAAGAATACTAGAAGAAATTTTCCAGTTTTTCGGTCTGACCACCAACTAAAGAGGCAAACAAATAATGCCCAACTAACCATTGTTGTGTGTAGGATCAGTGCTGAGATCAATATGAGAGAGGAATTGCTGTCTTTGCAAGCAATGCATGCTGTGGCAAGTCCATTTCACTCCTCTGCAGGAATAAAAGCCTGCCATGAAATCTAAATACACCAGTGAGTTTGCAAATCCCCTTCAGCTGTTTGGCCAGAGGTTTCAGGACATGAACAGAAGGAACTGAACATGTTTGCCATTTGATGTGAAACATGACAACCTACAACATAAAATCATCGAGCTGCAAAGCAATAACAAGCTCAAAGCTACAGTTGGTACAACAACCTCCCTCTGCTCCAGTTTTGTTAAACTATATGTACACCCTGAGGATGGAAGTGTGAAGTCTGTTTCAGATCGACGTGCTGCTGTGTGCAGTTCTTTTCAAAAGTGACTCAGTTCCACTCATTACTGACTGCCCCAAACCGAGAAAACCAGCTGCGAGCATCATCATCATCACTACCATCTGACATCAGCCGCCTCACCAAAGGGAAGCAGCCTCAGCCATTGCATTAAAGATGTTAGCATGATATGTGTTAAATAATTCAGCATGGCCCTTGAAGGATGTTTATAAAGGCCCATCATAGGAAACAGGTTCCCCACCCCCAGCTTAAAACTTGCTATCCCTCTTAAACAGCTGGAGCAGCTGAAAAGTATCAGAATGTCAGCACTCAGATGTTTCATTTTCTTACCTGTTAGCTACACTGAAATGTACAAAACTTGACTTTAATACTTCCGCTTCCATCAAATGAAGTTTTTTTGCAACCAAAATTTACTTTTACATTTGTAAAATTGAGCGCCCAAAAAACGTCCTCTATCTGAAATTTCCTAATCGTTCTCCCTGTGCATAGACATTTGGTCCTCATAAGGATAGACATTACCTCATGCAGACACACGCAGCCACCTGCAGGCTTTATCAAATGCACCCAGCTCGGCAGAAAAACACAATCTCAGGAAAATAATTGGCCTGACACGCAGATACACAACAAGATGGAGAAGGTGGAAGTAACAGCAAGCTGCCGTCAATCAATCAGCGAAAAGGCATCAACTGCGTGGGAAGGGCAAGGAGGTCTTGTATGAATCAGGAAAAAAACTCTTGCCAGTGGCAAGGTGGCCCGATGTAATCTTAAATATATAATAAGCTGCAACTTCAGGATCAAGCGTGGAGTGTGTTTAAAGTATATGCATGAAAATGTGTATTCGGTGGCAAGATTTCAAGTGTACAAGAACTGCTTGCTGTTTTTGAGGCTTACCTGGAACAAAGCTCCCCTGCACCACCTCCTTGTACGCCCACCATCCTTCGTGAATTTTTGGTGGATTCGGCTGCGCTGTGAGGTGAGGAAAGGGAGAAGCACAGACAAAGGGATATCAGTCACCTAGATCTGAAATTCAGACAAGAAGGCAAAACAGTCCTGCAGCGTTTAGAAGCTCTCCAACTGAAATGAAGCATTGTTTTCCCAACCTCATCATTTCAAGATGCCCGTCTGCTCCGAGGCCATCTTGCCTCCGATTATAATTCAAACTCTCATTGCTGAACGCACACACGTGTACACTCCGTCATGATGCAATGACTCCCCAGATATTTGTATGGAAGTGCTTTCTGTCATGTTGTTTGAGCTATGGAAGAAAGTTCCAGATTAGAGCAAGGTGGTACAGTATAATTGAGGTGAGTAAAGGTCTCGGCACAAAGAGAGAGTTGTGATCGAGAATTACCCGCTGAGCCTTCGGGATATTACTCTCTACGCCTCAGCAACCCTCCCTTCATTCACAAAATGCACAGAGAGCAGCTTAATTGAGGGTCTGGAGCTCGCCCTGCCTGCTTGTCTTTAATGGAAGTTGAGTTGGCTGAGCCACCCTCCCTCTCTCCGCTCGCCCCTCATAGCAGCCTTGATGCGGTAACGCCAGAGAAAGCAGGTTCAATTTCAGAGGGGGTGGGCTGGCTGGACACGATCCAGAGAAGGCTATTTTCCTCTGCGGGGCAAATCTACCCTGCCACCGGTTGAAAAAGGGAGGAAAACACAAGTTGGCCTCAAGGAAAAAAATTATCTTGTTTGTCAAAATCATTCTCCAAATGATGAATTGTTTTTTTCTCATCTTGATGCCAAATGGACTTGAAGTGTGAACACCACCTCTGAGTGGACTGGTTTCAATGCCAACTAAGAATGAGGGACTCCGACTTTCGAAGGCATTAGAGGGAGGCTAGTCTCCCGTCTACCACCTTTGGGCCCTGCACTTAAACTTTAACACAAATTCATTTCAATTTTATGCAAAGAGCAAGACCGAAAAACAAAACCTAATTATTCTACAGCAGCAAGCCCTTTTCTCATTCATATTTATTTTTATTATTGGATGAAAGAGCATTAAATAATCATTCTGTCTGTGCAAACACAATGTCACCACTTAACTTTACACCTGCAGTGGGAAAGCAGGATCTTCATTTTGTTTTAGTGCCATTTAGAAACCTTTCTTTGCCTTGTGAAGTATCGGTGGACTTTAAATGAAATTATTAGAGCTCGGTTGCAGCAGAATTTATATAACAACAAAACTTTAGTGCCCCAAATCAGTTGATTAAAATGGAACGGCTGTAACCTGTGAAGTTGTGGAGGCATGGAGAAGTAAATTGACAAGGTGCTTTCATCCGGAGTTTGAGCTCTGACTCAGGAATTTGTGCTTTAGTCGCTACAGTATTAGCTATGCAGCACCATCTGATTTCATATTACTGTGTTCTGCCAAACAGAGTTAGACATGTGTGTTGAAAGATCTACTCATCACCTATTATCAGTTTTTTAAAGTGATTACATTACTATTCAAGTAATTAGTTACATTACTCATGCCTTCCAACAACTCCAAGGCCATCGCATCTACCAAACATCTCCTACGTTGTACCCATGTAGAATGGAGATCCATGCGTTGTTTAATGAGCAGACAGTCTGAGGTTTGGAGGTCAGATTTACCATCTCACCCAGAATTCGTAGCTCTACCCAGCTCCCGTTATGGATTTTCACCAAAAATTCATGTAAAAACTTCTGTTACATTCATGCGACCTTGATAAAAATCCTACAGCTCTGAATTTTTGAAGTTTCTTCACCAATTCTTCTATACTTTGTAGTTGCTTGTTTTTTTTTACTGGATTAGATTACAATTTGCATTACAAAACCTGTAAACAGGGTAGCAATGTTTGTTATGATTGCACTCTTTTATATACTTAATTTGCTGAAATCCATTTTGTAATGATCCAGCTACAAACCTGTTTCATGTTGGATTAGCCCGGATTTGTTTAATTGTTTTCTAAATGCTACTAGATGATGATTTCAGAAAAAAAACTTTTGACATGAACCAAGATCAATATTTTCTCCAGACACATGGAACAAGATGACATCATCAGATTTGTAACCCAAAAGTGAGTACCTTGCTGCCACAAATGCACAGGGACTAATTTACCATCACCTTCATCCACTTCCTGGTGGAACCTGAGATGAAACGAAAAGAGCCAAAACTGTGATGAAACACAGCATTCCTGAGAAATTCTATCAAGTAAACACTGAGATTCAACTTTAATTTCTTACACAACTTGCACCAGAAAGGAAGACCACAGCCCACATCAGCCACTGCCAGTAGCTTCCTCTCCACTTCATGGTAATTTATCGAACACTGCAGCAGCTAACTGAACATTTCACCACAGCATAGTTAGGGATGTTTTACTATGCAGCGCAGTTACATTTACATACAGCTAACAATGCCAGATAGCGCTACTTCATTACCAGACCAGAGTTTTCTTCATGTTTTATGAGACAGAAGCTCAGAAGTGAGGAAAAATAATGAGTGGCTGGAGAGAACAATGGCATACAGAGTTACTTGGTGTGTGTGTGTGTGTGTGTGTGTGTGTGTGTGTGTGTGTGTGTTTGTGTGTGTCTGTGTGTGTGTGTGCGCGTGTGTAGGGGTGGTAGTGTTTATAAGTGAGAGCCCTTGGGATTCTTGCCGGTGTAAGTAATAATATAAAGGAGATTTGGAGGCCTGTGGACATGATCCTCTTACAAGCTACTGACAATACAGATACAGTCCTCTCTTTCTTACTTAAACTTTGCACATGTGCACTGTAATAACACAGCTGCTGTCCCTGGTTAAAAACAGGGAATAAAACACACTTTATGCATTAATATGCCCCACTCTCCCCAGTTATTTGAATCTAATAAAAGTCAATGTGAAACAGTTTCAGAAATTCAGAAATGCTACAAGGATGGGTGCAGTCCATGTTATCTTTCATTCACGGTATTCTAAAAGGACATTTACGCTGTTTACGCAGAGTGTCATGCATTCCCCCGCTGCTTTCCAGGTGCAAGGATTTCTGACTTCTATGGGTCTGTGTTTTCTTGGACCAAATCATGTTGATTCTAAGTACATACCCAGCCAGATAACTGAAATTTTAAAAGATGATTTTAGCAAGCACCTAGAGTTCCTCAAAGACTCTGAGTAAACAGATTATTTTATCACTTTCAAAAACAGTGGTCAGCCATGTTAGCAGTTTCCACACACATTTCAATCTATTAGCCCAGTCTATGATGAGTCTATGATGTTTCTTTTGACAGTTTAACCTGTTGGCATGCAGTGTCCTTTTCCAGGCATCCACCCAAATAGCTTCAGTACTTACTACAGTAGAGAATATATTGTCCACATTTTTAAATGCTCCATCACATGGCAGAAACATGACAGATTCTCCTGGGCATTGAGGTTATTTCAATCACAACACTTGCCCCTGTCTTTTTTTTTTTTTTTTACATCTCTGTCCGCTAAAGATGGCCAAGCAGCAATTGCTGGTGGAATAGTTCTGCTCCTTCTATTTCATTCTATATTATTGACACACAGTGGATCCTTTCGTCTTTTCCCTCACCTGCCCAGTCTGTTACATTTACTCATAGAAAATTTAATTGGGCTAGAGTAAATCATTCACTAAATCACTAAATCATTAAATGAATGTTAAACACTCTCCTCTGAATAAGTCCATCAGTAAACAGCTGTAGCCCAGAAATTCTCTGTTAACATATAAGAAATCACTTGATAAAACTCACTTGATAGACGCTTTAATAAAGCTTCTTTTAATTCTTGATTCTGTTACACTTATCCATGTTTTTTATCCTGTCTGTTTGTTTCACATAAATAGTATAACTATAACTTTTTATATTTACTGTAATAATACTGAAGTAGTTGGCAAATTATATATACTGTATATATGTATTAGATTTGCCAGCTGCTACAGTGGATAAAGGAATAATTGAAGGCTTTTGAGTTCTTCTTATTATTATTCAACTGACTTTTGTACCTGCCCATCAAATTCCATCTCAAAATGTATTTATTTTAAATTTTACAGTTTGTTTCATGTTTACCTCAATTTATGCTCTCTATTTTCCTGTAGGTGCAGTGGTAATTACTAAACAAACGTGTTGTAGCAATGTCAGAGGGCAGGCACAGCCGAGGCTGCGTTTATGTCGCATCACAACCCACTGCACCTCGCCTCTTCTGCTGCAGATGTAGGATTATTTTCCAAATTGTAATCGTTTTATTTATAATCCCATTATCATCTAAGTTCCCTGATTTGAGAGACATGGATGGCACATCAACATGACTTCATCTTTTTTTAAATTTCCAGACAGTCTGACAGTAAATATTGTTCTTTTACTGACAGATTATAAGATAAATATAAAATCATCATCAAACAAATCATGTTGAGAACAGCAAGTTCACGCACGTGAGGTTGCTTCTCACAGACAGAATCCTGCGGTGGTGTAGTTTACAAACCTGTACATGCCCTCTGTGGGCCCAGCTCAACAGGAACCAATCTGTTACTCGCAATTATCTTTAAATTAGTGTCAGACTGTACTCGACCCGTTAATGTGAGACTTGAACTGACCTGTAATTAAAAAGAGGCTCAGAGCTGCTGCTGATAATAATGTAATGACCAAAGCTTGGGGTGATGGAAATTCTGTTGGGGTGCACAATGGCAAGAGGTAGTAAAAAAAATATATATATATATATGTATACACACATATATGGGCCAAAAACCCTCTATAATTACAGTGGATTATGTTATGTGTTTCCTCGTGCTCAGAACATACTCAATGGTATAGGGTTACACTCGTACCTGTTAGGTTTTTCCATAGTTCTGGGCCCAAAGACACAGGTGAGTGAGGAGATTTTTAATGAACAGACTGGGTCCCAAAAAGGCAGACAGACAGGGAAAACAAAACAAAACCTCTGGAGAACAAAGAAAGAAGAAAACCAAAACCTCTGAAAATGCAGAAAAATCCAAACACACTGGGGAGTATCACAGGTACGCTGGGGAACCTGGACAGGAACAAACCGACAAATGACCCCGGGGTGCAGATGGAGACTTAAATGCAAGAAGGAGACAGAGATAATTGGGCCCAGGTGGAGCACATGAGACAATCAAAGGAGAGTGAAAAAAACAAGGAACAAGTGAACTGACAACTGAAGGCACACCAGGAAATAAATACAAAATCAAACAAGAAAAACACCAGAGACCATCAGGAGTCCAGGGGCAGACTGTGACGATGTCCAAAGTCCCGCTCAGTTTACACAATGATGGCACCACATGGATACCTTTTTCAAAAAATCACTGGATGAGAAAGCAGGATTTAAACTGATGTTTTTTGTTTGTTTTTTTTCAAATGTCCCCATAGCTAATAATACTCTCATTGTATTTGTTTAATCTTATGTTATTATTATAGACCTGCAGGTCATTCATGGAAACTGACTTTTGCTGTCTCAGAGACCAAAGCCTTTCCCTCCATCGCTGCTTTTAAAGGTGATGAAAGGAGGAGCTCACGTGACTGGCTATCGCTGAAGCTCATGCCGACTCCACCTGCTGAGTCTGTGTTTGCTCCTCCTAATAATGTATTCAGCCTCTCTTCCATGTTGAACCCAGCAGCAACCCTATGGTGCCAATCAATGATGCTTTTTTAAATAAATCAAATTATTAAAAGATTTACCACTTTAAAACTGAAAAAGCACACTCCAGTCTCCATTCAGTGTTGTAAGTTTCTGCTGGAAGAGGAAGTGGTAGCGAATGCTAGCCAATAGATAAGACATAATCATGTCCTGTGGTTCATCGGAAGAGAGAGAGAGACTGAGACTGAGGTGTGAAGCAGCGTAACGAGCACTGTCCCACTTCACACAATGTCTGATCCCAGGACACACTTCCTGACATTAGCAGAAAGGAAATGCCTTCCGTCTATACAGGGAGACACAGACATGATGCTGCGGGAGATGGGATGGGGGGTTGATGGATCACCACTCTCAGTTTTATAGATTCCCAGAGCTGTAAGATAGACAATACAGACAGTAAAACAAAGGTATGACATTTAAACCATCCATTAACTATTGTGTGAGGCAATGCACATTTAATCATTTTAAATACTTTCCTATGCTTGCGAACTGAATAGAAATGGAAACTGATTACAAAACTGACAAAAAGGTGTGATAATAATAACAATAGGGGAAGCCCCTCAAGGATGAATCACATCAAGTCAAGGGAGTGCAGGATAGAGGTATGCAAACTTGGTACCATGCTTATTTGTGAGTAATAAACTTTAGGTGGGAAATTTAAATGCAGAATTCTGACGTTTATTCAGTATGGGTTGTATGTGTTTTTAAAATAGCTTCACTTTGTCCAGATTGGCAGGTGTTTGTATGAGGGTTGGGGATTTAGGAATATAATAAATGACTTAAAAAATGTCATACAGCTGTAAATCTGCATTTGTCTCCAGTAATAAGACTAATTTCCCTTCTTGCTGAATCCTTTGCATTTGTATGCAGCAGCTCTGAAGTTTTTCCTGGTCCTTATTTTACTTACTTACATAACCCACTTTTTTCAAGTCATTAAGCATTGGGAGAGGACAAAGCAATGAGCTTTATCATAAGTTGTGCATCTGCTTTTCAGCTGCACTGGCAGATAAATCTATGATTGTTTGATATGCTCTGATATAACATATCATTTGTAAGAACCACTGTATTTCCTTTATTCCCAGGACTTTATAAATATTATTTTAGCTTGTTGATGAAAAAGGAAGTGCAGCTGGCCGTGTGTCTAACCTTATAACTGAAGAAGGAAAGGGTGGTTAGCATTTGGAAAGTTGCACCAACGGCACACATAAACTCAGCCTGAACCCCTCGTATCACCTCTTTTGTTCACAGGGGACATGGCAATTTCTAGAAACGGTTACTCCTCTAATTTGGATTTCTGTTTTAGTCAGAGATGCTTTAATTGTTTTAGACACAGGGATATGCCTCCAGGAGTACTGATATTTACTTTCACCCCACTGCAAGGAGGTAAACCAATAGACTCGCTGGGGAGTGCCAAGTCATCCTGTTAGACACACTGAGGGGACAGACGGGTGCTTTTCGTCATGGAACAGAGCTGGTGGCATAAACGCCAGACCACCTGGATATTCTGAATGGAGATTGTACCTCTGTCTTTGCCCCGGTGATGAAGGCACCTTACAAAGGATGGGGGTAAAATTTGCAGGGTAATCAGGATAGCAGTATGATCAGTATGAAATGAAACAAGTGTTTGCTGATGTAATCATTGCTTTAGTTCACTTTGTGAGGAATGTCTTAGTATGCATGCAATTTTCTTTCCAATGGAACATCCTAGGTGAAGATGGTGATTACATTCATTGAAGAAAAAGCAATATACAGCCTAATTTGGGACTGTTTTGCTTGGAGTCTTGCCTCTGGTCTTGTTGCCTTCAGACTTGTGGTCAGTCGTGCTGAGTCTGATGTTCTGGCACCATTTTTTCCACTTCCTTAGTAGGCCAATGCCTAAGTCTCGTAATTCATATCTTCATATTCAACTATCTCTCATATCAGTGGTTTTGTAAGATAAGACTGTTAAATGGTGGAAGATTAAAGCTTGACAGTGTTAGTATGAAGGAAAAATTAGGACTATTTGGTGAAATAGCTAATTTCCCCTGGAAACATGACATTTCCTCAATGACAGTTAAAATCAAAGTCTGCTGTCAGCAGAGGAGGATGTTATTATTATAAAGTTTGAAGGTGTCGATATTAAGCATTTACATTTTGGAAAACTTTTCTTAGCTACAGTGTTCAAGGGAAACATTACCCATTCAACTCCAGTACATTTATCTAAGAGCTTTGGTTACTAGTTACAGCCATTATCATCAGCATCACATTTCTTTCTTCCCCTCTTTCTATTCCTCCCCTTCCTTTTTTGCATCCTACTTCCAAACCATCTTACATTTTTCTTATTTTTGTTTAATCTCGTTTTGTTTGTTTTCCCCATCCTTCTTGATTTTTTGTTGTGCCATTTGTCTTTATTTTCCTTTATGTTTCCCTTTCCTCGTGTCTTCCCAGCTGCAGTAAACACATCAACAAAATCTGCCTTCTTTTCACCATTCCTTTTTTGTCCTCTCCCTTAGTTTATTCATCTTTTTATATATTTCTTTCTTTCCTTGCTATTTTTGATCTTTTCATTTTAATGTTTTAATTACTCTTATCTTCAGTCTGTCTATGTTCCTTTATTTTTCTTCCCTCTGTCCATACTTACTACCTGAAGTTGTTCTTTGTTACTCTAAATACATAAATCATTTCTTTTCTTGTTTATCTCTATTTGATTTTTCTTTCCTCTGTTCCAACTTCCTTCTTTCCATTCCTTTTGTGCTTCACTGTATCCGTTTGGATTGATTTAATTCCTTCTGTCTTTACTGTATAGCATTTTGTAAACTTGTTTTTTTAAGGTGATTTGAAAAGTTTATTATCTTCTGTCATGATTATTATTATTCTTCCCTCTGTCTTTCCTTACTTTATGTTTTTAGTTTCAGTAAATAAGTTATTATATTTTTCCCATCACTCTATATTCCTTTTTCCCTTTGTGCTTCCACTTATCTATATTTATTTACTTCTTCACCTGTCTTCCCTCAATCTAATTACATTATTATTTTTGCTTAGTCCTTCTTTCTTTCCTCTTCACTGTTGTGCTTCATCCTTATTTTGCTTGATGTCCCTTCTTGATTCCTTCCTTCTGTCCTACCTTATAACTTCCTTTATATTCTGCAATATGTCATTCCATCCTTCCTTTGTTTGTTGAACTGATCAGATATTGAGTTTTCATACATGCCACTGAGACTGATAAATACTTTGACTGGAAACAGGCTTACATTTTACTCCTTATACCATTTTCCTTAAGCTGGGCTTTAACTTGAAACAAAGCATCTTCCATATTGCTGCTTTGACTTCAGAGAAGAAAGTGAAAACTTGTTTTTCTGCCGACAGTCAAACAATCCAGGCAAGAGCATTTTCCCTGTCTCATTATTGACCTCCAGATTTAAATGATTTGACAGAACCAGCACAACCCAGTCTGAAGTAGATAGACCACTAAAACAAACTTTGGACCACTTGAGACTTCCTCCATTCATTTCCTGGTCCCGAGCACTCCCATGCTTTGCTGTAGTGCTGTTTTGAAAGAAACCGTATGATAGATCTGGTTGGCCACAGCCTCTTACTGACCTGAATTCTATTTAGCACAGCACTGGCCTATTTCATCCTCATACTTGGGAGTCTGGCAGCATTCAGCTAGCCCCCCGCCAAAACCTTCCATGAAGCAAAAAGAGAGTGACTCAGTAAATAAACAGTTCATTTTCATACAATATCCAAACTCTACCATTAATATTCATTGAAGTGCAAAAGCAATCCTGAGGGCCAACCATGCAGAAAGAGAGAGGGAGGGAAGTATGGGGGATGGGGGTTGACTGGGTCCAGACAGGTACCGGACTGGCTCAGATACAGAGAAAAAAGGAGAAATAGAGACGACACACAGACAGGAAAAGACACCAAACTGTGAGCGGTGACATGCGCCCATGAATGAAACTTGACCTTGCCAACAGCTGTGCTTACTGACTTATGAGACAATTATCTCTCACCAAGCTCCTACTGGTGCCTCTCTTTAACGGCCCCAGCTGTGTGTGTCTGTGTGCGTGCCTGGGCATAGTTACTCCCATGTCACAGAGCGAAAGATCTTGGCCCCAAAGACTGAATCAAATGGTACTAACTGGTTTTCTATCTAAAATGCAGAGGGCAACATGTTGCATCAGAGTCTGTCTCCATGAGCTGGCTCAGAAGGCACAAGGCACTCAGTCAAAAATATCTAACATAACAATGTATTACCATCCAACCAACACAGTCCATGAAAACTGAATAGTATGCCTTTGTAAAATTTTCATAGGAAAAGAACCTTTTTTAAGAAAATACATTTAATATAGGGTTTTTATTGTAGTGCATTGTGCATTATTTATTTCTATTTTGCTATAGGTCTGTCAACTACCTATTAAAACCTAAAGTCCTGCTGATGTTAGCTTTACCACACCAGCAGAGACAACAGTAACTGATACTCTACTAAGATAGTCAAAACCAGCAAACAAATCCAGTCAGGAGCAGTCAGAAAATCAAAGTCTATGGGAACCCTGGCAAAAATGCCAGAACACAGGAAACAGGAAGTCAGGGAAAACACTGGAAAACATGGACAGAAACAAATGCAGATGCACAGTGAAGATACTCAAGAACTACATTTACATGGACGAAATGTCAAAGAACAAGAATAGAAAACTACATGCAATAACAGGGAACAGGTGAAGCTGAGTTTCATGGAATTTGCACAGTTTCTATTGCATTGGCTAATACATTTTATATGGGAAAATGTCAGAAATGAATTTTGACCAGACATGGAAGGGTAGATGAAACCATGTTATGTTTCCTTCTGTAGTAACTGTTGGCATCTGAAATGCTAAAATTCTTGGGTAGGTTTGTGAAATATGCTTCTAAGATGCAGCTTTGGTCTTCCTATTTTACAGACTGCATAAAACCATGGCTGTTGAGAAGAACTTCACATACCAGGTAGTATTAAGGCAAATTTTAAGCCTCAGGTTCAGTTTCATGGTTGATTCCACTGCCATTGTTCACAGGCACACACACACACACACACACACACACACAGTACAACAGAAGAAAATCTTACTTTATGCAGTCGTGCTTAGTAAATTAGACAGGCTTGGTTACGGATCATGACACACCATGTATTCTAATGGTGTAAACAGCCAATATCAATTTGAGTGCTGCACTGATGGTAGCCAGTTCCTGCCAGAATTAAATGCCCCCTGGATGATACTGCAAAAACTGTAAGCAACAGAAAAAAATACTTCAAATGCAAAATATACCACTGCACTTTTTCCACCTGAATTTAGGTTTAAATTTCTAATTTCACTTCTTTTTCTGACTTCTTTTGAAATTTATTTTGATGATAAAGCGGCTTAAAGAATGTGTGTGTTCGGAGTTTGGGTTTTACTTTGACTGACAGGTTTCTCAGACTTCAAACCTGAGCTCCCTGTCTGTCTTTGCCCAAGTTGTCTCACTCCAAAACAAACACTGAAAAGATGGGAGCGAGTGGCAAACATAAATCCAGGCTTCAACATATCCCCTTAGAAATGTGTGAGTGATGTTCCAGAAGCTCTATATTGGCTTTTTTCACGTCTCCAAAACTCCCTGAAAATATATTTTGAGGCAAACACGAATTAAGGCATGAACATGGCCCGATCGTCATTATTTAAAGGTTATATACAGTAATTTTATTTAACTGGTCTTTCGAGCCTAACAAGTCAAAGGGAACATATGCTCAAACATCAGGTACAGCAAACATCAAACTGTTAAACCAGTAAAAAGTTTGCTCAACAGAGAGGGGTTCTTTTAAGCATCTTAACCAGATGGTCAGAGGTTTACTGAGGAGAGAACACAGAGAGTGGCTGAGTGTTTAGGGATCACTGATCACATCCAGTCTGCCTCTGACTCTGACAAGAACACACTCTCTCTCTCTGTTTGCCCACTTCCTCCACTCTGTTCTCATCTTTAAAACTTTGCCACTACCTCTCCACTGCTGAGTGCTGAAAAGAAAAAAAGAAGAAATGCATTATTTTGTTTGTGTTCATTGAGCTAGAAGAGAGGTGAAGCAGAAAGATGGTGACCGCCATTAATATTTGAAGGGGTTTAAAAGAAGGTGAGTACCTTTGTCCTATGTGGCGTCTGATCCTATTGGGCTGAAAGCCATGAAACTCTGTGTACCTGTGCTAGTGACTAGACGGTGTACTCAACACAGTGTGGAACAGTTCCGCTGCAAGTGGGCTCTGTCTCGGCACACACACACAGAGCCAAGATTAGCTACCGTGAAGAGGCTCCTGCAGTGCCCCTGCAGTCAACCATCATCAGTTATTCAACTGAATAGGGACATAGTGCAACTTAAAATACATCCAAACTCACTTTTGTCTTCTTTTTACTCACTAAAGTTTTCTCAGATTTGAAGCCTGTTCAACTGATTTAGACATTTGTCTTCACAGCTCCTCCGGGAAACATCGGGAAAAATTCTGGGTTGCTGTACATGTGTGAAAGCATTGTTAGTTACGGCGTATAATATGGGAAACTCAACATTGTCACAGTTGTGTGTTACATAATCTTCAAATTTGTATAATGATAGGTGCAGAATTTTGGCTCCTCACAAATCCACATTCCAATGCACACACAGCAGATGCCAGTGGAACCTAACCACAACCACTGAGCAAAAGAACAAGTCCACCACAGAGCAGTAGCTTCTCTAAACCATATGTCAACATTTTGTCACATTGTCAAGTTGTGAAGAGCTTTTTTGTCAAATTACAAAAACGTCTTTCCCACTGAAAGCTGAGATGTCCTAGTTTTCCACCAGCACTTAAATGCAGCAAGCATTTTTGGACGTGAACGTGCAAAGAGTCGATACACAAAATTCCACAAGCAAATGCTGCCTGTTCTGTGCACCATACACACTTTACAGTCTGTAGATGT
Organism: Psettodes erumei; assembly: GCA_016785225.1. Classification (NCBI taxonomy): domain Eukaryota; kingdom Metazoa; phylum Chordata; class Actinopteri; order Pleuronectiformes; family Psettodidae; genus Psettodes; species Psettodes erumei. Next base: position 398,781 of record JAFBJZ010000407.1, on the reverse strand, counting down.
AGGAACTGTTTAACGGTGTCACAGATACTGTATACTCAGACTTTTGCATGCACAAAATCTAAAAATGTTATATTTGTACAGTAGAAGTTAAAATATGTAAATAAAATAATATTTATTCAGGATGTATACATTCACAACCTTGTTTTACTTGTGTTTAAATTGCCTGCTATTTGTGGTATTTCGAGCAAAAATTTATGAGCAGTGAAAATTATGCAAGATGCAGTTGTCCATGTTTGTAAATGTTATTTTTCATTTGTAGATCATGTAACACATCTGTGACCATTTCAAGTCTAATTTCTGAAAATATTATGACTGATACTGAAACTGGGATAGAAAACAGTCCATTTCCTTGACAATGAAATGGATTTCTGGGAATACAAAAAAACAAAAAACAAAAACTCACTGCGTAACAGAAAAGCAATGAAGACTCACAGTAGATCCACCTCTGCCTGCACTATTACATTACTGCACTAAGTACCAAACACATTTTCTGTAATTGGCTCTTAGCAACCAATGTAGAACTCATTCTCAAAGGCCCTTTAACCCTTTGAAGTCAAGCCTAATTTTGCTTCATTCTCTTTCGTTTTATTCAAGAAGTGAGGCTGCTTAGAATACCATTACATTCCATGTGCAGTAAGCATGTACTACATCTTTTATGAAGAGGAAGAAGATTGTTTGTATAACTGCTCGTATGTAGGGCAGGGCTAAGAACCATGTTGTTAACACTTTCTATGCCTCAGTGCTCTAAAATAAGTTTTTCAAGTCTTCTTTGTAGGACTGTGGCCATTTAAAAAAAAAAAACTTTTACTTTCTTATTTTTCTTATTCTTTAAATTCATCTACTTGTACATATTTATTATAATTGTGTTTATCTATCTCCCTGTGCTGCTGCATCAGAGAAATTTCCCCACTATGGGATGAAGAAAGGTTTAGTCTTGCTGGCAATGTAGCTATTGATGAACACAATGAATCACCTGGGCTATTTAAAATACTGAAGAAAAAGTCCAAATTCAGTGGTTGTGGTCATTGTTATTATTGCAATTATTATATATTTTCCAAAGGGATTTGTTTATCCCCAATGGAAATCTGGCACTAACACAAAGTGATCCAACTGCATTAAAACACTGCGAGTAGAACTTGTAACATCATTTTCACTCAGGACAGATAATGTCAGCTTTTATGTGATTTAAGATTTGAGTCCTGGCAGAACGGTGTAAACACTGGCTGCAAATGATTCCAAAAGAACCAGTGACATGGCAAAAAAGACAGTGACTACTACAGAAAGAGAGGAGGAAGTGAGGCCTGGATAAACACCAGATCTCTGTGTCACCCACCCACTTACTGCAGAACACACTCACCCTGCAGCTCCCTCCAACAAACACACACTATTCCTATTCCTGTTGCAGGACACACATCTGCACAGGATTATCAGATTAGCAGCTGGAGATTTGGCTTCCCTGACAGTGCCTGTGTGCGTTGGGGAGAGAATTGGGGGCGCTTGGCCGGTACTGATGTATACAGCTGACTGAGCTTCTCTGTGATTGGTCCTTACAAAAAAGCTGTCAACCAGCAGCATGATGCCTGCATATCACCAGTGACACCTCAACCGTTTTCTTCCTTCCCCCTGTCGTTCTTTCTCCCCATCAATGAGTTACTCGTTTTGCTCCTCTGGCTGAGCCGATCCCTCCCCTCCCGACAGATGCATGCGCGCACTAGCCATCCCATCTCCCAGTGGTAAATTACAGCTGGCGTGGAGGTCGTCTCACTCCAGCTGGCGGATAGACTTTAGATTCCTGAGCAGCAGATGTGATGAGCTATGGCTGCTTGGGGACAAGCAAGGTGGTCACTCTCACACATGCCCCCAGGCACATTTGTATATACTTGTGAGGACTTCTTATCAATACCATTCATTCCATAATTTTGAGATCAGCTCTCAGCCTTATCCCTAAAAGTAAATGGACTGTGATATAAAGTCCTCACACAGTAAGTGCTTTCCATCATTCCGTGACATTCTATTTGACCACTGTAAAACCAATATGCATGTTTGGCAACTAAAAAGTGAGTAAAGCAATTCTGGTTGCAACATTGACATTTTAGCACTTTATAGAAAGTTGTTTTTCTACAGCAGGAGCCAAAAGTGTGGGGGCTGAAGCAAGGGTGACTTGCTATTAACCATGTATACTTACAAGTAACCATACATATTTACTGTGCACACAAAGTGTCAAACATTTTTAATTACTTGATGAAAAAAGTGTGTCAATATATTTGATGCATGATGGTCATGTCATTTTGTCATGTCAGTCTATCTTCGCAGTCAGACTGATCCTGATTACAGGGCTCAACTTGAATTTTGAGTTCAAAGTTCTTCGCTTTGGTTAAAATGTTGAAAGCTGAACCTATAAGTGGATCTGATCTGGAATTTTAAATCTATGGAGTTCAATTAATGGGATTCCAGCCTGGATTCCACACAGACCCCAGCCATTCTAACCTACCCCTTTACCTCATCTCTTGTAGATTTGAGGGCTTTTTCAACTCAAAGTGCCTCGCTGCAGGCACTGTGTGCTGCTGGGGTTTACAACATAAGATAAATCTACTCACGACTGAGGACAGAGCAATTGCAGGCATCCTTGCTAACATGGATCTTGGCTCAGTGGCATATGTCTGGCTGCGACAGCCAAGAGACACGTGTTATTGTTGCAAATACACCAAAGGCCCTACCCTGTGATTTCATCATCCCATTTGAATTTCTAAACTTTCCCCTTGAGGGCCACGTTTTTTTTTCTCTGAAGGTAATGTGTGATTATCTGCCGCGGTCACAGTTGTTCACAAAATTTAGTTCAGCAGAGGAAGCAGAGCCACTAATGGGCTTCCGTCCCTGGCAGCAATCAGGTGTTGATATTACTTTGCCTTGGAGCCAACACTTGGCTTGCACAGCTTGTTTTGAAAATTTCAAGTAATGCGTGTGGTGGGGACTTCATTACTGCCTTTGCAAATTCAATGCTGCTTCTGTGGAGGAGTTCAATATTGAATTTTATAAACTTTCGACACTTCCATCAACCACATTCTGCGATTCGAAATTCCATTTTAGCATCAGTCCCAGAGGGCACAGAGAAAATTCACGGCTTGGTTAAAAGGGGAAGGAAAAGGGGAGAAGGCTGAATGGCTGCAAAGGCCGTCTGTTTGAATCCCAGTTCCTGAAAAGGATGTCAGGTTGGCACTGGAGACAGTCAGACAACAAGCTGACATAAATGCAGCTGCGCTGAAGGAATGCTGCTGCAGCACTAACAACACAGAAGTGTACTTTGGCATGCCAGGGTCAATACTTATGTTACCTGAACAAAGGATAAATTGCTATTTATGCTCAGCAAAAGAACAAGAAACCTGATTTAAAAAAAGTGTGTGGAGAAAGCTGCATTGTGTTCCAAAGCCACATGATAAATTAGCATTATGCACACAGTCATTATTTAAAAGGAATATATCCAATAAGCTTTCCTCTGGGGACCATACAGATTTTTCTTTAATACTTTACTTTCTGCAATAAATAAAACCCCATTTATTATATTCATATTAATGGTTCCCTATGTGTTAGAAATAATGTGATATTCAGAACTCTGTTGATTTGCTTTTTTGCTTTTGTTGCTGCTCAAAATTGTCTTTTGGTCTTTTGAGGCAAGTCTCAAGTCTTCAGTAGCAATTTGCAAGTCTTTCAGATCTTTCAATTTACTTAAATGATGAAGGAATGTGATCATTTTCCCTTTAAAGCTGCGTTAATAGATTTGTTTGCAGAGCAGACAACAGGTCCTTGAAAAGCAAGTGACTTAACGAAAAACTCAAGGCGCAAGGCTAAGCGAGGTCTGCTTCTATTAATTTTTGAATTGTCATAGGATTTCATCTGATTATAAATGCGAGATTTTGATTTCAGCTTTAAAGGCCAAATGCCCCTCTACACTGCACCAGTTTGGGATTTCTGACACAAGACCTGGCAAATGAACAGACAAACATGGCAACCAAAAATAACTATAATGTAAGCATTTAGTCTTAAAACACACACATACCAAAATGATGGATGTGAAATGAAAAAGAAATCTGTGGGACAAAAGTTAGTTTGTAGTTTTGTTTCATTTTTGTAAAATATAAGAGTCTCAGAAAACGATGACATAAGCAGACCACACCTCTGTTCTCAAATCTGTAAATATTTCTATTTAAATGTAATGACTGGATTTACTGTACATTCTTCCCATAGACTGAAAGTGTCAAGTTGATGTACAATCTGATTTAGTTCCCTGTAAGGAGCTTATGATCTTTTGATTGATGATTTTTTAATTGTTGTTTTATTGTTGTTTTATAAATAAAATTGTTGACTTTTACATGCCATCTGCATTTTTTTCACATGGAAGAGGGAAAGACCTTCACTTCTAATTTGTCCCATTCAGCAGCGCTTAGGGCAGTCCAAATTTCCAATCTGTGAAAATAACATGAGTCCTTGAGGGCAAGTCCAACAGCTGAAGCCCTTTCAATACACTGGACTGTCACTTTTGGTCTATTTTTTACTGCTCCAGAGAAGAACTGAAGAGTTGGATGTTGAATAAGTATAATAATAATAATAATAATAATAATAAACCTCAATTTTCTTAACTCAAATGCATTTAATTCACTTCACAGTTTCAGTGAAGCGATCTACCGTACTGAAGGAGACATTACATAATATTTTAAAGGTTAATATTCAAAACTGTCTAATAATCAATAAATCTTGTGAAATCTGTGGCTCAATGAGCACCAAATGCACTACTTCTACTGTTTCATTAAAAAAAGCAGTGTCCAACTACAGTGTCCAAAGGAGATCCACAGTGTAGGGAAGTCAGAAAGCACTGGGAGAGGACTAACATATTGTTGGTTCTGTGTTTTCATGGGATTTGTTTTCAGTCTGAAGTTTTCCTGTGCACAGAATGGGACAGCATTTTAGAAAACAAATATAGTGAGAAACAGGAACAGAATGATTCTGGAGTAGAAAGATGTAAAGTACGAGGATATAGCAAAAACATGGCCATTTTACCATATTTATTCTGGTGTTGAGTCTTAAAATTGTATTTAACACAAAGGTGCATCTGCTGTCAAAAGCAAATTAATTTTTCAAAGAATCTGATTTGTATAAAAAATAAAAGAAGAAAAAAAAGGTCATCATCATCTGTGTTTTTCTACTTGTTCTTAGAAGCATTATATATAGCTGTGGAGGGACAAGAAAACAGTCCTTTTACACCAATATGTCACATTGGTGGGATGGGAAGATTTCTGCAGGGAACATGTTAAGGCAAAGATGGGGAAAGAAAAAGTTTTTAAAAAAGAGAAAAGCATTTCAGTGACTGAACAGATGGAGAACAGCAGACAGAACTGTTTACCTGGCACATCATGTCAAATCCTGTTATGAAATGGCTTTCTGAGCACTTCCGGGCAGAGGAAACAAACAAATACTGCAGGAGGAAAAGATAATGTAATCGAGGGGAGGTGAAAATCGCTCCTCTGAAAGTCTGCTATAACACACCATGACCACAATATATTCTTGTGCTGGCCTTTTGCCATCAAAGAGAGAAACTGTATAAGAGCGCACAACAATTCTTTATAGATCTCGCCCCAACTCTCCAAAAAATCAATGCTCTTTACTTTTTTCCCTCTGGAATATCTGAAACAGCCAAACTCTTCTGGTTAGTCCAGAATTTCTGATCTTTTATTTGGTCATTAGGGCAAAAATCTAGCCTAAAGGCAGTGTAATTACTTTCATATTGGTTGACATTTAAGTCGATACTTGCGGGCATTGAAGACATATCTCTCCAAAATACAAACCAGAGAACTGAAGCTCCAATCATCACAAGCTCAAGCTAGGACTAAATCACTGCCAATAAATGACAATGATTATTGTATTTATAGTTGATCTCAAAAAGAAATCATGTGGCTTGGTTCTTCCCAGTGCCCAGAGACTTCATTATTTGCCAGACTCCTGGTGGTGCCAGTCCAACCGAAGGTCAGTTGGTTTATAGTAAACAGATTGATTGAAAATTTTGTTTACCAGATTTGGAAAGATGCACTGCTGGTTGGGCATTGAGGTCAGCAGTCCTGTGCCGATCGCAGATTTATGCCCTATTATGCCTATTCGTAGACAGATTTGATGTCTGGGCTACCTGCTTCATAGTTGGGCCAGCGTCTCTCCAGGGCATACTCAAAGCTCTGTGGTGGCAAAGTTGATTGTCAGCCATAAATGTCTACAGATGCTCAGGATGGATCAGATATCTTTAGGTCAGTATTTGTTGTTTGATGCCGCAGAAGATAAATAAATGTCTTGATCATATCTGATGACATCTCTCCCCAACTTTGTGAAGATTTATACCTTCACCAGTTACCAGTTCACAGTACTGACCAGTTAGCTTAGAAAAGAGGTATCCAGACAATCTAGAACAAAAGCGCCTAAAAACTGATCAATAACATAAGGACAACATAGTAACTATCCTGCTCAAAACGCAGACTGCATCATGATTTTGTGAAATCATTGGCCATGCCATCACAACAGCAGCTGATTAGCTGATGAGTATCGGAGTATGGCCACTCTCATACACACAAGCATCATATAAGTATCACCTTCTGGTTGTTTCATTTAGTTGATGGTGTGTTGGTGGTGAGCAAGATTTTGAAGTAATACTTGTCAACAGTATGTGTTCAACTCTTGCCCACACTGTTTTATTCTTTCTGGGATGATGTGTTTACGTGGTCCAGATTCTGCAATGAAATCATGTTTTTTCAAACAGCAAATCACTAATTGGCAAACTGGGGCAGGTAGTCCTGAATTCATTTATTTATTTTTTATGGGGGAGGGTGGTCCATACATGAAAAATTATGATGTGTAATTGTTGATAATGTGTGTAATTCAATTTTCGAGGCCAATTCTTATGCAGCTCACAAAACATGGCAGAAGCTTTGAGTAAATGGGGGCCCAACACGTCACTGTTGCCCCCGGGAACCACAGCGGGTTAATTTGTCCCTGCTTTACATCCATAACACTGCTGTATATTTATCATCTATATGCATACTGCCCCTGTGGAATACCATGAAGGCAGATATTTGAAAAACCACCAGCATGCATTAGGCATGAGGTTTCCTCCATCACGTTATTATTAGAGTGTTTTTCAGGATCATCTGAAAGAATATGCACTGCGATAAACCTGAAGTCCTGCGGCCCTCATCTCCTATTCTTCAATAAAATACACCACACATTTGCAGTCATGACACATATAAAGCAAGCATTATGGATTAATGTAGAGGCTGAGGAGGAGGTTCAACTTCAAACATTCTATATGTGGCCTGTGTAACATCAAAGCCCCTTTGTCAAATAAGCATGAAATGATGCTTTATAATTAGCAGCCCATAATGAAATGACACGATATAGTCAAGATGATTACTCTCCTCTGTCTCATGCTTGAAGCATTGTAATAACAAGAACTTAACCAAAAAAAGAGGCTCATAATTTCCCATAAACCCCAGTGCTACCCGTAGCCTAAACAAACCAATGTTCACTCCAATTAATTATGAACAGGTGAAAGAAAACAGGGGATCACAAGCACATTTTTGCTCCACTAATATTTGGCTGACAAATCAGCATCCAGTTTGAGGCTTGACAGTTGAGACTCACCAGGTGGGGCCACCCGACTGCCTCCACCACAGCAAAGTGGATGTGATTTTTGTTTGTGGTACTGCAAGCATTAAAAAAAAATTGATTAAAGAAAAAATCTAATCGCAACTTTTACTTGCCAAACTAATGTCCTGCTGGATAACCTACATACCTTGCTCTAAAAAGTTTTTTTCACTGGAAGTACCCGATAAAAACGAAAGATAAGTAAAAAAAAATAAAAGAAACTAGCTAGACTCTCTCGTCGCTAATGAGCCGGAAGCTTTTGGGCATGTTGAGCACATAATTTACATATTCAGCTCCAACTGGGCAGTTTTTATTCTCAAGTTGCCATAATGCTGTAGCAATACAAAGTAGTTCAATTCCCAGATGATGAAAGTCCTGGTAGCTCATTAAAGCTGCTATACTCAAATTTTTTTCTATTAACAATGGATCAAGTGTAGTGCTGCTTGAATCCACAGAGATTTATTACCTCACTCTGATGTTCCCCTCAGTGCCATGGAGTGTCTTTAAGCACACTGTTTTGGTTGTATCACCCACGATTATCCATCTATCTTTCCATTTATCTGGAAGAGAACGTGAGACCCCTCCCCAGGGGGACACAGGGGAATTGGAGGCAGAGGGAGAGACATGAAGAAGATAGTTATTGATTTGGCCCACTTATCAACTCAGTGACAAGCTGTAGCACAGGACTGGTGGTGACACACAGCTCATTTGAGTCAATTAAGGTGCTTAAAACTTTTATCTTAGTGTCTGATTGCCAGTTTGCTCCAGAGACTGTACCCCTTCTCTGTCTGGAGATACAGATGTGAAACACATATGTTTGGATTTAGTGTGATTTAACCATGATGATGTCCACCATGACAAAATGTCTATAACTCTGCTTTAAAATCATGAAAAAGATGTTCCTTATAACGGCAGAGTTTACATGAGAATCACTAACTGCTGCGTAGTTGACTCTGATGGGGGGATGGGGAGTCAGACTTTGAAATCCCTCCTGTAATATAAAGACTACAGCTCATTCTCGCTTGTCACAATGCCCATAGAGTCAGCCTCCTGCTCACTATCACCAGAGCAATGCCAGGCTCTGCCTATTCATTACATCACAGATTAAAATCTTGGCACGAAGGAAATGTCCATGCTCACAAAAGCCAATCCCGACTGTCACTGGGTACACCCTGCACACCGGTCGCAAGTTTGTCACAGGGCAGACAAGTAGAAACAACGATTAACACTCACAGTCACAATTTAGAGTCACCGGTTAAGGCTTTAGCGCATCTGGTGCGGGGAGAACAGGCAAACAAAGGCCCAGCTGCCCCCCCAGAACCTTCTTGCTGTGAGATGATGGTGCTCATCACTGCACCACTCTGTGCCATGGTCGTGTCTTCTGACCTGCCTGAATCACTTTGCTTTATATCAAAACCTCACATTTATTGATTTAATACAATTTTCATAGTTACCAGGCCAAAGTTAGAGTTTTTTTTCAAAATCCTTCATTTTCATTGGCTAAAATCAATAAATATTGGATGTCCATTACAATGAAAGCTGGGATCTAAAGGGAAACAAAAATTTGAAGGACTGTACACATAAATTTGACTCTTGACCACAGTGACTCTAAATTAGAGGACACTTTTGCAGTGAAAATGGCTGAAATGGTGGATTTGTGAAGAGTATTTCCTGTCTGTTTGTATGTTAACAAGCAGTTAAAACACACAACGCAATAGCAGTCTTAAACCGGGCAGTTGCAAAGTCACGTATCCACCCAAAAATGCAATAAAGTGAGAACGTGTACTGCTCCACTGATAAGCGCTCAAGGCTCAGACACATCTCCCTTGGACGGCCCGCACGGAGCCGTTATCACAGTGTGACCTATACACCGCTGCATTTGCTCACCGCGCCGCAGAGTCCTGTGCGCTCACCGGTGCGCAGAACATCTTCGTTTAACATCAACTCCGACTGAATTGTCTCGGGAGCTTGGAGACTTAACAGTGAGGGAGAGGGCATGGGACAGGGGAGTCTCGCAAGCACGTGATGCATCCTTAGAGCAACAAACATCATTTAAAAATGAATCATGTTTGTGTATTGTGCTTTGCATTCAAAGATCCACCCATGTCATGCGTGCGTCAGAAGACTGCGCATCTAGTGCTGGAGGCTACACTGTGTCTGTGCTGGGTCACACGTACAGTACACTGTCACAAACGCGCTTCCTTATTGATAGACATAACTAAAGAATACATATATCACACGAGGAACACTAAGTGGACTACATTTCGCAACTATGTCCGCACCTTCCAAAGTGCGCCCTGAGAAGCATTCTCTGTGGATTAGTGCTTCTTATTTCTCACAAACGAAAACCCACCCTCGTTCCATACATTTTTTTGTAGGAAAACCTTTAAGGAAATCTTAAAGACGATTCATTCATGCTTACTTGAGGGACATGCCCAAAACAAAACCCATAACTCACCTGATATGCAGACAATAAAATTAGTTTGAAGAATGATCAGTATTTCCCAGATTAAATCCATCCTCTGTTTTCATTCCACGTACATAACGCACAGATTAAGAAAGAAAATGGGAAAAAATAAGGAATGGAGCTTTATCAGTTACAGATGTCCTGTCCTCCCAGGCAGGATCCCGCTGTACACCTTCCACCAGGTATTTTCCACACCAGACGCATAGCAGTTGCTCAAAGCCCGTGGAAGAAATGTTACACGTTCCCACCGGTAAATGTAACAAATTCCAGAGATGGCGAAAAAGGGGACCAACTCCAGGCAAAAGAAACGAGCAAGAACGCTGATCCTCTGTCAGTTCACCGTGTTATTCCTGTGCGCCCTAGAATGGACACATCCATCCAACCATCCGTCGCCGTTTCACAGAGCGGGCATCCCGTTTCTTACCACGGAAAGTCACACATCATGGTTTCAGTCAAATATCTGTGTTAAGGGAGTAAAAAGACAGAAAGTGAAGATTAAAGAGTCAGCTGAGGGATCCGACTAACACCCGGAGACGCCTCACAACTCAGAAAACTCGCGTCGCCAGGTGGCGAGCCTCCGATCGAGACTTCAACCCGTCACTGCAGGGGACCACAGTGTCAATCGCAACGGAATACTTTGGCAGTTTCCGATATGAAGTATCAAAATAAAAGCTTTGTTTTAGCGTCTGTTTTTATATGTCTGCAGATGTAATTCAAAGCATTAGGTGTGAGTACACGTCGAGTGTGTATTTGCATGTTTAAATATCATGTTGCATTATATGCAGAATACCATGACACATAGCCAAAGGCTGACAAGGTGCAAACAAATAAATTAAATGTCTCCCACACTCTTCGTTTACAGTGTGGGAGACCCAAATGCAGCTATCCTATATTCAGCAAATAATTTTGTTAGTGGATCCAACTGGTGCGACCATTATTCTTTAAATTCAAGTCATCCATTATGATTCTATTAAATTCACTTTTTACATTATTCAGTGATTACAGTGTACAATATCTTAATGTCTGCCATTTTTATTAACCGTCTTTCACTTTCAACTTCACTTTTGTTCTTTGGTAGTTATTTTTTTCATCTGTTCTTTTAATTTGTCTCCTAGCCGCCTGATTTCCGGTCAGGTTCTGGCTCACTATGCTAACTTTAACGCAGGGTTGCCTCCCTCTGTCCCTCAATCCCACACAGCTTGTGTACAACTAACGCACGGATTCTTCAGAATGAGCCTTCAGTCATCTCGTGCAAACGCAGCGACTGAATGTGGGGAGTGTGTTACTGAGGAAAGAATAAAACACACAGCATCTGTGGACAATTTCTCGCAAATAATAATAAAAAACTCCAACAAGCGCAGCTTTGACGCACGAGGAAAAACGAGGCTGTGTGGAGAACTAAAAGTGGGGCAGATAGTCGAAGAAGATGAAAGTATAAATGTGTACAGCTACAAGAAATAACAGTTATGTAATAATGATAAGCTCCTCTGATAAGCACATGTGAGGGGCTTCGCGCTCTCAAATGCGTAGCGTCTGTATCCTCAGCTCGTAGTTGGCTTCCTGCTTCGGGTTGGCACGGGGCAACCGCTGATGCCACCCAGTTTTGTCGCTCCGTGAGGAGTCAAGAAAAGCAACGCGCGCGGCTGTGGGCGCATCGCGACGTGTGCGCGCGCGAGCAAACGGGCTAGGGCACAGGTGGATGAAAACCGCGCACTGCAGAATAACTGTCTCGTATGGTTGGAGTTCGTGTTAGAGGCAGCACAGGATACAGCGGTATCTGTAGAAAGAGGTGCGGACACTTTGAGTCCTATCATATATTCTGGCAGATGGTTTGTGTTTGTGCGTGCGCTCGATTTGGAAATGCACGGACACACGTACAAAAACATACGCAACTGCATACAGAGAGAGTGAGAGAGAGAGAGAGAGAGAGAGAGAGAAAACATACGCAAAGAAGATCATTACCAAAAAGACTGACAGCTTCTGTACCAGTCTGCTTCTTTGAACAAAAAGCATCTGTCTCTGTGTTTATGTGCCTGTTTCTAACAAAGCAGAAAATAGAACTTTGAGCAAAGTTCTCTTTTTTCTCATTCTGAGCTGTGTTTCATGTTCAGTATTAGTTTCTTGCTACATCTAAATGATGGTTTTATGCAAAACCACCTTGCGTCTGATTATGTGAGAGCTATACATGTTGGCACATATTTATTAGACAAAATATGCACTTCTATGGATATAATTATAATTATAATGCCATAATGCTTATACCATGACATTTAATTAGATACTGTAACCGTATATTTGTGTCTGAAAATGACTTGATTATTTGATGCATTTTTATTATGATCAACAAACTCCCAAATGATCCAGAGCAACGATGAGCTCTGTATCCAAAGCCTTGATTTATTGTCTTTGTCTTCTGTGCCATATAGCTCTTTTATTTTCCTAAAAGATAAAAAGATGTCAGTGAGTCACACTGCTGCACCACCAAAACACACACTGTAATTTATTTTGACTCATATATTGTCCAAGCTGCTGGAGAGACTCAGTGCAGCCCCCAAATGTGGATGAATCCACATTTTCTGTGCATCTTTTCACAGAGGCATGTTTTTTTATGTATTATAATTTGTAAAATATGTTTATAATTTATAAGTTTGTGGCAACTAAAGCATGAATCACATTTTTAAAGTTATTTTTAGGAAAGTCGCAGCACAAAGTAGGGAAAACCTGTCAAGAAGACTCACATTTTTCAAACCTGCAAAGCATAATATGAATCCAGCTGCAACTCACTTTAAATGTTGAAATCCTCAGCAACCACCAGCTGGAATACAATGGTACTTTCCATGTAATGAAATAAATTCCAATCCTGTTTTTCAATCTGTTATTGCCTTTGGTGTGGGCTTCTCAAAACCCTGAATTTTGTCAGAAGGTGTTGTGGTGTTTGAAGGCATAAGGACTTAATGCTATGATTTTCCTCCATTTATCCCTTCCCGTTTGTGACCCCTGTGATGTTCCAAGTAACAAAAGCTGGGCAGGAGGTAGAGAGCGATGGACGATCAATACCATACACAGCCTTCTTTTTTCAAGTGCCACTTTTCCACATCAAAGAGGTACATCCCCGCAGACTCCCCGGTCCCTTTGGACCCAAATGCTTTTACCCGTCAAATCTCATCCGGTGTCTCTTTCCCGCCACATGGCCATGCACAGTGTAAAGCTGCTTCTGTTAAGGAGGGCTTTTCTAAGGTTACTTTCTCCTCAAAGCACACAACATTGTGTTTCAACTCCAGATTTCATTGTTATTCAGCTGACAATGGTCTCTTTGCTGCCGGTGTGAGGAAGGAAATTGCTGTTCTCGCAACTCAGTTCAGTTTTGAAATCTGATACCTCCATCACCTTGTTCTCTCTCTCTCTCTCTCTCTCTCTCTCTCTCTCTCTCTCTCTCTCTCTCAGATGTTTACATGATGTGATTTCAAATCATGGCCATGGATTCCTATAATGTTCTTCACGAGGTTTAGTAAAGTCAAAGGATAAAGGTGCATGAAAGGCATACACATCAGGCTCTTGTGATTCAAATGTGGCTTGAAAGCTTCTCTGGGAAGGAGAAGTCTTAGTATTATTAGTTTAGTAGTTCAGAAATTCAAAATTAGGTAAACTAGTTGACTCCCTGTTGTGCTGTGGTGACTGAAAAAGAGTCCATCATGAAGGGGACACCAATCGATTGTAACTAGTATTCATGGTACAAAGATCAGCAAATACTAAATGTTCTCTGTTAATTCATTAGTTGAAAGGCTTGGAGCGAAGGCTCATTTTATTTGTCAAATTAATGCACTTTTTAGTTTTTAGCTGGTGCTGTATTAAGACAACACAATATAACAGTTTGACAAGTAATACACTTTTAAATACCAAGGTACATGGGCTGGAAACAGAGAGAAAGAGAGAGGATGTAATGGAGACAGAGATGCAGACCAGTATGACTCCTTTCTGTTGGCAGGGTGAGCTGAACTGCACCATTACCAGGTGGAGGCCATAAATAATATACTGTATTTCTCATAATTCTAGGTAAAGTATTATAGACAAAACGCCATTAAAATAAAAAAGGTATCAAGAAAAATTAGGAACCACAAACGTTCATCGAGTACGAACATATTATCAAAGTTGTAAAAAGTGATCCCTTAAATTTTTACATATTGACCAATTTTTTAGCAACACATCCACACAAAGGAAGGAAATGTGTGTGGGCTTGATTCTTATGATATCATTGGTTGACTGGTTGAAAAAACTGGTGTCATTGTGCATGTTACACTGTGACTCAATAGATCAGATTCAGCAGGAAGGCAACCAATTGTTTTGGTCTTTAATGTTCAGTAACCTGAACAAGGTGCATAACAGGGAGAAAAAGATAATACAGTAACAAAATGTTAAGGTTGAAAAAGGTCACAAGTAAGACATTTAGTATTACATTTGCTGGCACACTGCTTACTGCAATCACTGCTACTTGTGAAGAAAAGTTTGAGAAGTTCCCTAACTCCTTTTGTAGACTTGGATCCAGATACTAGCGGGCAGGCAGATGTTAGGATCAAATCCAACACGATCAAGAAGTGTATCCTGACTGAACGAAGCAATTAATATGAAGATCTCTTTCGACTTTTGGAAACATCATCTTGCCTCCCAGGCTGCGCAGTTAAATGGCATTACTAGAAAATACTGCAGCAGCAGAGAGGAGGATGCAGATCAGGTCTGTCTGAGGGTAAGGATATTGCACGCAATGGAATTGATTATGAAGCGTGTTAGCCCTTATGTCCACTGAAAATATTTCAGAAGCAGAGCATCTTCTAGCTGTCTGCTCCTCAGTTGTTGTGTGCAGCTGATTCATAATTTACTTTATAAGACTTTGCTGCTGTACTTAACTTACTCCAATCACTTTAATAAACTATGTTGTTTTGCACTGGTATTTGATATTAGCACAAGAAAAACCATAGCATTTCATTCTTGCTACAGGAAGAAAGTGAGAAAAATGATCAAAGAAAAAAAATGCTAGTTTTGATTCATCTTCAGGCCCAGCTTTCCTTTATATCATTGAACTTCAGCTTTTACTGTCATGTCAGTACATTTTAAAATCCATCTGCATCAGCATGAAAGGTTAAAAGATAATGGAATGAAAAATAAGTGAATTGCATCTAACAGCTTCACAAACAAAACACATAAATCATAAAGCATAAAGACTGAAATATCTGCTAAGCATAAGTTGATACATTTTTTGTTAATTCTGACATGTTCTTTGCTAAGTATTTAAATTTGCTCAGTCAATGTATTTGTGCATGGCCCTCCAGCATCTGGGCTTCTACTTCAAATGCTCACTGTAAACTGTAAACCTTTAACAATTTAAAAAATCCCCAGTATTTAGTGAGTCAGGAGATAGCAGAGAGATTTGTGATGGTGCCAATTACCCCATGCTGGCTAACGTGGAAGCATGGATACTAAGAGGATGATTAAAAGTGAATTTTTAATACTAATTGTGCTGCCACTGTGCAGTAAAATGACATCTTGTGTTTCAACACATTACTCAGGTCAAATGAAGTAACCAGAATTGGCAGAAAACAAATATGTGGCGTGAGTCAAGGCTGCAGCCAGGGTTTACACTGTTAATGTGCTTTGTGATGAACAAAAGAAAAAAAACAAGCTGGTTTCACAGCAGCAGGGCTGGCAGCAGAGACTTCATAATTTGCAGGTATGGGCTGCGTTTGCGAGCCTGATCGATATTCTCGTGGTTCAGAGGCCAAATTTATGCAGATGAAAGACACTAATTACGCTCGTGCCTATGTGAGGAAGAATGACTGGGTTGCTAATGGGAAAATCAAAACACATTAAGGACAGCCAAATGATTTTATTTTTTCTTCAATGACTTTGCCTTCTCAGAAACAGATGGAGAATGGAAGGTGGAAAGGGGGAGAGGGAGATTAGCTGCATGGAGGAAAGGAGAGAGGAGAAAAATGCAACATGGTGAAAGATTTCATTTGGGCTAATTATGATTAATTCATAATGTATCCGTTCAAAGGTGGCCGGGTCTCATTATTATTCAGCCAGGGTTTTGTTTTTGCGGTGACAGTCATGTTGTAGCTGTAAAAATACAGCTTGTCACTGGCCTCAGAGAGGGTTTACACAGTCCAACAAAGTGAGACTTTAAATGGCACCTTCTGTTTTTGTGCATGGGTGAAACCAACTCGGCCCACAATTTAAATTTTCAAGTTTAAGGCTGACATACAGAATCTGTAATGAGATGTAAAGCTAGTGACATGAAGTGTTCGTTTATGAACGTTCACATCTGGTAATTATGGGGTCTTCAGTTGTTCGTATGCATTGTGACAGGGACACCCATTACCTCAACTTTGGGTCGACTGTTTGTTTTGGTCTTCATATGTTTACAAACTGGCAGCATTAAAAATATGCTGAGTAATTTTTTTTAGCATGCAATTCTTGTTTGTAATGCAAACATAGATATAGAGACTCCTTCCAAACCCTTCCTTCCATTTTTCAAGCAAGATTATGTAACTTTTACTGAACAGCATCTAGTATTGCCACAGGTGGAAATTACAGGATACTGGTAAACAGGCTTATCCACTTTGGCGCACAAAGGTGAATGGTAAATTTCACAGAAATCTGATGATTAGATTTGGATATTTCTGCCCTTTGGTGGTGCCAAGATGAAAGGTCTAGTTCACCAATATCATCCAGGATCATCCACTGGGGATGTTGTATGTCTAACCAGTAGATATGAAGATATCTTCACTCTAAACCAAAGTGTTTTGTAAATGATCTACACCACTTAATTTCATTATTAGCTATCTCATCGCTCTTTCCTTGCTTTTCATTCTTGTGTTATGGTTTCTCGCCTCAATGGGAAACTGTATTGCTTCTGTTTGTTGTGACTGGGGTGAAGGTATTCTGTCAGAATGGATCTGTATATCGGAGATAAGTGCATTGTTTTTTGATATATGATATATTCTTATAATACAATTTGACAGACAGCAAAGAATTAAACAAATGCTTTTTGAAGGATGTCAGGTTACTCCAGTCATTAGCTGAGAAAGTGAGAGCTCTTCATGGGCAGATTCCTCTGGCTAATGGACAGATAAGTATTTGATTGCAGAAAAGTTTATTTTACTCACTTACTGTTTGATTTTTTAGTGCTACCTTATGTCAAGACTAATTTGTTTACAAGTGACTTGCAGAATGGGGAATGATATGGGAGTGGGTAACAAAGAGCTTTCCATCAGCTCTCATCAGGTTGCATTTCCACATCCAAGCGGACGTTTTAAAAGGGTTGCCCCATCAAACTGTGCAGAGTGCAGACAATCTCTGGGGGTGACTGCTGGCTATTAATTGATTAAAACAATTCTCTTTAGCCAGTTAAATACAAGCCCCTTAATTAAACACTTTGGGATAGTTATCATGCTCAAACCTCACTTGTGGAAATCCGTCGTGACCATTGCAAAGAGATTACCTGACACAAAAAAAAACTCATCTATTAATCAGCAAATGATTGTGTAGTTTAAAAATATCCACCTTGCTGGCAATACTTATCAGATTAGTGGCACTAATGGGAATTGTTTTATCTGCACACAAACGGCTCCATCATTTTGATGTCAATGTTTTATCACTTGTCAGTAATTAAAATGAGAATGTGCATTTTTACATAATTGTAATTTCTTATCAGTGCTGAATGGTATGTGTTTTTCTAGCCCCTGAAATTTAAAATAAAAAATCCCTCTTCATTATTATAGGTAATGTTTGACTGAGTATGTCATTTTGTGTAAGCTTGTGATTATAGTTTGAGAAGAACAGGGAATGAAGAGGTCAGGGTTTGTATGAATTACCATGTTTCACTGTGCTCCATGTTTCTCCAAACATGCGAAGAGAGTAATTTCAGAATGCCTGTGCTATTCTTTGAGCCTTTATTTTGACAATTATTGTAAAATTTAGCTTGAGCATACTCTTTACGGTTACAGTCTCAGTGAGGGAAAGATCCCAAATGCAGACAGGTACAGGTGGGAGAGAAAAAGATGTTTTAATAAAGATTTGCAGAAGCCAAAATGAGGCAGGGCTGGACCGGACTGCAGGAGAAGGCTGGATGACGGCCGGACCAGACTGGGCGTTGACCCTGACGTTCATATGTGTTGATAGTAGCACTGGGCAGTAGAGGCTCTGGAAGCCAACAAGCGCTCCCTGCGTACTGTATGTATGTCCATTGGATGGTCCATCATAATTTCAGTCTCAGGCAAAGTCAGGAATTGGGGCAGAGCAAATAAAATTGACCATGGCCCAAACTGAAGTCTATTCAGTTATTCTAAGTATTCTAAATATTCCATTCCACCTTTCAAGTCCAAATAGACATTTAACTTTTGTGCAATTTATGGCATGTATTGGTTTGTTCATTCTGTCAAGGTTATAGTGATGAAAAAGACCCAAATGCAGACAAACTCAGGTGGGAGAAACAAAAGAAACTTAAAACAAGGGACAAAATACCAAAATGACAAAAACCAAAATCCCTCTGGTGAAAAACATCATTATGTCAAAAATTTTAAAAAACAAAAAATGTCTGGAACTGAAGAAAATCCAAAACGTGGGATAAACACGAGAAGCTCAGTTCATTGAACAACCATTGACACCATTTCATATCAAAGTGTTGCCATTTCAAAATGCAATTCACACATTGCATTTGTGATGTCTGTTCATTTCATTATGATCTAAACTGAGGACCAAATTCCCAGGTTCACAACATGAAAGTTTCAGGATAACAAGATCAACTGACACCAGTTGATCACTGATGATTGATTTCACCTAAAGTCTAAGTGAGTGGTGTCCATAGCACTGTAGTGATACTGTAACATGGAGCAGGCAGGTAAAACTCTTTTTTCCAAGATGTTTGGCAAATGAAAACATCCCTTTTTATATGAATGAGAACCTGCAGCCAATTCCACAAGACAGAGTTGATGGGAATGAGTAATTGGTTCTTTGTTTTGCTTTGTTTAAGGCAGGTAAGGAAAACCGCAGCAGTCTATTTTTTGTAGCTGATTGTTGTTTTTTTCATTCAAAGGGAACTTTTAAAATATCAGATTTGCTCATTGGTTCCTCTATGTCTATAGTACTGGCCCTTTTACAGTGTCATTGCATGTTGAAACGTATATTTTGTACCACAATATCTTATGGATGAACAAACAACTAATCAATGAAACATATGTATCTCGTATTTATGTGGTCTAAACAAATACCCTATGGTATTTCATGGAACCAACGATTCTATGAGTACAGTTTCTTTAAAGATATGAGTGCACAAAGTGTTTTGAACGTTGGACAGTGTGTGCTAAAACTGGTGACCAAAAAGTAGCTAAACCATAAACTAAATATTTGGTTAGGTGTGTCTACTTGAGGGAAAAGCTATATGCTGATTGAGGAAAGTGACAGTTCGTCCCTTCTCATTCTCAAGTATCTTGAGTTTTCAGTGATCTTCCCAAGCCTTTGCCAGCTTGAGAAAAAAAGGGAAATTTCTTAGTATTCTGTGTGTATCTTGAAGAGCAGCAGGTTAAAGAAGCTGCAGTTCTCACTGCTAATTGGTCCCAAGTAAATTAAAGTCCAGGTCCAACACAGACTTTCACGTCCTCCACAGTACGATCTCTGAATGCTGAAACAGACTGGCTCACCTGTGTGTGACCGACATAGTTGTGGGGAATTTTGTGGCTGGTGGAGCTGGTGCTGGGGAACAGAATGTGCAGATGTGGTTGGATAGCATGCTGGAAACAATCGTGACCAAGCACATCAGCTCATCACCCTCCTTTTGACAGCAGTGAATTTACAGTGCAAAGTAACACATTTATATTAAAGAGGGGAGTCAAAAGTGGCTTATTCTTCTTTTACAGGAACAGAGAAATGTTGGAGAGAAACAAAGCAAGCCTCTTCACCACACAGCACCCCAAATACAGATTTATAGCACTGTTTTTAATTTGCTTTACCAAAAGCCCTGTCAACATTATTTTCCACTGATAATTGATTCTCTGTCTGTGCTCCTTGACTATGGCCAGCATAACTCATTAATAAGGCTTCACTTCGACTCAGAGAACTCTGGGAACTGTCTGCCAATACATGCGGTGTGGGATGGGGCTCAGTGATTTTTTTCCTGACCTTAGGGACAACTGTGTAGTTTTCTACAAAAAAATAATAACAGAGGAACCATTTCCTGCCTGGTTAATTAGTTGGAAGAATTTTGGAGGTTGCTCATTGGAGGTTAAAACATTCGTTCAATGAAGTAGAAAGATTTTTCCAGAACTACATGGATGCAGTAAAAATATGTGCCTGTAGATGATACATGAGTTATAAATTCTGTGCATTTTTACCATTTGTCAAAAAATGTCAAACTAGGAATATATTGTTTATGCATTGTTTGTTATTTATTTCCAGGTTCGCATGATGTATATTTAATGAGGATATGGCAGATTAATAAGAGTTATTATCTTATCACTGCTTTTGATGATTTAACTTAAAAATCAAGTTCATCTTCATAATTTGTCACTCCCTGTTTTATGGCCCTGTGATGTAGTTCAGCAGTCTTGAGTGAAAACAAAATTTAAGACTAGATAAAAAGGATGAAAATATTCCAACCCATATATATCCAACCCATGAAACACAGAGTCATGGAACATTTGTCAATGGCAACCCTACAGCAAATACAGTCTCCATTTGTGTAGGCATCCTTCTGTTTCTACATTTTTGCACCCACAGACACTAAAGTCCTTCTCCAGTTGAGTCGGTTGAGATCATGACTTACTGTTGGCTCCCCACAAAAATGTTATTGGACAGGATGGATAATATTATGTCATTCCGGGGGTTTGTGATGCATTTTACAGCCTCTCCTTTAGCAATATTTGTGGTAAGGGACAAATGCTTCTCAGGCCTGTGTACGTCACATGGTAAACACTAGGGTTGTAATACCCTGTATGGTTGCTATGACAAAATTTCCCAAAGTTCCCTGGCAGGATATGACTGGCAGTTTATGGGATCAATGGAATAGCAGCAGAGCCTCACTGCACAGAATCAGTAAAGGCCAAGCTCAGAAATGCACAGAAAAAGTGAAATGCACAAACCAAAATATACAGTCACGCTGAAGCAGTGATTTATTTCACATTGTTGCTCTTTGTCACATTTTGGAATGAAAGCAGTTTTGGGTTGCAGTTATTGTTGGACAGTTTCTACATCAATTATTAGACAAAATAAACTAGTGCACATGTCCACACTTGGAGTGTGACTGAGGGTGTTTAAGTGCTGCCCAGTGTACTGTAATATTTACTTAATATATATTCAAATATTTACTCTTCTGGTACAATTCTCCTTTCAAACTTTCAGGACTTACTAATGTATAAAAACTCCCATCATCATTATGTAGTGTCTACTTGAGGATTCATCAAAACATACAAACAAAACAGAGAAAGTTTAATTAAGAATTGAGAGACTTAATCACTCATAATACATTCAAGGTTTAGCCTTGATGGCACCGATCATTTTGGGACTTGAACTTTAGCTGACTGCCTCTTAGCTCGAGGTGCATATTGCAATGAAAAAGCGTGTGTTCCATAACTAAGTTTTCCTTGTGGGCAGCTCTGCAGGAGAGGTGGGCTTCTGAGAACATATATTTGAAAACTCTTCCCACCCACTCACCATTTGTTGTTTGTGGAGCATTTTCACTGGCTTGAAATTATCAGTCACAGGTTTATTTTTAAAAAAGGCCTTTGGATGCTATGACACTATTGCAAGATGAGGGGTGTCACATGAACAAAAAGCAGAAAAATGCGGCAGTGATGTGAAGGGGGTTTTTGTGTGTATGTGTGGCAATGACCTTAATCCACCTTGTCTGACTGCAAATTTGCTCTCTTTCTCTACTGGTGTGGCAAAGCTGACAAAGAGCTTTAACTTTCACTTTAGAAACACAAGGTGACATTGAGCAACACGCATTTAAGTAGGGAAGCCAGCACAGCTACCCTAATACCCCACATTTCATCTGATTAAAGAGCACAAGCAGATTATATGTTCATAACCTCACAAGACTAAAGGTCTAATCTGGGGATAAAGGAGCACAACACATTGTGACAAGCTGCTACTGCAGGTCACCCTGGGTCACAGGAGTTAGAATGTCAGCCTGAGAGGAGAAGCTCTCACACATCACATACTGTCAAATATTGTCCCATATATTTTTGGAGGGGTTTTCATAAGCATGCATGCGACTTTTGAGGCCCACGTCATTGTTTTTCCTATGAACTGGTTTCAGTTCATTCAGTCAACTCAGAGACTTGAAGCATGCCCCACATAGCTAATCCATCACCATGGAACACACAGATTTTTGTCAAACTTCAGAGTTTAAGAGTTTGTATTGTGCTGAAAATGGCAGATGGATCTGTCATTCCTTCCCAGGGCTGGAAAACGCACTATACAAAGTAGTGACTCTTAACCGAACAAAGAGCTTGAACTGGAAGACGACAATGCTGTTGTAGCAAATCAGTGTAACTATACAGAGAAAGAAGTGGTCTAGAGTTTGCAGAGTCAGACAGCGCACAGGCAAGAACACGAGATGCTGCAACAACATAATGGGATCAACCAGAACACCAGCTGCTGGATGCGACATGCCGCCAAACCCTGCAATCCACTGCAGTGTTTTTTGCTGACATGAAAGGGAAGTTGTCCTTCTGAGAAAGATTTTAGCCTTTAGAAGTGTAACAAAAACACACTCTGAAATGTGGTGGTCAACACTGGCATTGTAGCTCAGGTGGCAAAGTTTAACACAGACTGAAGATCTTGTGTTTATTGCAGCAAAGTGGCTATGGCCTTGTTTAATGAAATGAACTAGTGACCTAACAGTTATTCTAAGCTTGACCAACATGTTGCTTTCCATGTACAAAAACATTTTTGGTGGCGTGCATGACCAAAACAATATCAGCCTGGAGGGTTGGCTTGCTACATAAAGGACACACTACTAAATGCTCTGGCACTTAACTGTGCTGCAGGATATAATCATGCAAAGTGATGGGCTGGCTGTCGGGGCAACTGGGGACATGGGGTCCTGTGAGAGTTGCCCACTTAGCCGAGTCAGTAATCTTGGATCAAAGTCAGAATAAAAATCAAATTATCCGTAAATCCATTCACTGCTCAGTGAATTTGAGTTAACATCATAAGTGAAAAGATAGAAAGATTTGGTAACAGTAAGATCTATATTGGCTGTTCGGTCTTGAGAAATTTTCCACCAACTCAGCGTATGAATTTCAATCATTTGGAGCAGCTGACTCCATCTATATGAGTCAAAATGATGCTGTATTTTCAGGTTAGAGGCAATACAATCTGAACACAAATCAAGCTTACACACAGAACGTGACATAAATCAATGTGTTTATCCCTCTTAACCCAGGATCAATAAAAACTTGTGCAATGGCAGGAGCCAGCTCTCTCTTTTGATGCTGAGGTTCAGAGTGTGTCAAGCAGAGCAGAATGCCTAATACATCCAAGAGTTGGGAAGTTAACAAAATAGTCACACAGTCCCTGACTACACCCCCATCCATCTCCAAATAATCATTGATATGCTCCTCACTCATGGACACAACCACACACACACACACACACACACACACACACACACACACACACTCATCCCTCAGCATGGGGTAGTTTTTGCAGTGCAGTCCACATATTGAATGTTTAGTGGGCCTGCTGCTCAGTGGATGGGGAGTGGAGTGCAGTGTGCATCTGGACACTTAACCTCTGCTAACATGGATGCCGTATCTTACAAAGACACAGACAGTGACGTGGTTTCACAATGGAGGAGGAAAGTCTCTGAACACCAGCTACATGGTCAGATGCCAAGGATGCAAAAAGACTCTTTGTTTTATTGCACGAAAGACACTGAAGTGGATGAGAATCTAATCAGCACCATTGCATTAGTGTGTAGATATTCTATACATGTACTCTATGTATAATGAATATGCATTGTTTTATATTATTGGAATTGCTTCATTTTCTTCCCATTGCATTCACTTGAAATTACTTAATTATTTGAAAAAAAAAAACATTTGCAAAAACAAATTGCCTATTCAAGCAAATTGCAGAATTTGTATTTCTGTACATCTGAACTCTTATACCAAGCTGCATGTTGGGAAAGAGAGCTGTATAAAGTCAGTACAAACAAATGCCACTTAGCAATCGGCAAAAAGCTTTAATGAATCCCCAAAACATTTTATTTGACTACATGGGGGCAGCAAAATAAAATGTAATGATGCAGTGAGCAAACAGTCGCCTGTTTACACATAGTTTCAGGCGATTATATACCAATGAAAACATTGTCTATTCTATTTCAGCTTTGCCCTAAAAACCACATATTGAAAAAAAAAAAGTTCTAGCAATATCTCCGCTCATCATGAATGAAAAATAAAAAAAATCTCAGTGGCCCTCCACAAGCCAACAGGGTTGGCTGATGGCTGAACTGTTGCTCCATAGAAGACACACTTTCAAACAGACATATTGCATGTGTCTGCTTCTTCCCCTCTCTTGTCCTCAGGCTTAGCATTAATTAAATTAACCCCAGGGATAATTTAGCTCCTTCTAATTCAGCAATTAACAAATTACTGTTAAAAACCTATTGCTTTCCCTGTGGGGGCAACTTTATTCCAGAGCAGGCTTTAAGAGTACACCACTGTCAAATGTTTGCAAATCCACATTACAGAGTCACTGGGATGTTGTTTTTGTTTTTTTTTTTTTAGCAAGTTCCATATGAAGAACATTTTCAGATAAATGAAACATCTTTTGTCAATATATACATATATATAGTATATGCAGAGCACTACAGAGGACACTGACTTGTCAGACAGCCATTGATATGACAAATAGCATCTGCTCGGAGGATGCTTTGATGCAAAGCATCCAGGATGACTCATCATGCACTGCCTTCCAAATCAATGCAATGAGCATGAGTGAGAAGTTAAGAGGCAGATGGTTGATGATTCACCAGATAGAAGTCCTGTATTCTCCCATAAATGAAAGAGCCAATTGGTATCTATGTGTAAAGTCACTTTAAACAAACTTATAGAAACACAATGAAGCAGTGCTGCATTTACTTAAAAAAAAAACTGTTAATAATTGTGCTTTACATTTTGAAAATTTTAAAGGTCTGTAAACTTGGCAGTAACAACACTAAACATGTCCAACAACTTCATGAATGCATAGTCCTATAGCCATAATAATAATGAGGAGTAATAAACTTTATTTATACTGCACTTTTCACAAGCAAACAAACAGGATTAAAACTTTTCAGGACTAAAGCAAGAAACATTTTGGGAAAACAGAAAGGAATCAAAAAACATTAAAAGCAACAACAGTAACATTACTATTATCATTAGTAGTAGTAGTAGTAGTAATAATAGTATTCTTGTTTTTTGATACAGTATTGTTCTTCAAGATCAGACAAGCTCAAGTTATATAACAACCATAAAAAAGTTATAAGAAAGAAAACCAATTAACAAAATACAAAAATCCATCAACGAACAAAGACCAATGAAATAAATAACACTGAAATAACAATAGAGAAGAAGTGGCAGGCGGGGAACAGGAAGTACAGACAGAGGACGACAACCTCAGTGTATAAGTAGCCTGGCACAGGATTATGGGACAGGGGTTCAGTTTATGTAGTACTTGGTGAAGAAAATGACTTTGATTGATCATTTTTATTACTGAGATAATTACTGTGATAATGAATATTTATTTTTCCATACAGTATTATTGGAAAGTCTGATGTAATTGTAGTAAAGTGACGGTAATTAGATATTGTTCGAATTTAAGCCCTTACACAACATAACATTACAGTCAACAACAACAAGAATCGTGCGGTGGAGATGATTATCGATGTGAAAATATAGTTTCTATGATTGCTCTTAAATTATAAATCTTAAATCTTATGATGAACATTTAATAGCTGCATGTGAGAAGAAGTGAAAGTCTGAGTCAACAGGACTGAATATGTCAGAATCTACACTCTGCATTCCAAAGTTGAACAGAGTTGTGCGCTGGTTTTTGACGTGTCTTATCAGTCTCCCAGCTGTATGATGTAGCTCACAACCTCCTCTGCAGCTTGCAGTCCTTTTTCTCCCTCACATTTACAAAGCCCAATCCCAACTGAAAACACCATCTGTTCCAGAGGCTCTCTGGTAGCACACTCTCTGCTTTACCCTAACATACATACATTCATACAGACTGTATACAGCAGCCCCCTCTTGTTCCAGCATACACCTATGCAAACATGCAGTCATCTGTATGCACCCGGCCTCCATTGCTCTGCTTCAGATTCAACTCTGCCGAGGTTCGGCCTTCACAGCTCCCTGAGGTGGAACTGCCTCCCTTCCCAGGAGAGTTCACCACGTAATACCCTTGTGTGTGCTGGGTGTGTGTGTGTGTGTGTGTGTGTGTGTGTGTGTGTGTGTGTGTGCGTGCCTGTGTTATTTTCATGATTTTTTCACCTTTAATGGTACTGCTATACTCTGTGTGAAATTGGATCCACAATGGGAGTTCAGGAAGGGCATAAGTCAGGCTGTTAGTTGTGGATTTGTGGCCCATCTAAAGCATTGTGGAAGTGGTAAAAAGCGTTTTTTATCGTCAAACTCTTCACCCTTTTATTGCTATTTTATTCATTAGGAATAAATCATAATGTCTAGAAAATAAGCATTTAAGAGTCGAAAATTGTTGGTGGTGATACAGTCAATCCAACTGAAATACAGTTACTAGCAAATACAGCAAATAGTTATTGCACTGCAGTTTATTTTGGTATGTGCCGCTGACACTTATTTTGTTATGATCCATGTCCTTTTGGGTTTCTGTCTGGTGTGTCTTCTCCTGGTGTTGCTATCTGTTAGGGCTCCCCCTGGTGTTCTTCCCTTTTTTGGTTAATCACCTGACTAATTCCCCGCACCTGTGTCTCGTCACTCCCCAGTGTATTTAAACCCTGCCTCACACTTCCCTGGTGTTGAAATGTGACCATTTCATGCCTGAGCCGAGAACCCTGTACGCTAGCCTGATCTGTTTTCGTAGACAGTTTTATGCCTGACCACTGTTTCTTGCCCTAGCCCATTGGATTTGTTTGCTGTTTCTCTGGTTTTTGACTCGGACTGTTTGACTACGCTTCTGGTTTGCTGCCCTGGTTTTCTGACCCTGATAACGGACTTGTGACACGGATTTTTGGATTTGCGACTTTTGCATTTTCGATAATAACGATCATTGCTAGCACACACTGTCTTGCGCCTGGTTCCTGCACTGTTCATCACATATTTTACATATGCTTCATGTATGACTGAGTGTGGAAACATCAGTATATCTTCCATCAGTCTTATTGAATGTTCACATTGTGCATTTCTGAAAAAAAAAAACCAAAACGCTGCACGTACCTCCAACTGAAGCCACAACTTGTTGTCCTTATACCTCTGCTTTTGAAGTAAATGAAGCAAGGAGATAACTGTTACTTGGTGAGCTTTAGATGTGTTTTTGTTTATTATTTCAACTAGCTCGATCCCCCTGCTTTCAGCCTTTATGCTATGTGTTGAATTTTGCAGTTTTTAATTTATATGGTTAATTAATATGGTTATATGGTTAATTAATTATAAATTAATTAATTAGTGTGTTAATTAACACTTTTGTCTTAAATTCATAATTATACTGATATAGTGTGCTGTGAGTACCTGGAAAATTAGTCCAAAGCACAAAGAATCATAGTCATAAATTTTGGGGGTAGGTAAAGATGAAGAGGAATTTCATAGCCTTTTCTGTTTTACTATTGACTATTCTGTTCTTTTAATCTGTCTCTTGTCAGGGTGCCAACCCAGTGGAATGAAATTTAATTTATTTATTTCAAAATAATTCTCGTTAATGTCTTATCATGATTCACAAGTGTGACTGAGAGGTAAAACTGACTTTTGTGGTGAACATTTCGCATTCATTGTGATGGATCCTTACAGATCAACACCTCATGATAGCTGTTTTATCAGCCTCCTGAGGCTATTATTGTTTACTAGAAGTATTATTGTGTTTCTGTGTGGCATTACCAGGCCTCACACAACCTCATAAAACATTTTTATTTTTACAAACACACTTGAGTCAATTAAGAACACAGAGTCAGTGACGTGTGTGCTTGTTAGAGTCAAACAAGGCTTGGATCTTCTCTGTTCCTTGAGCCGGGAGCAGAGCTGAGCTCCCACTGCGGCCTCTCAAACTCTCTGATTATGGCTCGCCGCGGAGATTTAAAGTGATAAGTGTAAACTGAATGTATAAACTGAAGCATCATGGGAAAGGGACAAGCAAGATAAAGGTAGTGGCGAATGCCCCATCCACCTGCTGTCAGTGTATAGCTTAGGGACAGTGTGGCATGTCTGCACTCAAAAAACTTCACGCTCCACAGCTGAACTGAATTCATTTATTGCTGGTTTTGTTTTGTATCCCTGTCATATAATTGGATTTTCAGTTAAAATTGAGTGTTGTTTTCCTTAAAGCTGCTATTTTTTATGTTATAAGTGGATCACAATAATATATGATATGGTTGAAAGAGTTCTGTAAGGCAACTGGACTTGAAATTTGCTAGAAGATGCTTCTCGTCCAAAAGGCTTCTTTGATTCAAAACTGCTGGTGGGGAGTACTGGAATTTATGCACTGTGGGTGTGGGAAGTGGTTTGGGAAAAACAACGGTGCCACAGGTCCCTCTTATTGAGTAGGCCGTTAGGATTACCTGCGGAAATATTGATGGTCATGAGGGTGTTGATATGGGTCATTAACCCCCTCGTCAGAGTGGTTCCGGTCATGTGAAGTGAGTCGTCTGGGTATTGTTCCTAAGAGTGCCTTGTAGGCGGGTGCCAAGTTGTGTCTTAGACCACCTCCTCTGTTGAGTGATGATTTCTCCAGGTTGACAAATATGGCTTCCTTTACCCCTCTCTCAAACCATCTGTCTTCCCTGGAGAGAATATGTACATTGTTGTCCTCAAAAGAGTGTCGTTTGGCCTTGACGTATAGGTGAACCACTGAGTCCTATCCTGAGGAGTTGGCCCTCCTGTGTTGGTCCGTGTGTTTGTGTAGCAGTTGTTTGGTCTCCACAATGTACAGGTCTGTGCAAACTTCACTATATTGAATGGCAT
Organism: Psettodes erumei; assembly: GCA_016785225.1. Taxonomy (NCBI): domain Eukaryota; kingdom Metazoa; phylum Chordata; class Actinopteri; order Pleuronectiformes; family Psettodidae; genus Psettodes; species Psettodes erumei. Next base: position 369,450 of record JAFBJZ010000407.1, on the reverse strand, counting down.
GCACTACATTGTCCAGCTTGTGTCTGGGTGTCTTGTCTTTGGGATGCACCAGTTTTTGTCTCAGGGTGTTGCTGGGTCTGAAGTGTACGGGGATCTGGTGATGGTCCACCTAAGTTTTTCATCATCATCAGTTTAAAACTGAAGAAGCCTCTTGGATGAGAGGCGAAATGTCTTCTAGCAAATTTCAAGCCCAGTTGCCTTACAGAACTCTCTCAACCTTGACAATGACCTGGATGACTGAAAATCTTCATAACTATGTGATATCATACTCAGTGGCAAGAACAGTTGAACTCAGATGCAGAGTCTGAATATATGGAATATGATAAAATGCAGTTCTTTAATCAAAAACAGATTTATTACACAAGATCAGTCTGAACTTACTAAAAAACTAACAGTAGCAGGCAATACACACCAGTCGGCTATCCAGTCCAGCGTACGTTCAAAATCAGACAGCATTATCAGTACAGTACAAGCCCAAAAGGCAAGAGACACTCACTTTGACTAGGGAACTAGAGGCTGGGCTGGAACACTAACGTGACAGGACAGGCGAACTGGTAAAGTGAGGAGGGAAACACACAAACTATATACTCAAGGCCATGGACGCTGATTGAACAGTGAGACAATGAGACATAGGTGCAGTATATGAGGGCAGGTAATCAGACGAGGCAGGAAACACAGGGACTCAGGACACCTGAAACAGAGAGAGAGGTATTACTTTCAAAATAAAAGGGGAAGGTGGCAGACAAGAAACGTGTGGCTACAAAAGAGAACTTAACTAGACTGGTGTGGCATGACAATCAGTCAGGTCATCAAACCTACTGAAATTGAACTGAGCAGAAAATAACCAACCGTTCTACTCCTCTATGTGCCATAGGGAAATGCTGTACTTTTTACCCCGCCAGATTTATTTTTGAAATTTGTCACTTAGAACATTCTTATTATTAATGCAAATTTACCACAAATAAATTTGATTGCATACTAGACATACAGACTAGACTCCCCAGCAGTATATGAAGAAGCTGAATCATTCCCACCTTTACCAGCTGCAACGATGAACTTATGCATATATAATGTGTTACCCTAAATAATAACACCACATCCTTTCCATTATCATATATTCTTTTTTAATTTCAAGCATATTTTGATGCAAATGCTTTTGAACTGTACTTTAAGTAAAAATGTGCATGCAAGACTTTCACTTATTTAAATTTTTCAAAATAGTATAGCTAACTTTAGTTGAGAACAAGGTCTGAGTGCTTCTTCCACCACAGTGAAATTGAAAATGAATTAGATTATATAATGTTGTATAATAAATATTCAGTATAATAAAAATTGGTGGCCAGGGTTAGAATTAGGAAAACCGAGAATCACTAAAAGCTCAACCAGATTTTGAATGGCAGCGTTCACACGCGTGCTCCAAAAATAAAAGTTCCGGCACCAGTGCAGCCCACCCTGGCTGCCCTTTAACAAGTCTCATCAATTTCACCACTGAATGACTATTGAAAGCAGCCTCAGCCTTGCTTTTTCTTCGCAATCCAGCTCGAGGGTATGCAGTTTTAATTGAGGTCATGATGACGCTCTTTCAGTGATGTTTGAAAGGCAAAGAGTAGGAGCTTTAAATGCAGTATAATGTATTGTTTGTTTCAAGGCCTAATGTTAGAGGCAGAACACGTTTCTGTCAACTCACATTGGATAGTAAAATGTTTATGCCAAAAAAAGTCTGAAGATGAAAGTTATCCTCTCGTACAGAGAGTATTTTATGGAACATTCTTCAGGGTGTAATGCAGAAAGAAAACAGTCCCTTCCTCCTGAACCAGAGCATATTAATAATGTGCTAAAGACCAATTCTGTGAGCTACCCATTTACCCCCGAGGCATCTGTTCCACCCCATTAAAGATGACTTCACTGAGGGGTGAGGCATCTTGCTAGAGTCCTCGTCTAATTGTTCATTAGTAGTAATACTCTGAGCACCTGTCTCACCGTGACAGCTTCATTTAGTGCCCATATCACCATACGTCACATGTATTTTCCTTTCTTTCTTTATGCAAATCAGCACAATTAGACAGCAAGAGATTAGTGTTACTCAATCTGACAAGTGCCATTTTAATGACTTTAATGCCCAGAATGTACCTGCAGGTTATTCCTGTACATTAGCCATGACTCACAAATGTTTTGGTAACTGCTAATAATTATGCCTCAGTCACTTATTATCCATCTGCACAGTGTTGAAGGACCAATAGAGATGAAAATAGATTTTATTTATGAAATAAAAACTGTCTCCTCCAAATTTAATTCGCCAACGGTACAAAGGTATCAAGGGGCCAACTTTGGAATCGAAAAGATCTTCACTAAAAAGTCATTCTTAGCCATTTTTCATGTCTTGGACAATGTGCATGCTCTTCTGTTTCTGTACTGCAGCCATCTCAGACCTAAGATCTAAGAAACTGCTCCTCAAGGCAGAATAAACTTAATTTCAAATCAAGCTTCTTCTATATTCCTATTTAGGCATCTAATTCATTCTGCAAAGGAGTTGAACTTAAAAAAGAGAAGAGCTACTGTATAAATCACTGGAGTTTACTCACCATTTTTACTGAGGCTCACACAAGAGGGTACAATGGACATTTAAATTCAATAAAATTAGACAAACTGGCCTTTGTCTCACCTTGTGTGGTCAAGTCTGCTGCTCATATTGTATCATTTGTTTTCTTTGCTTACTTTTATGGTGTTATCCTGTTTTTTGTGAAGCACTTTGTGACTTTTCTCTGTGAGAGATGATATACTAAATCACCTTTGCTTTACTTTCTAGTACAAATAAAACTAGGAACAATGAAGCCTTGTCTTATAGGTTGCTGTGGCAATACACATATATTGCACACAGTAACCTGAGTACAGAGGAATCTCACATCCATCAGGTTGTTTCAGCTGAACTCCAAAAGGGGATCAGTTCCCTTTCCCTTTCATAAGGCTTGCTGTGAGGACTAAAACAATATGGATTGTTGATTTTATGTTTCACTCAGATCCAACATTTCACATTTTGGAGCAGTTTTGTAGATGGTTTAGTTAAGTAGAATTTGTTAATTGGCTTGTAATTCAGCTGTGTGAACAAACCTGATACAACAAGAGAAATTAAAGTTTTCCACCAGAAGTGGTTCAACCCGGCACTGCTCCTAATTAACTTAAATCCACACACATCATTGTACATCCTGCTGCTTTATCATTAGGGTACTAAATTTAACACAGCCTGAAATAACTGTCTCAAACAGGAATGCAGGATCTCCCATTGTTAAATTTTAACTCAAGGAACAGGGTGAACTTCAGGATGCTACCTTTGCACACTACTCATTTCCTTTGCAGGCAGGTAGGTAAAATCCTAAACGCCTGTGGATTGCATAAAAAGTTACATCAGTCACTGCTTTTCAGCATGTCTCATTAGTAGTCTGCTCCCCCCTCCCCCTCTGTTTCCCCCTTTTCCTCACAGTTATAGTTCTGGATTTTAGTCACTCTTCCCATTTTTCTTTTTCCTGACTCTAATGATATTTCTGCACAGTGGGATTAACTAAAGCAATGACTCTCAGTGGCTAAAATTAAATTAGAATCACAAGTCCCTGGTGTGGCATCCCAGAGAGGGTCTGATTTCACTGAGGCTAGAGTAAAAGTAAAGTAGGACCTGAAGAAATCTGTGACAGGCAACACTGAGAAACAGGAAAAGTATAAAGGAGTCTTTACTTCTTTAGGTACTTTATTATTCGTTTTCCAGTACTCTGTGAAGAATTAGGCTATGCTTTTCCACAGGTCACACTGACATGCCATTTAAGCTAAACAAGAATTCACTGTTTATCTCTGGCATAACTGTAACAATGCTTCTGCTCTGTTTCCATCAGCAGTAACCATAGCAACGCAGTCTACAGTGCCGGCTCTTCTATCCCAGGTGTCCTGCTCATCAGCTCTTGATCCTCCAGGATTGTCCTGATGTGGACTGTCTTCATGTTTCTGTCCTCCCGAGAAACTCTGCCTGTCGTTCCAGCCCAAGAGATGTATGCCAGAGGTCCCCTGCCATCAACCAAGGGTCCTTAGATCCACTGATTCCTTAAGCAACCCCTTGCAATGGCTGACATAATCTATACAAAATGTGCCACTCTACTCCCAGAAGCAGTGATATTGCTGGGTTTGAAAAGGCATTTGAAGTGACTGGGATTATATTTTTCCTTTTAGGTTTGGATTTGGCTGTAATTTTCTTCAGCTAATAAAACTAAGTTACATCTAACTGATGCCTCAGTTTAAACCAATTCCATCTCTTCTGATTATTTTCCTCATCTTAGAGTGACCAATCAGGGAGTTCCATTAAGCCCACTACTTTTTGTCCTAGCCATGGAAGCTACTTTTCATAGCTCTTACATGCAATACACCCCTGATAGCATATAAATGGGGTGATGCAATATGTTGTACACATGGCGAACAAGATTTTACTGCCTCTTCACTTTATGTAGATGATCTATTATTGTCACCAAAACTTCCACAACCATGCATGAAGCCCTTAGAGTTCTTGAGGATTTTGAAAAAATATCTGGGTTTAAATTTGTAAGAGAACTTTCAGTTTCACTGAAATGAACAGTACAAGCTGTAGTATGAGAGTGAGGGAGATGTCAATCAAGCACAGCCTGCACACACCTACACAGTTGTAAGAAGATGTCTATTTCCACTGTCAAATTACCTTTGTGATTAGACTATGGTTATGTAATGCTCTTAGGACATATGCAGCTTTTAAATAATATTGTTTAAGCCATAATTATGACCAGCAAAGTGGTAAACACTGTTAACATGTCTGACTTATAATTCTAAATCAGAGATATTGATATGTACTTGGTGACAAGAACTACAGACATATCATCGCAGAATGGCTGCCACTGCATCTCAGGATCCTAACAGCAGCCAAACTGGGAGAGCTTGGTTCTGACTTTCTGACTGTCAGAACTTTGCTGCAGGCTATCCTGGGTAACTAGACCTGATGGTGAGATCTAGTACCATCACTTTTGAATTGACAGCAAAGACTTCACCATTGGTTATCTCACAATTGTTAGATTTCATCTCAGAACCAACAATGTGCTGCATAATGGGGCCTTGTCAGTGATGCAAAACCAGATGCTTGCGGAAAACTTGCTGTTTTGATGTGTAACCAAACTCAGACTGACTTAAAAGGGAATAATCTGATGAATGCATCCACTTCTCCCATAAATCCTTCATAGTTTGTCTTTCAATCATTCTTTGCCTAAGAGTGTGTGCTCCAATCTATTTGCAGAGAACAGCAGCTTGAGAGTAAATCCAAACTTATTTGTATAGCGCTATTTCACACTACGCCTGTCACCCATCTTCAGCTGATCAGGGGGAAACTTGCAGGAGAACATTGTCGAGCCAGTTGTGGTAGATAGTGGGGATCTGACTACCCTTCATTCCCTCCCTCACTCATTCTGTCTTCCATTTTCTGACACATGTAGCCCTCCCACGTCATCTGACTCAAAACCCACTGGCAGCCCTTCCCGCTGTCTCTTACAACCTCCATGGAAGGATTCTCGACAGGCTTGCTTCAAGTGATAATATGTGCGGAGGGGAGATAGCACTCCTGGCAAAATGTTAGAAGGAATGAGATAGCAAAATGAGCTACTGCTGGTCCTTACTTAAATCCCATTAAATAAGAAATTGATGCCTGATTAGCAAGTTAAAATAGTTCATTTAAGTCTTCCCAGCATGTGCAGTGAATTAAAAAGAAGTGTATGAGAAAATAACTTCAAGCTTAAGTCATCATGACACACCATGAAATCATTTTGATATGAGCAAAAAATAAAGTGCCAGTGACACAAAATATGGTTTCTATTTCATCTAATGTGGTACCAATTCATAAAATTATTTTGAGACTTTTATTGGGTTGTTAATAGTCTGTAACATTAACATGGCATTGATAGCAAACCATTTGGAGCTCTGTGAAAAGCTTTAGGCTATTTAACAAATTTAATAGCTGGGGAGCTACATAGTTGTGTTCTGATTCTGCTGAAAAAGAATAACACGCCGAGACAGAAACTGTCCAAAACCCCCACTCGCACACAAAAAACTGTACAGGCAACAAGCTGAAATAAACAGTGAAGGCAGCTACACTCACCAAGCACATTATTTGGAACACAGGCTTTCATTTGTTCTAAAAAGAGCCCCAATTCCTTGTGGCATGGACTCTGAAAGACGTTGGAAAGGTCTTCCTTCCTTTGAGCTTCTGCTCCATGTTAACATGATTGAAAACAAAATATCAGCAGATATGTCAGCTACTCATTCATGAAGCAAACCTCCTGTTCTACTTTGTCCCAAGTTGAACTGATGATTGCAGGGGAGGCTCTTTTTATAGTGCTGTTTTACTTCAAAAACACTGTGAGCAGTAAGTGTGCCAAGAAAACAGTCCCCACACTATTACACTGTCGACGTTAGCCTGGACTGTTGACACAAGGCAGGTTTTGATCTGTGGATCCATGCTGTTGATGCTGAATTATGACCTGACCATCTGCAGCTTCAGCAGAAATCATCATCAGACCAAGCTACCACTTCAACTGTCCCGTTGTGGTGATTCTATGTCCATTGCAACCTCAAGGTTAAAGATCCCCACAACCCCATTATGTTTTGTGTCTTCCCCTTATCACACCATCAAGTATAGCAATTTACTTTTACAATTAGCACATTATAAATGAAAATGATAATAATGATTACAGATGGTTGGGGCCCAGAACATTCGACTGTGTCTCTTACCCTCCATCTTTGGATTGAAAAGTTTCTTGCAATGCATCCTTCTTTGCATGAAGAAAAATAAATTAAAACACAAAACTGCTATTAATTAGGAACCATACCTTGGATGTCCACCCATGTGCTAAAAAGGTAACTGATAAAGGAGGGGAGGTGAATGGAATCCGCCTGAGCAGACACGTCTCCACTCCCTGTATTAGCTCAATAATGACACATGTCAGATGGCTGCCCTGTGCCCATAGATCATCAGCATGATAGGCGCATCACATCACATACACCAAACAATATTAACATTACCGAAGAGCTCAATCTCTAATGTGCACATTTTGTTAAAATTAAAGTAAGAAAGAGTTTTGATGTTTATCCTTCACCCTATCCTTAGTTTAAACAATATTACATAACTTTCTTCAAGACATCTGCTGATTCATCATGGCATCGACAATAATTTCGAGTTGCTTTCATTCGATCCATCCTGGGGGTTGTAAGACAGAAATCTGCCATGTCCTTGAAAGTCGCTGCTTGAGCTTAAGACATAATCTTATTGCCATGGTACTGAGGCGAAAACTGCTTAGTAAACAACAGAAGAAAGAATGGCTGGATTAAACGTTCTGATCCAAATGGCTGATCATTTTGATTGCAGCTACCTTAGTGTTGCTGCTCTGCTTTGGGCTGTTTTCATCCTGCCTCAGCAACCATGCAAAATAAGCTACCAGGCCTACTGTAATCATATAGGACCACTTCACAGCTCGGTGCAGAAAACTTCAGGTACAGTCATAATAGCCCTTGTTTCTCCCCAGTGAAGCTGTTTTTTTCACATTGTTTCTGCATGAGAGCACAAGAACCACACATGATGCTTTGTCAGATTCTGAGGGGGAAAACACAGTTTCTCTATTAATTAGAGGTTTGCAGACCTCCAAAAAGAACACAGGTTCTTTTGGTGCCTGGGAGGGATGGAGAGTGCAGCATCACACAGTGGCTACAACAATACTCCACTGAGCCCTGCAGTTCACTGGAGGAAAAAAAATCACTAATGACAGTTAACATGTCAGCCATAAACACTGTACCTTCATTTCTTATTATTATTGTAGTAAGGCAGGTGGATAGAGGAATGAGATCATCCTGTAATTCAAATTTGTAGGACCAAAATGCAAACAAGAGCCAGGTATGGAGTTGTGGTGAAGGAATTTAACAGAAAGGCAACAGTGTCAAAATAACCTACTGAAAAGCAGGTGCCCAAGGAAACACTGAGGAATGAAGTAGCAAAACATAGGGAGCATAACACAAGGGAAGAAGACAAACTGGACAAAGACAGAGGGATAGACAAAGACTTACATACAGAAGGGAGGCAGGGATAATGAGGCACAGGTGGAACTTAGGGTGGGGCAGAAAAAACACAGGAAGTCAATTAACAAGTAGGAGACACATGGGGAAAAGTATCACCCGATTATCACCTAAGTCCATGCTGTAATATTACAAACTAATGACAACATGTCCAGACCAAGCTCTGCCAGGAGAGTGAATCACTAGAGTCTATAAAAGCTGTGTGATGTCAGACCCTGTCCATAACCTTGTCATCTTTTTGTTTCCACCTGTGGCTGCAAAATTTCAAACTGGCAGCAGGATTTGAGACTATCAATAATTCTGATGACTTCTGGACGAGTCAAGTTGGACATCGCCCACCCAAATAAAGGAGGATATCTCAGCTATCTTTTCATCTTTGCACTGGCTATCTGTTAGTTCTCAAGTTTATTTTAAAGTTTTACTTATTATGTTGTGTGGAACAGCTTTGGCCTTAAGCTTTATTTTGGACCTTTTAAACCCCCTTGTGCCATCCTCTGCTCACCTCTTGGTTCCTAAATCCAGACTAAAAAAAAAAAAAAAGAGGTAAAGGAACATTTTTTCATCATGGCCCACAGATTTTCATAGAGGTCCAGAGTACATTAGGTTGGCAGAGTCTTCGTTTAAGATTTGACCAAAAATGCATTTTTATTGGCTAGCCTTCCTGTGATCCTCTTATTTTCCCAACATCTTTAGTTTTATTGCTTTAATTTTGTTGCTCAAGCTTTCTCATCTATGTCTAATATTATGTGTATGTTTTATTTAGTCTTGTGTTTTATTGAAGATACTATTGATCTTATTCTTTCATGACTGGTTCATGTTTGTTTTGTTGTTTTTACTCCTTGTAAACCTTTTTTGTAAAGGTGCTATATAAATCAATTCTCATCCATCCATCTGTTAGCTAGGATTGGCTCGAGCACCCCTCTGACCCTGAAAGGAGACGCATTATAGCAGACAGTGGGTGAGGTCAGAGTACATCCTGGATAGGGTACAGGTCACCATAGAGACAAACAACCATTCACACTCATAGTCACACCTGCAGACAATTTAGATCACCAATAGACCTAACCTTCATGTTTTTAATGGAGTGGGAGGAAGCTGGAGTACCCGGAGACAACCCACGCAGGCACAGGGAGAACATGCAAACTCCTCTAACGACTTACCACTTTTCTACTCTGCCCTCTCTTTATCTGTCTAATCGTGTTGTTTCAAAGTACCATGAAACGCAAGAGAAGTCATTTAAATTCAGACTTACCTTTCCGCTAAAAGTGGTGCCATTTGTTAAAATTTTGTGTGCGGGTCATCACTCATGACAAGTATGAAATTTGTTTGCCCCACTGTTGGCAGAGTGACACATTTGATATTAGAGCCCTGCTCATTATTTATTCATAAAGATGGAATTAAATAGCCCTGACCTGTGTATCAAAATGGGCCGAGGGTCTCATTTTCAGTGAGTGGCTGGACATGCTTGAGAGTTGACACCAAATTTAAATCACTTTGCAAAGTGACAGATGAAAACAAGCATATCTGGGGAAACAATTTAATTAAATGCATACAAATAAAAAAAAGATATGTTGTGACATTTATTACTTTCAGATGTTTTTTTTTTTTTAAACAAAGCAACCAGGCAAAGATCTCCCCTTGAAAGAGTTTGCATTTATGAATTACATAAAAAACATGGATTTTTATGATGAGAATTTACAGTCTAAGAAATTGAGTTGACATTTGCATCTAGGGAAACTAATGGGATTTTCAGCATCAAGAGCAGCTGATGCAGGAAGTCTCTTTGTCAGTGTGTTGCATATTCTTAGTCAAAATGACCAGAAAAGTGCCAGTGCTCTGTGTAGCAAACAAATCCACAGAGAGTGGCTGACAGAATGAAGGTACACATTACATACCTGTAATGTGTACCTTCCACTTTCCTGTACTGTGCACATTCGAAATGTAACTGATTCTTTTAATTTCATTTTATTTTTCTGTTGGCACTTAACTGCAAAGAAGCAACACCACATTTTATGATAACAGGAAATAGCAACACTGTATACTCACACTGTGGATTCTTGCAGACCTGCTAAAAAGACAATTTCTTATGTACAATTCAGTTACAGTCACCAGGCTAAGGCCACAGCACCGATCTGGAGGAGGAAGCTCATAAAGGGTTGTGACTCCAGGAAGTGTGACACTCATGGAATCATCTGGGCTTAGTAAAAAAAAAACCCAAATAGTCGACCCAGTCTCTTTTCTATCCTCTTAACTAATGCATGTCTACTGTACTATCAAGCATGAAATGAATTACTACTGTGTTTTTTTCATTTGAACATCTGTGCTTAACAGCATTCTGGACATGACGACTGAGCTGGATGGACTAACTTGCTGCCAAGTTGACTGGGCGTCCTCTGCATCCTCTGCATCCTTTCGCAATAGAGGGCACTTCCTACACTGCACTAAATGTTTCAGCCCCAACCTCATTAAGTTTGCTGATGACATGGCGGGCCTGAACTGCAAAAATGATGAAACAGGAATATGGAGAAGAGGTCGACCGATTAGCAGCATGGTGGAAGACCAGCCACCTTTACTTAAACATGGGGGGAGCAGAGGAGGTTGGTTCAGCAGCACAAGGTTCCTGAGAGTGCAGAACAGAGAAGACCTCTCATGGACCTCCTTCGTGGCAAGGAGTACCTGGTTGCAGCCTGCACAATGGGCCACAATCGCCCATCATGGTTTGATGGTGTAAATGTCAAATGTAAATGGGGGTGGGGTTGAACATCAATTGTGATTGGATGCGAGCCTTGAGTTTCACATAGGTTGTTTAGCATGCAAGTAATTTAAATCCAGACTTACCTTCAGACTGTTGCATTGTTTGTTCTCAATACACCAAACACTGCAGCATCATTAATGCTGTTGTATGGAGAGCAAAACTCTGAAGTCATCCAATATTGCCATTCTTGTATGAGCAGGTCTCTGTATGAGCATGTAGAACAACTATCTGTCTGTAATTCACAAGTGATTGTATTTGTAAAGGGTTAAAATACTGGGGTTTAAAAAATGCTTTTAAAAAATGACATAAATATTCATCGTATAAATATGTGTAAAAAGTTAAGTAGGGTTAAACAAGACAAAAACAGACACCCCATACACATATTTTTAATTCATTGTTGTAGCGTGATACTTAAAACGATCAATAGAGGGCACATAGCGCTGGTGAGGAACATCACCCGGAGAGGCAGATGCTGCGGAATAAATATGGAATAAAACAAGTGTTTGCCTCTTTGTCTACACATACAGGTGGGTTAGTATCCCACTATAAGGCCTGCATGTTTCCCAAAATAAGGGATAATAGTGTTGTAAAGGTGATTTGATCATGTTCAGTGTTTACAGATAGTGGTTTCTCAGTTATATGTAAGATAGAGATGTAAAGTTTACACTGTTGTCATGCTAGGCTAGCAGACCATTACTAAGGAGAAACACAAGACGGTTTTGTCGTGCTGGTAACTGACATGAACACATCTATTGATTTCAGTGTGTTCTTAAATACATTCATATTTACACACGTATGTTGTTCTATCAAAATACCAGGTGGATTATGTTCAGAAGTGGCAGTAAAACGTCAAATTAGATGTTACAAAGTTTTTGAGATGTGCGTTGGAAATCTTTTCCACTATTTCTTAAAAATCATGACACATGCATGCTACAGTTTATTGAAAGTATTTACATTTACTTATGTTGAAATGTCATATTGAAGTTGTGATTTTTTGCTTAAGTTATGGCTGATGATGACTGTTGGGGATCAGAGGGAAGGTAGAGAGAGGGGTTCAGGGTGTTAAATATTCCTCATCTTCTTCCCAGTGGCTTTAAATCCCTTTGCCATGTGTCTGTATGAGCTGTTAGCATGACTGATAGATGAGTATTGTGGCATCAAGACCGCCATCCTGGAAAACATTGGATGATGTTTCCCTCTCTGTGCTTTCTCCCTCTGTAATTAAATCCCAGAGGGCAGCAAACTGCAGGAAGTTTAGCTAATTTTTATCTGACTCTGAGCTCAACTTTCAAACTGATGTTGAGAGCCCATACGTTGTTTCCAGTTTCTCTCTGTTGTATGTATCTTAGGAGCATTAGCCCACGCAGATGCCCCTGAACTCCAGTGCCGACTGATGCTGATTTATTCAGCACCTGAACCATTTGAGATTGTTTATATGCAGTTGTATGTGCAGCCACCCACTATACCACTCTCACAGTACATTACACACAGTTCAAACATATTAGAAAGATGCACAGGAATCAGTTATTGTGTACTGCAGAGCACCAGAGGTTCTCATGCTGTCAACAGATCAGATATGCTTCTCATTACAGCTTTACCTCAGGGCACTTCTCGCACTGCCTCTGTTATAAAAATATAATGAAGACTCAACATACCAAAGTCTGAGCTGCACATTTAATATGCTTTTTAAAAAATCATGTCATGGCAGTTGAACTTAGGCATTTAGTAGTTTTGACCATAATTTATATGGGTCAAGTTGTTAATTGCTGAGATCTGAGAACGTGATGCCTTTACTGAACAACAGGGCAAGAAATGGTAGTAGAAGCAGTAAAACAGCTGGATAGGTTTGAAACACAAACTTATTTGGAGGAGAAGACAAACTGAAATTACAAACCAAACTGGTCGTTATAAACATCCATCACAGTTGACAGACAGTTGAGCAGTTTTCCTGTTCAGTGAGGGATTATTATCACCTCAACCAGGTGTGTTCACTTTTAATTTGTACTTTCATTTAAAAAAGCTTAGATTAACTGGATAAAGGAATGGCTCATATTGAGAATGGAAGATGTCTTATATTGCTTTGCTACCGTTCAATACCACTAAATGTAAATTTATCAAAAGTATCTTGCATCACTTAGACCACAAAAGCAGCATGCCAGGCTACTGACAGCTGACACTAAGTGGAAGTAAAGCAATGTGTGTTGCATTGTCCTTTCAAAATATTCACTTCAGATAATCCACTAACATTGAATAGATTTTTATTTGAATGGAGAGTAAACAGGTAAAGGGTTTCCTCACACATATAATGCAAATGTCCAGAAAATCAGTAAAATAAATTTTATGTTTTTTTCTTTGTTTTTTCCATCTACCACTGAATATTAAGAATTGGTGCTGATTCTCTATTCATTACAGGACTGCAGAAGAAGAGGGCGTGACAATCTGATGTAACCCTTTGGAAAACAATGAATAAAAATGATGGAAATGTGTTTATGTTTGTTTCATGTGTTAAATTTTGAGAGATGAAAACATCAGTGGATGTTTGGTCACATGTTTCATGTACATCATGATTTATTCATGCCATTCCATTATGCTTTTTGATTTGATTTTATCGATATTATAATTAACATTGTTTTTATGTGTTCTTTTGTATTTTGCAGCTTCATTTGTAGACCACATTTAGCATGTGTATCCTGCACCAGCACCTCCATCACTGGGAGGTAGCTCTCTGTTCAAACACCACAAGGACAAAAGTCTGTTGTGTTAAACGTGTCAATGGTACACACACTGATAGAAATGTTGGTCTTCCCAGATCTTTGCTTTGACTTTGCTGACTAAAATGTTAATATAACTGAGAAGAATGGAAAAGACAAAGAAACAAAAACAAACTCTCACATAACACCCACATTAGAACACACCAGAATTATCCTTATTTTATCCTTGATACCAATAATGTGATGCCTGCAACATGATGAAAAAGAGGCCGATACGAGTTATGCAGTGTTTGTTTTGCAAGTTCACTCTCCCGACAAAATCTTGGGCTCAGCAGGATTGTTTTGGAGCTGGCTTTTGATTTTGAGCTTGGTGAGTTGACCCCCACCCCCCAACTTCATACTGATGAAAACAGATTGCCTGGTCCCTGCCACTCTGAGCACACATACTTGTCACATGAGACCTCACTCATATTTGCAATGCAAAATCGCAATTTCATAGAATATAGAGCACTGCTATAATCATTCCGCATCATGCACAGAATGAAAGGCATGGGGAAATATATTGGAACCTTGAGAGAAGCTGGTTTGTGTGTGTGTGTGTGTGTGTGTGTGTGTATAGATGTACTCTAGGGCAAATCCATCTGAATTATTAAGACCAAAACAGGGAGCTGTATGTCTGTCAGTTGAGCTACCTGGCAGGACTCGCCGTATAAATGGCGACCCCTTGATCAGAGACTGACACATCGTGGCCTTGTTACCTGCAGACCTGCAGGGCCAAATCACCGACTGTGATGATAAAAGAAGGGTGCCAAGGTCCTCTGGCTGTCAAATAGATGATTTTTTTTTCCAAGTGGTTTAACACTGCGAGCTTTTCTTCCTCATTAAGCATTCAATGTTGGCTTAGCTCCTGTCCAACTTGGCAGAGAAAAGTGCTGAATAGATGTTATAATATCATTCCCAATTGAGGGCAAGACACTAATGCTGCAAACGTCAAATTTTCCTTCAAAACATGATGGTTTCACAGCCTTTGGACCTGAATTGTTTTCTGGAGCCCCCGGCAGATAAATTTATTCAAATGTGAAGGCACAAGGTCACAGTGTCGCAAAGAAGCTGTAAATTTATTAAATTTAATTTAGATTTTGGTGAGCAACAGCCCTGTATCATCAAATTTCAGTGTTTTACTGCTGCAGAACTGGACTGATATACATATTAGGCAGCCCTGTAAAAAAAGGATAAATTATTAAATAGATAAATCCTTCAAATCCAATGCCTACCAGAAAATGATATGGTTATAGAAAACCCACAGCATTTAAGGCTTTGTTCACACCCAGAGCCCCTTTATTTATTTTTTTTTAGTTTTAGCTTATCAGTTCTGTTGGTTACGCTAACCCGTTGCTCAATGAAGCATTACAAAACAACCATTAAGACAAGCAACATAACATTGATCCTGTCCTTTCAGCAACAAAAGAAAAACCTCAAGCTTCTCAGTAGGGCTATGGATGAAACAGCTGCTTCTGTACAACTGCTCCACTGCACCAGCAAGGCTCTTTCTTTGTCTTATAAGCTCTCCTCTTGGGAATTGACCCACCTGTGAAAGTGGCCATTCTTCTTCTTTGCTCTGCTTTTAAGTTGAGCGCTTCACCACTGTTTTTGAGGTCAAATGATTCACCAGTGTTCACATAATAGTCATTAGATCATCAGACGGTCTTGGTGTTCTCAGATTGCAAAAGTGAACCATATACCAGAGTAAAAAAAAGTCTGGAGTAGGTCACCTGAAATGTAACCAAAAGTTCACACAATGACAAAACGAAGAAGGCTAGTTCAATAAATAAGTCAAACCACACACTCCTCCTGCTCTCTCTTTGTCTATGAACAAAGCAGATGCATAATGTTAGCTGATAACACGTCTTTGTTCTTATATGTCAGAGAGGTATTTTCATCTTGTTAGATCCAATCCAATTCTGATGATATATCCAACCAATCTACAACATTCAGCTCATAATCCAGCTCAAATAATTGTTGTGTTAAGGTCATCGTAGGTAGTACGTAAGGTCGGACGGAGAAGACTATTAAAATTATATGCCGGCAATCTGTGATCACTGCGACAGCTTTTATGGTTTAACCTCACATGAAAATTTAGATAGGCTATTATCATAAAGTAAAGCAGCATTGTATCAGCTTGTCACTCTATGCAAATTAGCTAACCAGACTTGATTGGTGGGCCTGTCCCATTCAAAATTAAAGCAATCAAAAAAGATATAATAAAAGAATAAGGATTTTATGTCAGATATTTCACATCTGCATAATTATATTATGAGAAGCTTAACATGCCCCCCACCGACACATTTGTTTCAATTCAAGAGTAACATAGATGCTTTTAATATTGCAGATGAGACTATTATAGAGTGTAGTCTGTAAAATCTATCTGTAATTTGAGGTTAATCGGTTCTGCCTCTGACTGATAACACTTACCACTGACCACACTACAAGCAACTGTGGGAGCTACTTTAGCACTCGGCTCCAAAAACTGCAGCCGCCTTGATCTCATGAGGTTACTGTTGCTGGTAGTTGCATGATGTCAGAGCAAGTCAGGATCAAGTCGAATCAAGAACTAATTGGCTGCCTTGTGTTGCATTTGGCAGTTATCAGTTTTGCACAGGCTAACCTAATGAATGTATTAGTGTCCAGGCAATTATGTGTCCTGGTACACAAGTCTTGAAGTCTGCTGCTTCATTCCCACAAAGGTCAGCACAGAGTTAACATAGGAACAGTGATTTAAAATGAAACACGTTGTGAAGTTTTAAATGAAACATAGTACTGCATCGGGAGCAGTCATAAATGCAGTGAGTGTAATGTGCAATGTAAGCTTGTACTGACTGTCAGTATCATCATGACTGAAGGCACATGCCAAATTTTGGGGGGGATTTCTTTGTTTTGGTTGCTCCATTTTCCATTTGACACTCCTGACAAATGTGTTGTACAATCTTGTTATAAATCTCTGTGATCACTTTGTAAAATGTATGAAAATACAGGTACTGACATTTAAAAACCCACAAATCTGCAGGTGGTAATCAGATCACCTGTTCGTATTGGTAAGAATGATATGAAGGTATGTAAACATATAAGCATCTATGTCATAGATGATTATGTCTATGCAAGTCTGTGCCAGTTTCAACCTGAAAGAATAATAGTGAGAGTGGGGGGCTGGGCACCAGCTCTGCACTGATCAACATTCACAGCTATAGTAGTATCACTGTAGCAAAACTGAGCACCTGTGACAGTGGAATTTGGAGTTGTAGTAAGCAAATCTGTTTTTCCGAATCCGTTATTTTTTTACCCGGTGGGTTTATAACACAAAACACAATTGAATAGTGTTGTGTTTGACCTCTAGTACCACTATTCTTACTGCTGTTTTTTAATTGCTTCTTTTGCTCACACAGGTGATGGGATACACAGTCCTGCTCATACGTTTAAACTATTACAATAATCAATAGTTGGTGATAACACACCAAGACACAGTCACGTAGCAATGTACCAGAAATGGCAGGGAAAAAGACTGCGGACAAGCAAACCTGGTTGTAAACAAAGCTGGATTTTAAATGTTTTATGAGGCAGGAAATGTTTTCAGGACATTCAGTTAAAGCTCATGAATACACAAAAGTGCATCTCAGTGAGTAACACTCAATGTAAACTTTTTTTTCAGGAAAACTCCACAAGGCACTTTAAACTTCCCCACCTCCATTTAAAAGCACCGCAAAGCTGCTTCTCTGATGTTTTTCTCTGGGAAACAACTGGGATAGTCTCTCATATTTATGATGAAAGAAGACAAACATTTTTTAAAATAATGTAATTTTTAATAATTGCCAACACTCTCCCAAATGAATATTGCCAGCTGAAATCAAACTTCAGTTTCTAAAATTCTATACCAATGAAATAAAACTAATTTACTGAATAATAAAACGACAAGTATTATATTTATTATTAGGAAAACAAAACAACCTCAGAAAGACACACTGACTGATGAAGAACGACTGATGATTCACATTTTGGATCTGACTGGCTTCTAGGGTATAGTAATATTGCCTAAATTCTATTACCTGATAAAATTATGATGCTGCTGATAAAGACATCATTTTGTCCTCAAGGTTTAATGGGCAATAATCTTGATGTTACATTTGATCCTACTGATCAGCACATTAAAGACAGCACTGAGGCTGCAAATGAGAACAGTAGAACCCTGAAAACTGGTGCATCCCTCTAACCCTCTGCTTGTTTCTCATTCCTCAGAATGTTTGAGGTTTGCCTTTCATGTGTCGTCTGTCATCTTTCCATGTCTCCACAATGACGAGGAGGTCATGGACATAGGTCTGGCTGGAGGCACCAAGAATTACTCTTGGATCATATTCTTGAGGGCGGCTGTTGTTAGCACTGTCGCTTCACAGCAAGAAGGTTCTTGGTTCAAAACCCAGTTTGGGTGGGGAGTTACTTACTATGTTTAGCCTAACATGTACACTGATATATTGCAGATGAAGGAGAAGGAGACCTCCTCCTCTTCCTCAGGTTTCTTTTTTTCCAATGGTTTTTTTTTTCAAATCTGAATTGAAGGTTGAATCTACAGGTTGTAAAGCTCCTTGAGGCAAATTTGTGATTCTCAATATTGGTCTTTTATAAATAAAATGTATGTTACCTGACTAGAGTGTAAATACAAGTTTGCAGAGTTTCTGCTGAAGCACATTTATAAGTCCAAAGAAGAAGAAGCTGATGTCATGGCCCACTCTAATGTCCTTCTTCTTTTGTTAAATTTATACTCCTATTAAATGAGGCTAATATGAATGACTGTTTTTCAAAAATATTACATCCATACACTCAGATATAACATTGCATTGCATTGACAAGAAAAAAACAAAACAAACAAAGAACAAACTTGAGTTTATGTTGGAAGTGGATGAATCAGCTCTTTCCCACATAGATTTATATCTGTAATGTTCAAAAAGTGGTAGTAACAGAGAAGGAACAAAGGGCAGACATGCAGATTAATCAAAACTCTTAGTCCTGTTCATAGGACTACCTCATATTACATCACTGTATGAATGTGATATCACTGTGATAGCATGCTTCACTTATCCATATCATTCAGTAAAGCAGTAGCTGAACTACTCTGCTGTATATTGGCAATACAACTGCCACAACTGGATTAGATTTTTTTCCTCCTTATGTAACTAGATCAGAAAGTATATGCACTAGCTGTAGTCACAGCAATAACCTTACAGTGACAGCTCCACTATACTGTTGGAGCTTGGCATTTCAAAGGGAGTAATGAGCAGTAGATGCATAATATGAAGTGTTACATCATCTCTCCATCCTGTTTATTCATATTGCTGCCTATAATAACTCTGGCCCAAAACACTGAGCTTTTCCTGTGGATCAGGGGAATGCAAAAACGTACTGCTGACTAACAGGGAATGTTACTACAGGGGAACACAAAAATGGTCATAAGAAAATCCTGTGTTGGGAGCTCTGTACAGTATGCTGAAGATCCTGAAAGACAGACAGATCTGCTTTAAAACTGAAGGTCAAGATCTGATCTAATTAGAACAAAACTAATATAGCAAAGAGACAGCAAACATCAGATTGAGGCTTTGGGTTTAAGAAACCACAGCACATCCATAGTCATGCCGCAATGCATGAAGGCTTGGTGGACAAGAATGTAGCATTTAAAATCCATTTCTTGTGACACAAAATAAGTATTTTCAGCATAGCAAATCACTGTTGGAGCATGAATGTGAGAAAATTTTAAATGAAAAAAGTCACTTGTTTGGGAAGATCATCAAACTGACTAGCAAATCTGCACTCTTCATCTGCTGAAGTAAAACAAAAAATCTCTCCAGCTCATACCCCTGTTTGGTTTTGGAGCAAACATATCATCTTTTTTTTTAGCTGAGAACAGTACCAGTGATGAATGGAAATCACCGTCTTCCTCCTTTATTATTTATTAGCTGCAACTCTTAGTGCAGCCAGAACTCGTTTGTTTTGGATTTAACCTTCAGAATTATTTCCTACATCATTGGCTTTATCACAAGTCAGACAGCAATTTCTTGGATAGAAGAACAGGCCTCATGTACTCAGGGTTTGTCAAAAAGATAAGGGAAAAGAAAAAAAACTAACTCCAAATTCAAGTACCTTAAAGAATACACAATTTTGATCTTGAAAGGGGTATACCCTGTTTGGAATTGTTTCATCCATCATCTGGGAATGTCTGGGAGACATTCTAATAGTCTGGTTGTCATAGAAAATCTAAGATGCTCCTGCTAATCCCAACTAGATTAATGCCCATTAATTATACATTAAAGGAGATGCCCAGGTTGAGCTGGGTTTTTTTTTTTTGACCAAACAGAGCCACAGACTTTAAACCTAGGAAATAAAGAGAACATTCAGATAAAGAAGCACAATAAAGCAAGTAGAGGTGGGTTCAGATCAAAAGCAGGAGCAGTGATGTATAGAAGTTAGAATTCTTAGAATAGAATCCTTGCAGAGCAGCACTTACATTCAGAGCATTGTCGCTGAACTATCTTAATACATCCTTTGATTCACACATGTTTAAAAGACTTGAGACTTGACTCAGACTTGGTCCTAATGACTTAATACACCTGCTGCACTACCAAGCCTGTTGTATATTCTTTTTGAAAAAATAGTTCAGGCTGAGAGAAATCAAGTACCATCATTTTACAAATGTCCATCCTTAACTTACATTGATTTCATAGAAGCACTGGCTAAAAATGGCTTCAAATGTATGCATCACTCAGAGTGTCAGAAAATGTTAGATATGGCCCTTTATTTTGTTACGTTTACTCTGAGTCAGGAATCACTTTGAGCTAAATAGAGTTGTATTATTCAGTCATAGCTGCAGGGCATGAATGCATTGCCCAAAGGATGGAGCCCTTCAGGCAGTATATCCTGCATTGCTTTATTGAAGTTTGAAGTTATTCAGACATAGCAAACAAAGGCCTATTAGAAAGATGACTGCAACTTTTTTGATCTCTTCCTCTTTCACTGCTTGTTTGTGAATCATTTATCATATGACACAAACCACACAAGACCTCATGTAGTTTAGTTAGGCCGAATGTCACGGAAGGTAATAAGAAGGCGGACTCAGGAATCTTTGCATCATTAGTTTCACATGAAGTGTTTGTTTTTATTTAAGTTGAAGGTGCAATTTGGATAGACACTAAAATAAAGACAAACTAACTATAAAGAAAACACAGTAATTCAAACGAAGAACACATATTGCAACAGCACAGCCCCACCTCTCTTCCCGAGCACTAAAATCCCTATGCATTTATAGGTTGTTCAATTTTCAACTACTCCCTTCGCAGTTACCGCATTTCTCCTTCCTTCAGCAGAGGTTATTCAGCAGTTGGGATGCAAATAAAGTTCTATAAATATACACACAAGGTATGAGTGCATCCACAAAACTAAATACATTTATCTGCATTACACTATTTACATTCTCTTAACTATTATAAACAAAAGACAACATTCTGAACATAAAGAAAAAAAAATCGCCTCCAGATGGTCTGTTCCAGTGATTTCAGGAGGACATCACAAACACCTTAAAAGACAGGAAGTGCTGGGCCAGCCCCTACCAGCAACAGGCCTGACAGGTGAACACAGTAGCAAAGTGAGTAACAAAAGCCAAAAGGAACAGACAATTGTTTATATATAAAACCTGAAACCTAATAAAAATAATTTAACTAAAGTGTGTGTTTGCCTTAATTTACATACACGCTAAGGTGGTGACTGATAGACATTTCCAGCACAAAACAACCCGGGATATAATGTGCCACAATCCTTTATGTAAAAGTGCACATACATGGGACAAGTGGTGAGTAGAGCACACTTTTTACCCACTTTCATCATAATCATAAAGCTGATGAATGTTCACTCACTGGATAAATACACTTCAGGTAATTTGCCATGGCATCTCATGAAAGCCCTTTAAGGTGGTGGATTTGGGTTAAAACCTGGAATGGACTGCCACCCCACTGAGAGGACTGTTGTGCCACCCAGCAGACGAAGAGAAACCCAAGTAGATTAAAAGGTGATTAACCCCCCCTAATCTCATTAAGTAGTGAAGAACTAGCTAAATGAGATCACTGCTGTGGAAGCTAATTCATGGCAACTCCCGTGATATCCCTCTCAGCTTCTGGTGTCCTGTCTTGCGTAGGAAGTATTTGGGGGAAGATGAGTCACCTGCAACAACAGGGAGAACTTAAAGCAGAACAATTCTGAATGACAGTCAGAGGTAAACGTTTTTTCTTCTTCATTTCTTCTTTATGTCTTCTTTATGGAGCTTTTCATCTGTGATGCCAGAAGGATAAGATACAAAAGGTTAAAAGGTTGTTAGTTTTATTGTGGCAACTGAAATTTTATTGCTGGTTGAATAATTTAAATCACACATGATAGTATTGATTAATATTTCCCAAACTTTAGCTACTTCTCCCAACATTTATGTCTCAATGACTGTATGGGAGAAGTGCTTGTACATAGTATATGTGAAATACTTTTCTTCTTTTATTTATCTCGCCTCTTTATTCCACACTGTTACAAATGTCAAGACCCTGTTTATGTTTCCTGAGATAAAAATCTTTAGAACACATTCAATGGGTCTTACCCTTATATTGATTTCTTCAACAGGGTCAATGCCAGACCCCTTTTGAATGTAAAGATAAACATCTATATATCGCAAGGCTCAAGTCAAATATGGTAAATGTACCTGAAAATGCTGGCAAGCTGTCATTAAAATCTTTGATGATAGAATCAGGTGGGCGATAAATAACACCAATAATAATATTCTTTCCACCAGAAACACCAAAGAGTTCTACAAATACTGATTCCAACTCAACCTTATTAGATTTCAGAGAGAGATCAGTCCTGATTCTAAATTCATAATCATAATAAATAAACAGAGACACTCCACCTCCAGATCTATTCTCCCTGACATTGTGAACCACATTGTATTTAGGTAATTTAAAATTCTTTTTAGATGTTTCTGTAAGACAAGTTTCTGACAAAGCAATAACAAAAAAATCATGTTTGAGTGAAGATAAATAATGTGTGAATTTGTCATAATTATTGGAAAGACTTCTTATATTCAAGTGAAATGTAGAGAATATATCAGGAGGTAAAGACATGCATAAATCATTAAACTGAGTTTCATTATAATAACTACAAATGTTAGAATCATCAAATGATGAAAAAAATTGTTGGTCTGGGTCAACATCAAAATTCTAAAAATCAATTGAAAATGGATCAAAAAGCTTAAAGGTCTGTTCTTCAAGATCAGATGTGTTGTGAACCATAGTATGTGAGAGGGATAATATAACGTAGTAAGATTAAATACTTAAAATGCTGTATATATGCCAAATGACTAATGAGCCAAACTCTGAGCACTGGCTTTCCTTTGTTGAGATGGGTTTTGAACAGGTGGATGTACAATAAGTTTGTCATATCTCAAATATACAATATCACCTCTCTCACGAGCTGCTTTCATTGCAGGGAGTAGTTCTTTTCTTCTTTGCCGGAGAGCTTCAGGACAGTCCTCATTAATGAAGATGCCAGAGCCCTTCAAGTTTTTAGCTTTATCCAAAACAACAAGTTTGTCCTTCATCCGCAGAAATTTGACCATAATGGGTCGAGGTTTTCCTGATAGTGACATTGGTTTCCCAGCCCGATGAGCCCAGTCCATCTCTATTTTCAGATGATCCAATTGTAGTTTCTCACTGAATAGTTTTCTCACTTTTTGTTCAGATTCAGACACCTTTTCTCTCCCAGATTCTTCAATGCCATCCACAACAATATTATGGCATCTTGATTGGCTCTCCAGATATTCTGTTTTGTCTGATATCGAGATCAAGCTTTTACAAACTGTGTCCAAATCAGTCCTGGTATCCAAGTTTTACATGAGACTTTGAAATCATCAAATTCCTTCTGAGTCAATTCTAGACTCACCTTGAAATCATAGACCTGCTTTGACAGATTATCAATCCTCATGTTTGAAGAGTCAACTATGATCTGCACACAAGTTTTGAAGCTTTTTTCCTGTTGTTCAAGCAAGGTTCTGTAGAAATCTTTTTGTTGGTCCAACAATTCACGCACTTGAGCCATAGTGACTTATTCCTCAGTGATGTTGTTTGAGGCTTTAGGAGGCATGGTTGGTCTCTGAGGCCTACCAGGCCCGGAGTTCAGCAGGATGAATCCTAAATTAAGCAAAAACCTCCAAAGATACGAGCAATTGTTCACAATTTTTCACTGTTGAGTAGGTTTGAAGTCTCTTGATTCAAACAGCAGCAGAAATTTTGAGTTCCATGCAGGATTGCTCAGATTTCTGTTAGATACAGAATCAGCCACAGGTTCACAGAAACACAGCAGCAGCCATCAGCAGCCATCAGCCATCATATGAGGGAAAATGTTGTCTTGGCTGTTAGAGGAGGACAGCTCAGAGAAAAAAGGGAACAAGAGGAGTAATGACATCTTCTCAGAACAAGATAGAGCTGCATAAGAGCTGCAGCAGATTAACAAGTCCACTTTCCATAATAAGGTAGATTGGAGTTTCTTCTGTGAAGAGGACAAATTGACTGCTCAGCTGCAGTCCACCATAGCAGTGTAACACTGCTGTTTGATTACTGTTCTCTTACCCTCATATCCATGTTGAAGTTTCCCTTAAGAAGAAGTTCTGCTTTGATAATGTTATAATGGCTTAAGGTGCTTAACAAATGTAATGCTCATATGTATTTCAAGTTAAGAGGAAGTTTGTTTCACTAATGGCCATAAAAAAAATCTGAAGGCTGCACTGTCATCTCTTCAGAGTAATTAGTAACCAAACAAGAAGATGGCACATTGGGAGTTCAAACTTTTCACTGTTGTTAAAATAAGACTAAGAGTCTCCAGCCATGTGAGTGGCTCTGTGAGCTCTGTGTGTAGCTAAATCCTACTAACAATAACAATGAAAACATTGTGATATTTAGCAGGTGTAACATGTTTAACCATTCCCACCTTGGTAATCATGGTTCAGCATGTTAGCATGCTAACATACAGTAACAAAGAGATAGGGTTAAAACACAATGCTTCAGCTTGTTTAGTGGTCAAATCCTTCATCTTGTGAGAAGAATGAAACATGCAATCAAAGAGAGGACAGGAAGCAGTGAACGCAGTGGAGGTGGCACAGACCGGCCTGAGACAAAAGGCGCTGGTAGGGACCATTGTGACTGGCAGAGCAGGTCTGGGCTATTTCCGAAGGACCCAGGTCGGCAAGGCCCAGGAAAGGAGAGACACCACCTTCTCCAGGAATGTTCTTCACACAGCCACTGATTGGGAACTGCAGGCTGACTTAGGTAAGCAGCTGACATTCCCACAACACATCGCAACAACCTCACTCCGTCCAGACATGACCATCCATCACCTCAGAGGCTTCAAAACACCTGATCATGCTGGAACTGACAGTGCCCTGGGAAGAGTGCTTAGAGAAAGCCAACGAGATGGAACATGCCAAGTACCAGGATCAAGTGGTGGAGTGCAGGGGCAGAGGCTGGAAGATATTCTACAAGTCCATAGAGGTTAGCTGCAGAGGATTTGCAGGACACTCACTCCTGACTTGGCTGGGCATCACGGGAACAGCCAAGAGGAGTGCCATTCAATCCACCAGTGAGGCTGCAAAAAAGCCACTAGATAGCTTTGGTTGAAAATGGCTGATCCATCCATGGGTAGCGGCTGGGATGCAAGTTGGGGCCTGATCAGCCCTGGCTCAGTCGCATGGGCAAGGGTGTAAGTTGTGAGACCCGAAACACCTTATTACCTCAGGTCACAACACTAATGATGTGTCCCAGCGCATCCTGGAGGGCAATCCATCTGTTGTTGTCTGTTGTCATCCATCCTACAAAAGTTAAAGTTAGCTTTATTGTCAATTATGCTACACATACAGAACATAAAGCACAATTGAAATAGTGCAGAAATACAGTACTCTCGGACCCACAGTGCAAGGAAAAAGTATAAAGAAATGTAAAAATATAAATACAGTATAAACAGAGGACTTTTTACAAAAGACAGTGGTTACTATAATGACTAATTATTGTCATGTAATAACTGTGCTGGTGCTAACACCTGATTAGAAGTCACTGTATGGGTGCCATCAATGTATGTACCGCATTTCATGGAAATCATTTCAATATCTGTTGCAATATCTGTCGTCCCCCCCCCCCCCCAAAAAAAAAAAAAAAAAAAAAACAAGTCTAAAAACTTCACCCCATGTGGGACTGCAGAGTCAAAAGTCAGGGGATCATGGACACCAGTAGTCTCAATCTTCTGGGGGCCTTTAATATCCATACAAAATTTCAGGGCAATTCAGAGATAATTCTGGACCAATATTATGGAGCAACTGATCAATACTGTCATCCCCAGAGCAACATCGACAACCTGTTTAATATTCCTCTTTGCTAATTCAAGGTTTAATTAGGTACTAGCACTATCAAATGTACATTTTGTTTGTATTTCCTACATCCCACTTAAAGCTTTGAGTCTTTTGACCATTTGGGTGATGTTATCAGGAAATTGAAATGCCATGCACACTCACACATCACTGGTACTGAAACAGCATGCAATCCATTGCTGCTGAAACAGTTTCCTGCATTACTGCTGGACTCCACTGCCACTTTCAGCAGCTAATTGGCCTTAAAAGACTACTAAATAGTTTTCACCTGAAGATCAGTTTGGAAATGCTTCCAATTAACTGACAGCCGAGCACTGATTGGACCACTTAATGCTAATTCAGAGCAGATTGGATATGAATAAATGTGATGTGATGGTGCATTACTTCTGTCAGTCCTGCCATGCTGAGGAAAAGCAGGCAACAAATTCTCCACAGAAATAAAGCAACTTTAGCCAACTGTCAGTGCAGCACTTTATGACTGCCTGAGAGCGCAACAACATTAATAAACACAAGCGGCAGCTGTAATGTCATACAAACACAACATTAAAAGTTACAGTAAAAACTTTCATTCCGACCACAAGACAAGCTGGCTGGTGTATCATGCACATAAATCAAATCTACTCAGAAAGTCTGTCTCTGTACGTCACGAGTGGCTGAGGCTAAGACTATTAAGGTAAAGCAGCTCTCATTATGCAGACATTGCCCTGAAAGGTCCAGAATTTTACTTGGTATGTTGCCACAATTAATGAAAAGGCTTCTAAAGTCTCTCCACCTGCGCATATAAATCCCAATGGAATAAGATTACAAAAAGCTTGACAGTGTGGCTTTACATACAGTAACAACGCCAAAGCAGCAGCTTGACTATGAGGAAACATGAATTAGGCAGTAAAAAAAATAAATATTACGGTAGTGGGGGGTGGGCTGAGCATTATATTTCTCTTTTCAAGGAAATTAAGATTTCTCATTCCATACCATGCTTTAGGGGTCTGCCAGCACAGTTTAGGTAAATTTGCACTAATTTTTAAATTGAATTTATGGTCTCAATAACTACTTTTAAGTCCTCATGATATTCATTTAGTAAAGTATGGTTCAATTTAGAGTAAAAGGACGATAATGTTGGGTATGCTTTGGATCACAGCAATCCGCCTGACATGTGATGCCTGTAATGATCACATGAGTCCAGGTCAAAAGGATCACTTTGTGCAGGCAATTATTATTATAACAGATTTTTTTCTCATTTTATTTCTAATGCATCTGACTGAGATTCACATAAAGTACAGAAACCATCAGCAGCATTGGGCTCAAACAGAGCTTCTGCTGTGAGAGAGCCAGCAGGATTGGTATGCATCTCAAAAGTCCCAGAACACGAGCAGATCAGGGACAGGAAGGTAAAATAACTCACGGCCTGAGAGGAGGAAGATATACCTGGCACAAGAGCACAGAGAGCAAATACTTATCCACACACACACACACACACAGTTAATTTATGCTGGGAAGAGAGATGAAGAGGACCACAGTGTGTGACAGCCTGCAGTATATATGCCATGAAAAGACCCAAAAGAGCACTTTATGCAGAATACTTGGTTTTTAAAAGTAAATTGTTGAAACAGCATTTGTATACAAATGACTGCTTTTCAAAGGTTTTGCTCTTTAACATTGTGAAGTCTTAACCTCACTGTCTAAAGTGCCTCGAAATAATGTATAATATGAGTTTGCGCTATACAAATTAAATTTGATTGTTTTAATCCATACAAACCAATGACACAACAGACACAAAATGGGGCTAAACTTAGTTCAGGTGGCATTATGGGAACCCAAAGTAGACAAAAGGTGTGGAGCAAGCAGTATAGTTGTGGGCTCAGTCTGAGTTTTCTACCTCATAACACAGAACACTCTGCAGTGAGTAAGCAGAAGTCCAGAGATGCTGATAAGTAGACTGGCCCCGGGTGTGGACGCCCACAGCACATACACACCACTGGAGAAAGCCGACTCTGAGGGGGGAGATGCAGGAAGCACGGAGTGGCTAACTCAAAAATTCAGGGGCTGCAGTGATGCATGCAGGAGAACACAGGCAAAATGCACTAGAATCCAGACAGTGCTGTGACACGATCACTGTGACTGTTATCAATACAAGCACAATAATTCAAAACCTTAGCCAATGTCAACTTTTATCACAGACAGCAGGTTTGAAGTCTAGCCTGCTTTGAGGAACCATGTGGGAGCTGGACCTCTTCCAGTAATCAGATGGAGCTCGGCCACGCTGCCACACTTTCTTTAACTAGATTTGTTTAATAGTTTTGAAAGGAATCCATTAACTGGAAAACATACCTTTAAAATACTAATAGAATAAAATTAAATTAGGCTTATTGAAGTACAAAAATTCAAAACTGAGACTGGTTATGGATAAAAATCTAAATACACATTCATCTTAATAAAGACAAATATAAAACCTTTGAAGGAATTCTATTCTATAAGAGGAGAGCTGTGTCGGGTGCTGCACTGTTTAATCAACTGGATGTCCATGTCCAAGCTTTAACCTGCCTCCATTGAGCCTCCACGACTTTTTTTAAGATAAAAGAAACTGAAATTACCAATTATTACTTTGTGCGTCATGCTTAGATAGAAAGAGGGGGAAAGAGAGAGAGAGAGAGAAACTCCAGACAGAGTTTGTGTTGGTTGCTGATTTTCTTTCTCTGTGAAAATAATTTAGAAATGTGAATGCAGCCCTCTGTCTTCTGTGCCAAGGACGTTTGTGTTGTATCTTGTCTTGTCCTGTTCCCAGGGTTCCACAGCTGAATGACCAAAAAAAAGTGATAAAGTTCATGGCCTGCCATTAATTGAATTGTCAGATCAGAATATCGGCCTTTCCAGATTGGAGGTGGGTCGTGCCCCCGGCAAGAGTTAATTTTTGACACTTTTATTGTAAGAGGGATTTGAGAGGCACTTTCCATGAAAGTTTATTAAAACCTTTTACCACCCAATGGAATACAAAAAGTGGGAAAAAATAAGTCCATTATGTGTGAGTTAAGGGGGGTGGTATTAACAAAAAGTGATGTGTCCTCAGTACACCCTCATCCTGTTATGTAACATGATCATTTTACACAAGGATGGAAAATGGTGCAAGCATTTGATCATCACTCCTTAACACATGATGAGTACATGATTAGTGAGAGTAGGTACCTCAACATTCAGTGCTTGGGTTGAGGAAAGGAAATGATCCCAGATTGCTCCTGCAGGATTAATGTGAGAAAGAAATATATTTGGTGTTTACCAATTTGAAGAATGATGTAAATTCTGTTTTTGTGTATTGGTTTTTTTTGCTGTTTTTTTTTATTGTGTTGTAATCGACACTACACCTATTTCTTTGATACCAGTGAACAGAATAAGGCAATTTCCCATTGCACTTTCCCCCAGTTACATCCAACAATGCCTGCTTACACTGCTCTCCCAAAAGATCTGAGGTAATTGCCAGTCTCCCTTTGTGTTCTCTTTACGGTCATGATAGCACGACTCACTGACAAAATGCAGTGCACCAGCAGTCCAGGAAGAAGCCTCCAAGATAAAGAAATGCTAAACCTGCTGTCTGAATACCTGCCTTGTCATAAAAAGCCTTGTGGAATAATATCTTCCATTTCAACCAGAAGGGAAGCTAGAGACACGTATAAATCTGACTGTATTTTATACATCATCCACCAGAGTCCTTATTGGCTGTATCTTTCAGAGTACAGCAGACCTCACAGGACCTGCCACCCTTTTGGACTTCTAGCTAACTGAAACTCCAGTCTCTGTTGCCATTGCATCTGTTGAAACATTAACATGTAGCATGTAATATGAGAGCATTTACACCTATTGTTTTGTATATTTCCTGTCTTCCTTGTATCTGCTAGTATATATGTTATGATTGTGTCCTCTATTGTAAGTCGCTTTGGATAAAAGCGTCTGCCAAATGCAATGTAATGTAATGTTACACCTTGTTTTTGTACTGCAGGGTTGGTCATCTGTGTTATCAAATCATCATTGCTAATACACAATCTGATTGCCTCCTGTGGATGGGGAAGGGGGGCGGGGTAATTTTCTATCTCATCACTTATTTTAGATGTTAATCCCATCCCTCCTTCCTTTGTGTTCTTCTATGTGTGTGTCTTTTGCTCTCTCCCTTTAATTACACACGTGAAAAACTAGTTGTGGGCATGAGTGAGTTCAGAGAATGGCCATGGCCAATGCATACGTTCTCAAGTGACATGAGCACAGAAGAACTGAGCTGTTGGTGAGACACATGCCCCTGCTGGAATGAAGCAGCAGCAGCAGGCACACAGAGGATGGAAATACAGGGTTTTTCTCAGGCTTGCACTTTTCAGAACTGAGCAGATGGAAAAGGGTGCTCAAATGGGTTGCTTTAAAACCAAGGGCCAGTCACTGCCACGCGTCTTCAATCATTGCCAATTGCACAAGTGTATTGATATGTGGACTATGGTGATTAAGAGTCCAAAACCAAAATAGCAGGTCTGAAAAACACAGCAGTGTTTTGAGCTAAATTCTTGAACTAGCATGTAGCTGGCATCTCAGTGATGATACTAACGTGCTGATGTGAAGTAACTAATATTCACCTTGTCTACTATCTTAGTTAACATGTCACATACATTGTTAATATTGCAAATCAGCAGTGAAGAAGTACAAATGATTCTGGTGGGAATGTGATTAGTTTTGCAGGTGTTTGGTGATGTCTACTGTCACACAAAGTGGCATGATGATGATGATGACGATCACACTAGATGGAAAGATGGGATCAGCCAGGTTATTGCAATCCATTTTTTCATTCATGTCTGAACCAAGTTTCATGACAATCCATGAGAAAATTGTTGAAAACTTTCACTCAAAACCATAAATGTCATTCATATGTTTAAGTCCGTATGAATCAAACTGATGAATGTAAGACAAGGCAGTCACAAAAGTCATTTGGGTTTATCCGCTGTGGACTCACCCATACACACCCACAGTACAGAGGAGCATATCAACAGACAAGTCAAGCATTGCCATCCTCTGTTCCACACCACTAGCATTGACAACTGAAGGCAAGAACACAGGCAACATTAAGGAATCTGAAATAGCATTTTTGTGATGATAAAGGAAGTATGGGAGAAAACCACACAGGCCCCACACTCACAGGTGTTTTCACTTTGTCTGCGTGCTTAGATTTCTCTTCAGGTTAACTAACTAAATGGATGAGGCTGTGCTGGGAGCTGGATCAAGTCATTAGGCTCCATACACTAAGCACCAAGATCCCAATAGGTAATCCTGTTAATTACAACATATGCAGTATATAATGCAATAGCTTGACTTTAAGAATTTAGGTGTGACTATCTGTTCAAGTTGAACTATTTTCAACATCTCTTTCATCACATTTCATGACATTAGATTACATTTTCCAGTGAAATTCACTGTGCCTGGATGACGAGAGC
The DNA here is from genome assembly GCA_016785225.1 of Psettodes erumei. Taxonomy (NCBI): domain Eukaryota; kingdom Metazoa; phylum Chordata; class Actinopteri; order Pleuronectiformes; family Psettodidae; genus Psettodes; species Psettodes erumei. The sequence goes on along the minus strand of JAFBJZ010000407.1, from coordinate 337,926 downwards.
TGCAGTGGAAAAATCCCTTCAACCCCATGTTGTTTTTCTCCAGCATTTATGCCTCATTCTTGACACCAGCAATGCCCAATTTGATGCACAGTGAGGATGTATATTTTTAGATTTAAAAATTTAGAGCATGTTTTTAGATTTAAATATATGCACTAGAAGAAGCCTTCAAACATGATCCCAACAGCACACACCGCCACAGTTTTCACTCATCAGACGTGACAGTGGGATCATGAGCTTCAGTCCCAGTTTTCTTGTGCCAATGCTGTTTCAACACCATTTATAAAATGAAATGTTCTCTTCTCTTCCAGAACGAAAAACATCCTCATTCACCATTCTGTTTTTGTCTTCCGTATCCATGTGGATGACACAGAAATGTTATAATTAAACCAGTGTTGGTTAGCCACAGGACAAGCTTACCAAGCATGCTGGGCCATCTCTCATTCATGTCTCGTCTCCTCATCTTGACTTTGTACAGAAACAAAACAAAGCAGACTGCCCACTCTCCTTGAAAACAGAGTGGAATCAAAAGAAAAACAGGATTACTCTTTCATGCTATGCAACAATATGCCCTGTTTATCCTCCAGCTACCAAATAATACTGAAAGACTGCAGCTTGAAGATTCCATTTCTACTTTTTGGAGGAGGACACAAATGATGTTGAAATGTTTGGCCATCTTGCTTAGCAACACAAACCTCATGTGGCTTCACTATTTACTATGCAAGCCTCCATTCTCTTGCACTGCAATTTTTTTGACAGCTCTGCAGCCCCAAAACTGTGAAATCACAAGGAGATGATGGCCTTTGACATGATAATGAATTCCCATGGCACAAGCCCAGCATTTAATGTCTTTGTGTGCGGAGTAGCAATGGAGGGATAGATAATAACGGCTGCAGCAAATTAAAAGATCATCAACACCCAGCACGTTAGAGATTTAAAAGGATGACATAGTCACTCCATTGACTTTACAAGACATTTGTTTTTTTAACAGAAGTGGGTTCAACTGAGCTGAGCTGCTCTCTCTGGATGACACAGGAGCATTCTGTAGCTCATAAGGTTTATGAAAATCTCCAACAATCCACTCGATGCTCACACGCACACATTTCATTGTTGCTTTGCAACTGTTTAATGGTGACCCTACCTCCTCTGTATACTGTACATTTCTTAGAGAATAGATGTCTGGTGAGTACCCTTATCGCTGTATCGACTGCCTGTATTGAATTCTCTGTCCCAGGCGAGCAGCTGGGTAGAATGCAGTGTGATTCCTACTGCTGGTGGACCAGAGCAGGCCAAGAGCATTTAGAGCAGGTGAGATACTGCTGTAAGTCTATAGATTGTTGTGGTTGTTTTGCTCACAGCGAACATCCCAAACTGGTCTGCAGACACAGCTGAGCTTTCCCCACTGTGATGAGTTCTAACTTATGGTACTGTATCTACGGTATATATTTAACATATTTGACTGTTTAACATATATATCCAGGACAAGGTTCATAGTGCTATTGAAGGGGATGCACATGGCCAGTGATAAGTGAAGTAAAGTTAAAAGGAGCTTTTCTACTGCAGACATTTTGACTTGTCCAACAAGGGTGATGACTAATCACATTGTTATGTGTGACAATGTGTTATAAAAACTGCTTCATCTCAATCTTGTCTGTTGTTTAAAAGGTCTACGGATATTTGTTGGAGAGCAATAGAGAGTGTTCCCGTGACAGCAATGCCATCAAGGTAAGGGAGATTCACAAAACATAATTTGGTGTAATGTTTTTTGTTAACTTTACACATTTAAACAAAAAACTTTACCAAAGTTTAGGTCTTGCCAAGCTGACATGTTTCTTAAAACATCTGTCCCATTCAGCGATTTGGTCTATTTGCAAGGAATTAAAATTGTAACTGGCAACCAGACCAACCAACCAATTTGTATTTTTGAAAAAAATATGAAAATACACAAATGAATAGTTCTGGTTTTGAACTTGTGCTGTGTCCGATTTATACACTACATGCAAAAGGAGTTATTTTCTTGTTCTGCTTTATGGACCATCATGACAACAGTTACTCAGGTTCTCCTTCAATCAAAAACGCTCTTCACAGCTTCTGAAAGCCTGATTCTGGCAGGAATATCTATGAGAATATGTAGTCTTGTAATTATGTGTAACTGACAGAAAAATCATTGAGTTTTTCAACACTATGTAAGTACCTTCACAGCGTACTATGCCTTATATTACCTCTTGATATTGTACCATATAGCTATGAATAACTTTTTAATTATTAAGAACTGTCTTTTGGGAAACTGCGGTTATTTTGGCTTTGATATTGATAAGGGACAAGGACAAAAGATTTGAAAATATTTGATGTCAAGCCAACAGTGAAGCACTCTGGTACCTCTTTTAAAATCCAGCACAGGTCTCAGTGGACGAAGCATTCTGCAACTCTTATTACACAGTCTGGCTCTTCAACAAATAACTGGTCGATCGCTGATGTGATTTAAGAATCCTTTTTCTGGACTGATTTAATGGTAATAGTAACATGGTGAAGATTTTCAAGGCCAAATGTATTGTGTTTGACCATAATCAGGTTTTCAATTAATATTTTAGTACACATAAAATTGCACTTTTTAAATTCTTTTTGGTTTGCACCTGAACTGCTGCATCTGAGTCTTTCTTGTCAGTCCAGCTCTGGGAGGATTTGCAATCAAAAACAAAGACTTCAAGGCAGAGGTTATTTAACATTTTAAAGGCACTTTGGGATCAGAGTAGGGTAAGTATTTGTAATTAATTTGTAATTTGTAATTAAACTGGACTGAAACTTTGAACTGTGTCAGAGCAAAAAGCTTTAAACATGACATTCCAAATCATAATTATGTGAAGGAGTCAGCTGTCAACATTAGCATTCATTTGGAATGGTGTTTCTCACAACCGTCCACAGTCCAATATTTACTCTCCTTTTTTCTCTGATTAGGTCTCCACAATTTCCGGAGGGAAAAAATGTGGTCCTAGCTGGTAAAAAATGTGCTGTGTTCTCTACTTAATTGTAAACTTTGCTTGTTCGCTGTCTAGTGTTGCGCCAAAAAAAAGCAAATTTGTGGGCTATAAAACTGCAACAATGATTTGAATGTCTCCAACAACTTTTATCAGAAGTAAACTGCATTGAAGCGCTTTTTCAGTGGTTCTTCAAATTAAACAATTTCAGCATCTTTTAATCATATATTACCAAGTGCAGCATTAACGTTTTATAATCTGTGATACAGAACTCGTGATCAAGACCTGTCCTCGGTACAGGTCCTGTTCACCATACACATGCACAATTTATGGTTAATAATTTAACTTGAAAAGTCATACACACACAGCAGTACTGGAAAGGTCGTAGCTGCCCTGCGGTAGGTCAACCACAAATAAGAAAATGCACAATGCACTCGAGCCTCAGTAAAGTCACAGTGACATGGTAGAAGTATCTTCAGTGGATGCGATGTGATGCGTTATCAAAATGATAAATGTCCTGTCAGACAAAATGTTGAGATGGGTTTGATCAAACTAGTCACGAATTCTGATCCTTTATAAACTTGTGTGTCACTTACCTAGTCCTGGAGAACTACAGCTGTTTAAAGGTGTTGAGCTTACAGAAGTTTCTGTGTACTGACTCAGCAGCTTTTAATTTGTTAATTCAGAATGACATTAATTTGGTTTGGCTAACAGAAGCTAATTGGAGCCTGCGCAGTAGTGATGAAGGAGCAGACTCCCATCATCTCAGCTTTCATCATGGCATCTCACCCCATTTTTATAGCATCAAATAACCAAATCAGACAAGAAATATGAGAAAAATTAAAAGAGAAATTACATTGGTATATACTGTTTTTTGTTGGTTATTTTTATTTATCTATTTATTTTAGGTTGGTCCATGTGCCATCCGCTAACATGGAAAAGACCACTACTGATACTTTGACCTCCTTTGGCCCTCATGACCTCCGCCTTTATAAACAGTTATTGGGGCATGTGTTTTTATTTGTCTCAGCTTGCTTGAGCTCCAGAAATTTGTCATGCCACCATTTCATTTTCAGCTCTTGCTTAATTTCTTCCTGACCACTTGAGGTCTGACTTGAACCCAGCAGCACAGAGGTCAGACACAGTGGTAGCAGCTCTCACACACTGTGGTCCTAAATTAAGATGAACACTTGCATCTGCCCCCTCTCTGTCTCTCACACAGATTAACACAGTCTAGTACATTCAGCATCACTCAATACGTGTGCATCTTGAAAGACATTCAAGTGAAGCTGAAGGCCCGCCTTCTGATCAGGAAACACACAAGCCTAAAGTACAGCCAGGGCTGACCTGAAACGGGGTATCAAGAAGGCCAAGCACTGCTTCAAGCTGAAAGTTGAGGAGCACTTCTCCAGCTCCAACTCCTGACGCATCTGACAACAAGCCCACCAATCCCTCCCCCCCTTCCTCTGACACATCCTTCAATCCTCAATGATCTTAACAGCTTCCACATTTGTTTTGAGAAGGATAACCATGTACCTGCAATAAAGGCAGAGCCGACTGCTGACCACCTACCACTTAGCACATGCTCTGAGCATGTGCTGGGGAGCTGGCAGGGGTCCTGACAGATTTATTCAACCTGTCCCTGGCCCATGCTGTTGTTCCGACCTGCTTCAAATCCACCACCATCGTGCCACTACCAAAACACTCCACTCCAGCGTGTCCCGACAACTATCACCATCGTGGACTTCAGGAGGAATACTGTCAGTCATCCACCCATTCACATCAGCGGTGTGACAGTGGAGCGCGCGTGACCACATTCAAATTCCTGGGGATCCACATCTCACAGGACCTATCCTGGACAACTAACTGCTCCAACCTGGTCAAGAAGGCTCACCAGTTCACTTCTCACTCACTTCTTCTTGAGGACACTAAAGAAAAACCACCTCTCTTCAGACATCCTGGTGAACTTCTACTGCTGCACCATCAAGAGTATCCTTACCAACTGTATTACAGTCTGGTATGGGAACTGCTCTGTCCCAGACCGGAAGGCGATGCAGAGGGTGGTGAAAACTGCCCAGCGCATCGCCGGAGCTTCACTTCCTGCCATTGACAACATCTACAGGAAGCGTTGTCTCAGGAGAGCAGCCAACATCATAAAGGATTCCTACCACCCAGCGCACAGACTGTTTCCCTTCCTGCCCTCTGAGAGCTGCCCTTGTACCAAATCATTGGTCACAGTGTGGACACCTATGAATTACTATCATGCAGCAGTGTGACATCATTCTAGTTTCCATTTTATTTAATAGACCAAGGTTCTAATCATTAGAACCTTGGTCTATTAAATAAAATAATCTGTACAACTTAATCACGTGACATTTCAGACACAGTCTGTTGTCTGTCATGGTTGCAGCTGGAGCTGTCCAAGGTTCTGATCTGTCCACACTGTCCTTTATGAAAGGGAAACTGCTGTGCTTTCCACATAAAGCTGTTGTGTTTCCCAGTCTCTGACTATTACACACTAATTGCAGATGCCTTGCTTGTGCCAGGAGGCTTGCAAATGTGTATACTCATTGTCGTAAACTTAATGTATATATGTATATATAATTGTGTATGCATATGCAGACAGAATTACAATGAATAGCACTGTCTGGACCATTCAAACGTGCTATGCCAAAGTTGCATAAACAGTCAGTTGCAGAAATTTAACATCATGCTAGATTCCACCACTTAACCTTGGCATCCTGCGACTATATATCTTATAAAATTTTAGAGGAATCAGGGAGAAAATAGTGGTGATTTATTCTTATTTAGTAAAGCTCTGCTCAGCTCTGAGTTGTGTCAGGAACATTCTTACTTGCAACTTGTATGGCCACAGCAAAGATTTCCTATAATACTGTATATTTCCTCTTAATAAGTCATGCACATGCAGACTGAAACAAAATATGAAAAAAATGTGGGGTTCATCTCCCTCCCGCCAGCAAAAAGGAAAAATACGTAGGTAAGAAAACATATGTCATATGTAAAAGGACATATATTTGCTGAAATACATCCTAATGCAGCTTTTCATGCAGTACCTTGTCAGTGATAGGCCCTTATGTGTAGTCACAATCCCAAACAGTCTCATCATTGTCCTGCTCAGTTTTCTCTGCTGCCATGACTCTTCCCCATTAGACCAGCTAATGGAGCCTTACTGAGCCTGGCATGTGTGTTCATTTCTCTCCTCACTCAGATCGATATGGCAATAATATGAGATCCCCTGATTGTAGATGGTCGAATTAGTGCATGTCTGGCAGATGCAGCACTTGAATTTGTCAGCTCTTTCAGATTGCAAAAGCCTCAGGGCTGTTTAACAATTCATGGCCCCAATCATAACATTAAACTCTTCACTATTCGGGACTTTGTCTGCTGGTGTTAATTGGCCAAAACTGGAGCCTGGTCTGCTGCCTTGCCTGCCAACAGCACTGGCGACGAACGTAGTAGCATATTTGTGTATAGGTTATGTTTTTCAACACATTCCATCATATCGACATGCTCAGACGAAGACTTTACAAGCCAGCAAATGGAAACATTGTATAAATTTATGAAGCTATGTTGAGGTTTGTACTGTATGTACCAGCCATTAGCTGAGAACACAATGGAGTTGGGGGGGCTCTGTGCATCATTCAGTGAGATCAGACACGGAGATCAGTGAGCCACAAATGAGAACCAATGTAGGAGAAACCTGGAACAAAACATTTAGCATTTTAGTGTATACTATAAGTAATACTGACTGCTTCCATCTTTTGTTTTCATGTAACAGTGCAGCACATAGTTTCACATTTCTAAATGTAAATGTAAAGACTAACCTTTCATGCAATGAAGCATTTTTTGTTTTCTTTCTAATTTACCGTTAGCATATACATACTACTACTACTGACTACATAGGTTTTTGTTTCTCTTATTTGCTTTGCATTTTTTTTATTATTATTATTTGCCTCTGCCAAATGGTTGAGATCAGCATATCTGGCAACAGCTGAAATGTTCATAACAGAATATTTTATATAAAGATTTGCCTCCACTATAATCCAAGAGAAGATAATTCATGTGAAAATCCCCCCCTTTTGTTATTTTTTTTGGGCCTTTTAGCCTTACAGGTCTGTTAGTTTATTTAGTCAATAAAAATGAAGGACATGTTACATAAACTTCTCATTTTAAAATTCTTCATTGATTTCCTTTCGATGAAAACATTTTGATTATGTCATATTAGCATCATACTACAAAGAGCACTGTACTTTTTAATCATTTTTTTTTTTAAAAACTTGACCCAAAAGGCAGCATGTGCCGATAGAGATTTGGTGTGCAATAGGCCATCTACAAATTTAAAAATTCTAAACATAATTCAGAGTGAAATAAGTACAGCGCATTTTTAAACAAGATATCATAGCTCATAATGTGATCATCCAGTGACTGAGGAACCCCTGAAAGGCTGATGCTTTTAGTTATATTCAACAAAATTCCTGTTTTTGAGTTTATGTGTACTTTGGTCAGAATTCTACACACTTACAGGCTAATGAAAAGCTTGCGTGGCTTTCAAGGCCTGTGTAACAGCTTCTTTCATGCATTTATCAACTGTGTCAGCATGGAGATTAAGACTGAAAAGATTTTGTGCTTGTCACATAGGCTCACATGTTCTCCAAAGCCCCAGTGCCTCCCAAAAAACCTCTAAATTCAGCCAGCCAACAAAGCCAGCTGTTTTCTTGGTTGCCTTCTGAAGACAGTCTTTTCCACTATCCACTTTTTGCACGACCACCTGCCGTGTACCCTTTCAGCAACCTATGTGTCATAATTGCTTTTTTGCCTATTTGCCTTGTCAAAACAATTTCTCACCCATTTACCCTTGCAAGGAATTAACAAGGAGACAACTCATTTATAACCATAAGCAGTAATTATTTGCTGGGAGACTTTGTAAGAACTGAGAGCATTTGTTATTCGGGATTGCTATTATTTGTTCTCTAACTGTGTCTCACAATTGGCATAATCAGTTAATTACAGTCCTCCAGCACTCAGATTGAAACCATGATGTATGATTTCCTGCTGTGGATATTAAATTTTTTGACGAGTTCACAGTATAGAAATACTTCTTCCCTTATCTTTTCTAACACCTCACAAACATCTGTATCTGTGCCATTTATTTAATGTACACACTGGGAATGCACTCACATTTACTCTATGGATTACATTGCATAACATTAACTGGATGAAATAGATGGTTTTGTGATTATTGTTCGAGTGTCATGATATCAGGATGTTCTCCAAACATCAGTGCAAATGACAAAATCGGGAGTGTAACATCACCAAGCCACTTGTTAGGGCCATTGTATTTACTCATTTGCATGTAAAATTTAATCTACTGTATGTGTGTTTTTGCACATGTACAGAGCAGAATTCAGATGAATTTAGTGATAGAGCAATGACCATCACCCGAGGGAGCTACAGACTCTGAAGGAAATTAAAATAACTCTTTTAAAATGGTGCAAGACACATCTTCGAATTTACACAGGGAAGCAATGAATGGAGTTCTGTGTGCCAGAGAAAAGTTTCACAATATGTTTAATGCAACTTTTTGCAATAAGTTCAAACTCAGTGTGAGAGAAATATGGCAGCTAAAAATTGATTGATAAAATCATATTCAGTTTACATCTGGAGCAAGCAGCTGGAAAAAAGTTATAAAGCTACTGTACACTACTAGTACCATATAAGTTGGTGACGAGCTAGTGAACATAGAGGAGCATTTAGCAGCTAAAGTGTTGATGGAGACCAAAACAGAGATACAAGGAGAGAGAACACTGAAACAAATGGGCAACTATATAATAAGTGGTTCGTCATCAACTTTATATTGTATGTACTTATAAAAAGGGCTGTCGTCACTTCACATTTAGGTGCAGAATTTTTTTTCTCCAGCTTTTGCGGTCATGTGTGGTCATTTCAATTTTATAATTAACTGCAGTGTCAGTTACTACTGGGATCATATTCTGGGTGTTTTATCTTCCATTAGATGTCTTACAACCTGTGAATATGTTGTAGCTTTACATCAAAATAATGGTGCATCCCATTTGTTCATTTAGCGGCCTCATTACCTCTCCCCTTGTCTCTCCCCCTGGAGGGGCAAGCAGAAGAGGTGAGGAAGAAATGCAAGGAGGGAAGAGACCAACGTGGGGTAAAAATGTTTGCTGCATGTGGGCAAATTCTAGGAATAATTGTCTTTTCTTACATGGTATTGATTTACTTGTTTAACATTTTTTTAACTCCTGCAAGATTTGAACATGATCACATTACTACAAAAAAATCATTTTTGATGAAAAATTGTGAGTGCAGATTTTTCACAATGATGCTCCAAAATGGAACTTCATGCTTGATAAGGGACATTTGGCTGCTACAACAGTTGTATTTCCTGTTATAAACAGTAAAAAGATTCATGGCAGTATGTGATAAAATCAAGATCTTCACCTTTTGTTATGGCCACCACAAAAAGCCTTTTTCTGGCATAGTAAGTAATAAATGCAAGTGGATTTAGTGTTGGGGTGAGGCTCTGATGCAGATGATAATGTCTTCAGTATTTCTGGCTCTGGCACTGGCACTGTTTGGACAGCTGTGACCTAACCTGCACTCCAATTAGCTCCATTACACATAAAAGCCATTTTGAACTTGTGGTGAGCCATTATCTCCATCATCATACAAAGTTCTGTTTTTGGATGCTATCAGCTCAATTCCATTTGTATCATCTAACAATGTGGTAAAGATTAAAAAGCCTAATGTGGACACGGATAGCAACAAAAGACTGTCAGCATAAACTGAGAGCATCATCCATTGCCAAGTGGAGCCATTTGGAACAGAAGCAAAGGGCAGCTTATTCTGAATGTTGCAAAGCTCTTATTGGGATATGCATCATAATCATCATAAAACACCTGAAGATGAGAATTTGTTTGAGTGATGTGAGGACAGAAAATGGACTGCCACTGGAGGTGCTGAGCAGTGCTACACACTGAATGTTTAATAGATCTTTGGTATTTGTGTAGTTATTTGACATATCTTTTGCCAAACAGTAGATGCTGAGATCATTTTCATGATCTCGTGAAAATCGGGAACATTCATCCTATGGGCACCACAAATTGTGCAAAGTGGTGGTGAAAGTGGTGAACCAGCCAACAGACCAGTTTAACCCAATTTCCCATACACTGTAATAATAAGTGTCTTATATGAAAATATTAATGAATGGGAACTGGTTTGCTATGCAATTTTCAGTAAGGCATTCCATGACATTTGAACAGTGAAGCTTTAATCTAAAACAAGTAATGCAAATAAAGACAATGGAAACCTGTAAATACAGTCTAAGCATAATCTACAGATTCCTTATTAATTTGGCATTTATCACAATATGAATATTAAACACTTGAAAAACTGTTACAGTCTACATGCTATTGTTCCTTCACTCTTTCCTGTATTCTCTCCACTAGCTCAAAGAGTAGATGGGCTTTATTCTATTCCCATTAAATATTTGGTGTCATGCTGCAACACACTGTTAAAGTGTGATTTATGCTCATGCCATGTGTTTAAAGAGCCCACCCTCACATCAGAATCAAATCAATCCTGCTCTTCGACATGTATGTTCATTGCAGGGCAAAATATCTAATTACATTTTCCAGAGGGAGGGGTAAGAAGGAGAGGGGAAAAAAGTGAGACAAACAAATCGATATTCAATTATAAGTCAACGCTGAATTTGTGGATTCCACAGAGGAGGAAAAAGAGTTGCAAAAGAAAGAGGTGATTACCAGATTGCCGTTGCCTGAACATTAAAGAAATGGACTCCCAGCTAGGAAGAAAAACACCATATTCAGGGGCTTTACCCTATTAACAAATCAATTTTGGGTCACTTCAGCGTTGCAATTTAGTGTCATGTTATATAATCACCTCCAGCTCTCATTAATTATAAACAAGAGTGCAATACCTGGGTTTAAATTATCGCACTCTATAGCGGCATTTACATCACCTAGTTTGCTTGCCTCCAGTGATCATTAGGAAGAGACAGCTCTTAATGGCTTATTAAGGTTCCCTAATTGAAATTAGCCTCCTAATTGTCTTATCATTACTGCTGCTTTTTAATGGCAGGTACAAGACAAGGATACCCTTGAGTGTGAGAGCCAGACTGAAAAATAGTTTTAGTCAGTAGATGCTACGGGTAATTTCAAAGCTGGTGACCATGGTGGCCCTAAAAAAATGTATGCTCATCCCTGTACAGAATTATCATGCAAATACATGTCAGTTTTGCAGCTCTCAAAAGCTAAGAGACTATATCTGCGTCCAGTTTATGAACACTGTGATGTGGTTGCTTGCTGAAGAGGTTAGTAGGAAGAGGTTAATTTGATTTAATAGCTGAACGAATCAAATTTATTCTGACAGTACAACAAGGTGCTGAAATTATGTAGTTATTATGTATGGAGTGTCATTTTAAACCTTTAAGTTAAGTTAAATTATTGCCAAAACTTATCTGAACTCCGATCTGATTAAAAACAAACGGAGGTATGAGCCATCCAGTGATGCAGACAGGAGAGTAGTACCTTCCTCATTCAGAAAAACAAGAAAAAGGTCTGGTTTGCTGTCCTGTGTGGAATATGTGTGTGAATGTAGGGAGCACATGAGGACAACCACAGTACTTTGAGGTCCTCCTGAAAAGTTTAAGGACGACCCTCCAGACGGGACACCCTGTCAGGTTAAGAAATCCTCAGCAGCTGTGAAGGACACCGTATCTTTGGGGACTTGTGACAACAACACACGCACACATGCAGGATTCCCTCAGGCCATAAAACTTCATAATGTAGCAGATGTTAATTTTAGCAGAACACTCCAAGAGTGGTGGGAGGTGGCGGTGGTAAATATCATTCAGCTTGGCATGTGTGTGCACAAACACACACTTAACAAACCACAGACCGAGCTTTCCTCCGCAGTCTCTGTCAGCACCTATAAGAGAAAAACTATATTCAGCTGCTGGAGGAGATCCATCCTGACAAGATAAAACACTGCTGTGGTGAGGATATAAACCCCTGCAAGTACTTCCAGGAAACCAAGACTCTAACGCGTGCTTAGTTTTGTGTGTGTCTTTTGGGGGCTGTGTGTGTTCCCCTGTGTGATCCCGTGTCAAACAATATCTGCATCATTCAGAATGCCCCTCAGCAGGCTGGCTTAGACACGTGGACTTTTAGATTTGAAAGCCACCTGTCTTTTTTCCTTTCTTTTTTCCACTCCATTTTCTTCCAAACTAAATGTGAGAGGTGCAGATTTAGATTTAGAAGATGTTCTTTGCAAGTTAGTTTTAGTTGGTCCTTAATTTATACGGGTTGTCAAAATATGATCAACAACAATTTTTCTCCAGGAGAGCTTTATGGATAAATAATCCACAGTGCAACTTCCTCCTGTTGGATAAAGGGCACCATCTAACCTTTTCTTGTGAGATACAATGATGTGTGAATAAGATAGACTGTGATACACAGACAGAGCTCAAAGTGCAGAGGCATTTATATGCACAATATAATATCACCATAGCCAAGAACAGACACAACTGTGACTGTCCCATGATCTTCCAAGCAAGATTTGTTTCTACATCTTCCATACTTTCAACTACGTAGTCAGATGCTTCACCTGGATCTGAAAACAGTCCATTATTATGTCAAGTATAATACTATTATGTTACATTTAAAAAGAAAGCTTTGAGAAAAGTGCTTTCCACAGATATCTTAGAAAGATGTACATGACTGACTAAATAAAAGATCAATCAAAGCAATTATGTTGAGATTACAGAAGCGAGAGTACAGAAACATGTTGTTACACCATACAAAGATTAAGGCCTACTATTACAGGAAAATCACCAAAATACAGCAGTTTTAATACATTATTCATCACCACATATACCTTAATGATGTGATTTCTCCAGTGCTCTAACATCTTTGTTGAGTAGGACGGTTTATATTGGATGCTAAGTTTTTGGGTTACCGTGATCCTCACCTCACTGTGGTGGGATGACCTGCGTAGCCTTCCAAACATTTGATGTTTTCTGAGATATACAGTATCTGCTGTGAAGTTCACTTTGATACAAATACTTTCCTTGATTGTCTACTTTTAATATGGTTTTTGTCTTCATCAGTGGATGCTCAACGTACTAGGCACAGCTTGTGGGGATTTTCTATTAGTTAACATTCCAAAAGTGTTTATGATTGTTATTCCCCTCTGTCCCATCCTTTTTAGGAATCAGTTCAACATTACTACTGCAAGAGTTCTGGTACATGTGGGCAGATGGTTTCAACTGCAGCTATTATTTATTTATATATTTATTTCTTATTTATGCATCCATCATTTTCCACATGAGTGGCTGCAATACCCCCCCCCCCCCGTTAGAAGACTCCATTAGCAGTGTTACTCTGGTGGGCGAGGTGTGATGAAGTTAGGCACAAACATAAATGCGATCATGTCATCATGATGATGGGACCTGAATAACTAAACACACTGTTACAAATCAAGATGGAGGAAATGAGGAAGAATGTAAAATATGTCAAACACCACATGAACAAAGGATATGGTGTGGATAATTAGCAAACATAAAGGCAGCTGATGCTCTAACAACAGGTGTTTTAAAATGACTTCAAACTAAAATGAGGAAGTTATCAGAGTTCTAAGGAGGTCAAGCAAGGTCCTTTTTCTTATTTTGCACTGCTTGGTCAAATGGTTATCACTGGTCCGGAAGATGAAAAACCTTCCATCCAAAGGAATAGCTCCATTCCCCAGAACCCCCCAAAAAAGATGTAATATCAAAGGTCTGACATATTGTAAGTAATGAAGAAATATTGTTCATAGTGACCATTAACTTGCCAAAGCTTAACCATAGTCTGGCAACATGCACACAATAAACATATCAATATCCTGAGACAATGAAGGTATTTTGAAAGTTTACTTGCAGGGCATAACCATCTAAATGTGGTAGTGTGGAGTTGACTTTTTTTTGCTTGACTTTCACAATGAAAACATATCCAAGGTAATTTTCTCACTTGGATTAATTATGACTGGGATTTGATAGATGCTTCCTTCTGCTAATGAACATATTCACTCTGTCTCATTAGACTCCATGAATGCTTTGTTTGCTTAATGATGACGTGAACAATATAATTGGGAGATTGGTGTTTATTCCTTGTTACACTATACATTATCAGCATTTTATCACCATTCATGTTTACAGTCAATTTTGCTTTTGATATTCTTAATGGCTCATGAATAATTGATAGTTTTTTTTTATAGTCATTTGATTCAGTAGATTGGTTAATTGGTTGTTTTTTTTGATTGGTCAAAACTTGGGTATTTTGCTTGGTTTTTTGTGTTAAGCAACACAAGCCAACTCCTATCTGGACCTCAATGAAGCATTTTGTTGAAAAAGGTTCATATCGGAGGTTGTAAAGAACAAAATCGAAACTAAAGACATGTACAAAGGTCTTGTCATTATTTTTCCCAGAAGCCTTCCATCAGTGAGTTTAAGGCTCAAAGTTACATGTAGTATGAGGGGTGGCGACAGACAGAGCGGAGAACCAGCTGACTGACAGCTCTCTATGGTGGTGGGCTCTTTAGGAGGCTGTCCCTCCACAGGTATCCTGCTAGAAGGTGGGTGGTACTCTTGACAGCCGCCCATGGGAAAATTACTGCCTCAAGTGCTTCAGCACAGGCCTGACCTTTTCCACTGTAATAAAGAATGATATGACAGAGAAAATTATAAGCCTGGAACTATTTCAGTCACCAAGCATGGCGCTGTTGAAAAAGAAAAGTGATCAAACAAAAATTTCTGTTTTTCTCCAAACTTGCTGATTGAAAATTACTGTTTTGGTCTTGAGAGTCAGAGCTCAATGGATTAATGGATGCTCAAAATTTATGTGTAGCCCATGTATGGCAATGCTGCTTATTATGGGATACAGTTTGATGTATAAATCTACTGAAAGAGTTACTGTGGAAAAATTAGTAAAGAAACAGTTTGCTGGCATGCAATAGCTCTGCACAACATCACAGGGTGCTACATGTGGGGGTGGGGGTGACTGCGAACACTAATGCCTGCAAAACAGCAC
Source organism: Psettodes erumei (assembly GCA_016785225.1). Classification (NCBI taxonomy): domain Eukaryota; kingdom Metazoa; phylum Chordata; class Actinopteri; order Pleuronectiformes; family Psettodidae; genus Psettodes; species Psettodes erumei. The sequence goes on along the minus strand of JAFBJZ010000407.1, from coordinate 322,823 downwards.
TGAATTCAAAAGATTCTAATGATGATACAAAATGAATTTTGGGTATAAATTTATTTCTGTGGGCTTGGCACACATACAGAAAAAACTACACCATGGTGCAGGTCATAGTTAAAATCCAGAGGTAACTTTTTATATTGCAGTGGATGGCTTTAACATACAATATTTTAAAAAATCCTGCACTTAAATCAGAAAAGTTTACTTTATGGAAGACATTTCAGTCAAAAACACATACATTCCCCAAGCACTGTATTAGGAGTGTTGTATTAATACTGGCTAGGGCCTCCCTTAGCTTGGTAGGCGGCTGGGGATAGGGTTCGGATTAACATGAAGAAGATACCATCTTTTATGTTCAGAAGATGGTATATTATGGGCATAGTTGGATGCACATGGTCAGCAACCATACTCAAATAGACTCAAGCTGAGAAAACAATATCCGCACAATTATACCATCCTGAAGCAGCCTCAACTGTTGACACAAGGCACATTGAGTCCAGGGATTCTTGCTGTTGTTGCCAAATTCTGAACATCTCAGCAGAAATACAGATTCATCAGACCAGTCTATGTGTTTCCAGTCTTCAATTCTCCAGTTTTGGTGAGTCTGTGTCCACCATTGCCTTAGATATGTGTTCTCATCTGGAACCTGACGTGGTCTTCTGCTGTTGTACACCATCCACCTCAGGTTCTGATGTGTTGTTCAGTCTGGTGCTTTTCTGCTCACCACAGTTGTTAAGAGGGGTAGTGTTTCTATCAGCTCCAACCAGCCCGCACACTCTCATCTGACCTCTCTCGTAAACAAGGTGTTTCTGCAACTGCTGCTCATTGGGCGAGTTTGGTTTTTCACATCATCCCCAGTAAACTTTAGAGACTGTTGAGTGCAAGATCAGCAGTTTAAGTAATACTTAAAGCAGCCTGTCTGGCACCAACAATCATGCTACAGTCAAAGTCACTGAGATCACAGTTTTCCCCATCTTCCCCCATTAATGTCAACATTAACCCAAACTCCTAAACTGTAAATGGGACTAGGAACTGCACTCATATAGTGCTTTTGCAGTCTAATTGACCACTCAGATTGCTTAACACTACATGCTATATCACCAATTCACACACTCACTCACATACCTACTATTAGGTGCAAACCCTGGATATCCAAATGATTTTATGCATTGCACTGCTGCCACATGACTGGCTGTTTGGATAATTACAGGAATAAGCAGGTGTACAGTTTATACCACTGCTTCACACTACCTGCCCCTATTGTGCTGCCTCTATTCTGCTTTTACTCCCTCCACCAACATCATGGCTTTCTCCTGCAACAGAACATCAGTACTGAGGAGATCTTATACATTTGGTTGGTTGCCCTATGCATCAAGGGTAGAAGTCCAAAACAGTTGATCTTAAATATATATTACCTCTGTAAAACACATAATGTTCAGTTTTCTTTGAGCATGTCTGAGAAAATATGCTGATATAACTGTGATAATTTCTGAGACAAAAGTTCATGTTGTTATTATAAACTGTATCATGTTGTAAGATTATTCATTATTTTTACCCCCAGACATAAAATGACATGAATATCTTACAATATAGTTCACCATAATGAAACACACAGTGGAAAGCAGACACAGCATTATCCATCTCCCAGGCTTGTGTGCACAGAATCAGAATCTGTCAGCCTGCACAAATTGGTACTTGGAGTATTCCAGGAGCAGAGCCACATCATCTAACTCAACTGTACTGCCACTGTTGTAGTAAATGCTTTTTTAAAGACAAGGGCACACTGCCTGAGAGTGGATCATATTGCCTTCTTGTACCTCTTAACCTAATGCATGTTTGCTACACAATACTTGCAAGATAATGAAAAAAGCAAGCAAAACACAGCTGCAATAAGGTTCCCAAACATTTCCGACAGGGTATGCAATGCTGACAGACTTTCCTGTAGTTATAAAGTAACAGTGACAGCTTCAAGTGAAATACCTGTTCCTCTAAAACAGGAGCTGTACACGAGCTTTAGAGTCCTGCTGACAAGTCCCGTTAAGTATTGTTGGAGAAGTGGCTCAGACAAGGAGAAAAGCAGGGTCCAGTGATCTGATCCAATTTAATGATATGTGAGGAGGCGTCCCGGCCCAGGTTCATGTGTATACCAGAGGTGTCTGTCCTCCTGAACAATTCATTATATATTTAATTATATTAAAGAACACAAGTATTCCAGAAATTAGTTGCCCATTATAATTCTACATATAAGTGTTTTCTGAAATGACACCCATTACTTACCTATCTGTGCAATTGTAGAACCTGATAGGATATTTTATTATATAGTATGTTGTTATCATTTATTCACATTTGGTTCATTATTATCAGTAATATTAATATATTCAATTGCTGCTGCTGTGGCAGCTAAAGCAGCAAGAGAGGGTCAGCAAGGGACAGCTGTCCCTACTAAAGAGAGTGATCTAGGAGAGGATGAGGACAGCAGTGAATATTCTGCTTTCGGAGAGACAGCGAGGACTACAGGTGAGATTGACAGCAGACAAAGAGATGTATTGTCATTCCTATTTTGGCTTACCTATCACACAAAGTTGTGCTTTCTTTGCTGGTTGTGTTGGAATAGAAGTCAAATGAATTCCCATCTTTTATGAATAGAATGCAGTCTGTGCCGTACCTTCATGCAAGAATGGGCGCAAACTTGTTGTTCCACTAATCAGCACACTGCATAATAGTGTCAAAACCAGTTAACCAGCAACAAGACAGCCACCACCACCACCACTACATTAAGGTGTCAGTCCTTTGGGGGGTGTCTTTGCAGATAAATTTATTAAAATGTTTCCTTATTGTCTTGATGACAAATATGAACAGAGTTTTTCAGGAGGCAGTTTCATTTTCTGTAAACCACAAAGAATATAATTGAGTAATAAAACCCAATAGCTCATTTGGTTTCCTGCAGTTGTATTTTTCATTTGTAAAAGGAAGTGAAATCGTGTCATTATCTCTCCTTCTCTGCTCTTATGGAAACAGAACGGTTTTATATACAGTATACAACACTCACTTTTTTCAGCTTTGTGCTTAAACAGGAGAATTTTCTGTGTTTTTTTTGCCATCTCTCTCCCCATTTTCCTGTCACTCTTACTGTCATATGTCCAATAAAAATAAAATAAATTCACCTGCAAAAAAACTCACATTCACATCCAAATCCATCTCCTCCCATTTCTCCAACACTATAAAACTAGAGGGATTGATGACAGAAGCAATTTGAAAACAGAGCAATCTTGCTGCTTATAGGCTATAATTCCATCAGGAGCTGCATCGCTGTGTCTTTAAGGTGGTGTTAAAAAATAAATGTATTTATGATGGCCTCCTTTGCAAGTGCCATCTCCAGCGTTGCTTAAATGCTTTATGGTGTATAGTACTAGCAGTCAGGTGGGAATATATTCCTTGTGCTTCTCACCCCAGAGTGAGTGCTGGTAGCACTCCACCATCTGGTGCCACAACAATCACAGTGGTGTCTGGTAAGTAAAGTTAGCAAGTGTACTTTGGTGTGTGAATATGATTCCACGTGCTCCAATAACTGGAAAGAAACACAGTGAGGGAGAACTAGAAGGGAGGTGATAGGTTTGGGTAATGGCTGGCCATTAAGCTGAATGAAAGCCGATGTGAAATTGATGAGTTTGTTTTGTGGCTGGTTTGCATATGGAAAGCAAATTTATTCAAATCAGGATTCTTACTGTGTCCTGCTGAAGCGCTACATCATAGGAAAGGAAATGTTTCAGACCAAATCTATTAATGTCACTTTTCATCACAGGGGATGAGAGCTGATTTGCCTCACGCACTGGCCAGACGTCAACTACTATTTACTTAACTCAGCAAATGAATGGAACAGGAGCAAAGCGTTACAGGCATTAACTAGTGCCATACGTTAATTTGTCTTCATGGAACTGATGCCTATTAGTGGGCAGATAAAAGGAGGCTTGATGTTATCCAAAGAGGCAGCGATGTGAAAACAAGCCATTTGGATGTGCTAACAGTGTCCGTATAGTATGGAGCACTCAAAATGCGCACGGAATAAAATTCATTTCCATGTTTTGATTAATATGTTTCCACAATCTGATTAATTTATACCAATATTCTGATGAATCAGTTGTGATAATTTGATTAACTTGTTTCCACATTTTGGTTCACTCATGCATACGATTTAAATGTGTGTCCAGAGCCAGCACAATGCACTAGCCTTTCTCCGCAAAGCACTATGGTCAAGTCGGATTCATGATAAATGCACCGAAATGTGCCAAGCCAGCTTACATGCAGAGTCAGTGAGTTTATTATGTCTTTTTCTCACTTTCCAAAGACAAGTACTGGGTCTGAGCACACCACAATTCAAGTATCTACTACAGCACTTGCTATTAGAATTGAAACCCTTTGTGTACTGGAGAATTTTAAACAAAATTACTGTGGAGCTGTGTTTTAGCTGTTGCATTTAGCTATTCATGATGGTCCTCTATTGACATGATGGTATCAAGAGGGGGTGTTACTAAATTGATTGAATGTGTCCTCCAGAACCCATGATTATTATAAACTGATGAAATTTGAGTATTTGGTTTTCAATGTACTTTACATGATCTTTTGTTAAAATAAATTCATACTAGCTTGTGGTGCTTTTCAGGGGCTAAATGGTCATCCAAATGATTAAGAATAATTTTCCATGGACAAAGACTGTCCTTACTAAAATTAGATACAGTAGATACATAGATAGATGTGTGTGACAGTGGGAAATTGTGTTCATGTACTGTACATTTTATAGGTGTACAGTATGTGTAACCATGATGTATTTGGTTAATAGTCATGGCCTCTAATGGATTTTTCCTGTTTTGCTAATGTTTCTTGATGGAGACATTACACTACACATCTAAAGTGCCCACCTCCTCTTTGTTTAAGGAAATTAGGTCATGATATGATAGAACAGTAGTGCTGGAGTGGTATTGATTGTAATAATGGTGTGCCTTTGCTCAGCTCTGAAGAGACCACTGGAGGAGACACTTGTCATCATGGCAGGGGCTGCTGGAGTTTCTGATAATAGAACAGCAGAGCAGAGATGTGCAGCATCTGATGAAGAAGTTAACAAATGAATCAAACAATGAAGAAATCAGCTGAGGTTTGGCATTTGATTGCCTGATTAAAAGCTTCTAATCACACTTGACAATTAGGATCATCATTGCTGTGCATGATGGGACTGTGCTTTTTGTTGCTGCACAGCCTAAAGACAAGTCATCAGTGCATTCTATTAAACGTCTCACCACAGTTCAAATTAGGACTTCACGGAAAATGACAAAGATAAATAATATGCAGTTTAGGGAGAGGCAGAAAACCATATGGGATTATTATTATTATAGAGGCTTTACATCTACCTAATTAATGCAGAAATTTCTCAACATTTCTCTTAACATACACAAAACTATAATGACTGCATAAAAGTGATGGTACACTAATCATAATAAAATATGTAGTAAAAATATATAATATGAATATGTAATAAAATCAGCAAATGTGAGGATGGTGTGTGTGTGTGTAAGAGGGATATTTTGAGGGTTTGTATTGACTCAGATATAAAACAGCAGTTAAATAACTTACTTTGAGAGATCAGGGAGGCTGTGGGATGTAATCAGAATGAGGCAGTGACTGTAAGCACCACCTTCAGGAATTCACATTCAGAACACGTATACACACTTCTTCCTGTAGACATTATCAGATGCTATGTCATACAAAACCATTAGTCTAAAAGCGAAAGTCTTACTAAATCACTGTCATAAGAGGCACACCAAGCAACAATTTAATGTAAAACTTGCCCAGAGCTAAGAACAAACATATCACAAATTTATCAGACTTTTGATGAACGGCATTTCCCAAGTCCAAGACCACTGCAGATTGATGCTGCATTCACACAGTGTCAGCAGAATTGGAAAAATAGTAAAATGTCCCTGATTTAGCAGTGTTCATGCATGTTTTACATCAGATCATTTAAATAGCCTAAATTAGACTTTTCCTCTTATATAGAATTATATAGAGCTATATAGAATTTTACACTTGGTAACATTCACATAAATTTTTAAGTTGATATTGTGAACTTTATAATGAGGAACCCTGAGCATAATGAGGACCATCAACATTCATTTAGAGCCATGATTCTGGTCACCTGATGATTGTCTGTTCAATATCTACTACCCTTTTAGCTCTATTTTTGGTCTCAAGAGAAATATCTGGCTCCAACTGTTACTGTTATCTTCCTGTGCTGAGCAGGTGGTGTGGAGTAGGGTTTTTGGAGCTTTTTCACTGAAAACAGCTCCCTACTCTGGCTGAAAACAACAACATGAGATTAGTGATTGTGAACCCAAAACAGTAAAGTTGTCTGGACAGATGAACAATGTACTGAAACTCTTTACAAAGCCCTGGAGCAAAGCAAGCAAGCAAAGGGGAGCTGCAAAACCAGGCGATAATTCTGATGAAGTGAAAAATTTTGGAAATGAAGTCATCACAACAGGTCACCGGTGGTAATTTCTTATCATGCTTAGGAAGTGATACACTTCTGTTTAACTCTATGAGACTACAGTAAAAGAGGCTTTTTTTCAAGTTGAGTCTCTTAATTGTAGTTGAAATTAAGTTAGAATTACAGGCAGCAGTTTTATGTGCTGTTTATTTTCTATTTGATGAGGTCAGGATGTGTGCTGAATGCAGTTTAAACATTTAAAAGATATCAGGTTGACATCATAAGGCTTGCTCATTGGTGACAACTGGGAACCATGTTGGGGTCCACTGCTCAACACATCCTTGGGAGCAAAATCACTTGTTTCTCTCAACATATATGACTGATGAAATCTGGTACAGACTGTGATATGTATCTATCTCATATTGCGAGGTGCTGCCTCAATGCTGTATAAGATATTAAGATGCATGGAAAATGTATTATTCATTGCTTATTGATTGCACCTACTTACACTACATTCATTATAACCTAAAATCATGCAGGCAACAGAAGATTTTTCCTCATCACCTTGTTAAACACTGCTTTTGAGGACCAGTTACTGTAAAGGAAGCATTTTCATCTGAGAGATATTAGCTGTGGTGCAGAATATCTCGTTTCTATCCATTCCATTGATCTGACAAGGAACTCTAACATCTCCTCAGTGGCCTGTCAGACCGTAAAACATGGCTCTATAAAGGTTAAAAGGAAAAGTGGCTCATTTTCTTTACACTGATAACTTTCCACTACCTTGGTAAGAAGGAGCCCCCCGTCTCCTGTCCTCGGCTTTATTGATTTCCATTATTGGGCTGATTTTCTTTGTTGTGTGGGAACCTCATGACCTGCACAACCAGCCCCCACGATCAGATGTGGGTTACCTCTGACAGAAGGTTAATCACAGGCAATCACTAACATGACTCCTCCATTTAGGGGAGGTCCACTGGTCCACAGCTCTGATCCACCAGCAGTATTATATTGACCTTTATGTCAACAGGAAGTGTGCAGTTTAAGTTCAGTTATAGTTTGATTTAAAACACATATGTGGAGACTAACTATTAAGCTAAATTGTTGCTACTGTAAATTTAAAAAACTTAACACCAATGCAAAATTATGTCTTGTTCTCTGCCAGAATGCATTATTTTTTTATGATACCACTGAAGGCTCCAGAAATTTCTACAGATAGTGGGGACTGAGACCGAAAATAGCCCTGCATTAAATCAATGCATGGGGCCGAGCTGGTGGCAATGTGTTGTTTAGTCACGAACAAAAATTCAATGAAATATGACCCACAAGGTCCAGTTTGAGTAAAACATTCCCATGAATTTGTTTCAGTGTGAGCAAGCAATTGCCTCCAGCAGGCAAGGAGGAGAAGTTGTGTTTCTGGCTCTCTGTTTTGATATTTATCAACTCCTGAGGAAAAATGCTTGGTTCTTTAGCTGCTAATTGCTACACTATGTTCACTGCTGTTGGTGCCTGCTTGGCTGGTTGTGGAATGTGAATTCACTGGAGCTTCTTCACTAGAAACAGATAGATTTCTCTGACAGGAAACAAGTTCACTGAAAGTGTAATGTAGGTTGCAAAACTAAGACAATGAGCTGAAAGAAGCTAAAACCAAATACCAAAAAGCAAATATAGTTTGACTCCAAAATCAACTTACTATCAAGATAAGAAAAACAAAACAGTTGATTGGAATCCTTCATAGTTCCAGAATATTAATATAAATTTTAAAAAATAACTGAAACACTAATTCACCTTTTTCACCTCTGAAACAATTTTGTAAGACACATTCTGTTTCATAAATATTCTGCTTTTAGTTTCACTAACATTTTTTTTAATATATGAATTGTTGGCATTTTTGATGCCTTTATGCCAAGGAGCAGGTATTTGCTGTAGGCCTTGGGAAATCAAAACATACCTAAGATAAAAACTCAGTAATATACTCAGTATATTAAAATGCTACAAACTGCTGAACTGACTGGTTTAAAGAAAGACAATTATCACGGGGCTTCTTTTACAAGCAAATCAGAATCAGCTCCAGTGTTCATGATAATAGAAAAGTGTGATATGATAATGCATTTCTAATATATGAGCCAGCAATTATCCCTGAGGAGCAACCTGTCCTCCAAGACTTGAACAGCCTTCAGTTCTACTTATCTGCTCATTTATTCCAGGAGGACACACATTAACTAATGATGACAGAACTATGACATAGGTAAATTGATCACTTAATCAGTCTTAATTTAGGAATTGATGGGTCCTGATTAAAAAGCAACACACCCAGGGGTATTCATGACAAATCAATTGATGTGACAACATGCAGGAAATAATAGGGAGTCCATTAGCCTGTGCATTTGACTATGCTACCCCAGGGCTTCAATCTATGTGGTGTGATTTTTTTGAGTTAATGAGCAAACTCACCTTGCATTTTTCCTGCACTGGCAAAAAATGGTTATTGCGCTTGAAGGTTCAGTATACATCATACACAGTAGCTTGTACAATGCTTCTGACCACATTTGAGGGCAACAGTATTTATAGATGATAAGAAATGCCTGTCATCATGAAGGAGTTTTCCTTCTACCTCTATCCTCCTATACTTGCATGTTCTCTTCTTGTCAGGAAATATTGCCAGTCGAGAGTAGATCACTTCCAAATAAACCTGTCCCACTTTCCAGACCTCATAATAAAGTGTGGTCTTTTCATTTGGCTCTGGACACTGCATCAAATATCAACAAAGTCAAAAGTCTTTGTAACACTTTGGTAAAAAGCCACCAGATGCTGAAAGCCTATCTTCAATGTGGGAATCTTTTTCCTTTCAATCTCCAAACAGGTCAAGCAAATGAATTTGTGGCCAAATGCATAAAGCAGCAATTCAGGAAGTTATGACGTTCAGGGGCTTGATGAAATAAACTCAACAGAAGCAGCTGCTGTGACACAGATCAGCAAAACATACAGAAAGGACATGACTGTTTTTCTTGATGTCAATGATTATGGGTATGTGTAAGGTAAGACTGTTCTACACCTTGTCAAACAGGACAAGGTTTGTTTTGTGTCAGAGAAATATCAGCCAGTGCCAGTGTTGGAATGTTTACAGCATGATTTTGAGACGAGTCTTGCTGATTATTACCCACTACCTGTGTATAGCCAGTTTGAACTCAATTTTGCTGCGCTCCATCATTCTGTCTGTACAGGTGAATAGTGATGGAAAGCGGCACTGTTGCCCATTCTGGATGGTCAGATGTTGAGGACTTTAACTCATAAACTCATAAAACATCTGCTACCCATGGCTGACTACAAATAACTGCTGCAGAGATTCAACAGAGCTTAAATGATTTGTTAGTGTAAATTTTGTTAATAAATAACCTACACCTTAAATGTGTAATTATTGCTTTTCTGCCCTTATCGTATAAAATTTTCTGTAGTTGTAGACTCACTGTCATTGAGATATTTTAGAATGGGTGCACAGATAACACCAATGCTAAACAGATGCTGATACTGATTGCAGGTCATAAACTTTAAATATCTACAGGTGAAGTTGTTAGACATGACTTGCTGAACAAAGAACTTGTTTTTTGTTGTTAATAATCTTCAGATTCACAATAATGATTTATATTCGTTTTGTCTGTGGTACCCTTTATTGTTTTGCCATTTTTTCATTAGATAATGACAGGCAGAATGAAAACAGAGATCTTAATAGGAAAATAGTACTTTCAAATTTTGTTTTTTTTTTTCAAATCTTTTGCAGTCATCAGTCAGGGCATACACTATAGGCATAATTTCGTCAGTATTTCAGAAAATTACAAAAAATTCCGCACCTTTGCGAACCTGGAAAGAGTGTTCTAACAGTATTGAACAATTTGCCAAGCTCTTTGTTTGAGGCATACTCAAACGAGTCCTTGACTTTAAAAATGTAACTTTGTTGGTGAGCAAGTTTAGAGTGGTCAAAATGAACTGAAAAATGATTTATTAAGCCACTCACAAAGCTCAAAAGAAAACATCTAGGGAGGTTTTATGACGTGTTCTGTGTGCAAGGCGAGTCTGTGGGAAGTGGTCCAGTCACAGGATAAACATAAAAGGATGTTATCAGAGCTCTGAAAAGTTACTTGAAGTTCCTTGAGCTGCTGTGGCATCCAGCCTTTGATTCAGGCCCAGCAGCTACACGATAAGACTGGCTGTCCATGTGCCTGTGGATACTCACTTCACGATCAGCCACCCGATTCTTAGGCACACAGCAGCTTGTAAGTTGTTATTGATTTTGACCCTGAGGGCTCTGCTCATTGAGTCCAGGGCAACAAATTCAGTGGTTTAAAGTTCAGAAAGATTGCATTTTAGATAAACACTGTCAGCGACTATATGGTGAGGTCCTGTGCTGATAAAAAAAGAGGGTGTGAGTAAACACCTGCAGACTACTATCTTCACAGTGAATTACAGTGGAAACCATCTTTAAGGCTGAAAATTGCACCCCATCTCACCCCCCCCGCCCCAATTCCTCCAGCCTGTGGGTTAGATAAAGATGGGCCTTCAGAGCAAAGAAACTCTACTCTCAAGGCAGTAATGGAGGCAAAGTCACTGGAGAACCTGCAGCGATAGAAAGCTCCATTCTGCCATTTGTCATTTCTGGTCACAGGGGTCAAAAGATGAACAGAAACATTAATCAAGACGTAATTCTTTTGGTGAAGGGAGGGATTAATTAACTTAAATATGCTATTTCATTAGTATCCATAGATTTTTTTCTGTCATGTGCACTACATAGTGCATTTAACTGGATAACATGTTCCATCAGTAATAATGTTAAGTAACTGGAGGAGGAAAGCAAGGAGGAAAGCAAAGGTGCTTTGACTCTGCTGGTGGCTAATCTTAGACTGTTAGTGGAGAATTAATGTTTCTTGGAGTTAGTCAGTGGATGTTAGGCATTAGATAATCCTTGATTTTAGTCTTGTTGCCTTTCATATTTGGGTGAAGACAAGCTCTTCAAGTAACCCTGTGGCAATATTTTAAGATTCAAAATTTATGACAATCCAATTTTTTTCTATATTCACAGTGAAATACAGAGGTTGTGCCATAAAAAGAGAAAAGTAAAAAACAATGACTATTACAATTACATTTTAAACATATCATTTGAAAAAATGAACGCTGCTAGGGAAAAGTACATTTTGGATGCTTGGCTTAGTTTCCTGCTTTCACCAAGCATCCAAATTTGAAAATTTTGATGCCTTTTACATTTCCTCTTTGCTGTTCTCATCACGATATAACATTATTATTTATTACTATACAACTGACAAACACCTGAGACCCAGACCGTTGTGTTGCCTTCAAGTGCTTGTCTTTTAAAAGTCATACTTTTACAGAACTCTGAACAGAACTTTTATTTACTGGTTAATTTCAATCTCATGACCAGAATCCCAATACAAAAGTATTCTCTGTAAGTAAACCTTCAACCTAACTGGCTTGAAAATAAGGAAGGCTTGATTATGGTCTGTTTACCATTTTAGCCGCAGATTTCCGAATGCAGCTTGGGTGATATTAAGTGCAGGGAATTTTAATGTTACGACATATAAAATTACAGGAGGTTTTGTCTCTGAAGTGCCATTAAAGCCATTTGCACTCCTCTTTTCTCCCAGCCCTCCCTTTCTATAAGCCTTCTCTCTGAGTGCAGAAGCAGTTCATGCTTCTACAATCACCTGCTGTCACTATCAGCTGTTTTAGTTCAGCGAGATGATCACTGGAGCAGTTCCACATCCTCTCAGTTCAATCATCCTCTGTACTCCGCTTTGATTTTCTCCTACCCCAGCCATTTTTTACATGAAACTGTCAGGTGATGCCAAATGCATCACAGGGGAAGTTCTGTTATTGTCTGCTACAATTAATTGAAGTAATTTGTAATTTTCGAAGTGCAGCAGCAACAGCAGGAAAAAAAAGCAGTCTTGGACATATGCATTGGATGAGGGCATTCACTGGCATGAGTTTGTTTGCAGAAATGTATAACTGTGTGTCATATGTATAGCAGTAATCTAGATGAAGTATTGTCTTGCTGAATGATGGACCTAAGCGGGGACATAATGTTGGGTGCTTTGAAATGGCAAACGTAGTAAAGCAACAGTTTGTTTGTTTGTTTTACTTGTTTTGTCATTTTGTCAAAGTTGCAAACTTTTGTGCCCAACTGGAGATCTGATTGAACAGTGTCTGTATATGTTTCTTTCTTTCTGTAAACACACAGTTTTAGTCTTGAATCTACATAGTGTTGTGCATCCTGCCCCAGGAGTGGCACAGCAGGGTTTTCAGGAAGACTAAAGTGTTCCTGAACTTGATTCTTTACCTTAAAAAGGAGGTGGAGAGGGAATAGAAGATGAGAAAGATACACAGAGAATTAAAAAAAAAATTGAATGAAATTTAGAAGCAGATGGGAAAGAGTGATAGTGCCCCTGTATGAGTAAAAGAGAGAAGATTTTGGAAGATGAAAAGGTGAGACGTGTTATGTGTGCAATATATATATATATATATATATAGAGAGAGAGAGAGAGAGAGACAGAATATGGCTGCACAGTTATTGTTTTCCCGTTGAAGTGGGTGAGAGCAGACGTGTGGAGATAATGGCCGACTCATCCATTAATGTATGATTCATAGACAAGCACGAGATATGAATCGATGCATCAGCAGCCTCTACTAAATCAAGAAAGCCTTGGAGTATTATCTTTCTGCCGACAGACGCTGGACGCTGATAGCCTCTTGGGATCAGCAGAGTGTGTCAGAGGAGGTGTTTCATTCTGTTTTTATGTGAATAAGAACATTATATCCTTCTTAGTTTAAATGCGATGCCACATCCCCCACCCAACTCTGTAACCATAACCTTTAATGAAAGAAGTAACACAATGTGTCAGTGTTAAAGCATTGCTTTGGTTTATTACAACTTGGCTACTTTTTTTGCATTTTGAGCCACTGTTTCTAGGTATATTAACTGTGCACTGATCAAAGTAATTACAGGAATCTGGGCAACAAATGCGAGCAGTCAGTTAATCAGACAGGTTGGAAACAGGCCTGGAATTAGGCTGCATCAACCCATGTGAAGGGTAACTTTTTGCATCCCACATTTCACCCTTGAGAGCCATCATCTATCGTCTGTAAAAATGCAGAAGATAGGGATGAGCAGGAAGAGACAACAAGCGGATGGGGGTTTGACTGACAATGTTTGTAGAGTGGGGTTTGGTAAGGACAGTGCAGAAAACTGAGGCCTGGAAATGCTTAACCAGGATATTTTTTGTTATTTGGCTTCACTTAACCTGGCAACCACAGTCTTGCTAATGATGGTAGTTATTAACTAGGTAAGTCAGCTTGGGTTTTCTCAAGCACGTTCACATGAAAGCAGAAGTGTTTGCAACGTATTACTATCACAAACATGGAGATTTACTGTCAACAGAGTGGCAAATAAAAAGCAAACTCTAATATCAGACAGTTCTTAACAAGTTAAAAACATAAACCAGATGTAACACAACAGGTGCAGCCACCCATTGCAGTGAGGGACAGCTGGCAAAAAAAAGCACAGACAGTGTGAATGTGTGAAACAGGCTTATAAAATCATTGCCCCATCATTAGGACACACTCAGAATATACATATAGCTGGACACAATACAAATACACACTGACTTTGTAGTTGAGGGTCGAGGGTCTGCATGGTGTAGATGACAGACAGGTGGACTGACACATCTCTGACTCTCCACCACTCTGCTCTGTGTCTCTTAGGCTGCAAGCAAGCATGAGAAGCCCCGTGGGGTTTGGCTAATAGCTGCCCATCAGTCAGCGATGACATGTGAGATATCCATCCCTACCAGCTGCTGGCAGCAAAGTGCTCTAAAATTAAGCACAGTCAGCCCGTTGCCATAAATGTATAAGACTTTCAAGAGTGAAGGGCAACAGTGGGACATAAAGGTTCCTTGTATCTCCTACAAACACATTTTGTGGAGCTGGGAAAGTGTGTAAAATCTATTTGGTTCACTTCAGATGAGTTCTGGCATGGTAGTTCAGCAAAACAGCAGGTTTACGGTTTATTCATTCAAGCCTTCTGAAATCCAGTTTTGTGACTTACCAAAGTCTTTCTCCCACTGTTTGTAACCAAGTACTTTCAATTACCGCTGTGTGACTGTTTGGCAATGCAGAGCTGGTAAAAAAAAAAAAAGTGTGAAAGAAGATGAGAACAAGCCTGAAGGAAAGATGAAGAAGTATCCTGTAGCAGTGTTATTAAAAAAAAAGGAACTAAGGCAGACTTCCAGCTGTAAGTGTGAAAGTCATGACAGAGGCTTTTTCAGCGATGTACCAGGAGCAGGTTGTTTTCTCCATCAAGATTTTGTAATAATTATCCCTTAGAGAATTAGGCCTATTCTTAACTGTACCAACATAATAGTAATAAGGAAGAATTCTGAGGAGGGGTGAAAGTTTATCAAGTGCACTCACTGTGGCAAAAATGGGATGACTTCTAACTTTGCAGTAGTAAAGCTTTGATGGCATATGCAAATCTTAAACACTTCTACTCACAAAGATTTGTTCAAAATATTAGAAATTACAGAATACCAAGGCTGGCAGAAATTCTGGTGCTATTAGTATTATAACCAAACTTAAAATCATTTGGCAAGAATTACATAAGTACAAAAGTTTTCTATTATTATCATTATTTTTGCGTGTATGTGAAAATTTTCCTTCTCTTCTTATTCTTCTTTTTCTTTCTTTATGCTTGATGCTTAATTTGGGGATTTCCCTGCCTTTCTTCCTATAATGTCCAATTTTGACCAATAAATAAATAAATAAATGGACATGAAAATAGCAAATTAAGAACAGGTAATAACCGTTCTACGTAACAGAATATCCTGTAGCGACTTCACCCTGACTAAATATGAAGATGAAAGAAGCTTTTATTTGCCTTGAATTAACAACAGCAGACTGAAATAAAGCACTGAGACAGAAATTATATTGTTTTTAAAGTAAAGCACAGTAAGCTGGAAACAGTAGTGACCTCTGGAAGATGTAGGTGGAAAAAGTAAAGCTGAGTCAGAAAGCACTGATCAGTGCTGTGTACTGTTTTCCTCTGCAGTGGAGAGGAAACATTTGAATGGAAGAAAATGTCACACAAAACAAGTGGATCTGAACTATATAGGAAGCAGAGTGAGAAAAAAGGAGTACACCCTTTGCAAATTAACAAAAATGTTTAAAAAGGAAGCACTATGGATGTTTTTGATAATGCCAAATAATATATTGTGTGCATATTATCCTTGATGTACAATCTTTGATGTGAGAGTATAATGTCTGAGCGATCTGTTTCTGCCATTGTTATAAGATACAAAATGCCACTTCCTTGACATTATACTTATATACTTTAAATGGTAAGTGGTAGAAAATACAGCCAAAAGGACACCTGCTGCTTTGGAGAAACCTTGATTTATTTGTAGTAACTTTTTATCATAAAATTTTCAGTTAAAACAGATTTTATTTCAACATCACAATGACCTCACCTTTTTTGATAAAGATATGATTAATATTTTGAGAATAAAACTGTATAAACTGAATTAAAAAAGATATGCAAGACCACCAAAGCCTCTTATGACTTAAGACGATTTGCATCTGATTCATTTTTGCAGAATGACAAAGGAGAAGCCAGGAAATGGATTTACTGTACCAATGGCAGAACAATTGAAGATCATAAATCTTTCAATTGCAGATCTTTTATACTAATCTTGTTTTAATTTGCTAAATAAATTAACTATTTTAAGTGCACTCAACCAGTCTAATTGGACTCTTGAGTGATAATGAGTTCTGCCTTAACATTGATTATCATTTCTGTAAAAGTGAGTCAAGTTTATTCAACAGTCGACTTTGATAGTCATTCTTTAGCAGGCCAGAGGATGAGTGGAGATACTTTTGGTTGTAAGAAGCCAATGAGATTGTGACTCTCAATCTCACATCTACAAAACTGGAATCAGTGTGCAGTTAGCCTAGCTTGGCACAAAGACTGGAAGCAAAAATAAGCCCAATTACACTTCTGAAAATCACTAATTAAAGTAGTTGTGTTTTCCTTTTTCAAGTCAAACTCGTATCACTGTTTACGCCAGTAAGTGTTTCTCATTTGGAAGAAAGAACATCTTTGCAACACAAAACCCTTTCCTTAATAAAACAACTTATCTGATTGGGAATTGATGAAGAGTCAGTGACTTTGTAGCACTTTCTATATTAAATAAATCGTTATACTTACTCATGATTTAACAGCAAAATGTAGTTAAAGTAATAAAGTAAACAGTAAACAGCACCAAATCTCCATGCTCCACTTTCACACAATTTTTCAAGATACTTGGCAGTTTGTTCCAGACATCTTGCCAGAGTTCCTCAAGCTGTCTCAGCGTCCTTTGCCTCTTTATGTAATCCCAGGCTGACTCTGGGTTCTATGTGGGCCAGACCATCTGTTGCAGGACTCCTTATTCTTCTTGTCACTGAAGATAGTTCATTGTGACTAACTTACTCTAACTCTCTGGGGTTGTTGTCTTAGATGTCACTCTCTTAAACAATGACACTGCTTCTCTACATTTCCACCTTCTTCTAACGCTGTCCTTCTGCAGTGATTTGCTTGGCACCCAATGAGAAACTTCCTAATATTTGCGTAATACTGATAGATGCTGACTTTATTGAAATTCACATCAAATTTGCACAACAGTGGGATGGAAACCTCGCTTTTACTTGTAATTTACCTTAACACCATGACAAAGACTTTTTATATTAAAGGACGTTTTTATTATGGTCAGGACTGTGAATGCTGAGTTTTTCCTCTTGCACAATTATTAATACATTGTATACCTTTTTGGTCAACCTTTACATGAATCCTAAAAAAAATTACAAGGTGTGTATTTATGTGAAGAAGTGGTTATTGATGACGATTTATTGTCAAAAGCGAATGAGCCAATCATCTACAAGAATGATCACAGATGGTGATCTTGGAATTTTTTAGAGACCAAGGCCTGCAAATTTGTGAAGGCTGCTGTGAGAGGCAGCTTTTGGGGAAGTATCTTCTGACTTTCAGCTGGATCTTCAGACCCTTTTCTGGCCCAGTGGAGGAGATTTTGCCTCACCACTTTTCTTACTTGTGCCACCACCCGATCAACGCATCCAGGCCTGCCTTCCCCTGTGCAACACTATCTCACCCATCCTTACAAGAAAAGTGGTTGTATTCACTGTTTGTCTGTGCATGCATTTTTTTTTCTCACAAAATACACATCACAAGATAAAACAGCATCTTGAAATGACTGTTTCCTGTGTCAACACTACACTCTGTCTATTATGTAGGGAATAGAGAATGTGAAATATGTCTGTGTTGCCCTTTCCAACATATGTGTTTGCAGTTATCATTCTCCTTTCCTCAATTTTTTTATTTTGTAATTCATTTTATCCTAAAACTGTTGGAATAGAACATTTCCACAAATAATTAAACTTTCTTAATATATGTTTTTAGACTTTTGTAAAAAAAAAAAAAAAAAAAAAAAAACTTTATACTTAACAAAATTAAAAGGTATATTTTGATGTGTTATTCCTGTGACAAACACACACATTTAAAAGATACTTTTTAATCTTTGGGTTTAGGGAACTAAATAAATATCAAGTCATTCCAGGTCCAAGTAAAGTCACAAGTATTGGTTTTAAAGTCAAAGTGGAATGGCAAAAAAAATTGTCATTGTAAAAAATGTGGTAAGCAAAATAATCAAATCTACACTAAAACACCCAGACAAAGTCTGACTGAAACCTAATGTAGGTTTTATAAGACTGAAGTGAGATTAAATTATGCAAGAAAAAAATAGATGCTGACTCGTTGCTGTTTGCTGTGTTCCTCTCATATAGCTAAATCCAATTTTGCCATCAAATTTTGGTTCAGTGGCAGCAGCAAATACTGCCTGTGAGTGAATGCCAAGCATTAAATGAGAGGAACAAAGCACCTTCCAGATGTGGTTATCATGGCTCTCAGGAGCTAGCATGAGTCTAAAGAGAGAGAAAGAAAGGTGAGTAAGGCAGGAGTAAAGAGACCATGGAAGAAGCCATGCACAGACCACAAGGCTTTAGGTTCTGCAATGGATAGCAAGGAGCCTTAGGGTGTCTCTGTGGGCTAAGTTACACCTATTGATTGAGATGAGAGCAAAAGGAGAGGATTCAGGGTAGAGAAAAGAGAAACAGAGACAGAGTGCAGTAGGGGGAATGATCACACACTCATTCATTGCGTGACTTGGGTATCAAGGGAAGAAACTGAGAGTGTTCCAGATTTACAGCAGCAGGGATGCTGCAACACACATGAATATCACTGAATATCACTAAATCCTGCTCCATTATCCTACCCGAATGTGACAGTGACTCGCAGGGACTGTACCGAAATCATTGAGGGAGACAGAGGTATATTCCCCAGCCTACACAAAAAAGAACTAAGTTCCCTGATCGACATACAGTATGTGCATTTTAAGACATTTGGAGGTCAAAAATTTAATAACAATAGTTTTATTTGAGCTCTCAAGCAGTAATGCATGAGAATCAGGTTAAATGTTGCAATGAATGATCAACACTACAATCTGAAATGACATAAGAGATTGAAAGGATCAACAAACAGTACATAAACATAAACCATATTTATACAATAATACAATGTTTTGTCTCCATAATTATGCTTAGGTTTGTGTTGTGTAATTACCATAGAAGCTACATCTCTGTGGTAATTAGGCCTACATTGTTTGAATGTGATCAGGTTTGTTTGTGGTGAACAGCTCAGGGACATAATGCTAATCCTATCCTGGGCACAAACATCTCCTCCTCATCACCTTCTCGCTCTCTTTTTTTCTTTTTTCTTTCTCTGTCTCAGTCTCCTCATCTTGTCTTGTATCTTGTCCCTTCCCTGAGGTGAGTTTTGATTGATGAGTCTTTTCATTTTCACCTGTCAGTGAAGAAAGTAAACACAGGTCCAAATGATATTTATATGCAAATGGTACCTGCCTCTGCTAGGATAATCTTGCAATGAAAATAAAAATACAGGGTAGCTCATTTTGACATGCGTTTCAAACTCTTTACACAAACTGAAGTAAAAGAGAAGTATTTCAACTTTTGTTGAAAGTTTCACAGTCTGACGTTGCATGGATGGAACTGATGTTAATTCACTGAGGTGAACCTATGGAGTTGACATCATGAACAACTACTATTAAATGTAGCATGTGTCTCCTCCTCCCTCCCTTGTTTGTGTTTGTCTGTGTATGTGTGTATGTGCTGTGTCCATGGCTTAACTTACTGGATTCCAGGCTCCCCTCCACACCTGCACTCAATCATCTCATCAACAATTTGAAATATGTCCATCTTTGCTTTCTCCTTCATTAAATCCATTTGAACTTTTACCTGTGTGGCTGAGTCTGCTGCTGTATAAGATCAAAATGCTGTTTAACAGTGTAAACTGAGAAGATTTTAAAATATTTTTCACAAAAGCAGAACTATACATAAACATACTGAGTGTTATGCCAGTAACAGGTTGGTGTAATCATATATTTTCCAGTTGTTCGAAACTACATGACTATTCTTCCACAAAGAATTAAAAGTAAAGAAGTTCTTGTCTGGGTGTGAACAGTAAAACAAATTTACCAAGTAGCTTACTCCAACTTACAACCAAGAGTAAAAGTAAGAGCAACTTTCACATGATCACATGTATGCTCAAAGAAAAAACAGACAAAAGATCAGATCCATCAATCTGCCATATTGTACATTCTTGAAAGAACAAATCCTTACAGTTTTACAGTACAGTGCTATGTCATTCTGCAAGAACATTAAAAAAACAGCTGTCTCCATATCTCCCCATGTTTGATTACAGTCACTTTCCATGTATCTTTATTGTCTTCCCTGTTGTTGATTTCCCTTTAGATGTTATCTCTTATGTACTGTATGTGAAAATGATTGATCCATTAATGAATGTGGAAATCTCCTTTGTTAATTTTGAAATAACTTAATAACTTTTTCCTTATAAGTAAAACATAAGGTTAAGCTTAAAAGCAGGGGTGTTGAGCTGGACTAATAACCAGGCTAAAGAAGCGCCCACTCAAACGCCTGCTCCCAAGCCTCTTCCTGCCCAACATCAGATCCATCGCACAAAACATGAACAAACTGGAGCTGCAAATAGCCATGCAATTCCTGACACTGCCATGCAGCTCACGGGATGCACTTACCATGGACAGAACTGTTACAAAGACTTAGGCAAGCACAAAGGAGGAGGCCTGTTTATTTACATAAACAAGTACTGGTGCTCACAGAGCTGAACCGGAGACAGTTACTACTTTTCATAGCTCAAAAGTCTGCAGTCTCTTCTCCCTCCCTCGAGAGCTTACTGCAGCAATTATCACAGCTGTTTACATAACTTAGGACACTAACATTAGTCTAGCCCTTACCTACCTTCACAGTGCCATTAGCAAACAGCAGTAGGGGCCTTGATGTTCAAGGAGGACCTTGAACATCAAGGCAGTGACAAAGAAGGCCCAGCAGTGACTGCACTTTTTGAGGATCCTCAAAACAGAAGTCACTGGTGATTTATAGCTAAGAGATCGAGAGCGTACTCACTTATGCTGGGAGCTCGGCTGCAGAAAGGAAGGCCCTGCAGAGGGTCATAAACACAACCCAGAGGATTATTGGCTGCCCTCTGCATCCTTGGAAGACATCTCCAGCTCCCACTGCCTGTTTAAGGCTCCTCCCACCCAGCTGGTCATCTGATGACCTGTGGCCGTCAGGCAGGCGCTTCAGGAAAATGAAAGCACACACCTCCAGACTCAGGAATAGTTTCTTTCCTTGGGCCATAAGAACACTAAATAAACTGTAATCTGACTCAACAGCAAAAATCCTGTGCAATATTCTTTGGAATGTGTATTTTCTCTCCTGTGCACCATATTGTATTGTAATTATACACAGTACATATTGCAAAGACTGTAGCCTTTATTTTTTTCTTTTTCTTTATTATCTACTATATGCTACTAGTCCAATAGTCCTCTTCTTTCAAATGCAATTCTCTCAAATCAAGTGCAATACCCACCTCATTCTTCACTTCTACTATATAATCGTTTTTATTATCCAACTAGTACGTCTTGTTTTATTATATAGCTGTGTTGTAGTTATCTGGTTGCTTGTTTGTATGTTCTTATGTGGCTGTCATAGTATCTGTTTTTTTTCTCTTCCCTGTCAATGAGGTGACACTGTGGATGTGTGCCAGAAAAAGAGTCAACAACCCCCACCAAGAGTGGATGTTCTTCCCTGGTATTTTAGGTAAAATCTGCAGGGAGTACTGCAGACACAGGTGTGGAATTTAATGAAGACACAACCAGAGAAATTAATTTACAGGCTTTTCACAGATGGTGCATGTTGAAAATGATATTTAGGTCAATAGTCAGATTGGGTTAAGTATCCAAAACTCACTCAGTCATTGACCAGATAACAGACTGCTGCCCAGTTAATAAATAAGCCATCCCAGTGGAGGGGAAAATACCAAATATATATTCTGTTATCCTGTAAGCAATAAAGCAGGGCTTGTATTGACAGCTGAAACCCAATATTCTCAATAACAGTGTATGGACAATGTGATCCCCACCTCTGTCAAGACTGTAGCATTGAAGAATATTGAATTATTCACAGTAAATAGCCTAATTAAATGCAGCATTATTGTATTCATTATGGAGTTTGACTCTCACCCCCACATAATGTGCCACCAGACACTGCTATCAAACTATTGCCTGAAATGTTAATTTCAACCCTGTCAGGCTGTGTGTTGTTGTCTCCAACGTGACTTTAATTTGTCGAGGACAAGTTAGCCTGCTAATGAACAACTGACTGCTACACTGTCACAACATCTTTCATTCAAACAACATGTTTTTGTGTGAAAAGCACAGTAAATACATGTTACACAATAAAGGGGACACAAGCAATAAAGAAAAAAAAATCAAAAACCCACCTTTAAGCACAAGGAGATCGGCCATGAGAGCAAGATGGAGGACAGTGGCAAACAAATTAGACTAAGAGAGTGGTTGTAGTGTCCTACTGTGACGGAACAGTATGGTTCCGTCACAGTAGAATGCACTGGTATTAAGTAGTACACTGGTTTGTTGTGTCGACTGGCTGATGAGAAGCAGGTGTACAGGAGAACTGGTGGGAGAAGAGACTCGGACAGATACGCCCAGTGCACAGACACACACAGACACCCGCAGACTAGCAACAGACAAGACACCCAAGACACATGGGAAAACGGGGAAAACATAACCTAACTACCTAACCTTACCAAATTTCAATACTATATCTGTAGCTGTAGCTTGTAACCCAGAGTGTTTTCCAGTAATTAACCAGGATGTTGTGGCGTGCCACAGTTTTATAATGAGCTGAAGTTTTCTTGTCACCTCTCATTATAAGATACAAAATCTTCACAGCAGTGTGTTGCACTTTTGTTTCACAGCAGAACTGTGTGCAGTGCACATCATCCTGCTGTCTCCCTCCTTCACCCCTGTCTTTCACAAAGACCCTGGCAACACACTTGTCTGTCACAGTCCAGCCATTGGTGCCCATTTGTTCAATGGCCAGTCACAACAATCAACCCCCATTGATCTGACCAAGTCAGTCAGTTTTTTTGTAGCTCCAAAAAGACAGCAATCCATGTGGAGCCAAGCAGAAAAAAGACAGTGCTTCTGGCCTTTCAAGCCTTTTAGTGTTATACAGATCTCCACCCAGCACATACCACTGCATTGTCTTCCTTTGTGTTTAAACAGAATAATTAAGTTCCATCCCCCTGTTACTTACCCTTAGGGAGTAAATGAGCCAGCGATTCACTGCCGCTCTCCCAGCTTGTTTGCTGCACTAAACAGTGCTGAGGATGTCTAATGGTCTGCACTCTGTTCTATACATATATTTATTCTGCATAACTAGCCCTAATCTTTTTTTTGTGAACAAATTGTTGTGCTACCATGAAGATTCTCCAGTTAAGCATTATTATATATTATTGTTACATAATATTGGATGTTACTGATGCAGCTCCAACTGCTGATAGTGCCAGTAAATGTAAAAAGTAATTTGACTTTGTAGAAATCTGTTTTCACTTTGACATTTAGTGAGGGTCTTTTTGTAAATTCTTCAAAAGAAAAGCCAAATTATATTGACCATGTTTCCATTTATAGGGGCAACAAAAAGGGGTAAACATCCAAGGGGTTACATACTTTTTATCAGCACTTTGCATGACCACAGTATCTAGGAGACCAAATTGACTGGTTGGTCACTGTGGATTTTGAGTCTCCAGTGCCTGTTGTACACAGTACATGTCTATATACAGTATGGCATCATTGATTTATACAGTATTTATAGATACTTGTATTTTTTGTGGTTATATAAAAGCAGATTTTTTGGAAAAGGTCTGAAAAGAAAATGACTGGAAAACACTCCATCCTTCAAGACTTTTTTTTTTTTTTTCTGTCTCTTTTCATTCTTGTCTGTCCACCAACACAAACTCCCACTGTTTCTCTTTCCAGCCTATTTACATGGCCATATTTCTATTTTTCTAACCCCTCACACCCCACTGGCTGCATTCTGACATGTCATAACAGTGGGTCCAAAGAATATACAGCATATTGTGAAGGCATCCAACCCTCCGTCAAATACTCCTCTTGATATTAAAATCATAATATATGCCTTAAGCTTTGACCTTTCATTTAGTGCAACCTTTCTGAGACCTTACACTAATGTCCTAGTTGGTGTTTATTGTTAATTTTAAAGGGTAATTCAGGTATCTTCAAACTCATGTCCTATTTTCCCATCGTTTTGTGGTCTAAAAGATTAACAGGGACAAAAATGTTTAGAAATCGTACTGTAGCCATTTTACAAGGACAATGTAAGCACAGGCATTCAAGCTCATCCAGAGAAAGGCATGTATCTAATATCTATTTATCTTTTCAAAGCCTTAATTATCATCATTGGAAAATTACAGCTTTTGCCTAAGTTTTGTTTGATATGCCTCTGGAATGGAATTCAAAACATTTTATTATTCACTGAATGCGAAAAGTACATAAACGGATCTGATCAGAGCTGGTCCACAGGTGCTGTAATAGTTCACATAAATAGTGTGTATTACATGAAATAATCAGAGGTAGATGACACTTCTGGTCTTAAATTCAACTTTAAGCCAGACATGTGCATCACCCTTGTATTGGTCAAAGTGGAAGTCTCAGAAGGCCATAACATTATCATGCCATTCCCAGTGCTTAACACTGACATTTCCTGTGCTGGCAATTCCTGCTGTGAATTCAGAGGGCACATCTCATCACATTGGGACCCTTGAAACCTGAGCAGATATGACATGTCAGACCTCAATCATCCACTGGCTCCAAAAGATAACAGGATTATTATAGGCTGTGCAGTGACAGAGGGGTAAATGAGTTGAGGGGGTGGATATGAATCAGAAAGATGTGGAATTGCCACTTTTCTTTCTCATTTTACTTTTCTTTTTTCTCCTTTATGTCACGCCTTCATCTGTGGAATACATATTGTGTTGAGAGCTCTTTTGGGAGCTATGAGAATTCATTTGACCTAGATGTTCCACCATCCCTTTATTCATTTGGAAAATTGGTGCATACTGTGGAATATACAGAGCTGGTCTCTATGCTCCATTTTCAGGGTTTTTTTTGTTTTGAATTTCTTTGTGGTTGTCACAAGTGTGATTGGTCTGGTTAATTGGTGCGGTGGGTGTGGCACACACACACACACACACACACACACACACTGTGAGGCTCTTTCACATCACTGTTTGGTACAGTGTGCCACACACTGGATGACACACTCACATTTGCCCCCGATGAACAGCTAGCGTTGCAGAAGTTGGAGATGGATTTCAAGAGGTGGAAGGTATACAATCTGAAGCTAGCTCCGAGAAGCAAAGGCCTTGGACCTTGAATCGGTACAGGATGCTTTCTGTCTGTCCTTTGACCCACTGAGCCATCAACAAGGGTACCATCCACTGACTGAAGCCTCGGACAACATGGTGACAGTGCCCCAGAATTATGTAATATCTGCACATGCAGTGTCCACTGTTCTGGAGCAGTCTTTGGATGGAGAACATCTACCTCCTCATGCCCTACTCTTGCCTCAGCTCATTTAGTCCATCCAACTTCCTGAACTGTCTGACTTCCGCCCTCTGCCTAGAGATGAGCTGGTGGCCAAGGAGTTTGCTGATCCCTGCTAAAGTCAAGTACTTCACTTTGTGGGATGGCGGAGATGACTGTCAAAATGAGAACGTTCCCATGCGCAAGTGGAGGCTCTGCGGCTCCTCAGACACCTGGGGAAACTCTCCATCAGGCGTATTGTATCACACTTTAAACGATGCCGTAATGAAGAGAAAGACCGACCAATATGTTGTGCCCTGTGCTGTAAGAGAGACAGTCCTCAGAGGTGTCCATGATGAGGCAGGTCATCAAGGGAAAAGGCGGATGCTCTAACTGGCCAGACGCTCTAACTGGCCAGACAGCGGTTTTATTGGGATGGGATGGAAGGAGATGTGAAGGAGTATGTGCGTAGCTGTCATTGCTGTGTGTTCAGCAAGTCTCCTGAACCTGAAGCCAGAGCACCACTTGAGAGTGTCCAGGCCTCTCAAACTGGTCTGCATTGACTTTTGGTCTGCTAAGGAGTCCAATATTTCCTTTGATGTGCTCGTGGTAACTGATCAATTTTACTAAGCTGGCCTAGGCCTATCTTTGTCCCAACCAGTTGGCAAAGGTTGTCGCTCAGCAGCTCTGGAACAACTTCTTCTGCATCTATGTCTTTCCTGAATGGGTGCGTTCGGACCAAGGGTTGAACTTTGAGAACTGTCTGATTGCTGAGATGCTTCAGGTTGCTGGAGTGGAGAAGTCCAATACAACCCCTTACCATCCCATGGGCAACAGTGCAGTGGAGAGGTTCAATCACACACTTATTTTGCATCTCTTTGTAGTTGTTTTGTGTCTTATGGTCACTTTCCATCACTTTTTGATTGCTCATTTGCACCTTTTCTCAACTGTGGTTGTTTTATATCTGTTTATAGTTGTTTAGCATCTTTTTGTTGTTGTTTTGTATCAATTTGTAATTATTTTGCATTTTTGTGGTAATTTTGAATCTCTTTGTTGTTGTTTGGCATCTTTGTATTTCTTTGTAGTTTGTGGTCATTTTGAGTCTATCTGTAAAAATCTGATGGTTCAACAAATGTTAATAGTCACTACATATACATACATATAGGTTCTGGTCCTGTACCAGGTAAGCCTCTTCAGTATTACAACCATAGGGGGCCTGTGCCGCCCCTGGCAAGCCCTCTGGCCCCGCTTCTGCTGAGAAAAGTCATTCCAGTTCATGGAAGCCAGTGGTTACATTCATATTTCACATTGCTGCATTTACCCATGTCTCTAAGATGACATGCAGATTTTATGCTTTTGGCCATAAAGGATGTGGCTGAGAGCTTTCATTAGATGACTGAAGACATTCTTTTCAAACTCAAAAAGACATGTCAGTAAGCCTTCATGGCTATCATCAGACATCACCAAACTAAAAGGGTGAGGGAAAATCTACATAGGCAAGGGAACGAGACATATTAAATGTCCACAGCAGCCCATTATGTCTGATAAAAACAACCAGGATGTGAGTGTATTTCAATTTACACATTTTTCCTCTCCCATGCGCTTGAATGAGTTTTCTATTTTACATTCATTTCTACAGCCACGCTCTAGGCCATATTAGTGTACCCCATGTCTACACTATTTCATTTTCAAACTTAGTCATCCAGTGTCTTTGTCCATGCATGCACACATTCTCTCATTTGCTCTCTCTTTCACCCCCCCACACACAGTCACTCACACACGCACAGACACACACACACACACAGAGGATTATGTCGACACTGATTCAGAGGACATTGCATTGGCTTACATTCTTTTACTGGAGACTTACTCAAACTTTAACCATAACTGCATGTTACCCAACCCTTACATTTACCCTAAACTTAACCTTACCATAACCTTCAAGCATGTCTTCACCATAAAATTAAATGACTTACATTATGGGGATTTGTTTTTTGTTCTGCTAAGGAAGACAAGATCATATGAACTGACTGTGTAAACAGAGTTTGGTCCACAACAAGAATAAGACCTGGAACACACATATACATACACACAAAGTAGAGCCTCTCTCTGTGGACTCCACTGAATAGAAATAGCCTTCAGCACCTTAATGTATGTTCCTTTCACATTTGAAATTTCACAGCTTACATCTTTCCAGCAATAAACTGCCAGGCAGTCCTTTTAACAAAATCAGGCTTTCTAAGAAACACATGTTTGCTGCCAAGTGGCTACAGTCCAGTAAATAAAACATGGATCTTACTGAAGCGCCTCCCGTCTCCTGCTGCATGCACTCCAGTGCAGTCATATGTGAAAGCAGCCATAATGATGCTGCAGTGCCCAGCAGAGGCAACTTGAAATAAATGTATCCAGAGATTTGTAACACATTTTCTTTGTGGAAAAAAATGTTTAGAGTTGAATTTATTAGTTATGTTAAATAATATATAGTCTTAAAATATTTATTAAAAAGAGTCACAACACAGGAATGCCTGTATACCTGCCCATCCATGCAATTTTCCAATCAGCCAGTCAGATGGCAGCAGTGCAATGCTTAAATGCAGATACAGGTCAGGAGCTTAATGTTGACATCAAACATCTTGGACTGGCGATAAAATGTAATCTTTGGTTTGAGCATTTCTGAAACTGCTGAGTTGATTTTCACAGACAAGAGTCTCTTTAGTTTGAGTTTTGAGTTTTTACTCAGAGTGATGTTAAAAACAGAAAACATCCAGTGAGCAGCACTTCTGTGGAAGGAGACAGGAGTCAGGTCAGACAGGTCAGAGGAAAACAGCCAGACTCAGATAACCACTCTGTGGTTAGCAGATAAAATCTCAGAATGAACAACATATTAGGGCTTTAAGTGGATGGGCTACAGTGTAACTGGTGTATAAACAGTTAATAAATGATTGACAAAGTAATCTAAAATGTAATACATAAAGTTTCTTGATATTCATATTGCTCTAAAATGTTAAATATATATTATGTATCATAATGATTAATTATTTACCTGTTTAGCTCTCTGGTAGCTCTGGTAGAAATTAATTGAAACCTGTGAGCTACTTCAGGCTGCAAAGTTTGAGACCACTGCTATACATACATACAACATACTTGCATACACTGCACACCTGAAGCTATGCCACGGCTTGCTGCCACTGCTGCCACTACTGCCACAGCTGCTGGCAAACCACACTGACACCCCAGCACCCCATTCCACTTCTTTAGGTATGGCACAAAATAACCCCAAGGGACACTCCTTCTTAATTAAACTATGAAACCTTAGTACTGTTACTTTTCCATCTCTTATTAGTTAAAATTGTGGAGACCATTAAATGTCTATACCACTTATCTGTACAGGGTGTCCTGAAGCCAATCCCAGCTGACTTTGGGTAATGGCAGGGTACACCCTGGAAAGTTCACCATCTATCACAGGACTGACACATGGAGACAAACAACCATTTACAGTTACACCTAAAGACAATTTAGAGTCACCAATAAACCTAACCATCATGTTTTTGGTGGAGTGGGAGGAAGTTAAAGTACCAGGACAAAACCCATGCAGGCACAGGGATAATATCTAAACTCCACACAGAAAAGCCCTGCCCGAACTGGGGTTCAAACCAGGGTAAAATGTAGAGTTTTTTCAGTCATAGTTACTAACACTATTAAAACCCAGATCTCTGACCAGGAGGCACATTTGCAGTCCTACACACTTCTCTGTGCTACCATTAGAACAGTCACGCACCCAAAGCCCCATAGAGACAGTCTGCCCCCCAAGCACTTCCATTAATAAAATCAAAATTAAACAGACGTTATTCAGAGCAACCTAAAAAAAATACCACCATGTAATAGTACTCATGTACCAGTACAACAGACTCTTAAACATTAGTTTATCATCTAAAGCTGTATTCGTCAACAATCTAATAGATTTTCATATTGATTATTATAAAGATTCCGTCTTAATAAATACTCAACACTCATATTCACAGCTGATTCAAAGGGTTTGTTCTTATTCTTTCACACCCAACCTAGCAAACACTTCAGACAGTTCTATTTGTTATAGTGTACTGCTCTCCTGGTTTCTCGTTACTGTTTTCAATATGGTTTTCAATGACAATGGCCTTAGGACTGCATTTATCTCATTATTAGTCTTAGTTGGGCCTCTTTCAGAGTGCGAATAATCCCACTCGCTTTTACCCACACCTTCGGCCTTGTTCTGTCATAGAAGCTAATACTAAGTCTTTCCATGGAATCCTTACTTTAGACTTCCTACACAATATTGCTGGAAGGATAGAGGAAAAAAAACCCCAAAAACCTAGGTTTCTTTTCAGCACTGTATGCAGGCTGAGTCATAGATCCATGTATTCTGATGGCTGTCAGTAGTGATGACTTTGTGAGTTTTTTAGTGATAAAATTCTATCTATTGCGGACATAATTTACCATCTACTGTCCTCATCTAACACTGATTTATCCTCAAACACTGTTGTAAATAACATACATATAACAGCTGTAAAATGTGATTAATATTTAGCCAGTTTTTTTCTCACACTGACCTTCACCAACAAATGTCAGTGATTTCTACATCTAATCCATCTACCTGTCTCTTTGACCCCATCCCAACAAAGCTTTACCCTTGCTTATCTGTTCTTTACTTGATATGATCTGTAACTTTCTCTTTTTTAAGGACATAAAAGCAGAGACAGGACACAGGCTTGAAACATTTAGGTTGATTTATTTAGTACAGGGTGAAGATTAGGGTGGAGCAGGTGGTATAACTGTGGGTTTGGTGGGATGGAATTGTTTGGTTGAGTAGGGTGCGGCTGGAGGCCAGCTCTGGATCCTGCATTCAAACAGGCAGACAAGGTAGGTTATCAGTTCACAGGTCAGTAACACCAGGAATCAACAAGAGAAATCACTAGTGAGCTGGACGTCATGCATCACTGTGCAGCATACCGAATGAAGTGAAAGCCAGGGTCTCTGTACAATAGGTGATTGCAGTTATTTGAACAAGGTAAGGATGACTGCCAGCCAGGTGAGTCAGCCATGTCCAAAGCACATACACATTAATGGGGGGAGAAAATAAGTGAGGAGGGAGAGGGAGGAGACAAAGGAGAGAAAGAGAAAACGATTTGAGTCCCATGGGCTTCAGGGATGCAAACAGGGACTATCAGGAACTTAAACATTAATGTCCCAGTGGAGCTGTGATACAATCTGTCTTTATTATCAGGCAATGTTCCACAGTAGCTGTAATTAAATCACTTCTTAAAAAGCCTACCCGTCATCCAGATGTTTTCACCAATTATGTCTAACCTTCCCATCACCAATCAATTGTGTGACATACTGCAGAGCAAGAATTTATTTCAGGATTTTCAGTCAGGATTTAGAATATGTTAGAGTACAAAGACAGGTGATGAAAGTTACAAATGACTTCCGAATTGCATTAGACAAAGGCCTCTCTGTACTTATCTTTTTAGATCATGCTGCATTTGATACCACTGACCATGACATCCTATTACAGAGACTGATACATTTAATTGGTATTAAATGAACACAAAAGTAAGACACAGAGTTCAATTTATGTGCTCAAATTAATCCTGTTCACCTCATATACGGTATGCTTCCTTTAGGCAATACTGCAGTACAAGGAAACACTCCACCCATTTCATTGTTATGATACTCAATTACACTTATCAATGAAGCCAATGAAGCCAGTCAGTTGGCTAATCTCCAAGCATGCCTTAAGGACATAAGAGCCTGGGTGACCTGCAATTTTCTGCTGTTAAACTCAGACAAAACTGAAATTACTGCACCTGGCCCTAAGCACCTCACATTATCTAATGATGTTGTTCTGATCAGGTTTTGAAATTCAGTGTGCACAGAGAG
Organism: Psettodes erumei; assembly: GCA_016785225.1. Taxonomy (NCBI): domain Eukaryota; kingdom Metazoa; phylum Chordata; class Actinopteri; order Pleuronectiformes; family Psettodidae; genus Psettodes; species Psettodes erumei. The sequence continues at coordinate 291,305 of JAFBJZ010000407.1, read as the reverse complement.
AAAGAGAGAGGGATGGCTGAGTGTTTCACCATACTTTTATGAGATTAACAGTGAGAGGTGTGCTATAAGAGAGATGGGGCTTTGTCAGTGAAATAAGTCAGTAAGTAAAATGTCATATTTGATCCTGCAGGGTCAACCAAAGACCTTTGCATGAGCACTGCATGGGTGTCCCCTGAGCCTTGAGCTGGGGTCAGGGTCAGGGTCTGGGGTTGTTCGATTGCCAATTTGTGGTCACCGAGCATATAACTGGTTCTGATCTGCCACTGTTTTCTGGTTCTGTCTGACAAAGATGTTCTGGCACTTCATAGCCTCTGCTTTGGGACAGATAACACTGAAACCAACTTTAGCATTTAGCTGCTTTTTTCAGTGTTTCAAGCAGATGTCTTTGTGTTATAATATAGCTTATTGTGACTGGTGTGTGGAAAACACTGCTGTTGTGAGACTGGTCAGTTTGAGAGTGGGCAGTCTCAACATCAGCTGACATAGGGGACTCTCTTCTCAGCTTAGCTCTTCGCTTGTGAGAGCTCTAAAATCTAGGTTGTCTTTGGACCTAGATTTAAGGCGCTAAAACAATGGAGTACTCTCTTTTGAAATAAATTATCCATGGGTTTCTACTTAATTTTGCCCAACAGGCGTTGGTTGGTTGCTGCAGAATTGTAAATGTCAAGATTCTGTTCGGTGTATATTCTAACAGATATAGCTATGAGGACTGAGTTGACACCATACTTCACAATGGGCAGGAACACAAAGACATCAGCAAAATTTTCTCTTAAATCCATTCTGAGCTCTTGGGGCTTTTTCTATAAGGGCACTCGCTGTTGAAACATATGATTATAATAATAATGATTCAATAATTATTTTAATATTTATGGTTAACTAGTATTTGTTGTCTTGACATCTGGGGTGTTTGAGAACAATCATAATGGTTTTCTTCATATTTAGGGCTAGGACCCAGTTCATTATCAGACTTCACCTCTTTAATTTGAGGGAGAAAACAGGAGCAGAATAGCATTTATTCTATACATTTGAATGCAAAAGTTTCTTTAAAATGACAAAACTATAGTAGTAGTAGTAGTAGTAGATATTTAATGCACATTCAGTGAGTAAAAATTTTTCGTCATCCTGAAACGTAACAAAAATTGAGAAGAGTGTACAACGTTTTTATGACAGGTAAAAACTATCCAAAATAAATTGATAGTATTTGATATAGAGTTAAAAAATGTACAAGTCTAAGCCATGGATCTCACTTGCAGTGAGGTGAGCAAATGAGCAATTCCATACATGGAAGTCACATTAGCGATTTAAAACAGATACAGAAACAGATAAGCAAGCATTGACTTATAAAATAAGGGTAATATATAATAAATTTGAGATACAGATTAAAATGAAATATGAAATAAGTAATATACGATTTCATTTAATGCAGCCTACTGTTTGCAACTTGTCTCTGACTGCAAACAGTCTGATCTATTAATGAACACAAACATCCCGACATCTACATGCAACATCCTCAAAACAAATAGTCTAAACAACCTCTTCTGGAAATGACAAGGAGGCTGATGTCACTTCAAGTCTTTTAGCTCAAGGCATTCACTGCCTAAACGCAGCCAATCTGACAAGTGCCATGGGTTGTCAAGCTGCTGTTTTGGAGGGAAATGTTTGTTGTGCTGTAGAGCAGTTCCTATGTCAGTCTGATGAAGACTGTGTGTGTTTACACATTCAGACTCACGTTGGTTGCCAACTTGTCTCTCTGCCTCTGTTGCTGTCACTCCCCTTTTCCACCTGTGTCATTTTGTTTTTGTCTTTTCTCTTTGTTGTGTTGCTGTTGCTATCCCTTCTCCAGCCCTTTCTCTTTCACCCTCTTCCTCTCTCTCCCCCGCCCTTCATTACTCTTCCTCTCTTGCTGTATCGGTGTGTTTTCCATCAGAGTGATGCAGGCACTCAGCACTGCGGCCCCACTCATCACTGTGACAGCCACAACAGCCTGACAAGAGAAAACAAATTCCACAACAAGAGCCAGATATTAATGGACTAAGTTGCTTTTTTTGTCACCTCTTTTCTCTTTTTTCCTGGTTTCTCTTTCTTTTTTAAAAACATGTAAAGAAAATCAACCAGTGGTAACCCTTCCTGATTGGTTCGGATCCTGAGTGGTTACCAACGGACACATCCCAAACAAACTAATTAATAATTAGTTAAGAAGAGCTTACTATCTCTAAACAACTGTATAGCAGGTAAAACATTGACCAGACCAGTAATCTAAAGTTAGATATGGACACTCAAGTGTAGTTAAAAAGATTGGATATATAAGAAAGGTCTAAATAAGGTCTGGCATTTTTTTTCCCAATTTAAGGTCCAGTAACTATCTTTTGAAGTGCATTCCATCAGAATGCAGTGTAAAAGGCAGCAGAATATCTTCAGCTTTTCCAGTTTGAAATCCTCTAGTTTTGGTGAGCCACTGCAGCCTCAGACTTCTGTTCTTTTTAGAGTGGAACTTGACTTAGTTCTAACATGTCAATTTGTCACTAAAGTTTTTTTTCTTTTGTCCATGGGAGCAGGATCCTCAGCATCCACCTGTGGGCCCCAGCTCTCCATGGTATCATATTACATCAACCAGTCAGGACAGATGGCCACCCCACTCTGAGTCCAGTTCTGCTAAAGTTTTCTGTTTGTTAAAAGGAAGTTCTCTCTCTCTCAAATGTTGTCAGGTCTTTAACTTATTCTGTAAAGTGCCTTGAGATAATATATGTTGTGAATAACTGCTATACAAATAAAATTGGATTGGATATATATCCTTCACTCATCCTGCTCTGTCTAGTTTGTACTTGCTCACAGGAAATATCAGACAGTGCCAGATGGCAGAATAAAATTTAGATTTATTCTCTGTCAAACCTGCCATATTATTTTATGCATCCGCCTGACTTAAACAAATGAGATTTCTGGTACCTTGTATGTTACACCAGTGGTATTGTTGTTAAGTAAGCGTGCTTACTTTCATGCAAAAATACTTTTAGGGTGGGCTAATTGTGACTTCCTTGGATGTTAACTGTCACTTCCTTCCTGAATTGGGAGAGGCTGGTTATACACCCCCACCCCACCCCCCACCCCACACAGACACACACACACACACACACACACACACATTCAATATCGAAAGCATTAGATTGGCCCAGACAGAGATGGTGTTCTGCTGAAGCTGAGACGGTCAGGCTAGCAGGTCATGCCATGGCCTCTGACCATACAGTAACTGACATCAGAAACTGAAAAATAAAAACTTTTTTGACCACCGGCTGATTCTCTCTGTTTTTCCCAAACTTCCCAATGTCCACCGCTGACTAAACCTAATCGCTGTCTGAATTATGTTGGGAGGTGATTTTTTTTGTTACAAATGAATGAAGCACTATATTACATATGTTGGATTTATTAGGAGGTCATTGGGGTGGATGGCAGATGCACAAAGCATCATACTTTCACACCAGAGACCTGGGTCCCATCTGTGGTTAGATTCATGCAACAAAGCACTTATTAAATTCAGGGAAAGATCATGGCTTTGCTCAAATATAAACAAACTTAATGTGTCTGACTTCGTAACCATATAAAACTTTAATAATGGATATTGTGCAGCAAGATCTGATTGGTTTGTGTCCCTAGCTGCCTGGAAAATATTCAGTAAGTCTTTCTTGCTCTGGCTTGGTCTTCACCAACTGTTGACCTTATTATAGTCCCATGCAGTCACCACCTAGTTGGTGACTCGGTCTATCTGCTGTTTGTTCCTTACCAGGCAACTAAGAGAACGGTGAGTGTGATCCAAAACAGTAAAGTTTGGGGGGATACAGTTTAACAGTGAACCAAACCTGTTCTGTAAAGCTGAGGGGAGCTGCAGGTTCAGGTGACAGTTTATGACTAAAAGCAACCCTGTCATTTCATACATTGTCATTGTAAAATATCAGTTTTACAATAAGCCTGTTAATAGAACTGTTAATGCCATTGCTTTGGCAGATCAACAATCTTGCAAATTGCAAATTATGGTGTAATGGCAGATTGTCTCCCTGAGTCACCCCATATTTGTGCAAACTAATGATGACTGGTAAAGGCTGTCAGTGTTCTTGGTAATAACCTCATTTATTTAAGGTAATTGTCTCAAATGGCTGTGGTAATGATTTTATTCATGTTAAACTTTTAGTGGCATTTTTGCAGGACATTTTTCTGCATGGCGCCTCTATAAAATTACCTTAAGAAGGGAATTTTGCTGTTCAGCAAGTTAATGATGATTTATACGGTAATCCTTGGTGTGCTGTATCATTCTGTACCACCAACTCCATATTTTTTTATTCAACAGTTTACCAACAGTGTGTCTGTGTCGAACCACTTCAACAATTAATAGTACAAGTACTTCAGTACTTCCACTGTACACAGTGACACATGTAACTGGAAGGTTTCTTCTTTCAAATGAACTCAAAAACAGAGCGGATGTAGGAAACAACGGAACATGAAGGCTCTAAACAGCATGTTCACTGTGGGGTGCAATGTAAGGACTTACAGAATGCAGGAAACAAATACAGTTTAATTTTTAATCATGTATTTCTTCATGTGTTGAGCACAGGGCCTTGAGGGAGAACTGCTTCATTGTTCTACCTAATATTTGCCTGTAAGGGAATTGTGATATGATACCAGGACTTATTTATAAAGAAAGTCCAGCAGTTAATCATATCACTCTTTGCAGAAGCAGCAAAAAAACAAAGAACAAACAAAAACCATCTCATTTTATGCATGGTTCTGTGGCATTGAATTGCATTATGCTCTGAAAATTAATTTGCATGTGCTTTAGTAAGGGCTCATTCTCATTTGTAGATATTCACAACCTCCTTACATACTCATCCACAGCTTGTTGTTGCAACCGTCTGCTTTCTTTGAATGTGCATCTGGATTAACAGCAAAATCACAGTCCACTGTGTTCTGTGGTCAGGCGGTGCTAGGAAAATCCAAAACTGTATAATTTAAGCTTCTCGGCTCTGACATCCAGCTTGCACATGGAGCAACAGACTTACTGAGACATCTGAAAGATTTGTTTCAGTTGTTTCTCCAAAAAGTATATAAAAAAAAGGCTTTCAATATACAACAACCTATACTAAGTGTACGTGTGCAGAAGCTCTGCAGTAAGGGAACAAGCTACTGTATCTGTGCTTTGAGCTGGCTGTCCAATTCTGCATGCACACTCCCAGAACTGCTGATACCACCTTTCCCATTCTGTCACACAAGCAAATCGCAGTTTTAAAATGTCAAAGTGCTGTTACCCAACTCAAACACGAACCATTTTAAATCCCCCTGCATTAACAAGCTGATTACTGGTGTCATTTGTGCCCTGTATAATTGGCTCCCTGTCAAACACCCTGCTCTTTCCCTCTCATTTCTCCTTTTATTATTATGTTGTTTTTTTTCATCCACCCGTCTCACACGAGCTTGGCATGGCCTTATGAAAGATTAAGGCCAAAATAATTCCCCGGTCTACTGACTTTGCAAATTGGTCATGTCACTGAGCACTTCAGAGGGTGCCTAGTCAGCAGAAGCTTGTGTGGCAAGAGTCACAGTGCAACCCACATAGCCTGCGTCTCCAATTACAAATCAATGCTGGCCACTCTGTAATCGTTGGAAGCACACAAACAGCCTCAGAGGCATGCAATTATATGTACTCAGTATCGGCACCGTTCATGTTTTAGCGAATAAACTGTAAGGATTCAAGTTTGTTGGGAGGAAGAGTCTTTTCCTTGTCAGAACTCAAACTTAAGTGACTGTTTTATTATTTTATTAAATTTAATATGTAACTATCAGTTTTTCAAAAAAAACCCTGTTAGCTATCTTAGAAAACCAGCAGATAGGAAATCCCTGACATTTATCTAAACTCTGACAGAGAAAGCAGCACTTCAGGCAAGTAGTCTCAGAAAAATAAAGCTGCACTGTACTGATTGGACCAGATTATGTTTTCTACACTCAGTCCCTCTGTTGGGTTCAATGTGAGAAAAGATGCAGAAGACAAATACAATGATCATTACCGAAACAATGGTCCAAGGCACTCTCACAGTTAATGCCTTAGAGAGTGTGCTGTCCAAGCAAACATTTTTGAATAAATGAATTGCTCCAGTCTGAAAGCCTGAGGAATAGCAGCAAGATGAAAAGCTGAGTCCATCCATTGCTGCTACCTGTATCATTTCATAAAAATCTAACCCAAACATCTTTCATTTATCTGTTCCAAACAACCTCCAAAGCTGTCTGCTGTTGAATACTGTGACAACTTCCAGTTTCTCTGGATTGACACTGTGAGTTACAGTCCATCAAATGCTTCCTGGACTGCAGTGCAAATGCCCTCACAGCGTCTGCACTGCAGGGGCATTTTAGAAAAAGCAAAACAAAATCACAAACAAGGATTATTGGATTTCCAGTGGTTTGGAAAAATACATTTGTTGAATTTCCATCCTTTTTGCTTCACTATTCTGGGGAGCAGATATTGAAATTTTCAGGTTGCTTCCCTCACTTGTTTATGGGAAAACTCTGGATGGCTTCTACAAGCGGCTTTCTCCAACAATGAACAACTTACATTTTCGCACAAAAAGAGATGTGAATCTGCATGTGTGTGAGGGGGTAGATTGGAATAATAACTTGATGAGGTAGGACGTATGCTGCAGCTAACCTCTTGGGTACACACACTGGACTTAACTGGGGTTTTTTTTTCTATCACCTGTTTCGCCTCCTAAAGCTGCAGACAAAGGTTTATTTTCACTTTATGCAGTTTAGTGTTCAGTGTTGCAGTTCATTCTGTTCTGTTTTGTTCTTACCCCTGGTGCACTTCCAGGTCTGACAAACAGGACCTGAGAACTGGCAAAGTCAGCGATGCCTGAGTGCGGCACCTAGATGTGAGCAATTTGACTTGTTTTCTCACCTAATTAAGGGATTGTTTTCATTTTCTCAAATATAATGTCAGTGATGAATCTGTTGGCTGTGTGTGTATTTTCATTGTGTGTTTTAGACAGCAGTGGTCATAGTATAGCTGCTAATGGATAGTGTCTCACCTTGCCATTCTTCAAAAAATGATTTTTGTCTAATGTAATTTTTTCAGTTACTTTTTTGGCCAAACTACCTACACTTCACCACAGACTCTGACAGACCTGCCTCAAAGATATTAAATTTCTGGGACAGTGAAATGTAATGAAAACTTTATTAATAGCAACACTGATTCCATTTGATAAATAAAATTTAAGGGAACAAATCATCCTTATTCTGTACAATCTCTCCTCTGTAGTTTTGTAACTTGTAACTTGGAATGAGGCGTCCAAGAACTGTTTAATACACTCAATTAATTTAGAAAATTCATATTGATATATATTGTTTGTAAACTTAAAAGTTAATGACTTAAAATCAATAATCAAAAATATCCGAAAAAGGTGTTATGAATGAAAAAAAACTGAAACAGTTTCATTGCTTAATTGTGACTGTTTGCATGTGGTTTGATCTGGTCTGATTGACAGTAACCAAACAACCCAACAACTGTCATCAGAATCCAATACGGATGTGGCTAAATTCACCTGGTGCACAGATGACTGAGTCATAGCTACAGCTTCTAAATTTGCCAAAAAATATGTAGAACCTGGTCTGGAAATTTTGTTGTCATGACCTTTAATTGATGTTGTTTATCACTTGTGGCCAGCAGAACAAGCTGAACATTAACATTGTCTATTAAAGTTATTAAGGAAGGCGTCAAAACTTGCCTATTTTCGTCATCCAGCAGACACGTACAACATTTAGATTAACGTGGAGTTCACTCTTCCTGTTGCTGTTATGGTTGGTCTCCACCAACTTTTGAGGGCAGTATCTGCCTCTTTTACAGCTAAATGTCCACCTTGTTCACCAATCACCTGGGTCTGTTCTGTAGGTAGTGCACAGTGTGTTTAGTACAAATGTTTGAGGTTGAGATATGAGACTGAACAGAAACAGTAATGTTGTGGGCTGTAAATAAGCTCTTTCATGCTCACTAGCTAGTCACTAACTAGTTTGTCTGCCTGCTGTTTGGTGTTATGGAGGGAGCATGTCGAGCTCTCTCTCTCTCTCTCTGTGAAAACAGCTACCTGCTGCTGGAAACAAGGCAGATAAGAGCCATTCATAAGCTGGAAAACCAAAGAGGCGAAATAACTCAACAAAGCTGAATATTAACTCTTGTGGGTCTTAAACAACAAAGAAATTATTTATCATTATGCATAATTATTTCATCCATTGTTGATATGAAAAGATCAAAGGAGCAAAATGGGTGACTCAGCTCTTTATGCTTTCTCACACATGATTTAATAAGTTTGTCATGCAAAGCAAAGTTCAAGTCAATACTTGACTGTAAACAGGATAAAAGAAAGGAACTATCTGTCCCTTACCCACATCTAGACACAGTAGATGCCAACTGTAATACATACTACATAGTTGTCATTATACACTGAGTAGATGTTTCAGAAGTTGTGAACACTTGTGTTTCACACCACTTTGTTCAACCTCGACAGAAAATTGTCTTTTAATTGTTGTGCCTGGTGAAAAACAAAAAAGGAAAACAAATCAAACAAACCTCACATTCCTTTTCCTAACATCTTTCCCTTGGTAGCCCAGAGGCTCTTCTCCACAATTTTGTGCTCATGTTTTCCATGCTTCTGCCACACTCCGCTGACTACAAAATTGGACCATGAACTGAATAAAATGCTTTGGATACAGAGAAGTATGCAAAATAAAAGTGTGGGAGACTTGATAGTTTTTGTGTGGTCGGATGTTTTATTCAAGTAGGAGTCAAATTGGTGGTGAGATATGAAGGCTTGTGTTGTTTACAAATCTCTGTCAATTTGTTAAGTTCAAAAGAGCGTGTCAATATGTTGGCTGCTGTTCTGGAAACTGAAATAGCTTGTCTAAATCTTTAGAAGCAAATTCAGTTTGCAGCACAAGCACACTATGCACCTTATTGGCCTTTTTAATTAGGTGCAGAAACTAATGTTTACTGTAAGAAATTGAGAATTAGATACACTGTTTTCCTTGTGAACTTTGCATGCCACACGCTTCTCTGGTCACTTTTTCAGCTCGACATGTATTCCATGGATTGAAAAATGGATTTGTCCAGTGTCCCAACAAGTCAGCAAGTTGGGTTTTTGTTTTGTTGTTGTTTTCAGAAAATTGCCATGTCTTATTTGATAACGGCAAACTATTAACAATGTAATTGATCCAGTGTTAGGCTGGAGCTTAACAGTGAATATAGAGCAGTCTGGGGAAGTGGCTGATCAAGTACAATTACTGACGAGGACATATTTCCATACTCCATATATTTGGAAGGGACATGAATCCCCCATATCACATGAATGTCTGTCACAAAACTTTAAGTTACACTGCATATGTATATACATACACATTCATTTACCTTTTTTGTCAAAATGTATTTATACTTAATAATCGAATAATATTTCTCAAAAAATGACAGGTTAAAGTCATATATATAAGTAAGAGAAATTCAACTAACGGCCAGTTTTTTTCTTAAATTTGATTTTTATCATTTTATCCCTCTATAGCATGTTGTGACCCCACAGACTGATTACATTGATCCCAGTTTGGGAACCACTGCCTTAAAGAGATATAGTTTAAGTTCATGCATCCAACTAGGATAAATGAAGATTGCCAAGCACTAAATAAACATGAAAACAGCTGGTTGATGTAGTTCACTGGTTTACTGCTAAAGTCAAATGAATTATCCCTGCCCTTGAACTCCTAGCCTGCAGATATTGAGGAGAAATTTTAAGGGAATAAAATTTGAAAACCCATCAGCAGTAGAAAAGCAAAGGGTCTCTCCACCTCTGTTTCCATGGCACCCAGTGGCTTTAAATATGCCTTTATCAGGACACTGATAAAAGTGCCCCAGGCTTTTTCTGGACAATGTTGAATTACAGTGTGCATGAAGAGTTTGTTCTGCATGTGCCACGGTTTCCCTTGACTATGATAAAATATACCCCGAATATTGAAAAGTGCCCATGATGCATGGTCAGTTGAGAATCGAGATAAGAGCCCTCCAGCTGTCCGCTTTGATAAAGAAGTTAAATACAACCCTGTTTCCATAAAAGTTGCAGTGAAAACTGTAAATAAAAACAGAATGTAATGATTTGCTAATCATTTCAACCCAGTATCTAATGGTAAAAAGTACAAAAACAACATACAAAATGAAAACCAAAAAAATGTATTGTTTTTGGGTTATTGCTTTTTAAAAAATATATTATTATGATGAATTTGATGCCCGCATATCATGGGAAAAAGATTTAGATGGGGCAACAAGAGACTGGAAAAGTTGTGTAATGTTTACAAATAGCCTATTATGTCTTTACTTGAAATCTATTTTATTTTCCATTTGTAGGTCCTCTCAGTGTAACAGTAAATTTTTTGTAGAACAAGCCCAAGCAATGTGGAACTTCTCCTGACCACATACAGAAACACCCAGAGAAACACTTTTATTTGTGCAAAGGGATGCTCTCTTCATTGCACAACGGCCTGAAAACCTGCACACACACCTCTTGCCTTTGTCATCTAGCCTGAATGTGTATTGATCGGAAGCAGGGTGGTTTTGCAGCACACAAATAGAAAGCAAGGGATTGATTTTGTGCCTGTTGTTTGACAGAGCAATGTACATTAGAGATAGCTGAGATGAGAGGAAGGTGTTCTAAGTGCAGGAGGAACTTAATAGTAGATCTGAGATGGTATCTGGTAAAACATAAAAAGACAGACTGTTGAAATTGAGAAGGCAAGCCATTTAGTTTAACATAAGGTACATTAAATTTAGGACCATAGAAAAAATTTTGAAAGCACTGAGGTTGCGAGTCCCAAGTGTGACTTTTTTTCAGATATAAAAAAAAAATTCTGCCTGGTTTGTTTAGAAAGACCACAAAGTACTGACCCTATGGTTATTCATTACTGTCTAGATCAATTACTTACAAAGTGATGAAATAATTTATTACTGTAAATCTTACAAGACTGTATGTATGGGGAAGTAAAGAAACCCAAAATTCTAGGGTGAAGTCAGTTGTAACATATACTGGAGGCAGAATTCCAAAATAAAACTTTATGAAGTCAATATCCACTAAAATATGGGTCTCGTTTACACTTTGTATCAACATGTGATGATGTAAACGCAGTTGTGCTTTAACGATACCCAGTTAATCTACAGTTATCAATTTCATCATCCCTTCCATTTGTTTGAATGCTCACATTACTGAAGAACAATTTTAAGGTGGAGGTGAAGGTAAATATTTCCTAAGTCCTGCTCAAATGATGTTAATAAATTACTTAAAGCTACATGAGACATTCAATTTAAACATTTAAACATTTATGTGTGAAACCATATATGTAAACTGACAGTTCTTTCAATTTACAATAATTCAGTATCTAAATGACACAGGAGTAAGAAGTGGAAGAAGAGGAAATAGTCACTGTTGTTCTTCTCAAAAACTAAACACTAGATGAATGGTATTTAAACATGTATTATTTGAAGATAAGTTCATTTTAATTAAGTTTGAGCAAATGTTTGCTGTTTTGCCTTCTTTATGGATGAGAACATGTTGCAGATATCATTGCCTGAACAATTTGCATTAGGTAATCAACGTAAGATAAAGTAGATTACATGAGATTGCTTTGACGACAATATTCAAGATGAAATTGTTTTAATCGGCTTTAAGACAGCATGAATCCTTATTCTTTACTTTTCCACTGAACCTATGTTCCAGTTTTGTACTTTTCACACAATGTATGTTCTTGTAAGGTCTGGAACTATAAGATAACATGACCAATTTGAATTGTTTTGCGTAACAGCAGGCAGATGAAACTCACTATTCTATCACGAACTGTCGCATTAGCTACGCCATGTACCTGGGAACTGGCCTGTTACATTTGGTCATGTGTATGTCACCCAGCCCAGGAAGATAAATGTGAACCATTTCCAAAGATCGGGCCTCGCTCTGACTGAGATCCTACGAGATCTCTGTCACTTTGAGCCCAGCGCTGCTATACTTTACCGGTGACCATAATAAATACATAATCTGTGAAATGAAGATTTCTCTAATTCATTCTTGGGCTTCCAACAAAAGAATCGGGCAAACAAAACGATCAATTCTCCCTCAGCCCAAACATAAATCCATCTGTAGTATTTCTATCAGGAGTGTGGCATAACAGACTGCTCTGGCAGCCTTGACACTAGTCCAACTGTTGATAGAGTTCCTGCTGAGGGGAGGATATGGATACAAATGTGTTTGACATTTTGTCAGTTATTGATTGCAGATTGTGAAAGTGGGCAGGAAATAGTGTCTTTGTGAGGGGTCTGACGTGAGAGGTAGAGGTGCAAACTCTTCCATGTGGGGGGCACATGATGTCAGAGTCTGTCGCTTCACAGTTTGGGCTGCTCGCACGCCCACAAGGCCCTCAGTCTAGTGAAGGCTGCCGGCTGAAGAGAGCAGTGCAGCTCATGACAATGCTAAGTGTTTGACCGAGGGAGAGAGTGAGAAGTAGAAAGTAAGGTGAGAGGGAGCATGTGGATGGGGATTATTATGCAATAAAATTGATTTGTACAAGGTACAAACATAGCTCCTTAGAAAAAAAATGTGTTTTGAACAAGGTCTGATGGAACTAAATTCCCATCAGCTCCTCCTTTGAGTAGTCTTTTTACTGAGCCCCAGTCACCAGTGCTGGGAACACCTGCCAGGTAAGTTTCCAGTGGCTAGCTTTCATACAAATGACAGTCAGTCTAGATAATACTGTGATGATACCACATTTATCCTACAGGTCAAAGCCTGTAAAATTATCTGCTGATGCCAACACATACAAATATGATGTACAAGGAGGAAATAAGAACTAACAGCAATAACTAACTAACTAACTAATGATAATAAAGAACAACCTGTCTGTAGTCAAAATGTACCACATCTTCTAATTTTTTAGGTTGTGGCAAACCAGGTGTAAGAATGATCATATCAGTCTGTCACTCACTTCACTTTGGTCTGGACTGCAGCATCTCAACAATTAGAGTGTCTATAAAAATTATTCACCCTCTGGGATGGTTTCCCCTTTTATTGCTGTTATTTCTCCAAAGTAATGTCAGTTAATCAAAATTGATAGGATTTTAAATAAGTGCTTGCATAATCATTCATCCCCAATAAAGGGACTGACTTAATTTAACAGAGGTTCAGCCATTTGATTCTAGTAGTGTCACAATATTGTAAGTGAAATGGAGATCACAGTAACATCTATGGGCAGCAATCAAACTAACAGTTGTGGGCATTGTAGTGCCTAGGTGGGAGATTGGCAGAGGAGTGGATAATAATGAATAATTAATAAATATTAATAATCAATAATAAACTAGATTGGACCACCAACACAGAGGCCATCTACAAGAAGGGCCTGAGCCGGCTTTACTTCCTGAGGAGGCTCAGGTCCTTTCATGTCTGCAACAAGATGCTGCAGATGTTTTATCAGTCTGTTGTGGCGAGCACCATCTTGTGTCCTGGGGTGCGGGCATCAAGGCAAAGGACGCCAACAAACTGAACAAACTGATCAGGAAGGCAGGGTCTGTTGTTGGCTCCAAACTTGTCACCCTGGAGGAGGTGGCGGAGGACAGGATGCGAGCAAAAGTGCTGGCAATCATGGACAATCCCTCTCACCCCCTCTACAAAACACTAGACAAGTTAAAGAGCAGCTTCAGCAACAGAGTTATTCAAATCCGCTGCTCTAAGGAACGATACAGGAAATCGTTCCTACCATGTGCAATAAGACTATATAACTCATCAACCTCTGTCAAAACCACAATCACACACATGGACTAAATCTACCACCATTTGCACAGAATCCTTCACTGGTTTGCAATATACTGTTGATACTACTGTTACTATTACTATACATTATTATTATTATATTGATACTATTGTTACTGTTACTATTATGGTATATCAGATATATTATTACTATATTACTAAAAGTAACGTAGACCCTCTTACCATCTGTATTATTAACATCATCTTGCTGCTGCACTTTATTTACCTATTTACCTATTTATCCTGTGTTTTCTCAAGTGCCCTTGTCCCATTCCATATTTTTATTTTTACTTCTAGTCCATTTTTATTCTATTTTTTCTACCTTAGTGTTTTATGTCATTGTATTTATATTGTATTTAATGTACCAGATTTCTGCTATGACAACATAATTTCCCTTTAGGGATGAATAAAGTTATCTATCTATCTATCTATCTATATTCATTAATCAACTACTGAACAGGCTAAACTCTGCCCTCTTTTGTTTTATCTGCGTGAACCATGAAATGTAGACGAGTCTTTCCAAAATTGGGCAGGGTCATATTTTCACCAGCTCAACACAGAGGCACTTGGTGCAGAGACAGGTTGGGGGTGAGGGTTCCCTTTGTGAGTATTTACCCCAGTATACTCTCCAGAGCGTTGCAAGCCCTCCAATAGTGCCAAGAGCCAGGGAACAGCCATTCATTTACAGCTAAAAAGATGCATAACTGGTCATTTTCAAAAGAGATAATATCACCCTCTTAAAAAAAGAGTGAAATTTAATTTTCCCTGCAGTCCACCGGGGGGTGGGGGGTAAGCGAAGATGCAGATTTTGTTATTAAAAGTAGAGCTGGCCTCATTTCTGCACAGGCTGAACTCTGGGACAGCATAGATGGGGACTATTATGGCCTTGTTGTCATTTGACATAAGGACTGCTCTCTGGGGGAAATTGAGTTGAGCGGACCTGTGCTTCATGGTCATATCCATTGTTTAAGTCATTGTTGGGGGGCTTTAATATTGCAATGGATTGTTTTTCTGTAAACAATGTCAAGTTCATGCTTGCCACTCATAAACCTGGGTCCTTTTATGTGAATTGACCACAAATCATACTTTCTAAGACAACTTATAACAATGTGTAAAATCCGTATGTATTATTATTGAAATATGTTGTGTTTTATGACTTTTTTTATTATTATAACAGTAGTTGCAGACCCTGTAAGTATTAAATATCGAGTGAAATTGTTAACTGCTGATCGTGATAGGTGAAACAGACTTTACTTGAATCTTATCTTATATTAGAATTTGAGGGTTAGCTAATGTTAGCAAACTTGCTAAACTTGCTTTTACTGCTTTTACAAATGGAATAATGTCAATATAAGAATTTACAAACAAAAACCCCTTTAATGGAAAAGAGAAAATAAATGAATAGGTACTTATTATAGGCACTGTATTACTGTCTTATTGACTTCACTGTGTCATTTTACTGACTCTTCTGTACTTCTCAGTTTACAGACCATGTTCACTATTCTTCATATTTGCCAAGAGAAATGCTAGTTGTGTCCTGCTTGTGGTGTCATTCTACTTGAAAGCTATAATTGACATTTGTGACAATTCACAATTTACAGTTTGTTAGTATTGTGTTAGATAGATAGATAGATAGATAGATAGATAGATAGATAGATAGATAGATAGATTTACTTTATTGATCCCAGACTGGGAAATTCTTTTGTTACAGCAGCATTAAACAAGCAACATAAATACACGCAGTATAAAACAAAGTATAAGTTTTGTATAAGTATAGTAGCTGCTATAAACTACAGACATTTAAAAGTAGCAATAGGAAATGATAAAAATAAGAAATTATGATTAAAAAATTAATTAAACAAATTAACAGTTACGGTGCTGAATAATGGACCAATGGAGGTAATTGAAACAGGACTATTGAAACAGAACTATACAATGGACAGGTGCGGTTTTCTTCTGCTGGACAGATTTGATTTATTGAACGGTGTGGTGGCTTGTGGCAGGAATGACTCCCTCCACTGTCCTCCCAGTGTGTGGTGGAGAGGATGATCGGGATTATCCATGATGGATAACAGTTTGTTCACTGTCCTCCTCTTCACCACAGCCTCCACAGTGTCCTGTTTGTAATCGATGACGGAGCCAGCCTTTTTGATCAGTTTATTCAGTCTGTTGGTTTCGCTGGCTCCGATGCTGCTCCACCAACAAACCACAGTGAAAAAAAGTACGCTGGCCACAACAGAATGGTAAAACATCTCCAACATCTTGCTGCACATGTGGAAAGATCTAAGCTTCCTCTGGAAGTAGAGTCTGCTCATCCCCCTCTTGTGCACAGTTTCGATGTTGGGTTTCCAGTCCAGGCTGTCGTTAATGTTTACGCTCAGGTACTTGTAATCCTCCACTTCCTCCACATCCTCTCTCAGAATGCTTAGTGGCTGGGAAGCCGCCCCCTTCCTCCTGAAGTCGATAACCATTTCTCTGATCTTACTGACATTCAGCCTCAGGTGATTGCGTCCAGCCCACTCCACAAAGTTATCCACCATTTTTCTGTGCTCCTCTTCCCTTCCCCCAATTATACACTGAACAACAGCTGAGTCATCAGAAAATTTCTGCAGGTGAAATGACTCCGAGTTGCACTTAAAGTCTGTGGTGTATAAGGTGAAAAAAAGGAAAGGGGACAGCGTAGTCCCCTGTGGAGCTCCAGTATCACTGGCCACCACATCAGACAGGAAACTGCCCCGACGGACAACCTGTGGCCTGTCTGTCAGGTCATCAGCAGTCCAGATCACTGAGCTGTGGACACCCAACACCCGCAGCTTCTCACCCAGCAGCAGTGGCTGGATGGTGTTAAAAGCACTGGAGAAATCAAAGAAAGTGATTCTCACAGTGTTATCTCCACCATCCAGGTGCTTATGAACTTGTTGCAGCAGGTAGTTGATGGCATCTTCAACTCCCAAATGGGGCTGGTAAGCAAACTGTAAAGGGTCTAGCAGCGCCTTCACCTGGGGCCTCAGGTGAGCCAAGACCAGCCTCTCCAGCACCATCATCAGATGGGATGTGAGGGCAACTGTTTGGTTGTCCTTGAGGTCAGATGAAGTCAGCTTCTTGGGGACAGGAACCAGGCAAGACGTCTTCCACAGCACCGGGACTCTGTCCTGACTCAGGCTCAGGTTCTACAGGTGTTGGAGAATGGAGGACAGTTGGCTGCACAGGTCCTCAGGATCCTCTGGGCTGATGCCGTCAGGTACTGCAGCCTTCCGCTGGTGGAGTCTCTCCAGCTGTCTCCTAACCAGGCCTGTAGTCACAGTCGTGCGTGGTGGGGTGCAGGTATCTTCAGTGGAGGAGGAGGAGGAGGTAGGGGGGGTGTGTGTGTGGGGGGGGGGCACAGGAGAACTCACCACAGGGGGCTGAGGGGGGACGGCTGAGAGCAGTGGGGGTGTGGAGGGATCTGGATGTGTGAGGGAGACAGTCAGCTGTGAGCTAAACTTGCTGAAAAACCCATTCATCTTGTTGGCTCTCTCCAGACTGCCTGATGTTTGTGATGTGATCAGCTTCATCCCCTTCCACACACCCCTCACATTGTTCTGCTGGAGCTTGGCCTCCTGCAACCTGGGGTCACACTTGTCACTGTTGAACAATAGTTAAATGGTCTCCTTTCATTAATGGTTGTGTTTTGTTGGCATGTCCATCACTGAAACCTTTACCCTCCCAATCCTTGCTTATAATTTGGAACAAATAGAGCCAAGTTGAATCTTATACAAATATAAATATTAGTGCTGTCATTTTAACGCGTTAATTCGATTAATTAATTACGCCGCAATTTAACGAGTTAAAAAATTTAACGCAATTAATTATGAGTATCAACGGTGGCGAGCCAATGCTTGCGCATTTGAATTTTGGCCCATTGAAGGACCTGTAGTCTTCTCGGCCGTGCTACGTCACCTGCGCCGGCAAATTATCAAGGCAGTGGGCAACAATAACAGACATGGACAAGACTCAGGAGGATGAGGCAAGTAGCCTACACAGCTACTATCCTTTAGCTGTGCAGGCTGTGTTAGGACCAGGCTTATTATATACAGGTAATAGCTGTTAAAGGCAAAAGGCAAATTCACTGATGTAGCGCAATTCATAGAATTAGAGCAATTTTGAAATGTTTTACATGAAAGAGAATGAAACGAAATGAAATGAAGTATTTTTTTTTCCAAAATAAGAGACAATAATGGTGAAGGATAATTTTTAAGCCTGCTTTTAAAAGCCGTGGGGGGTGGACACTTTAGGTCCTCTGGCAGTTCCATTTCAGTTGTGACAGATGCCTACATTACTGAAGAAGGAGGAATCTGACATTTCTGTGTAATTATAGTGTTATTGTTGTCCCAGGAGTTCAAATATGGAGAAGTTGCAACTAAATTGGCTCATGCGCAAACACAGATTGACAGGTCTACATATCAAGGGGTGAAAAGTCAACAAGCTGTAGTAGTATGGAAGGAAAGGGCTGTTTAATGGTAAGATAAAGCAGTGACCGTTTTCAAAATTTAGGAACACTTAAACTGATATTGCATTTTATTTATTTATTTATTTTGATAGGCATTGTTTTAGGTGGTTAAAATATGTCTTTTGCTGTCCCCGTATATAGCAATTCATCTGTGTCACTACTCCTCCCTGCTTCTCCAAAGTAGCTGTGCACTGATGCAACTCTGCTGCAGTAGTAGTGCAGTACCTCACGCAACCCCACTTCAAATAACACAAGTTATCCCTTTCACTATTCAGTTGCTTTTCTTCTTTATCACTGTATTCCTTTTACTTGTATATCTTTATAGAGTACATTTTAAAAAGGGATTTGAAGCAATCAAGGAAGAAGAGGGGAATCTCTCACAACTAAAGTTGTGATATCATTTTTGTAGCCTTGAAAAGCCCAGACAGGCAGAGACAGACTCCTTGTCACAAATGGGTAAACTTCATTTTTGTTGGAGACCATTAATTACTCTGAGAGGTCCCTTTGCATTACATTTCACATTATAGAGTGCAGTACACATTCTTAGCTTAACTTAGGCCCAGTACATTTCCTCACCATTTATGTTCGACAATTACCTTAATGCTATCTGGTGGTACTGAGCCTTTTCTCAAACTGCACATGATTGGTGACATGTATGCCATCTTAGCAATGTTTTCTTTCTTTGTTTAGGTGTGTGCACCTAATCACCAATCAGTCACCCAGTATACATACATCTGCAAAAACACTACTTCCCTGCTTCTATTAAAGGTTGATTTTTGCCTAAATTCCTGCATGTGAGTCTCCTGGTTCCTGGTCCAGCCTTTACAGTTTTGCTCGCTGTTAGTCATCTCGGGTCATGTACCAACAGCCTGGACATGATGAAGTGCACCTTGATTGACAGAGGCTTAAATCATCCGTCATTTGTCAGCTCTTGCCTTTGCTGACATACAGTCTGTCACCTTATTTGGCCTTCCTGGCTTTTCTTTCAACTGTTTTCTACATTCCATTAATACACCTCAATTTGGAGATCATTATGCAAAAAAGGCAGGCTTATTTGCTGATGTGGCAGTGAGATATTCATAGACATACATTCAGTTTCACCGAGGACAAATTCAATCTCACCCCTGCCCGAAGTATCAATGATTTTAAATGGAGAATTATGCTCGAGCTGGAATAATCTACAAGTCAATTTCTTCAGAGAAAAGTGTATAAAGTTAAGATTTCCACTCACTGAAATTACACAGAGAAATAAAGGCTTCCTCAGAAGGCCTCTTGTAATATGGCATGTTTAGCCTGCAGGCCATGATGAGTACTTGTTATATACAGGAGGTCTGCATTCATGTTGCATCTCATTGCATCAGTGTTGCTTCTCAGCTCCCATCAGACACTAATCCATTGATCAATAGAGTGTGATGAGCCTGCTAATTAGACCAATCCAATATTTGAATTGCAGAGGAAAAACGATCAGACAACAGTGTGTGTGTGTGTGTGTGTGTCAAGCCTGCAAGGCTGCATTGTGCAGCTGCTGTTTGTATGTTTGTATTTTATGATTCTGATGTACCCTGTACACTGCAAACAAACACACAAAGGTTTCTGCAGGATAAGGTCATCGGTTGGCTTTGACATTACGAGAAAACAACAGACAATAAATTAACCCATGTGTCCCCATGAGATAATTGGCTGTAATGATCCATGATAACATTTTAACAATTCCACCAGCAGTTTCACGGATCAAACATTAATGGCACTTGTAAGCAAACACACAGTCATAGCTTAATAACTATATTCATGTTTGAACCTTTAAATTGTTGCAGTTTTGATTCTCTCTCTCTCCTCCTTTCTGTGATCTGACCTGTGTACCAGCACATCAAGTCAGACAGATAGGCATTTTTCTTGTGTTCTGCACTTTTAAGATAACCAAGAACAAATATACTACCTGAAACAATAGACTCATGCATAAACCAGTCAACCACTCACCAATTTGCTTGTACTTATAATTTTCTCTAACCCAAACAACAATATCATTTACCTCTACCCTTTGAAACGAACCACTGGAGCATCTCCTGAAATTTTGCCTGTACTGCAGTTGGCTTACAGGACCTTCATCATGGTTACAATAATAAAGACATGGAGTGTATCAGAGGGAGTGTACTGACCATTATTGTCATAGATACAATAAGGAAACTATGATTAAACTTGTTATGATTATAATGTTATGTCCACAGGTGAGTTACGTTTAGGTGAAATGCTACTTGTGAGGTCTCATGGTCTGGGTTAAAGTACGTACTTCCGTAATGTTAAAGGATTGTCATCATCATGGATACAAAAGCACAAAGTTAAAGATATAGAACAGTCTTCCTTTTCTTCCTTAAGTATGGTGTTTTCATCTATCCACCCTAACTTTGTCCCCAACGTGGTCTTTCTCACTGTGCATGACATGACTTTCTCCATTGCGCTTGTCAAATTACTATGGCCACTAGTGGTCCTCTAAAAAGATGTAACTGTGGCTCACAAAAACCTGCAGGCATAGACAACCGATGGCCTAATTTTTTCCATCAGAAGTTTGCACTCGTCGTCTCATTGGCATCAAATGCAGCTTTGGTGTTTGCTTTCTTTTCTTGAACTACTGGATTATAATGCTTCATGAAGTGTACTCTTTTTTGATTTAACTGCAACCAGAGATGTAGAAGCTGAGGCGTGTGGACTCAGTACAGAGAGATTAAGTAATACGCTGATGCCAGGCAGAAGGCTAACTAAATTGTTAGCTTCATGAGTAAACTGTCAGAGAAGAAAAACAGCTAACAAGAAGCAGTGACATGACATCCTTTGACAGGTATGTACGTCTCCCATTACTCTGATGAGGTCTGCTAATGGATATGACTACTGCTTTGTTTCATTGAGTGTCTCTGCTGTCTCACATATGAAGGAGAAGAGAGATTCATCTTGGACAGTGACGGCTCTGACATACTGATGGAACAAACATCACTGTATATAAAGTGTGCAGTGTATATACAGTAATGTTGTCACAAGTCACATTTCATAATATCATTTTAGCAATACATAATTACATAATTTCCCTTCAGGGATGAATAAAGTTATTTATCTATCTATCTATCTATCTATCTATCTATCAATGATAGATTTGAATGATACCTTTGTTATAATAAGCATGTACAGTAGCTAATGGCTTAACATAATAATCATAATCATTTTTACAGTGTTTCCCTAAACTATACATGAAATGTAGCTCCAAGTGCTTCACAGAAACATGGAAGCTGTCTATAAAACACATTGGAGTGTGGTCGCTTATTATTGTGACAGGACTTTGACTGCTCAAGGTCCCGGTGCTGGTCTTTTTGCAGAGCTTTCAACCACATGTCGGAGTGAAACACATGGGTAATGTGAGAAAATTCCATGTATTCAGAGCCCACATAGTAAGCGGGCAAAATTGGAGGCAGAAATAAAAAGAGGGTAACATCAAACGATAATGATTTAAAGAATAAAAATAACACTTCAGCAGCAGAAATAATGTGCCCTGGCTGACACCAGTGGTTATATTAGTTAGATAATTATTTCTTTAAAGTACCATAAACTGCTATATTAGGCATTAAAACTTTTTATTATTATTGTTGTTGTTGTTTTTATTATATCTTAGGAGTAACACACAGTGAGCTGTAACATTAGCATGCCAGTCTATATTAGCTCTCCAAACTGCAGCGCTATTAACAATCCCTCCATTCAGCCATATATTACCAAACAAAAATCTTTAAAAAAAAAAAAAGTACTATAAGTCTGTTCATTGATTCAGCTTACTTTAACTCAAAGAGAAAGTTAGTGAACTGGAGAATCCTTTTGATCTGACTGAGAGTGCTGGAAAAGTGTGTGAGTCTTCAGCAAAGGCAATTCAGTGATGCTCAATGCATCAAGGAACAGAGAAATGAGCAATACTAGTTAACACTGTATCACGAGGTCTGTCCTTTTCTATGTCAATTTAAACCCACATATCCTCAAGTCACAGACTCATATTGTGTTTACAATGCTGGGCAAAAGTCCTCAAACACCCCTAGTCTTTCCATTGATCTTTATTCCAGTCTTTGTTATCTTTAGCATATCTTTGTCTTTTCACCCTGTTCCCCACAGAATGAGCATTTTCTTGGCTCCTACCCTTCCAAAAAGACCATTTTGATCAAACCATTGTCTTGCTATTGTTCAAGTTGAAGGGGAAGTCACAATTAATGCTTTAAACTTTAGCCTGTAGAAGCTGGTAAATTTAGTCTTTCCAGAATGCTTGGCTCTTTCCCATTCCAAAGTAAGCTTGCACATGACGACCTGGTTGCTAGTCCAGAGGTCTGACCCTTGTAAATAAGCCTTCTTCTTGTGTTAGGTTTGGAACCGACCCGTTTTAGTTTTTAAATGCATAAAAGAATCACTTCAAATTGTATTTATTTATTTCAAACTTTATTGCATCAAGGCTTTTTGACTTTGTCAGGAACAATGATTTCAACAAAATTAAACAAAAAAAATTTCACGATATTATAAAATGCTCTGGTTGAAATTATGTCCTTTGTGGTGTTAGGGTCGGTTTCGACCTGGTTATGAAAATAAGATTATAAAGGAATAATTAGAGAAAAAATTTTTAATCATAAGTGCACTGTCAGCCAACACACTGACAGCCACCTCCTCTCCCAGTCATGTGAGCTTCAGGGGATGCTCATTTGTCCAGTATAGCTGCAGAAAAACAAAACAAAGAAAGACGGGCATGTCATAGTTTTGGAAGTAATAACTGATTTCTGTTAGTTTGATTTGTTTGATTGGTTGTTGTTTGTTTGAACTTGCAAATCAATATTTTGTGACCATGTTTCATTGTGTTTATATTAAAGTTCTATTGCTGACAAAAACTGCATTTTCTTGAAGAAAATATATGGGTCGAAACTGACCCATAGCACCATAGATGTTGCTATAGTTATTTATTTTAAAATGAAAAAATAAATCAAGCAAATTCATTTCAAAGATGTGTTTTTACCCCTCAGTAATATTGAGGTAACGCAACAACCTTTTATTTATTTATATGATTCTCTTGAGGTTAATTTTTATTTTTTTATTGAAATTGGGAGGTATACTGATAAAAAAAGGATGATAGGTTATTGTTTTTAGTGTATTTTAAAGCTGATTTAAGACACAGGTTGAAACCGACCCGTTAACACCGGGGACAGTAACAGAAAGCTAACACAGGAGGAAGGCTACAAAAAAAAATTCTATTATAATGTGGTTTTCCTGAGGCTGGGTCTTTATTGGCTTTCTTTGGTGCTATCTGGTATGCATCTTCCATTCTCTTTTTCCAGTTGGCCACATAGTCCTTGTATGTATCTTATGTCTCACTTTTGTCAACACATCAGCTGAGTGATTGACTGAAGAGGAGACATTGTATTTGTTGCTTCATATCATGTGTAATTATATGCATGGTCTACTTTGGCTCGAGGCTCTTAACAGTCTTCTTTCTGTTTGTCCCAGAGCGGCTGCATTATGGCCAGCAGGGCTTGGTTGAGTTGCTTTACCTGCCCTCTCACTTGTGCATGGTAGGGCATTTTGTGTGATCTATAGATGCCTGAGTGATCTTTCAGTCTTGCAAGTAAATTTCTTGTCCTGATCATGATGCTTGGGATTGTGGATTTTACTGCAGAGCCATTGAAGATCTTATTGGTCACATTTTACAGACTTGTTTCTTGTGGCATACACCTGTACAAACCTTGTTTAATGATCCATGATGACTAATGTACTCATAACCCTGTTTGCACTTGTCTAAATGAAAAAAGTCTTTGGCTAGTATTTACATGGGTAGGTGGTATGAATCTACATCACCAGTCTCTTTGTTGGGTTTCTTTTTGTGCAGGCATTCTTGCATACATTTGTATCAAAGTCTTCAATTGGCTTCTGCATATGCGGCCAATAGATCCTCTACCTAATAAATTGTGTTCCTCCAACTGCCCCGGAAGGCCTGTTTCTTGGTGCAGCGAATCGTTTGTTCAGAGGTGCTTGGATGTTAAAACAGAACATGGACCCAATGCGCTGATTCTCTTCACATTTCAAGTGGATATGTTTAGAAATAGAATGACCAATGATGACTGATTTTTACTTGAAATGTAAAGCTATGTGACAGATCAGGTCATCGTAAGAATCACTTACAGCCTTCAGAAACTGACCAACTGCTGCAGCTAATACCAGGGTTTACAGCTGCCACTGAAGTGTGTGTGTTTGTCTGTGTTTGTGAGGGACTGTATGTTAATGAGATTAGGTTCTTTACTTTCCAGTACAACGTTTTAAAATTCAAGTGGTGATGCAGGACAGAGAGCCGATACTGTAAGTCATAAACTTGAGAAGGCTTAATCCTCCCTGCTATCCTATCTCTGTGAGCTTCTCATTATAAAAAATCAAAGATTACCGATGCGTAGTACCTCTGTGCCAATCGCCACACTCTTCTCCGTCTTCTCTAACTAACATCTATTGATCCTGTTATTTCTTCCTGCTCAGTGATCTTATTAGCCTGGGCTCCATGTCTTTCCTTGTCCATCAGCACTTCACCTCCTGCAGGGACTGCTGCTGTTTTTGTATGCCTCTGTCATCATTAGAATAGCCATGCCTTCTGCTTTCTGAGCTGTTTATTTTTCACTGTTTTACCACGCTTTTTCCTATTGCAATTCGTGTGCAAAACTTTTCTGAGGCTGGAGCCAAATCTTTTCATCCTTTAATCCTGTCCACCTCACTCAAATTCAGTAAGGCAAAGTCATTTATCACAGATGTCTAAGACCACTCATATGAGTGTTTTCTGATCTAAAACCTCTATCAACGGGATGACACTGTTCGTTTACCAGACATGATTATTATATAACTATTATATAAATTATTCACATGGCCATTATCTGTCCTGGCACTGCTATAGAACAGATCTGGTTCAGCTTCTTGAAAGATCATATTTTGGCCAAAACTGTCTCCAGAGAGACACCTCAGTGCGGCAGCGCAGGCATTACCCTCTGCTTTAGATAACAGGCAGCACTTATGAGCCAAAATGAAAACACTTTGTTACAAGTGTGGTAATATTTTGGTGCCAACTATATTCTGTTTGGTTCCATCAGCATGTGTTTGACTGCATATGTATGAAATGCAATATGTATGCAAGAGTAGGTTTACCTAAGTTCTTTTGCCTCTCCTTGCCTTATCAGCGACTCCCAATGCATTTGTAATGTGCAATGTTTTAAGTGTTGATTACACAGGGCAAAAAGTGACATCTTATCATTCCAGAGAGGAGAGAGGAAGTATTTATCTGCAGCAAAGAGCTCCATGAGGCCGCCATTAACGCACTCCTTCCTCTCCTGCTGACTCCAACAGGTCGCCATCCGTGTCTTGATTTTATCGCAGTGTTCCTGCTAAATCATCTGTACTAACTTCTCTGATCACACAGTGAGATTGGACAGTTTGATGTTGAGACAGTAATCAAATTATTCGGCTCTTATGTTGAAGAGCCACTGTTCCCAAGTTTAATTTTAACAGAAAAGTGCACTTGCAAAACACAGTGAGACCAGTTGAAGATTATGAATACTGATAGATATAGATGAAAACTGTTCATTTAGAAGGCATTTTAAAAGATTTTTGTGCAAAAGCAGTATGTATATTTCAGATTCTTATCGCTTGTCATTTTGGCTTGCAATCTTTGCTCTCATCTACTTATTTCCCAGCTAGATTAAATATTTTTAATAATTAGCAAAACTCTGGGGATGAATGCTTTTTATATGCACTAAATGTCTCAAAACAAAAGTAGATTTTGGATTGCTCTCCTGTTCCTAAGATTTTGAAAGCAATCTAGTATGGTAAGCTATTGGAAATGAGGCCATATTTTTGAGTACTTTACCTTAAATGATCTGCTGCATAATCACATGAGTATAGCAGCAGGTTGAATGTAGATCATTGATTATAAGCTAGCATGCTGTGTTGTGTATGGAGCATATTCTTTTGGTGATTCCAGAAGAGGAACATGTGAAACCGGGTTAGGTCCCAGCTGTTTGCCTCAAAGTTTCTTCTTCTGCTTCAGCTTTGGAGAATGGCCTAGTTGGCAGCACTTCACTAACGGAAACAGGATCTTGGGAACTGACCCAGCATGCCTTCTCTCCTCAGTTTTACATTCACAGAGTAGTCTCCAATTTTGAGCTTACGTTTGAATTCAGATTTGATTTTACAGGGCACTGTCTGTGCCAAAGCTCCAGTCTGGTTACGTACTAGTTTGGCTGGATGCCATTTGTTTTCTTTCATTGTTATATTTGTACATCCTCTTTTTCATCAAATAGACTACAATTGAGTAAATCTGTATGGAATCATGTGAGTAGTGCACTGTGACTGAGTTGCTGCCATCAAAAGCAAAATATGGAAGTGCACCGATATATGCAGAATTACAGAGGGTAACTTATAATGCTAATAACCTAATGCGCTGTGTGCTCAGTCATAACAAACTAATGTCAGTTCCTACTGTGTAACAGTAATTCAAATAATTCATTTTTGTGTAAAGCTTGGCCCAGAAAGCTACATGAACCCTGCTAACTTCAGCTAACAATTAGCTTGTTCCAGTGTAAACCAATTATAAGCTTCAAGACACATGGTGCATTAAATATAATTCTACAGTATTCTTCACTCTGTTGCTGAAAGAAACAAAATGATGAAGATGAGGACATCATTACTAGACAGGAACCAATTTCAACTTTCAACAATATCAAAAGGAATATCAGAAGAGAAAACTGGTGGAATGGGAGAGATTCTTGTATTCTAAAAATCTGAAAGAATTTCCGCATGTTGTACTCTTCAACTAAATCTAATTGTGCATACTGGAAAAAAGGTGTGTTCTCCCTGCCTGATGGATACACCCATAAAAATGTCAAAGCTTAATACCAATGCAAATACTATTACAATCAACTTTCCAGCTGCAATGGTTCTTTTAATTATTTTCATACTAAAATTCAGCTTACAGTCCAATGCCCATCCACCCCAAACCACAGAAACTGTGTTTTAAATGCCAAATATTAACATTTTACAAATTAAAATGAATAAAATCAATAAATGAGTATTAACAGCTCTAATTATGGTGAGAAAACATGTTTTGTTTTCCTGCAGAAGTAATATGCATTAAATAGGAGTTCTATGTCTTCACTTTGAAAGTTCACAAGTCAATGCATTTATTTTTTTTAGTTACTATCTTGGTGACGTATATAGGCAAGATAAAGATAACATGGCGCACTCACCCATTTTTCTGTGCATTAACAACACTATGGCAGGGGAGCTGTACAACTCTGCTATGTGAATATTTAGCCTGTTTCAAGCCCTCTCTCTGCTGCTTTTTAAAGAGGTCCTTCCACAGTCTTCCCTCATACCCTATGTAGCAAAAGGCTGAACCCCTTACCAGCACTCATCTATTATAGAAGGTAAATTGAAAGAAAATGTATGACCCCATGGTACAGTTTAAAAGAGACAAGGTGATTTGGGGTCAGTGGCCATGCATTGGAAATACACATTACGTGTCGACCTGCACACAGTGAATTCTATCGTTAGAAACATGGCTGCGGTGAAAAGTGAGGCAGACCAAAGCTCTACCAGGAGAAGTGTTAAATAATTTCTGCCCTCTTTCATTCATGCTTTGAATTTCTTCAATTGAGGCGATTCTCTGGAAAAACCTGCACTCAACTAAAATAAATCTTTGATGTAGATCACATTGGTCCATAGTTGAACCTTCAACCAAACCTTCAAAACTTTGTTTTGATGCAAGATTTCAGTTGGTGTACTTAATAACCCATTTCTTGAAAAATAAATGTGATTTTCTGTTAGATTTCCAAATTGGCTTTGGGACTCAGCATGTGGGAGATGTATTACAGATACAAATCTTAAAGATTTACTGAATTGTTACTACAGTAAAATACTTTTGGACAGCTTCACACATTAGATCTGATATCTTGAGCCATTAGAAGCTTTTGTACAGTCAAATTCCAGCCTATTAATGTTTACACATTCACAACTGGGAAATGCGAGTTTCCCCATAATTTTTCTTTTGTTGTACTTTTTCATCAGATACAGCATTGTAATAGTGTCTTTCTTTCCCTTTAATGCTTGTTTTTCCATTCAAAATATTATTTGAATTATTTCTTTCTCATTCAAACTATTACTCCCGTTGTTGTTATTTGTGATACAATGACAGCAGAATGTTAAAGCATAAAACCATGAAAGAACCCCCCAAGCACCACCCAGCAGCCAACACCCAGTATGTGCAGGAGCAAAAGGTTGAAAAGCAGGCAGTCGAGTGGGAGGGGTGGTCAGACCAATCTTTTTGTTTTAACCTTTGGCTATTAGATACACCATGACCGCTTTATGCAAATAGGAGTACAGGTACTTGTGTGCAAAAATCAGAAGCACCAATATGAAAAATTCAAGACAAGCACTAGTTATCTGAAATACTTTACCTCACAAATTTCCCTTTCTAACATTAAAATAAGGTGAATACAGGAGGAGATTAGACTTAGAGATGACCTGTGAATGTGCATGCCTGTTTAATTCATGAAAGACTTTTTTTTGGTCCAGCTCCAATTCCAAATGAGGAGTCCAAGAATAAAAGCAAATCTGAATTTAGATTGAAGTGGACAAGGAAAGGGAAAGTTTCCTCTGACATACTCCTTCCCTTTCTGGTGAAAACCTTGAGACTACAGTCTCTTTAAGAAATCCCATGAAATGAGATAAAGAGATATAGTTTGAAAAAAAGGATATTAGAGATGAGTGGCAGCAAGGACCTAGCAATGCAGTATCTTAAACTATTGAAAGCAGATGGAGTTTGGCAGTTTTCAATTCTTCCTGCTCTGCCTGTGACACTACCATTCATCCATTTTCAAGCCACTTATTTCACAGACATATTACACAGAGAAATCCCTCAACACTTACCATAGCCTACCATTGAAGTACTGAAAATAAATTTTTTAAAAACTGTCAAAGTCAACAGAATTGTTGTTACTCAGCCTGTCAGTCAGTCATCAGATAAAAGCAACAAACATTCCCTTTCCCTGCTTGGACTCCTCTTTGACCTTCACCACAGCACAGAGGCCATCCAGTTGAGGGATGCAGTATTCGCTATAGGTACATATCAACTGCCAGGACCATTTTCAAAGGTTCATCCCACCCAGAGCCACCTTACCTGCAAACTACAAAGAGGAGGCATTTTCAATCACAGGTCTCAGATGCAGTGGCCTTAGTATCCATGGCCCCTGGGCAATCCTGCATACAGCTGACCTCAGCTCAGTGGTGGGAGCATTTCAAAGCTGAGTGCAGACAGACACATCCCTCAAACACTCACATGCCATAACTGAAAAATAAAAACTTTGAAAGGTTGAAACTCAGTTTGAAAACATGAAATCTAATGTAAAACATGTAAATTGAAACTTGTTTTTGAAGGCTTGCATAATGTATAATAAGGCACAAAATGAAAATCCCTGCAAACATTGTTTTGTATTGGATTTTTGTGCAACAATCTTTTTACATTGACACTCACATTTGAAGAATTTCAGATTTGTCACCATCCTCCCAGTGTATGTAAAAAACTCATTACAGAAGAACGTGAAGGTGTTCTCTCAAAGTTGTGACTGTGGTAGTTTGCAGTGGTAAAGTTGAAAATATATTCAGATTTTCAGATCAATAACTCATAAGCCAAATACTGTTAAAAATACATGACACCCATGTCCAACCATACCTTTCCATGGTAGACGACAAGCTACAGCCTAATTTTCATTCTGTTCGCCCATCCTCTGAATAGTGGGTGTTGTAGTACCAGCTCTGAAAGAAGAGTCTGCATGAGGGTGCAAATATACTCTATATCCACAAATTTTCAAAATTCACCCTCTCTAAACTCAAATGTTGACATTTCAGAATTCTACTTCCCAACATATGCACAACACTTTACAGAACAGTATTGATATGCATTTTTTTTTAAAAAACAGCCTATCAATACATGATGCAAGCCTTCAAAAACTTAGTTTCAGTCTTGCAAACCCTTTCTATTAGATTGCAAGCTTTCACACACTGAGTTGCAACCTTTCAAACCATTTTTCCTGCTTTTGGAATATGGCATGATATTTATCCCACATTAACCCTTGTGCAAAGACTTGCACAACAAAAACCAGGAGAAAAAAGAGATGTCTGGGTAGAGTAATTACCCCAAATTATAAATGGTGCTGACAGATTTAGTCAAACACTTTCTCTTTGTTGATACTCACTAATGATGATTTATGATCATGGGCATTAATGTGCATGCAGTGATTCATCACAGCCCTAAAAAGCTGTAAGAATAACTCAGATTATTATATTAATAATTTATAAGTGTAATTAGGGCAGCACGGGCTCGTTAGGGAGCAAAGACTAGAGCTTTACTGAGAAAAGGCAAATAGAAGTCACACTTGACAAAGATGGGATTTATTTAGAGGCGCTATCACTGAACAACATCAGTCTAGTTTAATGGAGGGGTTTAAGATAGTGTCCATCAGTACTCTTACTACCTGAATGTTAACAAGATGCCTGGCAAGGTAACTGGGTTGGCAGCCAAGAAGACAAACAACGCAACAATTTTGTAAGATCATCTTCTGACCATTTATGTCTAGAGATTAATTTTGTCTATTTATTAAACCCAAAGAAATGTGGAATTCCAGGAGAACCAACAGCCTGTGAAATGCATCACAAAACTGCAAAGTTATAATGTAAAATGCAAAAATTGCTTGAATTTTTTTGTATTGTATTGTATTTCCTGTCTTGGTTTTGGGCTGGGGATACCCTTTTCTGCTATCTGTGCCTTCTATTGGTCTCATAAACTATGAATTATATACAAACCCAACAAAGAAATGCATTCCAAAAGAAGGGCATTCAAGCTGTGTATATCATGCAACTCACATTTTTTTGCACCATCATTCATTTTGGGTTGCAGTTTATGTTGACTGATTTGCAATTTCACATTTTCAATGACGTCGCTTCATTTCATTTTTGAAAAAGTTGCGTACATGTTGCAGTTCAAGCTGCATATGCACACAGCAGAGAAATGCAGTAGCAAACTGAATAAGAGATCAAAAAAGAAAGACTTGTTTTCTGATTTGGGTTATTTTGTGTATTTGATTGGCCAATATTATAGTGAAAATAGTAAGACATACTTTTGCTTTAACATTTTTCTTTTTTTTTCTCTCAAAAGAGCCAGATGCTTTGGTCATTTGCCCACAGCAGACACACACTGGTGGATAATTTCATAATCATATTTCTGTTTGTTGTCTAAATAAACACATTAGATACAACATTTTAACTAGTGAAAGATGTTAAGAGGTGTTGCAGTTTTCAACTCCAAACATTGTGAAACAATGGTTTAAAAACATATGAATGATTTTATTTTACAGAAGCTTACATACAGTTACAGTCACATAAAATGTGATTAGCTGCCATATACAAGTCCCTCAAGTGTATACTAAAATACCCTATACATCTCTGCTTTAATCTTTTGTCATAATTATTGCTGATATGTGGCCTTAAAAGGGACTAAAGCAGGAAGAAATTATGAGGTTGTTCAATTTTATTCCTTCACTTCCTGATATTTGTGACCTAATTTGGATAGTCCTGGGGGAGATCACTCTGCTCTCCCTCTTGCTGTGTGTTTTGGGCAGTTCTAGGACTCTGATTGCCTGGTTGATTTACCCTTGATTAAAGCATTTCAGTACATGAGAACATGAAAGGATTTGATGAGGGTAGGGAGTGGGGGTGGGGCGGGGTGAATGTAAGGGTCATTAACAAACACTATAATTCTGTGCTCCAGGGTGTAGCCAACAATGAAGCTGTTGTGTTTCTGTTCATCTTATAAAGGTAATGATTTAATATTCACTCTCCCTTTTGCTTTGTTTGTGATCTCCACCTACTCCTGAGAAAAATACCTTGCCCATTGGCTACTAAATGCTCCACAGTGTTCTGCCACTGTGGGGTGATGAAAAATCAGTCACCATCAGGTCACACAGGATCTGCTACCACAGACAATGTGCCAAAACAAGCTGCAAAATCATTATAAATTAAAATTTAACATGCTATCTAACAATAACAATGAGCTATGGCAATTCCCAGGTGAGATTTATTTTTTAACCAACAACTTATACTGGAATGCCCTGTGTGTTGGATGATTATGAAGTTTTTACTGTACACACACTAATTAAGGGTACAGTGGAACAGTAATTTGTGTGGGCTTAGAATGAACTTTCTGTATTCAGTCATGCTGGTTCATACTCAGTCCTAATGATGCTCTACCTGTGTAGAATCAACCTGAATTTAGGACCTGAACATGTGCATTTACATGTATATGCATGCATATTCTGACCCCTGCTTAAAGTGGTGCTTGCTCATTTTTCCTTTCATTTGTTAAAGTGTATGCTCCTGCATGCACTTAATGCTCCCATCCAGTACATGGATAGGAACACACACCTTCAGCTGGTGTGTACTTGGATGCAAGAGAAATTATTCTTCCTTCACACCAAATTTAATTGAAATCCAGAGGGTGGTGCTAGAGTTTATGGATTGTAGAGAGCACAAAAGGCGTCAACGTCTTCTTATACTGATAAACCAGCAGATAATTATCACAAGCTCTGCATTTCCCTTGAGCTCCACAGTGCAGGTCAGCCTCATTTTGCTGTCATAAACCTTGTTTTCAGCTGCAGCAAAAAGGTTATAATAAAAAAAAACATTCCCAAATTCACACTGGCCTTGTTGTGAGAAGCATAAATCAGCTGCAACTGCTGGAAGATGAGCTGGGAAGCCCTTCATGATTATTCAGTACAGCTTTAATTCCTTGAAACAGGTCATGTTCGAACATGGTTGATATTTGCTAAGTCACTGTATGATAAAAAAATCAGTACATGTATTTATCTATATAGCATTTATAGCCATAGATAAAACAAAGCCAAACATGTTCTGCAGGTTTACATAGTTATGATCTAGTGTAGTGTGTAGTGTATTTTATTATGGATTTTAAAGTACTAATATTGAAGTTTGTATCTGTCCTCAGTGTGCATGCAGTATTTCTTACTACTAATTGAATTTGAGTTTATACTGGCATAGAGTGTGTTTATAATGACTTTTTATCGAGAAGTCGAATACTCTTGAAAAAGCTTCTTCTCCCCGATTAACAGTGTATTACCAGCCTCAACATTCAGTGAAATCTGCCTGCTTTTGCAGCCTTGAACACCAACCTACAGGGACTCTTCAATGAGCACAGAAAAATTCAGACAGGATGCTGTTAGTGATGAACCAAAAACAAGCTCATGTACAAAAAGAACACATTAGCTAATTTGCCATGCTTCCCCTTACATGTTAACACTCTTTCCCTTAAATTATTTATTGGGTTCCATTCAAGTAGTCCTCCAGTAGTGCAGGTCTCCTGGTTGTGTTGGGTTTCAGGAGCAGAGTGCTCTCACCGGTATATTTGGACTGTCACGAGAAAGGTACATGGAGTGTCTGGGTGTCTCTGTATGTTTACATTTGATGGGTGCAGTACACCAAGATATTCAGGTTTACAGGCTGGATAAGATCAATGATTTTCATCATGTCCTGGGAAAATATTGATTTTTTTTCATGCCAAACTCCTTTGACAAAGAGTCTTAGCAGGCAATTAGAGTTCAAGCGGGAAGAGATGGTGTGAGAGCAACAAGGAACAATGGCTAAGGCGGAGGGACTAACAAGTTGCTTGTTAGCTCTGCACTGGTTTCCAGCTTTATGAAATAATAAAAATGAATGAAAATTATTTTTGTTTGTTACTTTTTTGCGATCATGGTTGTAGGCCTTAAGTCATTCTTATAACTTTAAAAACATGGAGCATCTACTCCATTTTTTTTTTTTTTTAAAGGGGTTTAACAAGCCCTGGAAGTTGGCAGTAATGACTGGTTAGGGTTAAAATAAGGTTGGGGTGAGGTTAGATATCAAAACATTGACTGGTTTGGTTTAGAGATAATATTAGGTTCAGGTTCAGGTAAGGGGAAACATTTATCACTGGGGATCAGACGTCATTACCCCCAGAATCCAATCCTGAGTCTTGGAATCTAATGTCAACCATGACAAGTGGGCCACAGCCCCCCAGGCCGACCCCTGGGAAGAGGCATGGAATCAACTGAAAGCCAAGAGAGTAGTGACTGTTGACACAACTTTCATGAACAGTGACATCATAGACTATAAGTTATATATATACATATATACAATGTTTATGACATTGTTTTCATTGTGACATTTTTTAAATGCGAGACTTACATTTTTTCCAGGCTTCTATCAGGATTTATTCATTCATTTCTGTGTCTTAGCAGATTCCCCAGGAGGATCCCCTGATTGTACATTGTAATTGGAGAGACTCAAGTTCTCTACAAAACAGTACTTGCAGATGCTAGGAGACTAGATTGCTTTGTCTATCCAGGAAAAAAAAAACTTTTCACATCCGACAAGATGCAGCTAACAAGATGACTGACACTGACTATTGCTGCCATTCTAAGAGGCAGGGCGTCGTGCTTTGCAGGGCCAAAATGCCCCATTTTGGGTCACTCTTGATCTCAGAGGAATATGATCCATATTTTAGAAAAGATAAGTGAAGAGAAACAGGAGAAGATGTGTTGTATGGAGAATTGGGATAGAAAACAGGGGCTTTTGCTGCAGCTGCAGTCTGACTGATGAAACAGGTAAGTTATCAGGACATATTCATATGCTGATAGAGAAAGGGCTCACAGTTCATTGCAAATTGCCTTCAGATCATATGTTACCTGGAAGCTATGTATCTCACACACTCTCCTGGCCAGGGATATACACACAACCGCTTTAAAAAGAAAAGGGCTAAAACTTTAAATCGGTTAGGTTTTTGATTTCTTGCAGGGTCAGCAAGCCTGTGCCTCCAAACCTTTGATGATAAATGACCATCCGCTCACCTAAAATGGGAATCCTCTAAAAGAAATGCTGTAATTGACTCATTTTTCACAAAGCAATTGAACAGAGAGAAGTTTCCTCCTGACAGGATGGCAGATCAAACAGAACCTCCAGCCAAGGACATCTGCAGCTGTCGCCATAATTGTCACTGCTGCTGCTGACTTATACATGAACAATATGTTGCGTGGGCTGTAGGTCCTTGTTGCAGAGGTGAGATAGAGCAGCAAAGATAGTTTGGTATTGTTTAAGTCTTTTCCTGCCTACACAGGAAAACCCAAGAAACAAAACAGCCAAGGTCTTTGAATATAAAAGATGCTCCATGTAATGTATGGAAATCTCAATTTGCATTGTTTTGATTCTATCTGGAATTACATTCATTTTCGTGCCACTGCATTGGATTTTTGAGCATATTCTGCCCCATTTAATGTAAAAAAAACATATAGCTGCTATGATCAACATTTTTATCACGACAATGTCTTTAATGTCAGTGTTGAAACATTTGTAAAGATGAACCTAAAGAGAATTATCACCTGAATCTGCAGCTCATCTCACCTCTACAGAGGTGTTAGCTGACCAGCCAACAACTTTAACAGCCAGCAATAATATTTCATCTGCAGCAGGCTGGTGTTCTCAGTGACATAACTCAGCACTCCAAAATACTGGCCCAGCACTCACAAAACAACAGTCAGACACAGTTAGAGTATAGAG
The DNA here is from genome assembly GCA_016785225.1 of Psettodes erumei. NCBI lineage: Eukaryota > Metazoa > Chordata > Actinopteri > Pleuronectiformes > Psettodidae > Psettodes > Psettodes erumei. Next base: position 255,272 of record JAFBJZ010000407.1, on the reverse strand, counting down.
CTTTCATGCTGATAAATTTGAATCACACTCTTGAAACACTTTATTAGGAACACCTGCTTATTCATGCTAGTATCCAGTCAGCCAATCATGTGGCAGAGGTGCAAAGCATATAATCATAGCACCCGGAGAACACCCAAGCAGACACAGGGAGAACATGCAACTCCACACAGGACACAAAGGCTCCCTGGAACCAAGAACATTCTTGCTGTTAGGCAACAGTACTAACTGGTTCAAATGCAACAGCCTTAAGGTTGTTACTGACCACGTGTATCCCTTTATGGCCACAATTAACCATCTCCTAAAAATAGCTACTTCCAGGATGGTAATGCTTTATGTGACATAGCAAAAGTTGTCTTGAATTGTTAGATTCTTAGATGGCTTCCCCAGTCACCAGACCTGAATGCAGTAGAACACCTTTGGGATGTTGTAGCACAGGATGTTGGCAGCATGAATGTGCAGCTGTCAAAGCTCCCATAATGATAAGATGCAATCAGGTCAACATGGAGCAGAACCTAAAAGTTTCCAACATCTTGTGGAATCCTCATATGAGAGCACTATTACCCAAGTGAATGTAGATTGCACTAGTGTCTATTTTTGTGTTCACCCCTGCTTTATCATCATCCAAAACAGCACATGCCGAAAGGGTTTTCCAAAAGGATATGGAGTAGCCATCCAATGGAAAAAAAGTAGACAGAAAGGGGAGTTCAGGAGCATTACCCTCCAGAGAAAACAGTATGGATTCAAAGCACTGTAAAAATGAGTGAATTATTGTGAAAAAGAAGTTCTTGTGTGTCTTAGCTCACACAGTTTGTAAATATATATTAATATTTCACACCATGCCCATTCCAGACTGGGCTGAATTTTGTAATTGAAAATGATGAGACATGATTACATAAAAATAATTCATCCATCTATCCATTCATTCATTCATCGAGCCAGTCATCAGCTTGCTGCCACTAATATTGTTTGAACTAATATGTCTGTGAAATCATTGCAATTCTTAATGTGATTCAGCTGCACATTCATACAGACCATGTGGGAGCTGGACTGATACAGACAGATTTTTATGTCATGAAGCTCAGTGTCATCATTTGCCCCATTTGTGATTTATTATTGAATCTGTGTTTCCTGTTATTCAATAGTTGCTACCAATTCTGTGTTTTGGTAGTGCTTACTTCCTGTCTGTGTGTTTCCTGCTCTTATGATTTTCTGCACTATCCTGATTATTTCACCTGTCCCCAATTATCCCTGCCTCCCTCATGTACTTCTGTCTTCCTGTTCACCTCATTCCTTGTCAGTTGTTCCGTTCCCCCGTGTTTCCTCACACACCTGCCCTGTTCCCAACCATTTTGTATTGGATACACTGCTTGCATCTATCAGCGTGATAGCCTATCTGTAAGCCTGTTCATTTATATTAAAGGATCTTCTCTGCTCCTACTTTCCTCAGTGTTTGCCTCCGTTTGGGTACTGAAAGTCCTTAAATCTTGAACTCGCATTGTTTTGAAATGGAGGCTAGTAATTGAACGTACACTGAATGTACACACTCAGCAAATCTCAAATTTTTAAAACTATATAATGTGCATCAAAAAATAATACTATAAAGTAACTGACTGGACATCTATAAGTACACAGTTGTGTGGTCGGCAGTCTTTGCTTGTGGAAAGCTCTGTATAAGATGCACAAGAACACCTGTGCGGTGTGTCATAGGGAGTCAGTGGCAGTGGAGCATGACAGAGATGTCTGTGGCGACCCATGCATTTCCTGGGAGTTTTGTTGCCAGCAGCTGTTTTAACAAGTTACCCTTGGGCCCCAGGACAGGGAATGGTCCCATGAAACTGTACTCAGTCTACTGGGAGTCCTTGGTCCTTGGAAAAAACAGAACCACAGCTGTGATGTAGACCTCGGCATTCAGTATGAAATGTTAGCCATGCGATTGAATTGCTTCCAACACTGGGCCCTTCTCTTAATTACTTTTATATAAAGCAATCATGAATTTTTTTTCTTCTTTGTTTTAATTGATGACGGTGGAGTGAAGTCTATTCTGTCATACATGCTGATCTGCACATCACATCCCATGAGAAAGCATGTGTCTTGTGTCACTGTTTTGTACAGCCTACCAGTGCTGAAAGGGTGAAATCCCAATACAGGCATCAGTGATTATTCACGCTGAGCTGACCGAAGCTTTTATGATGTCAAACAATATCTTCTAATTTACTTTTGCTGTTCTGGGAAGTAAATTTAGAGTTCAGACCAATACGAACCCTCATCTATGGACTTGGCCTCATCACACATAAACTGTTCTTTTATATCACAAAGGCTATTTAAACATTAAAGAAAACCCTTAACCAATAATTAATCCTTAACCCATTAAAAATTATAAATAAATAATTAAGGAATCTTCATCTTCGTTTAAATAAGGGCTGGACAACCTTGGACTTAAAACCTCTCTTCTTTATGAGGCATGCAAACTTTGCTCTCATGGTCCAAAAAGCATTTATTGGACATCCTTGTTGGGCTGGAGGGTGGAGAATGACTGAGCAGGCTTTCTCGCTCCCTGAGTCTTCTTTTTTTGCAGTCTCTGTCTATTCCCCTGGCTTCTCTGTCTTCTCTTTGTCTGGGCTTGGCCTGGTCTTGTAGTCATGTTTTGGGTTATGTCTGTTATCACTGTCATGTCATCCTCAGCAAGATGACTCTTCAAGGTGACTTCACCTTTAACGTTGGTTCTGTAAGTGACTTTCTGTTACTTTCTGGTTTCATTGGTTATTTCATCCTCTCTGGCCACACTCTGCCTTTCCAGCAGTTTCCTTGTCACTTTCCTTGTCACATTCAGTTATCTTAACTTTCTTCTCTTATAAGGCATGTGCTCACCACTTCCCTCAGTCCTGCTTTTGTCCTGTGCCTTCCCTCTTGTTTCCTGTTTCATTTTTTGCCTTTGCTGCTTGTCATTCACCTGTTGGCTGTACTCCTCATCTCTTTTATCCACTCCTCTTCAAACCATAATCATCATCCTTGTACCTGTGTTCATCTTCACAGTTTCGTAACTGATCTGTGTCCATCTCATGAAAGTCTGTGTGTTGTCCACACCTGCTTTTGCAACAACTTTCTGCAGCAGCAAAGGTGGTGTCCTTCCAGGTCTCATATGCCTCAACAAAAATTCAGGTCAACGTTGTACAATTTCTATGCAGTGGCAGTGGCAGTCTGCGTTTTGCGTTAGGTTGGCTTTATTATTTTGCTGCATCTCCCAGTCTCCCAGTCAAACTGCCCCAAGCCTCCTCCACAATCAAAGCCAGCTTTGTACATGGCAAGGAAATTAAGATTGTTGACCCTGAGAAATATCTGGGAACTGTGTTTGAGTTTGATGTGTAAACAAAATTAATTTTCAAGCTTGGACAACAATTTATTAAGTGAAGAAGCTTCAATCTGTTAATGTCATTATTCTATGTATGTTTATCAGACATTTAATGTCATTTTCTTTTGTTTGCTGGTTTAACAGCTTATCTGCAAAGGACAAGAACAGCCTACCTATTGTTAAGGTCAGCTCCAAAACAATCACAGTCCAGCAGAGAGACTCACTCTAGGACACGTGAGTGGTCCAGAAAGGAAAAGGGATTGTTAAACAATTCAGCCATGTCCCCTCCAGTGAATTTACTGTAATGCTATATATGACAATCACTTGAGACACATTCACAGGTGGTCTTCATTTCACTTATTGTCAGCTTAGGAGCACCAGTGCTGGATCTCTGTTGAATTTGGCACTCTGAAGAGAGAGGATATTTATGCAGTCACTTATTCAAGATTCAACATTCAACACATTGTCACTTATTATGTATTCACATTCGATACTGTCATTGTGTAGCAATGAATGAAATTACTTTTTGCGATAGCCCCAGAGTTGCATTTAAATTTGAGTACAAATAAATAAATATAGTATAATATAGTAAAAAGTAAAAACTTTAAAAGAGGAATGGGGCTAAGCAGAATCATCATATAAACTAATTTACAGCATTGATGCCAGGCAAAGTATTACATTTATTATGCACTGTTATTTTACATTATATATTTTAATTAACTGCCATTACTTTGTAGAAATATGTTGCTTTTTCTTTTCTTTTAAAAAAAAAGCCAAATTATATTCAACACGATTCCATTTATAACATCAAAAAAGCAAAACAAAGAAAGAAAGAAAACATCCACGAGGATGAGGGTTTTATAGGCAATGTATAGAAGATCATCTATTGTATGTTGTGCAATGTTTTCCCATAGTAATTTCATTCTAGCAGTCCTCACTAATTTTTATTCAATATTTGGAAGATGTTTGGATGTTAAATATGGAGAGATTGGTGACCTGACAATACAAACTAATATAAGCGATGCTAACATGATTTTTTGCATGCAGTGCAATGTTTTTTGTTCCAGTACCTGATCAGATCTAGGTTTGTGTTTGTGACTGAAAGTTTAATTAGTTCTTCACAGCACAGCAAGCAAACAAGTTATATATTTTAGCATGGATGTCTAATCTGGTGATAGCCCTTCATGTCTATCTGCTCATGCTGTCTCCTCTGTTCCAAATCCAAAGTTATCTGGTTTATTGCTTAGTGCAGGTGAGGAGGACTCAGGACCGTACCTCTTTGATAATTCTCAGCCTCAGATAAGCAAAAAAGGCAATTACCTCTTATCAGAAAGCCCAAGGGAGAGATGTGGAGAACAACAGCATTAACTTCATAGACAAAGGTGTAGCACAGGGGAGTGATGTCGATGGGTGGTTAGTTATTATAGTTGAGCAACAGTCCTTGCTCCTTGATCTGATTCATCTTACTTCTTAGGCTTGAGGGAGAGAGATGATGTTATAAGGGCAGAAGGGAGGAGATGGAGGAAGAAGGCGCTTTCATTCAAGAGAAACATCTGGATACAGAAGCAGGGAAGCTATTCTTCTTGACAACACTTTTTCCATGTTGATCATTTGTCAAACTCCCTCACTGCTTCATGAATAAACTCACTGTGACACACACACAAACAGATGTCTTCAGTCACTGCCATGCCGCCTTCATAAAAAGTGTGTGTGTGTGTGTGTGTGTGTGTGTGTGTATGTATGGGCTGAAGGTTGTTGCTGAGTGTGCTGTTTTCCCAGCTGTGTCACCCTGCCTACTGACTGAGGCCACTGAAAACTGAAGAATTTGTCTTCGTTGTATACCACAGTCCCCAAATTACTTTGTCATGCAAGAGACACTGAAACACTGTGACTGGTGCTCACAACATAAAATGATCATATCTAAATATAATTTAAAAAACAAAAGTAATACAATAAAACTGAAATTACAAAAATGTAGTAATATAAAAAAATATTCCATGCAGTTGCAATTTCTGTAGAGTATCAATGTTATTATTATGGAAACTTTAATTAGATTAGATTAGATCAGATTAGATTTACTTTTAATTTACTATTAATCCCACAACAGGGAAATTCAGACATTACAGCAGCAGGAAAAAGGTGGAAAAAAGACATAATGAACATACAGAGTTGTCAGCATTGCTGACAGGAAAACAAGAAAACAATTGTACAAAAATTGTAAAAGAAATTTAATGGCAAATAAATTATATGACTGTGATATATGACAGCATTAAAGGAAATGTAGTGAGCATGATATAAATAATATTACGAGGATGAATAATATGCTAAAGTGACCAGATTTCCTACAACAAGATTCAGGTGGTGCAGGTGTTGTAGAGCCTGACAGCGGTTGGGATGAAGGACCTATGGAACCTCTCCTTCTTACACTGTGGGTGTAACAGTCTACTGCTGAAGGAACTGCTCAGGGACCCCACAGTGTCATGTAGGGTGTGAGAGATGTTGTCCATGATGGATGTCATCTTAGCTAACATCCTTCTCTCCCCCACTTCCTCTATAGAGTCCAGGGTACAGTCCAGGACAGAGCTCACTCTCCTCATCAGTCTATTGAGCCTGCTCCTGTCCCTGCCCGTGCTGCCTCCTCTCCAGCAGGCCACAGCAAAGAAAATGGCTGAGGCCACCACAGAGTCGTAAAAAGTCCTTAAGAGGGTCCTGCCCACCCTGAAAGACCTCAGTCTCCTCAGCAGGTGGAGGCGACTCTGGCCCTTCTTGTAGAGGGCTTGGATGTTTTCAGTCCAGTCCAGTCTATTGTTTAGGTGAACACCCAGGAATTTGTAGCTTTCCACTACCTCTATGTCCGATTCCTGGATGTTTACAGGAGTTAATGGGGATGCATTCCTCTGGAAGTTAACTATCATCTCCTTTGTCTTGCTGGTGTTGAGCTGAAGCTGGTTGAGCTCACTCCAGCTGACAAAGTCCCTGATGACAGTCCTGTATTCCACATCGTTCCCCTCGGAAACACAGCCAGCAATGGCTGTATCATCAGAGAACTTCTGGATGTGGCACTGTGTGGTGTTGTGGGTGAAGTCCGACGTGTAGAGGGTGAAGAGGAAGGGGGAGGCACTGTACCCTGAGGGGCACCCGTGCTGCTGAGCACCACGTCAGACACACGTTGATGTATCCTCACATACTGTGGTCTGTTGGTGAGATAGTCAGTAATCCAAGCAGCCAGGTGTTGGTCTACTCCCACACTTTCCATCTTCCCTCTGAGCAGTGCTGGCTGGATAGTGTAAAAAGTGCTGGAGAAGTCAAAAAACATGACCCTCACAGCGCTCCCGCTGTCCTGCAGGTGTAGCAGTGATCTATGCAGCAGGTAGATCACTGCATCGTCCACCCCAATCCCAGGATGGGAAGCAAACTGCAGGGGGTCCAGCTGAGTGCCCACCAGGGGTCGCAGGTGTCGAAGGATGATCCTCTCCATGGTCTTCATCAGGTGAGAAGTCAAGGCAACAGGTCTAAAGTGGTTAGGCTCCTTGGGGCGCGGTGTCTTTGGTACTGGTACCACGCAGTAGGTCTTCCACAGGGCTGGGACTTTCTCCAGGCTCAGGCTCAAGTTGAACAAGTGCCTGAACACACCACAGGCTTCAAGTCCTTGAGTAGTCTTGGGCTGATGCTGTCCAGTCCATTGTCTTTTTAAGTTGACTCCTCACCTGAAAAGAGGTTACAGGAGATGGGTGGTGAGAGTCATGCAGTTCAAGAAAGGTTCAAGGTTTTATTGTCACGGGGAGTAGTCATCAGTGCTTGGGGTCTCAGGCTTTCGACATTGCGATATACAGAGTGAGGTTAGAAGGAAGAAGGAGAGAAATAGAAAATAAACATCGTAGTGCAAATGAACGCAGTAGTGCAAATAAACAAATAAAATTTTAAAAATAAATAGTGGTATAAGTGGTGGATTGACTTTAATGGTGCAGATGGAGTTTAAGTGTATATAAAATGTAATAAATAACAAAAAGTGACGAAAGTGGCAGCTCAGGAGTTTAATAGTCTTATGGCCTGTGGAATCAAACTGTCCCTGAGTCTGGTGGTCCGAGACTGGATGCTGCGGTACCGTCTGCCAGATGGCAGCAGCTGGAACAGTTTGTTGCTGGGGTGGTGGGGGTCTTTAATGATCCGGTTGGCCTTCTTCCTACATCGCTGGCTGTAGAGGTCCTCCATGGATGGCAGCTTCGTCCTGGTGATGTGCTGCGCAGTTTTCACCACCCTCTGTAAAGTCTTACGGTTGAGGGCGGAGCAACTGCCGTACCAGGCGGTGATGCAGCCAGTCAGGATACTCTCGATGGTGCATCTGTAGAAGCTGCAGAGTATCCTGGTGTCCATGTTGAGCCTCCGCAGCCTGCGGAGGAAGAAGAGCCGCTGTCGTGCCATGTGGTGGAGGTGTGGTGAGGGGCAGCGCAGGTGAGGGAGAGAGGTGAGGAAGGGTCAAATCTGTTGAAAAACAGATTTAGCTTATCTACCCAGTCCTTGTCCCCGCTGGCCTGGTCTCTCCTCTCTCCTTTCCCATGTCCAGCGATGGTCTGCAGCTCTCACCAGACGGTGTCATTCTGCTCCAGCCATCCTTCCAGTTTCCTCCTGTAGCAGTCCTTCCCCTGCCTGATCTTTAGCCGGAGTTCCTTCTGGACTCTGCGCAGCTCCTCCTTGTCCCTGGAGCTGAAGACCCTCTTCTTCTTGTTCAGTAGGGCCTTAATCTCAGAAGTCACCCAGGGTTTGTTATTGGGGAAACACAGCACCGACTTCGAAGGCACAGTGTTATCCACACAGAAATTAATATAATCCGTGATGCAGTGGGTCATGCTGTCGATATCACTGCCGTGGGGGCTGCAGAGTGCATCCCAGTCTGTCATCTGGAGACAGTCTCTGAGCCTAGCCCTGCTCTCCTCGGACCACTGCTTCACAAGCCTCTCCACAGGGGGTTGTTTCTTCACCATAGGGGTGTAGTCAGTGGTTAGGTGGACGAAGTTGTGATCTGAACGACCCAGCGGGGGGAGGGGGGATGATGTGTATGCATCGCTGATGTTGGCATACAGGAGGTCCAAAGTCTTATTGTCTCTGGTGTGACATTTCACATACTGAGTGAAGGTGGGAAGAGCAGAGGGCAGGGAAGCGTTATTAACCCCTTATTGTCACAGTTTAGCAAAAAAACACTTCTGCTCCAAAACAGCCAAAAATAGCTTCTGTATTAGTATTGCTTTGTTACATTAATAAAAGAATCTTCATACCTGAGACGGGAACAGGCATTTTTTTTACCTTTATTACCTGTTGTTTCTAATTTGCATCATAGATAATAGATAATAATAGATTTATATCTATCTTATATCTATTTTATGTGCTATAATCAAATTAACACTTTCAATTTAATTTAGCATCTACTTGAAAGCAAAAACACACACCAAAATGTTTTTTTGATAATTGGAAATAAATTCAGGCGTTAAGGGGTTAAAGTCACCGGAGATGAGGAGGAAGAATTTGGGGTGCTCGTTTTGCAGTTGAGAGACATTAGTGTGGATCTGATCTGTAGCTGTAGCAGCAAACGCTGGGGGGGGGGGGGGGCTGTACACATTGATGATATTCCATATGCATTCCATATATTCAGTCATTTCTACCACTACAAAGACTCACCAGATCCCGAGGCCTGTGTGTAAAAGGTTTAGTATTATCACAGTTTTTTTATGATGCATCAGGGTAGTTGACTGTCCAGTACACAGAAGAAGGGCACCCGATCTGATTGCTGTCATACCATTGAATAGGCGTAATTCGTGTACCGTCATCCCACAGACATGGGCCAGTAGGCCCCTACTCTACCTACTAGTAGGTTAAGGGTTCGGGTTCGGGTTCGGGATAGGGTTAGGGTTAGGGTTAGGGTAAAATCGATAATAAGTAATATATTGTTATTATAAATAAAGCTTTTCCAGTGACGTATAATTCCATAGCAAGCCTACTGTGCCTACTGGGTATTGATAACATTGGGTCAAGCATATGAATAGGTGATCACAGCCTTCTAAACCTACTAGTAGGTAGAGCAGGGGCCTACTGGCCCATGTCTGTGGGATGACAGTACACGAATTACGCCTATTCAATGGTATGACAGCAATCAGATCGGCTGAAAAGGGGATGCAGTGTTATCAGAGTTGTGCTATTGGACAGAAATATTATCCTGTAGGGTTTTGGTTTAAATAAAAACTAGTGGAGTGGAGCACAAGGGCTCTCACATCGACAATCCTTTCTTGCCATCCTAACAAAATGAATGCTGGAGTTTGCTGTTAGCCAGTTACCTTAGTGTCTTTGCTTAAACACACATATTCACACAAAATATTCCCGACGAGAAGAACTCCAGATTAATATTTAGGGCTGCGTTTCATGATCTAAGACATCAATATAACAAGGATCTGCCATCTGCCACCTTAAATCCTTCAAGATAGTAAGATAACATCATACAACAAAAAACAAATTTAGAATACCCAAGACCAAAACAGTAGTCCAAAAATTGATCCTGAAAAAGTTCAGTATTATTTGACTAGCAGATACAGTGCCTATAAAAGTAACTGCCCTCTTGGGTGTTTTCCTCTTTTATTGCTTTCATAAATGCAATCACAATCAGAATGATTTGGCTTTTTTTAAAGAAGCAAAATAAGGGGGTGGATCCTTTTTTATAGGCAGTGTAAGTGTAAGGGTGTGGTCTGTGTTTTTTATAAACAAATATTTTTTTTTTTATAAATGACAATTATTTGAGGATGCATCTTGGATTAATAGTTTGAAAATGAACATGGCTTAGGATGACATGACATGGAAACATTGAATTTTCAAATAAATGATGGTCTCCTTTTTTTGCTGGTCACATGCTGCACCTTGACTTCAATATCTCCATTGATTTCCATCATATTCTGAGAAGACAGTTTGCATCACAATTTATTCTAAACTGTCAAATCCCTTCCATCACTCACCTCAATGAAACTCTCTCCACTGTCCCGGCACTCTGCCCCTACCTCTGACTCACTCTCAACTGCTCGGATGTGGAGAGATTATTTATTGAGCGGTATATATTCCTTATAATCATAACAAGTCATGCTGAATGTGAAACAGTAAAGAAATAAATACAGAATGTGGGTGATATATGATATATTTCATGTTAATTTACTTTCACAGTTGACAACCATCTACTAGGAAAGGGCAATTCCTAATTTCATCCACTCCAACTTTGCTTTATATTGAGCACAATCGAACCTGTGCACATCAGTTAGGCTCTCTTTTCAGATTTCATTATCTAAAGTGACAGAAATCAAAGCCACGTTCATGGTAGCTGCAAACACTAGTTTATATGTGGGACAGCAGCCAGTACAAAATACTTGCATTTAGTTAAGCGCAGTTAACAATTTCCTGTCAAAAGTCTCTGCCTTAACTCCACTACCTGATATCCCATAATGTGAATAGTCCACCACAGTGGTGTATGGCAGTTTGTATATAGTTGCTTTGATAATGAAGCACTGACACAGTGTCTTGAAAAGAGCACTGATTGGATGGACAGATGCACTGATTTTGTATATTGTAAAAGTTTATAATCTTAAAATTAATAATAATCTCAATTTCTTTTTGTTTGTATAAGGTACAGGACAAGGTACTTTACTGTGTTAAGCCCTTGCAATATCGTAGAGAGAAACCCCAAACTCTCTTCTCACAGATCCTAGCCCCTCATTAATAAAACAGTGTCCCTAAATGTGCATGTTTACAAAAGCTGTAAATGGTGTACACACAAAAGTGTTCATATTTATAAAACTGTGCATGCACACCTGCGGGCCATGTTTCCTTTATAATTCACAGTCCACCAGGAAATGTGCGCACGTTACTCAGCCTCATATCCTGTCCACAAAACACCCACAATTAACAATAAATGCTCAATGCAAAGAATCTAATGAGAGTTGATACTTAGAAATCAACCTGATGGCTGACGGTTTGCAACAAGTGAAAGGAAAACCAAGAAAAGGAATTTTTCTGACACGGAAATGGAGGTGATTGTGTGAGCTGTCACTGGCTTTATTTCCAGGTGATACATGCACAGTATTAGAAGAAACTTGGACTCATTCAGGGGGGTGGACCATAACAGTTCTCCCCTCTGTCGTGCTGGGCGTGGGGGTTCTCCTCTCCCACCTTTTTCTCAGAGCACCTGCAGCTGATCATCCAATCAATTCTGGTGCAAGCCATGGCAGCAAAAAAAAAACCCCAGCCCATTCATCTGGACTCCGCTGGATCATTCAGTCACCTAAGTGGTACAAACAACTAAGTTTGTTTGCTTGTGTTTGCTTGCTCCTCACTAATCCTGTGTTTGCCTTAGGTTCACTGTTCCAATCCCTGCAAATACATACAGCACTGCCACTATCAACCACCGCCAGGTCTTATTCCTGCCTTGTTCACTCCAGTGCTCCACCCTGCCCATCCATCTGCTCCACTGTTCCAAACACCACCAGCTTGATTGCAACTCTGGTCCATCCAAACCAGCCCCCCCCCCCCCCAACTACTCAATTACTATAAAACTAGATTTGAACTTTTTCCCCGTCTGTTGAAATGAGTTGTAGAATTGTATCATCCGTCTGCTATAATTGCGCCTTATTTCAAGATAAACATGTTTAGAATACTGAACACTGACACCAAAATACTTGTTAAGACAGAAGTATTTTTCAGTGAAATATGATAAATTCTATTAAATCACAGACTATTTCCTTGTTATCAGCAGATGGTGGGTTCCCCTGCTGATTCCATCTATTACTTTTAAATGAGAGAATGTGAATTGTATTACAAATGACAAGTAGGAAAGCAGACAGAAGAAATTAAAGTGTTCTGTTATTAAGGAGGAGGAGGACGAACAGGCATCCACATGGATGGGGAAGGTGCAGGCAGATGGGGAGAGAACCAACATGCATGTAGGTGGCACCAAAATGGGCAAAACCAACAATGTTTCTCTCTTCTGTCTGACTTCCTTGTTCTGTCTCTCAGTCAAATGTTTCTCACTAAAGATGTTAGTCAAATGATAAAAAAAAATCCTCAGACAGACTGCTACTGTAGTTTTTAGCAAGTGTTGAAACTATGCCTGACCTGCGGCAGTTAATAAGCAGTTTTTCCTGCAGCCACAAGAGTCAAAATTACTGGAGACATAATAATATGGACTGCTTACAACATCAACAATGTGTAGTGCCTATCCAAAATATTCACCCCCTTGGATATTTTCCCCTTTTGGAAATGGAATCATGGTCAATATATATATATATATGTGTGTGTGTGTGTGTGTGTGTGTGTGTGTGTGTGTGTGTGTGTGTGTGTGTGTGTGTGTGTGTGTGTGTGTGTGTGTGTGTGTGTGTGTGTGTGTGTGTGTTTGTGTTTTAATTACAAAAATAATTATTAATTAATAATTTATATCATGTAAAATAAGTGATTGCACAAAAATCCTCCCCTTCAAGTCAGTATTTAGTAGGTGCACCATTGGCTATATTCACAGTACTGAGTCTGTGTGGATGGGTCTCAACAGGACTTGCACATCTGGACACTGCAATTTTCCAAGTCCATTCTTCTTTGCAAAATTGATCAAGGTTGCACAAGGATTGTGTGTGAACAGCCCTTTTCAAGTCCAGCCATAAATTCTCTTTTATTCCATTATTGAATTTGTAACAGTAATAAAAGGGGAAAACATTCAAGGGTGTGAATACTTTTTGTAGGCACTGTACATGTGTTATGTCACCTTTGCAGTGGATAATCCCACCTGAAATTGTTACTTTGTGCATTTTAGCATACTGGTAGGTTATTTGTCTTAATTAAGTGACAATATTATTTTATATATACAGCTACTTGCAACTCTGTCAATATCAGTGTGGTTCATGCCAGTGTAAGGTATTTAGGATGATGTTACACTGTTATATTGCTGTGGGTCAGAGAAGTCTATATATTTGTGTGCTAGTTATATAACTTCTGTGTTGGTTGAATATTAATGTTGTTGACTCGTGTTTAAGAGGAGAAGTCCTTTTCTCTGTACAGGGTGAACTTATTATTATTGTAAACCAGACACAACTCACATTATTGTATGTTAATCTCAAAACCATCTCAGATTTGTCTATGTTTATTTCAGTCAACCCACACCAGAGCTTTACAGAGGTGGCACATCCTCACTGATTTGTTTTTAACTGTTTTTAATAGGGGAATAATATATATGTTCAGGTTTGGATACATAAAAGTATCTGAATATTTTTGTAAATGAGAGATTTATGTTTTTGATTTTTTTAAGATAAATTTTAAAAGGATATAACATGGTTTCACTTCTTCATCATTGGTCATTAAGTGTAGATTGATGGGATAAACTGTCTAATTTGTATTTGTTATTCCTGGGTTGTATCTTGGCCAGAGACACTTGATGTTTGGACTGCAGGAGCCAGGGGTCAAACCACTGACTAGAGGGGATGCAGCGGTCAACATTTTCCAACATGCATGATTAGGAATGTATTTTTAGTTGTCTGTAATGTCACTGAGAAATCAGGACAGTGGCCAATGAGTTTGTTAGAAGAAAGTGTTTTTGTGAAAACAGAATCCTGGTTCTTTGGCTATGCGCATGAAGAGTTAATCCAGTCAATATACTCATTTGTCTTTGTGAAAATGTCTGTGTAGAACTAAAATTCTGTAATCAGATATTGGGCTGCAGCATAATTAATGTGCAGAACATGCATAGATCCACATGGACTGCATCATCGCTATCCCACTGCTGTGTTATGTCCATTACTGAAACAGATTCCAGATCAGTTGCATCGGCAGAACAATTACCATGCTCATTCACATCAGCCAGCTGATCACCTCAACACATTTGACATCCTAAACACACACACACACACACAGCCTCCCTCTGACAGGTGTGTGGTGAGATTAGACATCATTATTCTCTACACTCCTACTAATTCTGAGTAATATCAAACTCAGAAAATGCAGGTCTCTTTCACAGCTCCTTCCCCTTTACCAGTGGGGTTGTGCTAATGAGCACTAGTGGGTTGGTTGCCAGGGAAACTGAGAAGGAAGTAAACAACTGCTGGATGCATCCAGATCCAGCCCTCTGGCCGCATTCTGTAGTTCAGCACATGAATGAAGACGAGATGAGCTGCACAAATCAAATTTTGTCCATTCAAACCCAACAGGATCAAAATAAATGACCTGCAGTAAACTCTCATATAAAACCTGTTAGTTATTGTGGTTTAGCCTGCAGATTTACTGTTTGCTGACATGTTCAGCAGTTGCTGAGACACAATGCCTCATGGAAGCAATGAATGTACTTTAAAACGCTTAACATCCTCTTGCCTTACATCATGCATCCAAGTCCATCGTGGAGTCATAACTTAGAACTTAACTCGGGACAAAGACTTCTTAACAAATCCAAAATATAGATCACTTGGGATGTCCTATACATCAAATTCAAATAGTTTCAGTTTCATTTTTTGAACTTCCCTTCTCATTCTTTTAGTGCTCTTGACTGAATTGCTACTGCATACTCTCAAGTTCTCAACAAGATACTGTGGTTATACTAACACCAAAAGGCAACTCAGAGTTCACATCCTTATGACTGGTCGGCCTATGTTCTCCCTTTTTTTAACACAGCCAATTTGCCTTCTCCATCTATACATAACTTAAAGTTACACCCAATTCACAGATTTCTATATTATAGAAACCTATTTGCATATTTCCTTTCTCCAACTTCTGCTCAAATACTTGTTGTCAGTTTTAACTGGTGAATTTTCTTGCACTGCTCCTTCAAATCTTATTTTAACTACATTTACATTCTTGCCTTTGGAAAAAAAAACTGGTAAGTGAAATAATAGAAAATAAAGCATAGACTAAGAAACATAAACACAAAAGCACAGATCAATTTTATTATCTTGTGCAGTATTATTTTTGCTTAGGCTCCAAACCTAGAAGAGCTAAAAATGTAAGAAACACAAAGTGTGTGAGGAAAGGAAATTACTATGTGACACAAGCATTGCTACAATCTCCAGAATAAGCTTTTTTGGGGGGGGAGTGTTCTTAATTAATTAAAGTTTTTCTCTGTGGGGGAGAGACAGGGATGACTAAATAGATTTTTAAAAATACACCCCTCAGGAGAGGATTACAGCTTTGGCGCTACATTTAAAAAAATCTTGAGTTTCATTTTTAAATAACCCAAATCTTTAAGACTTATATGACATGATTTATTTTTCTTTTTGTTGCCCGCAGAGTTCTCATTGGAATGTGGGCTGTGATATTTTGTGAGTCTCGCTTGTGGCTTCCTGTGAACTATCTGGGTACAATGCTGAGTAATTCGCTAAGGGGGG
This sequence comes from Psettodes erumei, assembly GCA_016785225.1. NCBI lineage: Eukaryota > Metazoa > Chordata > Actinopteri > Pleuronectiformes > Psettodidae > Psettodes > Psettodes erumei. The sequence goes on along the minus strand of JAFBJZ010000407.1, from coordinate 239,543 downwards.
CAGCATGGTAAGATTGGGATGCTCCAATCAAAGCACAGAACAGCAGTGTGATACACAAACTGAAGCCAGTTGATCATTGTAAGTCAAGCTGAACATGGACTCTGGAGTGCAGAGTCATGAGGAAGAGTTCTCACAAGGGAGCAATGCTGCAGAAATCACCATATGCCTGAATGCACATACATGCTTTGTTCTATTCTCCTGGCATGTCTTTATGTACTGTATGCACAGTCTCATAATTGAGACAAAAACTTATGGAAGCATAGCACAGTATTCTGACAAAGACATGCACAGGCTAACCTGTTTCTCTCTCTGAATGCCTGTTATCAGGCCTGCATGCTCCTCTGGCCATCTGATGCTTTTCTCTTCCACTGCTCTGATGCCTCAGTCTAATCAACAGGAAATCTGACAATGAGATTTCTCCCTCTTTTAGATAAGTATCAGGACATGTTGCATCTTCCCTCATCACAGCCCCTCTTACCCTACTACAAAAAAAATCAGGAAGAAAACTAATAATTGAAAGTGAGATAGCAGGGGAGAACCAAGGGGCAGGGAACAGTATCAGTGAGCCCTTCACCTGGAAATAAGGTGCATCTAATCCTGGTGGAGCTGATGCTGTATTCTCCTCTACCCTCCCTCTCAGTTTGTAGTCAGACTTGAGTTGCATTGCTCAGATAACACAGAGACACAAACTCAGCATCTCATATGGAGTCTCTACTCTGATACATTTTGTGCCAGTCATAAAATGACTCCTATTTCCTACTCTCCATATTGCATTCAAAATGCCACATCGACAAAGAGTTTTGTTTGAGTTCCACACAGTGAAGACTCAGCAGTGTTTTGTTGAATTGGCTGTGAAAGTGCAGGAAACTTAGGAAGAGAGGATTTTTTTCCATCTTGCCTGAAGCTTCAGTGGATGTTCAGGTCAAACACTTTATGCCGTAGCAAATTACTAGGAGTCAGGATGTCAGTCTGACAAAGAATATGTTTGAGTAAATTTACAAGTTTCTCATCAACCCTACAGAGGACCTATGGTGTGTCTGTCAGTACATGACCCTTGAAATAGCATCAACAACGAGATGAAGAAAAGGCAAAAACAGACATACAAAATTCAAATTTCACTAAAGTGTATTGTAAAATACTGTCCAACTTGATGACAGACCAGATGTCCATCACCAGATGACCTAACCTGTGAATATTTTATTGAGCTGTGTGGTCATTACGTATACTCTTGACTCTTTGTTTGCTTCTTTCTTTCCCCTTTTCTTGCCATCAGTAATACTCACATACACACCCCAAACCATGCCGATCTGTGGGTAACATAATAACACAACTGAGTTTGCCCCCTGGTCAATAAATCCTGTTGTAATTTTAAACAGTTGTTGTTTGTGATTATGGTGTATATATTTACTCAACACCAGCTGAAATAGAACAGCAAGTGCTTGAATTCAGCCTTTGGTTGGTCATAAGTACCTGGCAACAAGGTGGTGCCCCACCTTTATTGATTATATTAATAATTATTGAAACAGTTGCTGATTATCTTTTAAAATTGTTGATACTTTGTTAACAACCAACTCTACTCATACTGGTGGCCAACGGATCAATAAATCAGGGTCTCTCAGTGAGTTGATGCATTACATTATTGAATATTTGTCCTTTTTATCAATCACAGTAAAAAGCTGATTATTTTGTGATAAAGTGCTGGATAATGAGATTCCTTTCGACATTATTGGGAGGTGACTAAATAAAATACAATTTCAAATTCTGAGTAAAGCAACATAACCATATTACCTTAAAAACTCAACTCTACATTATCAAGACTGTGCAGGTGTGGTTTGATAAGATTTGATTGACAGGGCCTTGACAACATCAAAAAGCAACCGCACAACTGTGACCTTGTTTTTATTAAAATGTTGGTACCTTTTTATACCCTCTTAAAAGCACTGATAAAAAAAAATCACAGATGCAGATATAAATCATTTGAAATGAAAAGCTTATTACACTTACATGTATTCATATTGATCCCCCACCCTCCATACTGATATTTACAGTTTTACAGTGTTTTGATTGAAGTTTTGTTATCACAGTGCATTTTATGGGCTTGTCTCTGAGTCTCTCTTCTAATTGCCTGCTTGTTTTCTGGCTTCACTTCTTCCCATTGTTCAGCATGCCAGTGCACTCACCACACTTGCCAATCACCAATTACTTCAAGCAGTATATACATCTGCTCACCTGCTGCTTTTTTTTTTCTGACACTGCCTTTGCCCTCTAAGGTTTTTGGAGCTGCAAAACAAGAGTTCTACCTTAATGCAGCAGAATAGTCTCTTATGGAGTCTCTGAGGTCAGGCTGTGACAGATTGTGCAAATATTTTTATAATACAAATGTAATGTGACCATAGCTTCATGACATGAAATGGTATATTAAATTTGCAATGCAATCCATTCAATTGGCCTCAAGCCATTTCACTCAAATGTCAAGCTCATGTTGGTGCCTGAGGAAAATTCGAGTTGCCTTCCCTCAAGCCACTGCTAGCAGGGCTAGAAAAAAAGAAAGTTATTTGGCTCCTGAATGGAAGGTCATAATCAGGCTGACCATTAAACACAGAAGTCATGACAACCAAAATTGATCAAATGATCAACTGGCACTGTCTTTTAAAATGTTATGAATATCTTTACACAGGGGTCCGACAGAAAAAGTTTGGGAATCACTGCATCAACTGACCCATTGCAGCATTTCTTAACCCGCTCATCTGCAAATATCTGCTCTGCTTCAGTGTACAATATGAAAGTTGCATGTAACCCACAGAGAACCCAAGGCAGCTTTTGTACCCTCCAGCACAAATTGAGAGGTGAGGGGTGTCAGTGGCAGGAGGCTGAGCAGTATCACTGAAGACCAGTGTTATCATCTGGGCAGGAGGCTGATGGATCAAAGTGCAGTTAAGATTCAATCAGGACTCATTTGATGTTTGTGCAGGCACTGCTGTAAACAGTGCCTGCACAAATAGAGGGATGCAGGAGCCCCTCGTTGTGTATTCTTACAGTTCATTCTGCCCTTTTTTAGGTGTGATCTAGATGTCATGTAGGTGGAACTCAGAGTTTCTTTATGCAAAATTCAACCCAGATATGAAACTGACTTAGAGAACTGGGTCACCCATTTCATAACACCAGCAAATAGTCAGTGTGCATCAGATCTTTCCAAAACATAACTCATACTTAATATACTTACAATACACAGTATAGTGTGATTTGTAGTGAGTGGGCGTTGGAGGGGATATTCCTTTCTCCCAGTAACAGTGAGAAAAAATGTTGTCAGATAACCTATTGAATAAAAATTCAACCCATCATGCACCTCAGATTTGGTCATTTTATATTCAAAGAAACAGAAACATATAAAAATGTGCAAGAAAATACCTCCTCTGTGAGTACACATCCACACAGTGAAGTTCCATCTGTATTTGTGGTATCCATGAAGCCCTGTACATGGTGAAGCAGCAATGTGAGATCAGCGATTCAGTCTGAACTCTTATGTAACAACACTGTGTAAATAACAATGTGCATAATCAAAATAAGAGTTAGATCTTGTCTTTTTTCATTGTCATATATTATTTTAGGAGGAAGTCAGCTTTTAAAAATGTCAGATGAGTACATGACAGACAAGATTAAACATTTGCTTCTCCCAGTTTTATTAACACTGTTTTTTTTCAGAAAATGTAACAAATAACAAAAAAAAAGGTAAAATCTATCTACATTTGTTGTTTGTGCAATGTATATGAATAAGAATATTTTACTCTTGTTTGTTTTGTTTGTTTTTGTTTGGTATTTAGTGCTGCCAGTCAACTGACTGAGTTAAGTTGAGTTAAAGCCTGACTTTAGAGTTCCATTTGCATACGCAGTTACAGTACACATGCATCTGCATGGCAGAGTTGAATTAATCATACACACACACACACACACACAGTGGCACATACGTGCACGCATACACACGGACAGGGTAAAAAAAGACCCATGTGCATGTATGTGTGTGTATTTTGGTGCTGCCTTCACTATATAGTGAACCGTTGTGACAAAGTCAATTGTGCAAATTACTCCTGGTACAGATTATGTCTTTGTTAAAGGGCAGGTTTCATCCATATTGGAATAAAGTCATTGCTGGCAAAGATTAAAAACCCAAGGAAACGATAAATAAAGCTTTGTTGAATAATGCATAGAATGTACTATATAATTCAACTATGGGAATGGGGCTACATGAAACAAGAGGCTACCTATTGTGTTAATGATGAATGTCTTTATTTGTGTTTTTTCAACTTCAGGCAGTGGATTTTCCTGCACAATGCCCAGCTCGCTGTTTGATATGACAAGCCTTTGGAACAGTTTCCATTATGTAACTCATACACAGAGTAAAGGCTCTAAATGTGTTTGAAGCCATGCATCAAAACAGTTGAAGCAGCCGGTGAGGGACTGCTAAATTAACCCAAAGGGTTCAGCTGCAGTAGATTGAATTTTCAAGAGATAACGGAAAATACCTCCCAGTTTGCACTGCACGAGTCTATTCATACCACTTTGGAATCCAACACTCATTTTGAAAAATGTAACTGTGGAATCAAAGAGGATGAAGGTGAGGTTGATTAACAATGTGCTAAGAGGGCTTGGCTTCCTACTGTTATAGTACATGTCATGACAAAAGCCTTTAATTTATTGTGAAGTGTGTATGTGTGTGTGTGTGTGTGTGTGTGTGTGTTTGAGAGAGAGAGAGAGAGAAAGAAAACTATTACAGTCATTAAACAAAGGTAACCATGTAATAACAGACAGCCGAATACATTTAACATTAAGCATTGCAATAGCTATAGCTTTAAAATAACTATATTAGAATACTGAAAGTATGTAGTAGACAGTAAAAGGTCAGCTGTTTAAATCACTAATTAAGAATTTATGGTCTTTATTCTGTAGATCAAGTGATTATGCCTCATTTCTCATCTAAAAGAAGAAAAAATAGACTTCCAACAATTTTTGGAATATACCTGGGGCTCTGCTCTGATATCACAAGGAAAGAGTCATTTATTGGTCAGTTTGCCTAAAGCTGAAAACACATCGTGACCTACAGACCAGAGTTCGGTGATGAAGTTACACTGAAGAAGGGGCACATTTAGAAACACATTATTGTGGCAAAATGGTTCTCCTTCAACACTAACATTTACACACAGAGTGATGAGAAGCTAAGTAAATTTTTTGACATTTTACATTTTGTTACCCTACAGGTAAAGCAATTGAAATCATGCTTTAACTTTTGATACACTAAGTAATATTTTTTCATGCAAGACTTTTACTTTACCTTAGGGCTCACATGAATGCGTCAAACCTTTCAAATTTTGTTTTCTTTATTTAAGTTCCATCCGATAAGCACTTTCAGTTATTATGTCAAGGGCTTCAGAAAGGTAGAAAGGTGATGTAAATGAAGCCCCTGTGTTTACCATCCTTCCATATGTTATACCGCTTACGGCGAGGTACACCCTGGACAGGTCACCAGTTTATCACAGGGCTGATATATAGAGACAAACAACTATTCAAACTCACAGTTGCACCTACAGGCGACTGGGGTTTAAACCACCTACATGGTCATGGCTAAAGAGTGATATACTGTGCAGTTACTCAAGCTGCTACCTCATTAGAATCTTTAATTTGTTTATACTGAGACAACGATTTTGATTGCCCAAAATCACTTATTACTCATTCAAGTTTATTTATAGTGCAGTATATAGTGAGTTTATAGTGTACCATATAGTGAGTTTGTTATTTTGGAGTGTTGTCCAAATGTTTGGTGAGTTTCTCTATATCTCATATAGTGGAAACTCACCAAATCAACCACCATGTATTTCACAATGCATTGTGAAAAGTAAGGTAAAACTGACTTGTCACTAACCAACCATTATATACCATAATGTGCTCGCAGAGCTGACAGGAGGAAAATTTTCTGAGAGACAAGAGGAGTGACAAAAAAAAATTGTGCCATGTCTAAGTTTCCCCAGGAGAGGGTGCAGACTGACCATAAAAGTCTTGACACAGAGAATTCAGATGATGTATAGTATGTACAGATATTTAGGGATTTGCAGGTCAAGTGACATGCAGAATCACATTTGCAATTCTCTCAGGTTGTCTCACATATACACATGCCCATCCAGAAAACAGTAATGGCCAGGTCTTCACAGTTGGCTTCAAAGCCTCAGCCCAAAACCCCCTGAAAGCACGCCTAGGGCTACGCTGGCTGCAGAAATCTCTGCTCAGCCCCCGCAGAAAAAAAGGCAGGGTCATGCAGGCTCTGGAGGAGTGCTATACTGCACTCACATACCTCTTTATGGCTGTGTCATATGATGTATACATATATATCATTTTTTTCGTGGATGAGGATTAAGTATATCAGGATCTCAATACTGAAAAAGTCACCATATATGAAAAGCAGCTTGAATGATGAATTGCAAAAGTATGAGAAACAGAGTAATAATTATTTAATTAATGTAATATGTGGGTATGAAAGGGATACAATGGGGGTTAATTTACACAATGTAAAGGATGATATCAATAAAAACTAAGAAATACGCAAATTATCCCCCCAAAATGTAAAATGTACCTTCCTATGATATGATTGTTTGTATCATAATAATGTTGCTTTTTCATTAAGTCTGACTTCAATGTTATTGATTTTATTCCAGTTTGCCACTTGTGTGGGAGCTGGGGGCACATGATGAATTGAAATATGAAGAATTACAGATTGTCCCTAATAATTCTGCCACAAAAAGTATGATTTCAGCAAACTCCCCAAAACCATATCTTCACTTTCACATGACAGTCCTCTATTGGACATTTTACTTATGCTGGTTGCAGAAAAGGAAGACAGGTGCCACTGAGTACATTTACATGACACTTTATTTGTCCAACTATTTGTGTTTGCTCAACTAAAACCATATTTTAAAAATGCATGTGAATACTAGCTGAAATCAAAATTGTCATAGTCAGACTAACACACCCAAGTAATGTGGTTGGGAATCAGACCCAGTTCTCACCCCAGAGGTCAAACAAAATGTATAACAAAAGAAGAAGCCTGTTTGTAATGGGTCAACTGGGGATACTTCTGTTAATAAATGTATTTAGTGATGTGCATGTATAGTGGAACAGTAGTTCAATCAAAAATCAATTAAATCCGGTACAACCATAGCTCAAATAAACTGTGCATGGAAACTTTGTACTTGTTATAGAGCAACAAAGTCTGACATCTAAAGTTGGATGGATTGTCAAAATATCTCTCCTGTTCATTTCCAATTTCCAACCCAAAATCAACAAGGTTTATTTTCAAAATGACAACTGTTTTGGAATGTATGTTTACCATATCATTGTCACATTCTACTGGTTTGTGAGACCAACCTGAAGAATATTTTATACCTGTCACACCTGTCAACGCCAGTGACACAGTCTGCCCCCTGAGAACTGTGGACTCTGGTGTGTTTTGTTTTGTAGTTTTTCCCAGTGTGTCTCCTGGATATCATATGGAGATACACCTTGTGGTGCAACCTGGACACATCTTCAATGATGTAACCAGGGTCACAGGGTGTTTCGGGTCTTACATCAGACAACCTCACCTAGGTGACCCAGCTGGGGTTGATCAGGCCCCCGATTTGTGGCACTACACCACACATCCCTCTTCTCAACCAGAGCCAACCTGAAGCCTTTTCAGCAGCTTCCATGATGTTCTTCATTGCTTTTCACCTGTGCAGTCTGCTGATGAAGAGACTGGCCTACGAAGCCCCTGCAACCCACTTCAGTGGGCTTACAGCAGGCCTTCCCCCCATTCCTCCGATACTCAGCCACCAGGTCAGCATACATAGCCTTCTTCCATTCTAGAGCTTCCTCCATCCGATCTTTCCAAGGGACAGTTAGTTCCAGTAGCACCGCCTGCTTGATTGCCCCAGACTTCAAGACCATGTCTGGCCAGAGTGTTGTTGCTGCAATAATGTCTGGGAAGCTCAACTGTCTTTCAAGGTCAGTCAGTAGTTGCCAGTCCCTTGCTGAGCCCCTAGGTCCCCTTTGGGGGCTGGGGCTTCTCGCCTGCTCGAAAGAAGGAGATGGTACACTTGGAGGATTACTGCCGCTTGCTATTGTTATGCTATTATGTTGCTGTTGCTATATTTGGTGTCTGCTACTGCCTGCAGAACCTGGTCTAATGGTGGTGCCAATGATACCAACCATCTCCCAAGGCCTTTGAGCAGCAACTGAGGATGTTTTCTAAAGATCCCCTTTTCTGGCAGAGTCGGTAAGCAGGTGAGTCCACCATGCCCCAGGTGAACAGGTTGGCAGGGCTCAGGAGGACGTCATACACTGAGTGGACTAGGAACTTGAAGTTCCTTCCAGAGTTCTGCCCAGGTGATCTTACTGCCAGCTGCATGCTTCCACTTGGTCCAAGCCCCCTGCTTGACATGCCCACCATTCTGCTGAAGCAAGCTTCCTCAACCTTGGTCTGTACCTCCTCTTGGCCTCCGCTTCTCCTTTCTGCTGGCATTACTGTAGCAAGGTTTTCAATTGCTACCCAACCTGGCCCACCCGGTAGCCACTGTGCCCACCAAGATGCTGTAATCGCAACCTTGCCTCCACCCATTCCACTGCATCCTGGACGTGCATCTTCCGTACTATTCTGACCTCTACACCTGCTGAGGATACCTTGGTATCGGCAGAATCTCTGTAGAGCAGGACACCTTGTGCTGGGGTGACATTGAACTCCTCTGCCAGACTGCTGAACGGAAGCTGCAGCTTGGTGTCATACCCGAGTTGTGCAACGCTGATTAAGCTCCATGGCAGGCCCAGCCACCTGGGTAGGAACTGGCAGTTCTTGAAGAACTCATATGGTACTCCACTGGGGCATTGTGCTGATGCTGATCTGGCAGATTTGATGACCTTTCTGACTTCCTTTAGGGGGGTGGGTTCGTTGATGTTAAACAGGATGCTGGGTTTAGGCCGACATATGAGAGGTACGCAGTGGCCGAGGTCTTGCTCTCTCATGTCGTCGATGCAGTTGTTACTGAGGTAGTAGTTGATGCCGTCTCTCATAGTCGATTGAAAGTTTGTATGGTTATTGTTAAAATATCCGTCCATTTGGGGTGCTCATTCTACCTCTCGGGTGCCCCTGGGGATATCAATTTAATCACAGATTTTGTATTTTTCCAGCCTCTCTGATTGTCTGCCTCACCTTAATGTGTTTCACCTGTGTCCTTTTATCCCCACCTCATGTATTTGAGTAATTTGTCAATGTGTTCCTGTTCTTTTTTTTTAAATCTGTCCTGTCGAACAGCTTAGGTATACAGACAGAGCCCTTACAGAGCCCTCCAGGAGCTAGCTGGGTCCAGAGCCCCATGACCTCAGACCCCCAAAACCCACCCCATTCCCCCAGTGTTGGGCCCAGCTCCCAGTAGGGAGGCCTGGACCCCCCAGGACCACACCCCCACAGTAGGGGGAAGAGTACCCACCCCAGCCCTCCAAGCTCCCCGCCAATGCCACCCAGCTGTTGCATTTTCAGTGAGAAGCATGCTTGATGACAACAAAAGTTGTTCACTGGAGTGCACTGCCACAGAGCATGTAGATAGTGGTGAATGTGTTCCTGTTCATGTCCAAGTGTTTTTGCCATGCCTGCTATACTCCCTAGTGTGTTTTGGATTTTCTTCACTCTCAGAGGTTTAAGTTTTCTTTATATTTGTTTGTGCACCAGTTTTTTTGCAAGAGATTTTCAATTTCTTTGAATTCTTTCTCTTTCTTTCTTTTCCTTTTTTATTTGAGTAAATGGTACTTACTCAGGCGCAGTTGTGAAGAGCTCAAATTCAGCTACCTGTGAGTATGTGAAAAGAATGCCAAGGTTTTCAGTTAACCGAGAGAACTGCTGAGTTTGGCATAAAACAACATATCTCTTTCTTTGCAGGCATCACCGAGAGGGAACGGCTAACAGTAAAAACAACCACAAAATAGGAGGTGAAGATCCAGAGGCTCCTCACACTGGTGGAAGCCAAAGAGCATGCCAAGTTTGTCAGAAAGCATCAGAGAATATGTTGTTTTCTCATAAACAATCATTCCATTATTACAGGAGGAAGCATGGGGAAGTTATTTTTTGTCTGTGGAAAATACATTTTGTCTCAGCATAGAAACTGCGGTGAGGCATGCTGTGGCATCTACCCCTGATTTTTTGAAAGGCATCTATGATGGACACACAGTTAGGTGTTTGCACCTTGTCTCAGTCTGCAAAGTGACCCATACCTTTACTGAATCTGAAACTTGTTTCGAGCTAGTTTGAAACAAATCTAATTAAATTGCTGTGCCACTGATTTTACAAGCAGTAAACAGCTTTGTGTTAATTACCTTAATTAAGTGGGAAAGCTGAAACTTTGATCCTTTCCTGTGTCTCCATACCCCAAACTTGGTTCACATTCAGGTGCAGATCTCAGTGTTAAAGAAAGAAACCCAACAGTACCCACAGTAGGCAATTACTTAGCGACACTGAAGTGGAAAAACTTCCTTTTAAAAGGCAAAAACCTTGAACAGAACCGAACTCAGAGTGGGGTGGCCCACTGCCTCGACCGGTTGGGTTGAAAGGGGCGGAGAGAAGAGAAGGACAGCAGGAGAGAGAGCGGGTGGGGGTGGTAGCAAAGAGGGGGAGAGAGAAACCAGGAGCAATTGCACATATTGGTGTAATTAACCACTATAAACAAATGTATTATTATTAAGAAAAGTACATCAGTTCTGTTCTATTGTATACACTGATTGTTCTAATGATAAGGATGCCAGTCCTAATTTATATATATAAATATATATAAATAAATATAATTAGGAAGTAAAGGTTCTAAAACTACTACTACTAACTCCATCAACAACAATAATAATAATAATAATAATAATCATAATCATAATAAATCATAATAATGATAATGGTTGAGCAGTTGTACCTGCAGAATGTGGAAAGGGAGAGGCAGAGAGAGGAGAAGCGCAAGACTATGAGAAAGGGAAGTCAAAAAGTTAGTAACATGTAGTTCATGGAAGTGAATGGCTGGCTGCAGTATATGTGGTAGACATACTTTAGTAAGGAATGATCAGATAGTCGGTGAACAGGAACATGAAAATGTGCCTGAAATTCTTTCAAAATATGAATTAAATTGTCTAATAAGTATGCTGGCCTCAATCAGTGATAATATGTACTGTCCCAATCACACAAATGTTGGTCAGGGTATGCCACACCTTCATAAACGATACTCATCAAATAGAAAGATTTTATTAATTAATTAATTTAATTTATTTATTTATTTATTGTCATCCAGTATACAATCAGTGGACACTGAACAAAATTACATTGCAATACGCTCAGCACAGGATTAAAACTATGCAAAATATATCAAATATATTGTGATATATACAAGTATGTTAAAATAAACAGCGGAAATATACACCAGGAGGATATTATAAACTGCAGTAGTGAAAAATCACCTATGGTGTTAACAGTGGTGCAAAAAATGCTCATTTAGAGCAGTCTGATGACCTGGGGAAAAAAGTTGTTACAGAACGTGGTTGTCCTGCACCGAATGTTGCAGAACCTCTTTCCAGAGGCCAGCAGGGAGAACAGACCATGGCGGGTGTATGAGGAGTCACTAATGATTATAATTCTGGCTTGGGACATGCTAGGTGTGATGTTCTGAATGGAGGGGAGAAAAGTCCCAATGATTTTCTAAGCTGTCCCCACCACTCTCCTCACATTCTTCCAGTCAGTGGCACTGCAACCGTCACACCACACAGAGATGCAGCTCGTAAAGATGCTCTCTACGCACTGCTGTTGCATCTTGACCACTGAGTTCACAGACCAGGTGTGGTCATCTGTGATATGCACCCCCAGGAACTTGGTGCGGCTGACCATGCTCTACAGCTGTATTTTTGAGATGAAGTGGTGCGTGGCTGGGCTGGTTCTTCCTGAAATCATCAATGATCTCTTTGGTTTTGTCCACGTTCAGGATCAGCTTGTGGTCTCTGCACCAGCCCACCAGCTTCTCCACCTCCTCTCTGTCGGCCAGGTATTTGTTGTCCCTGACGAGGCCCACTGCTGTTACGTCATAAGCAAACTTCACAAAGTGAATGGTGGTGTCTTGTGTAATCAGTGTGAACAGCAAAAGGCTCAGGACACAGCCCTGAGGGGAGTCTGTGCTGAGGGTGATGACACTAAAGGTGTTCTTACCGAACCACACTGACTGTGGACTTTCAGTGAGGAGGTCCATCAGCCAGTTACACAGGCCCAGAGGTCCCAGTTTATCTACCAGATGCTGTGGGATGATGGTGTTAAAAGCTGAACTGAAGTCCAGGTACAGCATCTGCACATGAGTATTCTTCTGCTTCAGGTGTGCAAGGCTCAGATGGAGAGCGGAGGAGATAGTGTCCTCAGTGGAGCGGTTTGGCTGGTAGGCAAACTGGAAGGGGCCGGGCGTGGGAGGGAGTCTGGAGATCATGTGCTACTTGACCAGCCTCTCACAGGGCTTCATCATAATGGGAGTGAGTAGGACAGGCTGGTAATCTTTGAGTGATGTGATCTGAGGCATTTAGGCACTGGAATGATAGTGGCAGACTTGAAGCATGATGGGACTTTGGCTTGATCCAGCGACGTTTTAAAAATGTCTGTCAAATGTACACCAGCTGATCTTCACATTCCCTGAGCACCAGCCCAGGTATATTACGAGCACCCAGGGCCTTCCATGTAATAACTCTCCTCAGAGACCTCCACACATCAGCTGTGTCAATTAATTGAATTAACTTGATTTTTAGCATTTAGCTTAAATAAGGTGGAATTTCAAAAATTGTCACACTCGACCTTAATTCACCCTATGTATTTATGCAAAATAACAACTAACAAACAAAAAAAAATTAAGTAGTCAGCACTCACGCACATGGACACACATCTCTGTCTGTAAACCCAGTTTGGATGGGTCCTTTCTGTGTGCAGTTTAAATGTTCTTCCTATGTCTGCGTGGATTTTCTCCAGGTACCCCAGCTTTCCCACCTCCACCAAAAACATGCAGGTCAGTTTGATTGACTCAAAACTATCTGGATCCAGCACCTCTGTGACCCAGATGCATGGATGAGTGGCATAGAAAATGGATGGATGACTTCATGAATGATGTGAACTAAATAAATGCCACATAAAAGCTTAGTCCAAAAGACCTGCCTTTTTTGGGCCTACTGTTATTTCTCCTGCTTAATGTTCTCTCTGTGATGACATCACACAGAGATACCTGAGGATAGATGCTGTGTACAGTGCACAGACATTCAACTCATACAGAAACCATCTGTTCAGCGCCTGTGAGCCCCTCCTCTGGCTCTCCACAGTCCTAGCATTGCCTCTTTGGCAGCACCATCCAGTAACTAAAAACTTTGGAAGGAGGCCGTCACTTAAATGTGAACACTACTGAACAGAAGAGTCTCTAATGACTACTTCACTCTGTAGATATTTTGGATGAGCCCTGTGGCTTGGCTTCAACCAATTGCCTACATGTATTAAGGTGTCTCTGCAAGGTTTGCTCTGAAAAAACAATCAGTCAGCAATAGCATGAAGCAGAAATGTTGACAGAATGCTGATGACCTGGTAAAGACTTAGATGTTTTCCTTAAAATGAATATGTCTTGTATTCTAAACAGAAGCACCTGTCGGCTTGAGTCCCCAATTATTGCAATTCTATCTGTCTGTATAAAGCAATCACCAATAGGCTCTCTCTAGCAGCAGTTTGTGTATATTTGTCCACTTTAATTTACTCAGATATCAGAAGGCTTTACTCAATGAAATTGTTCTCTCTCCTCACCAGTTCTCCAGGGCTGTTTTTATGACAGGATTAAATTGTCTAACCAACAATTAGGAGAAAGTAATTTCCCTGGTGTGCACCTCTTTTCACTTCTTCTCTATTCTATCCTGCAACTCCACACAGGCTAATTCACTCCTTGCCTACCCCCCCTTCCCCCTGCTAACTGAAGCAAGTGGTAGGAAAATGGCTGTCTCTTTCTATTCTAGAGAGATAAATCTCATTTGGTCATGCCAGCTGCAACACCCTGTCGACTTTGGCCCCGCAACGGATAATAGACTTGCCGAGAAGCACAATGCATTTCCCAGCTCCTGTGCCAGCCAACCCGTAATGCAGGCAAAGTGATACAAACATCTCAATTGCATGCTTGTACATTTCATTTACCATTTACATTCATTTTGCAGGGTTCAGGCTTGGGTCTTCATGTCTTCTTGCTGATGCGTGAGGTTTATCCATGCTTCTATGACCAATACATGTGTTTTTCCTTTACTGAAGAGATTGCTTTCTGCTGTGCAACCAAAAGCTGGCTTTACATGTTGCAAATAAATATTGGGTGGGTAAACATGAAGAGCCATCTGATGCATTACATCATCTAGAATCTTTGCTAAATGTTTGTATTTCCTGTTTTTGGAAAATTCTGGCAGGCAGGTTTTACAGTGTTGGCTTAAACTACAGTTAACTTGCGTATGCCCAGAAATCCAAGACATTTGAGATCCTGGAGACCAGCCTGGGAACTACACCACCACCACCAGATGTAGGACTGCCTACCTTAGGAATTTGTCACGTCTGCCCCTTATAGGTTATTTTTTGCATTTTGGGGGCTCTTATTACTCCCTTGTGATGTTGAAGTTAGTCTTCTAGTAATTTAGTTTGTCTGTTGGTTGTGTTTACTTCATCCATCCTGATGAGTTTCACCTGCTCCCAATTATTCCTGCCTGTCTTGTGCCTTTTCTCAGCCTTTCCTTCATTCTTTGTCAGTTTCTCTGTTCCGTTCTCTTGTGTTTTCTCATGCTTCTGCTCTTTTTCGAGGTCTTTTGTGTTTGGATAGTATATTTGCATTGACCTGAGTACGAGCTGGAGCTAGACAGGTGAAGTAAACAGCATGGATTATCTTGTCATATTATAATGGTATCTGTCAGCACGTGGAATATATTAAGCAGAGAGTGAACAGTCTACAAGTTCATGTTTTGTATTTAGTTCATTTACTAAAGGTGCATTATTTTAATTATCCATCAGAGTGCCTGGAATTTGTTTTTTTATGAACCTTACCCATTAAAAATGTTTTTTTTATTAAATAAAAAAGATACTTCATAAATGTTTGTTGACAGGAAGCTGTTTAAGAAATAAGCATCCGAAGGGACCGTGCTCAGGCACAGTCTGAATATTTCAAGCCTTGGAAATGGAGTGAGGAAAACAACATATCAGTGGATATCAGTCTAACCCTCCACTTCACACACATATAGCGGACTGTAGCCACAGGAAGGTCTCAACTGCTGCCCACTGTCCCACAGGAGCGTGTGGTGGCAGATGAAACCAAAGCAGAGGAGTAATACTTTACATCTCAGGGCTGCATATACCACAGCCCTGACAGGATAATGGACCCGGGTCACTGATACTAAATGCTGTTATTGACCCAAACCAGAGGGAAGAGACAGAGACAGTGGAGACTAGATATTTATTGTTATCCAATAGCTCTGTTGCTTTTATCAACCCTTTTTATATCTGCTGAGAGAAAAGACTTTTCGTTTTGATTTTCTGCTGCAACAGTGTCCCTGGAGTGCAGCAAAGAAGATTTGCTGCTGTGCAGTCATGGCTGATCCTTCATCTGGATGTAATGTTTGAATCTCACACTCTGCTTCAACACCTGCGCCTTTTGTTTTGTTTATTTTTTATTTTTGGGGGTTTTTTCACCCGGCCACTTCACTCCCTCATCCTCTCTCCCTCTCTGTACTGTCACGTCCCATCCTGCAATGGAGATTTCGCTCCATGGTGTTCTGACACACACCACAAACCTGACACTGATTACAGCACCCTGCAGGACTGCATTAGCACTGCATGACCGGACACCCTGGTGTGTAAGTGTGTGTGTGTGTGTGTGTGTGTGTGTGCTGGAGTGAGTGAAGGGTGTGTTTATTCAGAACTGTGTTTTATAGCTGTAGCCACCATGCTTGCAGCGACCACTGCCACCATTACCAGATAGTATCTTAATAGAGTGTAGCTGAATCAGGTCAGTCACTTCAAAGGGGGTGAATGTTTATAAAAAGTGAGTGTAGTTAGCACGACCCAAAGTCCAAATGGCTACATTTGTGGAAGAGCACCTGATTGAAAAATGCCAGAATGTCTTTAATCATCCTATCTGCACAGCCAAGAGACCAGCTCATACTGTGCAGTTCATTCAGGCATGTCAGAAATCCAGACCAGATCTGAGTCTGATCCCTGAACAGTCAGCTTTTGAATCTGATCCTGTGATTATGTCAAACTGAGTGTCAGATTCCAGCAAAATTTCAGCCTCGTCTACACGATCAAATTATTTCTTATTTCTTCTTAATATATCTTACACAGGCTTGCAAACACAGAATGTATCCAGTACATTTTAATAAAATAATAGAAACACTTTTAGCCTTCTCTTTTCCGCCTGATATATACACACTTGAATATTCATGGTCACACACACACACACACACACTGAGTCTCTATTTCTTTTCCTCTGTGTTTTCAGTCCTTGAATGTTTCTACCTCCCTCAGCATTTGTTATAACACCTCCATCCCACCCATCCCACGTTACCCCTGAAGGCCTGGGGAGCTCATTCTCTTTCTGCAAAGAGTTAACAATTCCCAATGGTGGTTGTGACAATGCAATCAAGCAAGGCAATATGTCTGCAGCACCAGAAAACATAAATAAATTAATTAAAGAATGAAGGAAGACTGGCCCAGTCCACTCAATAGTTTATCAACTTTCAGGGCTTGTCGTTCTCTGACAGAGCAGCAGGCTGCATGGAAAGAGAAGAAGAAAAGTTTGGATTTACAAAGCACAAGACATAACAAGCACTATTTTCAAAGGATTTATCAAATATTAAAAGTGGCTGTTGGTCTGCAGCAAATGTCATGGTAAAATCAGTAAGCAAATATGTTTACATTTTTGGTTACTGTCACCAGTCTTGCATATTAATACTGAGACAGATATGGATCAATTAAACTAAATTATTCAAAATAAATAAATGTTAGGTTTGTGAAGTGTTCGGAGTTGAACAGTTTAACCCTTACAGTGTAAATTGTTTGTAAGGAAAATATCTTCACTGAATATTTTCATTTTCATCCACACTAAGTTGTCTTTATTTTCTGTGACATAGGCAGCATTGTTAAATTAAACTGAGTTTGTGTAGAGAACCAAAGCAAGGAATCTCAAGTTTGGACAATAAATAAAGTTTCAATGGCAGATATGTAGGTATCTAGGTAGAGCTAGGCGGACAACAAGCTGGTCTCCAAAAACATCTGAAACAACATATTCCAAATCCAATCGGTAAATTTCTCGCCCCAAATAAATCTCAATACTGGTGTTGCATTAGGACTAAGGCCACAACTGATGCTTTCACATATCCATAAGTTCATGTGTACAGATGTGATTTTGAGGTCTATTTTCTGGTCATTTGGGTGAAACTCCCTCAAAAGCTTCAGGCTCAGCAGAGGTGGTGAACCCTGCTTTGTAGCAGGAAGTAGTGAGGAATTAAATTCTGGTGATAAATTTATTGCTGTTATTGTTATTCCTTTAATGTTACTGTGTGTAACATAACATAACATAACATATGTACATTGATGTTACTGTCAATGTAATTTGGCTTTAAAAAAACTGGTGTAAGATATTCATTACATTTCTGTCACTGGACTGAGGCATGATTGGATAATGCAAACCCTTTTATTAGAGGCTTATACAATCAATGCAAACATACATTGGTTTGCTGAGCCAAAGGTTTTTTTTATGCTCTTTAGTAAATATTAAACATTTAAGGCATTGAACAATCATGTAAATGTGAAAATTGTAATTAGCAATTAACAAACCATCCCGATATGTGGACAGCGAGTCATAGCTTATATTTCCTCATATAAATACGTGATAAGGGGTTGAGCAATTAACAAGAAATTTGTTTAGTAAAACAAAGACTCCAAGGAATATTTATATAAGATCAAAATTAAGCTACATCAGGAAAAGAGAGAGAGAGGAAAGAGGAGGTGAGAGAGACCAGGAACAGCTGTATATATACTGTTGTAATGAAGCCCTGTCAGACTGGTTGTCATCATGACAGCAGTAGTAGCGATCCATCATCTAGACTTAGAAGACAATTTTACGATATGTTACCATGGAAAAAATCAGTTACTCTGATGCATTATGATATTCATTTAAACTTAATAAAATGACACTGTCAATGAGCCAATGCCAAAAAAGCTTGAGCTTTAGTTACTGTGTCTGTGCAGTGTGAAGTTTATTCTCCACAGCAGCTGCTGCACTTGCTAATGGGAGTTTAACATGTTAAATTAACATGCATATGTCATTGGTGAGGGGATAATGACAACACCACAGCGATGGAAAGTGACATGAAATAAAAGTTTTCAATAATAATAAGTTTTAATTATCATAATTTCTTTGTTATTTCACAAACTGTTGGATATTTATATATTTTATGTAGTTTTGCATATGATTATTTATTTTGTAAGGTCGTTTTTATTTATTTGATATGGAAACACTCAATTCAGCAGTGCATTTTTAATTAACTTATTGGAAAAATCACACTTCACATCACATTTCAGGCTTTGATTCTATACCACCATTATCCACATGCCTTTCACTAACAGGCTATCTTGACATCTAAGTATTCCACATACAACAGCCAGAATATCTATTTTCTACACTGCCTCTTGGTGCGTGGTGCCAAGACAAAGCACCATAGCTTTAATAACAGAGCCAGAAGTCACATGATATCACAGTGTCAGCAGAAGTGTTTGCGCCCCCTCTGGAGCCTCCTGTCTCTGGAAAATGGAACTTGTTGGAAATAGGTTCCATGTATTATGTGTGTGAATGTGGGTCTGGTGCCAGCTTTCCTGATAAATATGACCCGAAAACAGATGGAATCAATGCTAATTTGGCTACATTGGGGAAGAGAAGTGTATACATGTTTGTACACTTTAAGAGGCAGCCACTGCAGCGCTTGATAATCCAGCTGTCAGATGGCGTGGACATACAGCATCCCAGCTCCACTGCATGAATGCATTCACTTAACAGTTCCAAACTGAGTAGTCTAGCTGTTTATTGTGGGTACATGCTTATATCAAGCATGTCTGACTGGTTTTGGGTCTCAGTGGTGAGTAAGACACAAGGACACGTGTTGGTATGAATGACCAGAGTTCTTCTTCGTGCATAGAAACAAATAGAGCATAGGATTCAGATGCAAATACAAAGACAAGAGGATGTTGCCATTTCATGGATGGCTTGATGCATGTTCCAATACGCCTGTTGCAGGTGCATACAAACAGAACATGTCACTGTCTTTTAAACCCTACTGGTGCTGATGTGATGGGCAGGCTTCTTCTGTTCTGTCTCCCAAAATTTACAGCTATACACTACTAATTATCTTTGACTACTGATTTTTAAAGATATATCATGCCACATGGATTGCATCTTTATCAACAGAATTAAGAAACATTGTAGAGTATAAATCAAAGCTGGCAAAAGGGTTCATATTGAACAAACACCATCTGCAAAGCCAGCCAACTTAAAATTTTTCCTACATTATCCAGCCATGAAGTTATGGTTAAGGGAAAGATTTGCGCTTGGTTGAAAAAGTCTGCTCTTACAGTTCACTTTACTTTTCAGTCATATAGTATGTCCTACTTAAACCATGGGGGAATACATCAATGGTATGTTATAGTTTACTTGTTATCTAGCATTGATTGTCATCTCCAAACGGTATTTGTGCCCTCCAGAATTGTTACAAATCAATGTTATATAAAAATATAAATATAAATTTGCTTTTCTGAAGTGACAACATCATGGTTATTGGTTAGGTTTTGGTAAACAAAACGATTTGGGTTGGGAAACATGGTTAAAATGAGTTGGGGCCAGTTGCCAGACAGTTTCCAGTTGTTAAGTCAAGATAATTCTTATGCTTATCTTACCTTTAAGTAATTTTACCTGCACATTAAAACATGTCTTCCTTAAAATTTACCTCAAAATGTAACAACATGTAATGGGCATTTGCTGCTTGTCCCCATAATGTGATTGTAAATAGATTCAGGTACACAAAACATCAGTAATACCTGGACCACACACATGCTGGGCAGCTAACTAAAACAGGTTTCAGCAGTGGATATTGGCAGGTGTGCCCAATCTGGCATCTCACAAAATTAAGAGGGAAAAGGTAGAACCCCGATCAGGCCACAGATGCAACCCTGTGTTGCCAAACACAAACTAACCCTGCTACACAAATTTTATTAAATGAATAAGGCTCTGTAAAGGCTACAGTTAAAAACGTGTGTTCTGAGACAGAGAGAGAGTGTGAATGGTCATTCCTTTCATAAGTAAATTCTCTGTCATAAGGGTTAGGGTGTTATTTCATTTTTTTTTTTACAAAAAAGCATACTTGTTGCATTTTTACAACATATGATAGTGCCTATAAAAAGCATTCACTCCCCTGAAGGTTTTCCTCTTTCTTTTATTGCTTTTATAAATGGAATAATGATCAAAAGCTAGCATAGTATAGAATGTCGTGAAAACAAAAACATCATAATATAGTATGTCATAGAAATCCATCATAGTATATGATGTTGAGAGATGCAAAAACAAACTGCATAGTTGTCATGGACTCTGTAGGAGCTCCCTGCTCCTCTTAACCCCCACCCTCCTGCTGCCCATCCTGCACACATCATCTTTTCATTTTCCAGTTTAGCACCAGCCAGTACACAGTCTCCACCTCCTTTGCATTGTTTGTCAGCCTGTCTGTGATCAGCCTGCTCATGATGCCTGTCACACCTGTTGCTCACTTCCTCATTTACTCCTCTGTATATACAGTATACCAGTCACTTTGTGATTTACTTGTGGTGACAGAACAACTCTGCCTATGAAGAGACAATACCTGTCGTCAAACATCCTGGCAGCTCGCTGATGTTTCGGGGCTGTATGTCTGCATCAGGCATTGGAGTTCTGCGTAAAGTGGAAGGAAGAATGATTGTGGCCCTGCTGATTAATTACTTCAAAGGTTCATCTTATTTACAGTGCCTATAAAACCTTTATGAATTGCTTTTGTGAATGGAATCATAGTCTATGATTTGGCTCTAAATAATTTACATATACAAAAGTGAAAATGGCTATCTACAAAGTAATGTCAGTTTATACATATACAATGTAAAATGAGTGATTGCATAAATATTCACCAACTTCAAGTCAGTATATAGTAGATAGCATCTCGGGTCATTGACAGATCGGAGGACTGAGGCTAAAGCAGCAATATTAAATTCTCTTTTAACTCTGACTCTGAGTATGATATCTCCATTCAGAATGCCGATGCCCTCTAACCTTATCCTCTGAAAAAGTATTAAGACACAGCCAGAAAGTGGGTTTAATGCAGACAAATCTGACGCAACAGTGACACTATACACAGCTTAGAGCTTCTGATCAGGCTGGTTAAGAGAAGACGAAGGGATTACATGACGCAGTCGGCTGTGAAATACACTGCAGCTCGCAGTCTGAAGATCGCACATGATATGGAAAAGCTCAATTCAGAAGTTCATTTTTTAATTAACTTATTGGATAAATCAGGTGATCATATTTCAGGTTTTGATTCTATACCACCATTATCCACATGCCTTTCAGTAACAGGCTACCTTGACATCTAAGTACTCCACATACAACAGCCAGAATATCTATTTTCTACACATGTAACTGAGAAGTGCTTTAAAGTAGGTGAGTGTTCTGTCATGGAAGAATAATGAGAGGAACACTGCATTAAGAATGAGGGATCACATGGACCTAAAAGAAGCTAACATGAAGCACATCATAGTGTGTAGACACTGTAACATCATACAGTAGTTGTGTCATAGCTGTGTCAGCACTATAATGGGGCATTGTTTTGACACTATGCTCCAGGTATGCTGCCCTACTTCCATCTACTTTGTTGTCATGATGTAATATATGAGATGAGGGTAGAGATGCAGTGTCAACCTTCCTCTGGACTAACTATTATATATTATTATTAGTTATATATCAGGCAGTCCCAATTTAGGCTGATATTAAGGTGTCAGGGCGAGGAATGGGCAGCCTCAGCATCCCTGGGGGGGGGTTATTGAGTGGGCCAACAGACACCCCTGGAGATGGAGACTCTGAAGGAGACACAGAAAAACTGTCTGATACCAGGTGCCAGACATGATCTAATGAAGGAGGTCTACTCCCGCACTGTGAAATGGGAATATGGCCGGTCAACAATCTCAGTCATATTCTGAAGGAGCTGTGAAGCCAACAGTGCTAACACTGCAGATTGTTTCTGATCAAACTGGTCATCTTAAAAGTGGGAGGGCTTTTTAGCCTATTGTCATGAATTTTATTTGGACATTTATGCACATTCATTCATCCTGACCGATTTGGTACCCCAGGCAAGATTTGAGCTGGCGCTCCTTGCATCGCAGCCAATTCCACCACCAAACACTGTGTTAATCCACTCACAGAGAACTTGCATAGCTTCATGTATTTTAGACACAAAAAACGAAAAACAAAAAATATTAACTATTACAGTATTAAAGAAAAACTGGCCTAAAACATATTATAAATATGATATATGTATATGAGGTATTGCATTAATTACATTAAAGGAACCATTGCAGACATAAATAGATTTAATATAAATAAGAGTAATGCAGAAAAACACTATGTTGCAAAAACCTCATTGCAGTATGCTCAATGTAGCATTGTTCTACAGCCTTACTTGTCTTGCAGTGTGTGTGTGTGTGTGTGTGTGTGTGGGGGGGGTTGTGCAACAGCAAGTTCCTTGTCGTGCATATCTGGTTGTCCTTCATGTGTTAGAGTAGTGCTCACGCTTCGACAGAGCTCCCTCAGCTTCTCTTTTGACATGTTGGGGAAGTTCAGGAGAACTTCAGATTTGTCATTCACCCTTTCACCCTCTTTCCATTTTCCATTTTTCCGTTTCCATTTTTCAGAGTGCATCTACAACAGACTCACCTGAGCCTCGTCACCAAAGCTAATTTTTGTGGTTCTAAACTGCTTTCCTCTGTTGACTCCTCTACTATAAAAAAGACATGCATGAAACATAAAAACATGAAATGTTTTTTATAATACCACCCTGGCAATGAAAAAGAGCTGTTCCCTATCAGTTTAAAATAATATATCTGAAATATGGAGAATTATTTACATTATTTATCGTACAAATTGACACTGAAACCAGGAAAAATTAACACAGGCGGCCTTCAGGCAAACTCTGGCCATACATATGAATTAACCAAACTTGGAAATGTTTTCACCAGCTGATGTTTACAGCAAAGTTTTCAAAATCATGCAACATCTACCGTCACTTATAAAAGAGCCACAGTGCTCCTGACAGATGTGCAGGCCTGCAGACCATTTACATGACTGTTTCACCATGATCCTGCCACTAAAGTCTCTAAGCAGTTTCATCTAGCCCTGCAACTGATTATATAAGAGAGGAGCTGATATATATATGGATATTTGTCTACTACTGGACTACTGTATATTTGCAGCAACAACCTTTACAGGCAGCGCTTAGTGGGCTCTTTAATTCCTGGGTTTTACGTCTCAGGCTATATACATTTGCATATTTGGTTTAATTAATTTCTTGGATGTTATGAAATCAATGAGCAGAGTGACCTGGGGTCAAAGTGCCTCAATGCATTCTGCAATAAACTACATGCATCTTCCAGTTTTTTTACTACTATAAATAATTACCAGTTATGTGTGTATATATTATTTATAGCCCAGTACACTACATAGGGTGATTTTGTGTAATTGGACAGATACAGATAGATTTCAACAGTGATCTGATTAAAATAAAGGTGACTGAGAGGAACACAAGGTTCTGAGCTCTAACTTCTACACTCCTTTCTTTGAATCCTATCAACAAACACTATGCTATGCTTAAGAGTATGCTGTTTATATTGGTCACATGGTGAACCTTGACCTAAATGTTTCCTAATCAATATCTTCAATGATTTCCATCATATTCGGAGAAGACAGTCTGCGTCATTATTTATCGCTTGTCCCTCCCCTCTGCCCTTCCCCTGTCTCAACTGCTCAGAGGTCAGAGGGCTCAGAGATGGTGGAATCATAATTATTTATTGAGCAGTTTATATTCTCTATGTTCAGAACAAGTCATATCAAATGTAAAACTGTAAAAAATTAAATTATATATTTAATGTTAATTTACTTAATATAAATATGTTAATACTTTATTACAACGATCCATGGGGAAAGTTGGATTCGTAATTTTGTTTACACATCATATTATTCACAAAACCAAGCAGGGAGCTGAGCTCCTTTTTCAGATTCCATCATCTACTTGCATACATTTGAAAAAAAATACAAGACAGATATAAGCAAGTGTCAAACTAAAGTCAGTATAAAATAGTCAGTTTGAAAATACCAGAACAACACAAAGACAGTGAAGATTACACTAAAGAAAACAGTGAAGAACACACTATTTACTGTAAAATAGATTTTACACACACTTAAATGATGAGCAAGCAGATCAGTAATTGGTGTCGACTTAGCATTGTCATAGATAGTAACAATCAGAGTTTATATCCATGATGATACTCAGATTCAGAGGAATGCACTGGTGGACTGTCAGACACTGTGTTTCACCCTCATCTGTTGAGAGAAGAAGACAGACAGCAGGGGTGATAAATCAGTGAGACTCACTTAATCAGCTCTCAGTCAGTGATGGAGCACATCCAGTGTAAGGAGCAGCAGGGACCTCAGTCCTGTTCAGATCCAGATGTGGCACAGCCGTGTCACATTGGCATCGTTAACATGAAGCCTCCAGCTTACTAGAGTGAACACTGAGACTCGCAGAGACTTTTTAGCATCAATCTGGGTTTTTTTTTCCGATGCACAGACACACACACACACACACACTCTGCTTTCACATTTTCACCAGCTTGACATATGAACTGTGTAAATTAGCAAAAAAAAAAAGAGAAAAAATAGAGCCAGCGAAGGCTCTCCTTGATTTCTCTGTGAGAAAAATTCCTTGTCTTGATCCTCCTCAGCCCCTCAAACCTCAAAATGATAAGCAAATGAATCCCCTGTCCTCATTATGATTTCAATAACCTAACCCTTGGAAAATGATATAGATCCTACAAAAAACTTACAACCTTTTAGGTCCTGAATACAGTACATGGCGCTTCCCTTTCATTTGTTTCATTGGGTTTACATGAAACCAATAAAAATAACTTGAATACATAATTAACAATTAATTCCAAATTTTATTAATCACAAAAGACTGAAAAATCTACCTTTTTGGTACTGACAACAACTGTTCCAATCCTTGAGCACAATGAAGAACAATAAGAATTATTTAGTACAACGTATATTTGAGGAAGTACACTACTAATCTTCACTGACTGATGATGTTCATTATCATGTCTGGACTTACAGAGGCTGTCTGCAGCTCCTCACTGCTAAGATCAGAAAGTTCTTTCCCTGATCTCTTCACTGACTTCAGGACATCTTGGATCTCCTGATGTAATATCCACACGACCCAGGAGGCCCCCTAAGACTCTCTGGTTGGACTCCAGAGAGACACCATGAAGAAAGTGAACAAACAGGTCCAGGTGGCCATTTTTACTGTAAAGGGATTTCTTCATGCCTCCTGTCCGGAAGGTATCAATGGTTGGATCAACATGGTTTTTTCCAGGAAGTCTTCCACTTCATTTGTTATCTTGTTTGTACAACAGTGGAGCACGTACACTGCAGCCAGAAACTCCTGAATGCTCAGTTGAACAAAGCAGTAGACTAATTTCTGATAGAGATCCCATTCTCTTTTGAAGATCTTCTTACAAAGTCCTGAGTACACCAAGGCCTCGACATTGAGACCGAAGTGCTCCAGGTCTTCTTGGAAGAACATGATGTTTCCTTTCTTTAGATGTTCAAACTCCAGCCTGCCCAGTTTCAGAAGAACTTCCCTGTCAGCCCCTGTGAGCTTCTGTGGACTTATCTCATGCCTCTCATCATCGTGTTAGTACAGGTCAGTCAGGGATCTTGGTAGTTCTCCTCTCTGGTCTCTAGTCAAAATGTGCTCCTGAACTGTAGCACTGATCCAGCAGAAGACTGGGATTTGACACATAATGTCAAGGCTTCTAGATGTCTTGATGTGTGAGATGATTTTGCTCGACAGCTCTTCATCACTGAATCTCCTTCTGGGCATCAGTGAAGCCTTGTACTTCCATTACCCTGTCAACAAATGTAGGAGGGATCTGATTGGTTGCCACGGAACAGGTGGTGATCCAGATGAGAGCCATTGGAAGCAGATTCCCCCTTAATGAGGTTCGTCAGCACGTTGACTGATTTCTTCTGTGTGACATCAGTCACAACCCTCCTATTGTTGAAATCCAGTGAGAGACGCTTTCATCCAGACTGCCAAAGATGAACAAGACTTTACAGACAGCAAGCGTCTCTGCTTTGACCCTCTGTAATGTTGGATAGAAAACGTGGAGCAGCTCAAGAAGACTGTACCACTTGTGTTTAATCCAGTTCAGCTCCCTGAAGGAAAGCAGAATCAGCAGATTGACATCTTGGTTTCCCAAGCCCTCTGCCCAGTCCACAGTGAACTACTGCACTAAGGTTGTTTTAACAACACTTTAAAGCGTAATCAGCACTTGATTACTGTCTTACAATTCAACACCCCATGTTGAGTATTAAACTCTTCACACTGTCCCTCTGTGATGCAGAGCTCGGTGTAGATCCTGTCGAGGAGGATTCCACTTCCTGTTTCATCCATTCCTTCAGTCACAGATTCACATCTTCCCCTCAGATTGATCTTATATTGATGTAAATCCTCTTGCAGACCACCCTCTGCTAAAAGAGAAGAAAGAGATTAAAGAAAGAGAATATGAAAGTCTGCTCCTCATTTTCATCAGCAAGTAAAGGTTTTTAATTTGTGGTATTTACCATTTAATCATCTTAAATACTAATGCTGTATGAAATAATAAGTCCTGTCTTTAAAAAAAAATATGTCATCAACAGATAGATAGATAGATAGATAGTCTTATTATGAACAGTATTGGTCATTGATCTCTTTCCAGACGGGGGACAGGAAGAGTCTCCTGATGAAACAGACTGCTCCCAGTATGGGCTGTTGCACATGTTGATGGATGATAAAGGAACACCTTCATCAGTGAAGCAGTTTGGTTTGGTTTCTGTCTGTCTTTATTTGGTGACTTGTGAAGAGGAGCAGTCTGGTTCAATCACACACTTAAATTTGTATCGTGTTCATCCTCCGCAGTACAAATGTTCCTTTGTTTAGATAATGTCCCGAGAAAAAGAACCCTCAGCAGGCAGTATTAATACAGTGATATACCAGAAAAACCAGGAGAAATATTTTCTGACAGGGTTCAGGTTCATTACTGAAGAGTGGAGGTTTTCCTTTGGAGAAGTTACTCTTCAAAGACAGACAGATGGATCCTGGAGACCCTGCTCTGTCCTCCTCTTCCCCAGAATCACTCATCTTCTAGACTTCAGTCAGGCTGAGAGGTAAATCAGTAACACAGCACAGCAATTACACACAAGACGGAGGGGACAGGACATAACACAAAGACACAAGTTCAACTTGACCCTTCTTCCTTCTCCAGTCCACAGAGAGAAAAGTGACTTTTACTATTATTAAATTCATAATAATAGTAATAATAATCATTTTGTGTTAACACCCTGCCACTGCCTTAGCTTTTCCTCCTTCAGCTCCGTCAGCTTAAAATGGAGTATGAACTAATTGATTTAACACTTTCACCTTCAGTGGCTCCGTCCTTCTGCATTTACAGGACACCATGTCTGTGTTTGTGTGTGTGTGTGTGTGTGTGTGTGTGTGTGTACCTGTTAGATAAGTTATTTCTTCAGTAGTTGAAATTATGACTTATGCCGATTGAGCTAAATTAAACTTCATTTACATTTTTTACAGAGTTACTGTATCATAAATATGAGCATTACTATCAGAAACAAAACCCAGCTGATCCCCAAGATCTTTCTGTGGGACAGGTGACAGTGAGTTAAGGTGAACAATCTTTCATCCCACCCTCTGACCTTCAGCACAGAAGCCCCACAGGGCTGTGACCTGTCACCCTCACTCTTCCCCTTTTACACACTGACACATCACAGTGGGAGTATATGTTTTTTTTGTTTGTTGGTTTGGCCATTGCTCACCCTGACGCCATTGTTGCAAAATGAAATTGACAGTTTTGGACTGCAACTCTTCTGTGGCACAGGGCCATCCCTGGGAGTGAGGAAAAAGGGGGTCAACCCTATGTTATAATCTGTTTTTCCCCTAGGCTGGGCATAACAGTAAGTACACTGGCACAATAATAAGTCCCATATCCAATAACATGTTATGGTGTTGAAGAATGGCCAAAACAGTGCGCTATTCTGTTGTTCTTTGAATGCACTTTAACAAAGCTCTAAGAACACTGTGAGAAAAATAAACTAAAATGGATGATTTTGTTTATTTGCTTATCAGAGTTAGTTGATAAGTAATCAGCATTTAAATCCTGATCAGCATTCACAGATTTGGATATTAATGGCTGAAAAGCATTAATATATTGATATATAATAATATAGTATAGGTATTATGGTTGATGAGTTGGAGATACAAGCGATTGCTCACATTGTCAATGTGATTATGCACACACAGATTAAGAAACAGCTACATAACTCTCCACTCACACTTGTAAATAGGTTTGCCACAATAATTGCCCTGTTCTAATGAGCCACGGGACTGATGTGTGTATTTCTCATCCCTGACAGGGCACAAAACCAGGTGCCACAGTGATAGCAGCACCGAGCACCTTGACAAACATTCATCAGGACACGAACAGAAATGGCATCTCATTTGTTTTAAAGGCTGAGCTAACAAGTTCTGCATGGTGCTTACACTGCTACTTTACATCCGTCTTTTTAAGCCTTTTTAGGCTTAATTTCATAGATGTTCAAGAGAAAGAAAATGGGGGCAAAAATAGAGGAATGATATTCAGTAAAGGGTGGGACCAGGGAAAAGGTACTTTAGAGTTCAAGCCCATGTGGTACACGATCTATTTCTTTCATTTAAACTGTCTCTGTATGTCTCATCCTTTATTTAACTGAGAGGGCCAAGTGATGGGCCTCAATGAAATGTTCAGTGTCAACAACTTATACCAAAAGCTAATTAGAAATCCAACATGAATAGATAACATTCAGACTAAGTTTTCATATTTTTCATTATTTCTTCAATAACAGACTGCTATCTAGTGTTCATGATGGCACAATGACTATGATACAAATGCATTCAGTAGAAAATTGGGTCATCATAGAACTAACACTCCTTTACATCAAAAGACAAAACTGGTATGTCACGACAGCCTATTGCACAGTAGGTGCTGGTGCATGAAGGAATAACTGTTCCCTGGTAGTGTTTCAGAGGTACACCTGTTACCACTGGAATGTGGACTGGATGTGGGGTACAGGTTATTCAGATAAGGGTTTGAAAGTAATGGCTGGTGTATGGGGAGAAAGAGACAGCATGGGCACTCATGCTCATTC
The DNA here is from genome assembly GCA_016785225.1 of Psettodes erumei. Lineage (NCBI taxonomy): Eukaryota > Metazoa > Chordata > Actinopteri > Pleuronectiformes > Psettodidae > Psettodes > Psettodes erumei. The sequence goes on along the minus strand of JAFBJZ010000407.1, from coordinate 209,898 downwards.
CAGGGCATTTCAGTTCAAGGGAACAAGTTCCTTTAAAACTACCAACAGAATTAAAAAGAGGTGGTGCTATGTGTTGCAACCATTTATAAACAGCGTTGGACAGGTTACTGGAAAATATTAAAATGTTAATATTAATCGTGTCACTCACTAAAAAGTAATTTCATTACTTCAATAATTGCTAGCTAGCATAAGTGCAGTTGCATTTCATGCATATAGAAACAGAAAATGCAATGCTAACATGTTGAATATCATATCCCATAGCAATACCCTCAATATCTGCAAGTAAGCTTATGTTAATCAGCTGAACCATTTTTAGTACAGAAATATGAGGTGTCTTCATGGTTACCATTCAGCAGTCTGAGGTAGCAAACAGATAAGAGTGTAAAGATATAAGAACAAAAGAGAGAGAGAGAGAGAGAGAGAGAGAAGGCTCCAAATGTATTTCCTTTTGGGCAACTAAAGTGTAGACCACGTCACCTAATAACTGTCTGAGGATGTCAATATGAGAACACTGTTCTGAAAAAGGATATTATTCGATAATTTTCTGCAGCAAGAGTAAGGAATTACATTTTAAACAGCCATTTTCCTTCTTCACTCCAGCAGCATGTTGAGGTTTATGTCCAGAGTGAAAAAACAGTTGGAGGCTTTTCATCAGTTTTCATCAGAGCTGCTATAAAACTGTCCAGCTCACTAAGGGTTAAACATATAAAGGAGATAGCTATAACAAATAGAGATGAATTCTTAAGAGCTGCATAGCCAAATATTGGTTGAAATTGGTGTGCCTCATGTCATGAGACATTTTTCAAGGTGAATTTTTTGTCAAGTGGAGCTCCAAAAAGGAGGCCAAAATCTTTATAAAGGAAAGCCCACAGATCAAATTTTTTGTAGATGAGGCCATAGTGGCCTATTGTAGACAATTAACTCATATAGTGAGTACTATTTCTTCACAGGTAAAAGAAGCCCTTCCGTCACCCTTAAGGGAAGGAGAAATAACTCATCCTTTCCAGTCTGGTGATTGGATTCTGGTGAAGGATTTTACAAGGCGTCATTGGCATTCTCCACGTTGGAAAGGTCCATTTCAGGTTCTCCTCACTACACCAACCGCGGTAAAAGTAAAGGAAAGAGCGAGTTGGATTCACGCGTCCCACTGTAAGAAGGCACCGATACCATAAAAGGAAATGAGTAAACTCAGACTTGAAGTTCTAGTCATTATGTTATGGCCATTAGTGATTGTTGGAGGCCTATTATTTTCTAATGTTTCTTTAGAAGGAAAGACAACTATAAACGAAGAAAACCTGGTAAAAGTAGAACATGCTCCGTTAGTAGCATCTGACGGAAGAGCTAAAAGGTTTGTGTTGTTAGAGCCAATAGTAAATGATGATATTGAGGAAAAAGATGAAGATGATGATTTACAACCAATAAGTATAAAGGGTAACACATGGTATGAGATGATGACCTACATGGTAAAGCACACTTATCCAAATCAGAGTGGTCTATTGGCCGTTGTTGTGCCTCCTTGTGATAGTATGGAGTCTTGTTTGGAACCTGTTGCAAGACCGCTACCAAGGAATGAAATGATTAATGTTCTTTGTGAGTATGCTGAACAACTTGGAAAACAGTATATACGGAAAACCTTTGAAAATAGTTGTGCTACAAATAAGTATGGATCACCTATTCCTCTCCATAAGTCAACAAATCTTAAGAAAAAAACAATGCCCATTGGTCAGGTAAAGGTACTTGAGAAACCATCTTATTGTTTTTGTTATCCAGATAGGAACCCCCCATACGCACCTAAAAATGAAAAAATTGAAACAGTATTTATGGGAGTGGCTGAATGTGTAGAATATGGAGGACATTACCCTGGCATCTACACATTTCAGGGAAATAAGACAACTGTAACAATAGGACGTGGTCCTACCATAGGATATTATGCTTCAAGTGCTTTGGTAGATCTTGTTTTTATGTGTGGGGGGTTCAAATTATTATCATTATTTACCTAGATATTGGTCAGGATGTTGTTTCTATGCTCATCTAACCTTATGTGGAAGGAAAATTATTAGTTGATCATTAATTCATAATGGTCAGTTGTTCAACTTGCTTACTGAGTTACTTCTAGTCACAAAAATAGTGTTTCTGTTGAGGGGATCACTTTCTCCTCCCTGTGATTTAGGTGACACCAGTGTCTCAGAGTTACCAAGAAAGGAAGAAGGCTGCATATTTGACTGGCGCCACAGCATGAGGCTACTGTTCTTACTTACATATGCATGTGTAGGTTGGACAACTGTGTGAGCATTTATGGTCATCACAGATTGGGATTTTGCCAAGTGGACAAGAATGTTTTTAACTTTGGGGAAACTAGCCAATAGTATGAAAGACCATGACCTTTAAAGATGCTATAAAGGTTGAACGTTTTGCTGTTGTGAGTTTGAGATCCTCCTTTCCACCACATGTGCTGAGGTATTGTTGATCTCCTATTGTAATTACAATATACTCTAATACTTTAACCCTTTCTAGTTTCTTTTATGTGTCCAGAGTGCTATCTTTTCCAGACAATTTCCACGACATTCTTGGAGGTCCCACCGAGATACAGTCGAACTGCAATCTGCTCTTTGGGGGGAAATCATCCCAGGGCCCGGGCAAGAGAGAAAATCCTCGGACCTCTATGAAGGTTTTTTTTAGGGAAGTCTCTGTGATCTCCCTCCAAGGAACAGGTAGGCAGTAAGTAACTGTAATTTTTATGGGAATAATTGGCATAAATAATTGTGTGGAAATTGTATTGTATTGATCGTTCAAATTTTGCAAAATTTTAAAGGATTTTAATTTAAAGGACACACTGATTGAGGTTAAAGTTGGTTCTAAGCTTAGACAGGGAGTTCTTCGAAACTTGCCTGAAAAGGGTAGAGGCTAGGCCGTGTTCCGGCTTGCATTATTTTCTAGTAGTGTGAGCTGAGCTTCGTAGACCCTGGGAAAACGCGCGATAACAGAGGCGGTATCCTCTGAGGGGGAGGCGGTATCCTTCGCCCGTAAATTCATTTGGTATGGATTGAAATATGCACAGATAGAGACGGTAATCTCTAGGCAAGGAAGGTATTCTTTGCTCATAGGTCTGTCAGGTACAGACAGGAATGTGCATATTTTGAGGCGGTATCCTCTGTGGTAAGGCGGGACCCTTGACCATAAATCCATATAGCTTGGACTGAATGAGCTCATAGAAAGACGGTATTCTCTCAGGGAAGGCGGTATCCTTGCCCACGGATCCGGTGTGTGTCAGGCCTGAGCTGTGTGATGTAAGTGATATTACAGATACTGGATAGGTCTGTGTATCACTGGTGAGAATTTATGAAAGTACTTGTGAATGTTTGTCTTGGAGAGTTGTACCTTATTTTAGAGAGATTGCTCTAGTTGCTTGTCTGTGAAGCTCCCTCTTTGAAAATTCAGAGACCTCTGACTCGGGTTACTAGAGTAGGGCGGAACTAATATGTTTCATGGAATGCACTTGGGGATGTGTGTGTGAAACAAGACATCACAACACCTCAGACAGCTGTCTTAGTTGACTGCTTAGTTGACTATTGAATCAGGGGTTTGTGATATCCTAGGTACATAAAATAAAACTAAATAAAAATAGATAAAAGGAATATAGATTTAATATATATAATATATATATTTAAGAAAATTATATACTTTAATTTTTTTTAAAAAGAGAGAAGAGAAGTACATTGTAAAAATTACATTGTAATAGACTTTTTCCCCTTCGGCTAAATAGGTTGGCCATGGGTGCAAATAATAGTCATCAGAAGGGCCTTCAAGGTCCCGCTAAAGTTATGTATGAGAAATATGGTTCTGTTTCCATACAGTTTTTGCCAAAATGGCATAGGAAGTTGGGATTCCCTCAGAATGGGAGTTTTCATCATGCTTCATTAAGAACCTTGAGAAAAAGGATGGCAAAAAGATATGAGGAGAAAATTAAAAAAGCTAAAATACGTGCTTGTGAAAAAGTAAATAAAAAATGGACAAAACACCTTGAAACTTTAAAGTTATGGGAAAAAGAAGCTGATAATAGAGAAAGGACTGATAAAGCATATAAAAGTGTTAAGACCTTTGTTTCTTTGAGTGTGGAGGAGGTATATGATAAAAAAGAACAGTTGACTCCTAAGGCTCTTGTTGAAGAGGTAACAGGATCAACTTATTATACAACACCGTTTTGTGACAACATAAAAGAATTTGATTCTAGTTGGCCACAAGACGGCTCTTTTTTTGAAAGCCAGATAGCAATGTTGCATGACCTTATAGATCCTCCAAATTTTATGGGTCCTTTAGACTGGGATTATGAATATATGATAGAATGCCTTGGGGTCTGGGATGCCATAGGGCGAAAAAAGTTTGTCATACGGATCAAACAATTTCTAATCGTCCAAAACCAGTAATGGTCAGCATTCATAAAGTAGATGATATTGACTGTCCAGTGAGAATACAACCTCCACAACCAGTAGTTCCCTTTTCTCCAGTGCAAGGTCAACAGGCTGTTGATGGAGCTGTGGGAGGAGCAACTGCAATGTTAGATAGCAGAAGAGATGTCGTAGTACCACCTACTACTCATGCACCCCCACCGTATGCTGGATTATTAGATCAAGCCACTAAGATATCTACACCAACGCCCGAAGAGATAGAATGGAAACCAGTGTCCAGACAGAAGAAATTACAGCCTAATCAAACTGACCAAGGCACTACTAGGTCAGGTGCTGTCTATCAACCGAAAATGTCATCTCCAATAAAAGGCTCTCCACCTGCATTGGATATCGATGATGAGCTTCTAGAAGTTTCAGTGCTTGCTCCAATGATAGAATGCCCAGATGGAGCCGGGGTTATTCAACATGTTTATAGACCATGGAAACTTGCTGAATTACAGTCCATTATTGATAAACTTCCAGAGCCCAAGAATAATGGAAAAGTGTTTGCAAATGCTCTGGAGAAGATGGTGTTGCAATCTAGACCCACTTCAGCGGAACTGGAACATGTGTGTGTGTGTGTGACTAAAATGGGTCTTGGTTGGGGAGAAGTGAAACCTGCTTTTTGGAATTCAGCTGTTCCATGGAATGTTGGAAGTGGTTCTCTATATCAAGCTCAGTTGAGAGATTTGTACCAAGCATTAGAAACAAGATTCAAGCCAGTCATAAATATGACAACTGTGAATGCATGTGTACAAAAAACAGGAGAAACATTTGATGAGTATTTCTCCAGGAAAATTCAAGTCTTTAATACGCATAGTGGAAACGAACAGCCAACTGATACTATGAATGACTCTGTGTGGGAAAGACAGTTTATTCAGACCTTGGTGGATGGTCTAGACCCAGAGATCAGAGCCATGTTTGTCAGACACTGTGTGGCATGGCAAAGTGCCAGATTAAATGACGTTAAGAAATATTGTGCACATGCAGAAACTATCGTCCAGGATGACAGAAATCAACAACTGAAGAAGACTAAGGCAACTGCTGAAAGACTACAGATGGTCCAGTTGGCCCATTTTACTCCTACATCTAATAGAGGAAGAGGAAGAGGTGGATATCGTGGACGAGGAAGAGGCAGAAATTTTGGAAATTGGCAGGGAGAAACTGATGCCTGTTGGAAATGTGGTCAGAAAGGTCATTGGGCCCGAGAATGCCCTAATACAGAAGAATGGGATGATGAACCAGGAGCAGTGCGTCCCACCAGGCAGAAATGTGACTGTCAGCAGACCATTTGGGGATAGAAATCGACAGCCACGACGATCATGACTCCTTGCACAAACTCCAAATCCTGATGCCACTTGTAACGAAAAAAGCAGTGAGAAACCTAAAATAAGTGACTCTGAAGATACTGACTTGTTTTATCTCTCACTTCGTTATAGGATTGAGGATCTTCCTATGTTTAAAATCACAGTCCATGGCACCACCTATGAAATGCTGGCTGATACAGGAGCTACTGAATCATCTTTAAGGTCGATAACAGAGATCTTTCAGATGTCTAACAAAACTAAGATCTGCATTGGGGTTTCAGGAACATCTTTAAGGTGTGGAGTAACTGAGGCATGTCCAGTTGAATGTGAAGATTTTGGTATAACTAATATTTATCACTCATTTGTTATTGTCCCAGAATGCCCAGTAAATTTAGCAGGCAGGGACTTGTTATGTGCATTGGGTTTAACCATTGTGTGCACCGAAAAAGTTTAGAGCTAAAAAGAAATGATCCTGACAGCAAGCTTTTGGCTACTATGGTTTGTCATTCCCCAATTGCCCCTAAGTATGAATATTGTTGGAATATTGATTTTTCTTCAGTAACGCAGGAGATAAATGATTTTGTTGAAACTTATAGTGGAAATGCATTTTTTAAAATATAGGCCATGCGCTTATAAATGTGTATGCCAAATTTCAAAAACAGAAATGCATGAACAATTTGAAAAAGAGTGGAACAGAAAGATAACAGATGAAAAGTTGCTCGGTAATGGCATTGTGGTCACTGAAGATTTTGTTGCTTTGCTTATTGATTTAGATATAATGCAGAAGAAAGTGTTTTGGAAAACCGGCGTTCCTCATGTTGTTTTATCTAGATCGTTAGCTTTTTCAGATTATAATATAGGCGTGACATTACAAAATATGGATGTGTCTTGTGGTAATACAGAGATAGTCTTAGCCCAAACAGTGAACAACAAAGAGGGAGCTGTTATCTATCCTTTCCATTGTGAATGGAAGGTTCATAGAACAGTTCAATTGGCTGATTTGGATTTAACTTTTGTAATGATTTCTAATTTTGTAGTGAATACTGCAGAGTTTGAAGATACCCATCCAGCTTTGGAAGGGGTCCCTAAAAATCTGTGGGCAACTCATAAGTATGATGTGGGATTAATAAAGGATGCCACTCCATTGGTCGTGGTTCCTAAATCTGACTATAGGCCTAATAAGCGACAGTATCCTCTACGACCTGATGCAGAGGAGGGAATGACTCCCATTATTGAACAACTTCTAAAAGATGGAATTATTGTTCCAGCCCCAACATCTCCATGTAATACTCCACTTTATCCTGTGAAAAAGGCAGATGGCCAGACCTGGCGACCTGTCCATGACTTGCGTGCTGTAAATGAGGCTGTGTTTGCTCGAGCACCGGTTGTACCTAACCCAGCCACGATTTTATCTTCTATACCTAGTGATGCAAACTGGTTTACTGTAATTGATTTGGCTAATGCTTTCTTTAGTGTTCCAGTTGATCCGGCATCGCAATATTGGTTCACGTTTACCTTTAAGGGAAAGAAATATATGTGGACAAGGTGTCCACAAGGATTTACTGAATCACCAACTATTTATTCAGCTGCATTGCAGGAAAATTTGGCTAGTTTTGTGTTTCCAAAAGGAAGTACTGTGATTTGTTATGTTGATGATATTCTTGTTTGTTCCACATCTGAGGAAAATTATATTATAGATACAAATGCCCTGTTAAAATATTTGGCCTCGCAGGGACATAAAGCGTCGCTAGGAAAACTCCAGCTGGTAAAACAACAAGTGCACTATTTAGGACATGAGATCTCACAAAATGAACGTAGAATTGGTAAAGATAGAATTCAGGCAGTATTGTCAATGCCTAAACCAATAACAAAAAAACAAGTTTTATCCTTTTTAGGATGTACAGGCTACTGTCGGGCCTGGATTTCTGATTATGCTAAATTAGCCCATCCCCTTTCCGACATGGCGCACGCGACTGGACTGACTGCACATGACCCAGTGACTTGGACTCCTGAAACTCTTGATTCTTTTAAAAAGCTGAAAGAAGCTTTGGCTATGGCGCCTGCTTTAGGTATTCCTGATATGTCAAAAGATTTTACTCTGGCGGTTGATGAAAAGGGTGGATTTTATAGTGCTGTTTTACTTCAGAAACATGGTGACAGATTCAAGCCGGTTGCTTATTATTCACAGAAACTTTCACCAGTTGTGAGGGGTCTTCCCCCCTTGTGCTCGATCAGTGGCTGCAGTTGCAGCAGCAATAACAGCTTCTTCTTCTTTAGTAGCCTATAGACCACTGACTGTCTTGGTTCCACATGCTGTGGCTACTATTCTTTTACAAGCTAAAACAGCTCATTTTACTCCTGCTTCTACTCTTCATTATTATAATATCTTAAGTCTGCCACATGTTACGTTGAAAAGATGTAACGTGTTGAATCCAGCCACTTTGCTTCCTACTGAAGAAGAGGGTGAACCTCATGATTGTCTAGCGGCAATTACTGAGGCAGTGACTCCCAGGCATGATCTTTCAACCATACCTCTTTCCAACCCTGAGTTGATCTATTATGTAGATGGATCGGCTAGGCGAATTGATGGGGTTGGAGCTGTTGGTTATGCCATTGTAAGTGATCATGATGTGGTGGAGTCCGCAAGGCTCCCATCTCATCTTTCTGCACAGGCTGCTGAACTTTTTGCTTTAACAAGAGCATGTATTCTTGCAGCGGGAAAAAGTGTCACCATCTATACAGACAGTAAGTATGCTTTTGGGGTTGTACATGATTTTTCTGCTTTATGGAAGAATAGAGGATTCCTCACATCGCAAGGGACACCTATTCAACATCATCTTCTTGTCAACAACCTTCTTGAAGCTATTTTGCTTCCCTCTCAGGTTGCTGTTTGCAAGTGTCAAGCTCATGTTAAGGTTGTGGATGCTGTGTCAAAAGGAAACTCTTTTGCAGATGCTGTTGCTAAGTTTGCTGCAGTTTCATCTGAATCATCTTCTCTTCTAATGCATCTTGGATCTGATGTCTCTCAGATGGGTTTTGACCCACATATGTCCTTGAAGGATGTTCAATCTTTGGCAACTCCAGCAGAGAAGTCTGCATGGAAGAAACATGGTCATCGTGATTCAGAGGGAATATGAAATCTCTCCTCTCACAAAAACCCTCGAGTTCAAGGCAGGCTAATAGCTCTTTTAAAGTTTGTGGGCCAAAGCCGATACAGATGTGTCATTGTGTGATTTGTTGCCAACCACCTTGTCAATCAAACGTAAAAACAGCAGGTGTGTCACCTGTTGGGATGAGTTCGAAACAGTCGTGAAACACAAAAGCTTCGTGACGTCATAGTCACGTGACATGGGCGCTTCGAAACGAGGTTTGAAACAGTGTTTCGAAACACTTGCGCTTCGGGATCTCGACACCGTGTCGAAACATCTGTCTCGTATCTGCCATCCCTACTTGATACCTCTGCCTGTTTGGACTGTTTTTTGGTTTAAAAAACTAACTCCTGACTCTTCCTTTGATTCTATGGGCCTGTAGGCACGTGGGTCCTCTCTGAATTGTGACACTAGAAGGTACTGTAAGAGCACAGACTGCTGCTACCTGCTACTCAGGAGGTTAAGCCCATGTGGTATGTACCCTAAACATTTTGCCCCCTTATTTAAAATCTTTATGCATCTATGGATATATGATGTACAAAATTTTGCCTATATCTCACAATGGTGAAGAATCCTTAAAAACATCACTTACATACTGATCCAGAATGAATGGCTTCTAAGTTACATAAAGAGCCAAATCTGGTATAAAGAAAATGGTGAAAAAGTACAGGAAAATCAATCAAACAGAGTAAACCAAAAAATATTACCTCTTAGAGAGGTAGAGGTAAGGCAGAGGTAATAATAATAGGACTCCCACATCTGTCACATTTCTTCTCTTGTTTGCGCACAAGGCAATAAATCATGTTCATGTTTTCATTCAGAATGAAGTCTCTCCTGATTGAAATCACTTTATTTGGATGTCTAACTGAAAGTGAGCACAGTGATATCAGAAAAACTTCACAGGAGAAGTGTGTGCTTATGTCATCCGTAAATAAAAGTTAACCACAAGAGTTGGAATTTAAAATTATTCTGTGAACTTTACTTAACTGTTGCCATTTCTTTGTCAAATAAGTTGTTTACATTAATTGTTCCCAAATGTCAGGAATTAACTTGATGGTTATGATCAAAATAAGATAAATGGCTACAAAAAATAAGACCTGGGTTAAAAACTGTAGGATGAATATTCTTTGCAGTGGACTCCAGGCAAACTACTATGGGCAACATGGTAGCATCAAAGTAGCATAAAATCCTAACCCTCTCCTTGCTTATGTCCCAGGGTGTTTGACTGCTGTGTAATTCATTTATTGATATCACTCTAAAATTGTGTGGGGTGGTCACTGGGAGTCAGGGTATGAGCTTTGCAGATTGGAGAGATTGCCAGACTCCAGCGGACTGTGAAATGGAATATGTTGAATGTGTGTGTGTGTTTCTGACTTTCTTGCTCTCTTTGTGATTGCACAAGGGCAGGAGTGTATGGTGTTGGACACTCACACCAGGCATGCTCAGAGACAAACTGACCGCCTGGACCTGTCACTGTGTCTGTCAAACACTGTGGCAGTCACTTTGTGAAACACTGCGCCGTGACTCCTTTATTTAGTTCTGTCCTGCTTAACTTCACCAGGGCTGCAGTGATTAATTCAGCAAGATAGATGGGTATTTTGGAACTTTGGCTTGTTTTATCTGTGTTCTGTGTCTAACTTTGTTAGTGTTAGTGTTTTTGTTTATCCCAGACTACAATCTTTCCCTATCCCTAATCAAGTATTTTAGTTGCAGAAATGGAACCAAACTGCAAAGCAATGATTTGACATTTGGAGAAATATTTCTGGAGAAATAATACTTTTGCTTTCTTTCTGAGAGTGAGAGGAAAAGATCAAGAACAGCTTGGATTATGCGTTAATTATGGGGCTGGTGCTTTCATGTGATTGCCCTAGTGTAGAATTTAAAAAGATTATATAATGGGAAAGATACTGCGTTTATGATAGTGATATTGATATTTGGAATCCAGTAACTAACTTACTAACTTTGCTGAGAGTAATTACTTTTTCATATAAACAGTCTCAATACAGATATGTACATACCGATACTGCAATCAGTCTAATAGTTGATAACAATCTATACTAATTTTGATTTTTTTTTTTTTCGTTTTAAGAGGGATGGCATGCTGTCTGAAATCAGGTCAATTGCTCAAAATGTTTTCTTTTTTATTCTACATTAATGAATATGTATGTATGAATAAATAAATTCAGCATATACCTCCACTTAAAACACCAAATTGATCATATTATTATTACTACTGATATACGTATTACAGCTTCTGCCTTCTAGTCATGGTGTTCAGATGGTAAATGTACTGTGAACAGATAAAATGGTGGTATATTTGTTAGTGTTTATTGGTTGTTAGTGCTATAGGTTTACAGTTCATGTCAACTCCGTGCCAATTGACTTTGATATGTGATTAGTGTGTTTACATGAACTGTAAACCTATAGCTGGGTAAGGATGGTAATGTCTGGTATTGCATCCAGTGCCTTCTGCTACAAATTGTTTCAGAAAAAGAGTGGAAATGACTTATTTCAGCAGAAAATCATGATCATGCCTCAGCTCTTTACTGGGAATGTCCAATGGGGTTAATAGATGGATGGGTTAACACTGCAGTCAATTGAAAGCCCTGTGCATCACTATACAGGTTCTGGAAGGAATCTTATCCATATGAGACCCCAGTGGGTTTCGCAAAGTGTTAGTATTTGTTGACCTGGGAATGCAAACAGGTTGCTCCTTTGTTCATTTGTTGCACAACTATTTGTGGTAACATTAATGTGAAGAACTGAATGCACCATTAATGTCCTCCTGAATAAACTGAGAATGTGAGTTTTTCTGACCGTATCACTTCCCCACGCAACTTTCTATGACAGGTGGCTTTTCACTCTGGTTTGATTTGTTCTCCAGTATTTTAAGAACTAGCTCAGAGACTTTAAACCAAACCTTAAAATGAGAAGGTGCTTTTATCTACACAAAGCTTTTCAGAGTGTATTCTTCATTCTTCATTCATCAGAGTCTCACTTGTGGACACCTCTGATCTCTTTATAGTGTTGAGTCCATTTGCAAATGCACTTGTAATAAAGCTCACAAGGACAAATTGTGTTCTCAGACTGGATTTTAATTTGTAGCTAAATATGACACAGCAAAGACTCAATGTATTCATGTAAACAAACATGAATATAACAGTATTCCTTTAAACTCCAGTGTTAGTCACTGTTAGTTGGCTAATTGGATGGATCTTCACCAATATATAAAACTGAAAATATTTTCTATTTGTTTTTACGTTTTCCTTCACAAGTCCATGTGTAAACTTTACCAATAGTGACAAAGACAAAACAGCAGCATTATCAGTGTTTGCTACCTGTTCATAATCTTGCAGGTGTCTCAGGTGGTAATGAATTCTTCTCCAGTAGCACTCCATGTACACCATTACTCTTTTCCGCTAGACCATGGCATACTAATTAACTTTTTAAAAATACAATTTGTTTTCAGAGTGTGAGAGAGGAGAGAGTGAGGGGAAGGAGATTGAGAGGACGGAGGTATGCTTCATGATGTGATGGAGCAAGCTGACAGGAACGAAGACGTAGGAACTGCAAAGGAGTATGGGCAAATTTAGGCAAGGCAACATACTGCAGAATATACAAAAGACAATTAACCAGAATACACAAGTAAGAGAGCAGCGTATGATGCCTCGAAAGTGAGACGGCAGCTGCTTCACAATTGAGAGGGATGTAGTCAGGACTCCGAAAAGAAAATTCAAAAATGCAGCATTGTGAAATAACATGTGGGTATGTATGGTAATGCTTATACCTGTTTGTAAAATTTTGTCAGACTGGTGAGTGTAGTCCATCTCTAATCTGATTGACACATGTAGCATATTTCACTGCATGTTATTATACATTGACTTGTTATCTTTGTGTATATTGTAATATGTTTAATTTATTTCAGAAGATTTTAATATTCTCCATGTGCTTGACACTTCTCAGAACTGGCCTCCTCCGGACCCCTTCCAAACACTTAATTTCTAATCAGCCAATCACATGGCGGCAACTCAGTGCATTTAGGCATGTAGACATGGTCAAGACAATCTCCTGCAGTTCAAACCGAGCATCAGTATGGGGAAGAAAGGTGATTTGAGTGACTTTGAACGTGGCATGGTTGTTGGTGCCAGAAGGGCTGGTCTGAGTATTTCAGAAACTGCTGATCTACAGGGATTTTCACGCACAACCATCTCTAGGGTTTACAGAGAATGGTCCAAAAAAGAAAGAATATCCAGTGAGCGGCAGTTCTGTGGGCGGAAATGCCTTGTTGATGCCAGAGGTCAGAGGAGAATGGCCAGACTGGTTCGAGCTGATAGAAAGGCAACAGTGACTCAAATAACCACCCGTTACAACCAAGGTAGGCAGAAGAGCATCTCTGAACGCACAGTACGTCGAACTTTGAGGCAGATGGGCTACAGCAGCAGAAGACCACGCCGGGTGCCACTCCTTTCAGCTAAGAACAGGAAACTGAGGCTACAATTTGCACAAGCTCATCGAAATTGGACAATAGAAGATTGGAAAAACGTTGCCTGGTCTGATGAGTCTCGATTTCTGCTGCGACATTCGGATGGTCAGGTCAGAATTTGGCGTCAACAACATGAAAGCATGGATCCATCCTGCCTTGTATCAACGGTTCAGGCTGGTGGTGGTGGTGTAATGGTGTGGGGAATATTTTCTTGGCACTCTTTGGGCCCTTGGTACCAATTGAGCATCGTTGCAACGCTACAGCCTACCTGAGTATTGTTGCTGACCATGTCCATCCCTTTATGACCACAATGTACCCAACTTCTGATGGCTACTTTCAGCAGGATAATGCGCCATGTCATAAAGCTGGAATCATCTCAGACTGGTTTCTTGAACATGACAATGAGTTCACTGTACTCAAATGGCCTCCACAGTCACCAGATCTCAATCCAATAGAGCATCTTTGGGATGTGGTGGAACGGGAGATTCGCATTATGGATGTGCAGCCGACAAATCTGCGCCAACTGTGTGATGCCATCATGTCAATATGGACCAAACTCTCTGAGGAATGCTTCCAGCACCTTGTTGAATCTATGCCACGAAGAATTGAGGCAGTTCTGAAGGCAAAAGGGGTCCAACCCATTTGGCTAGCATGGTGTACCTAATAAAGTGTTGCAGGATGCAAGAGATTGAATCCAGGTCTTATTTTTTGTAGTGTTGTGCACATACTTCTACTGATGCCTCTGGACACATCATCAGTAATGTTCCTGAAATCATCAGGTGTTTCAGGTGTTTCTGGTCTTTCAACGTCATTCACTCTCCTCCAGATGGCCCAGCCGGCGCTGATCAGGCCCCAGCTTGTGTCCAGATGGCCTAGGTACCATGCCTCCGTGGCTCTCCTCTTTTGAGCCACAGCCATCTTGAGGCCCTCTCTGCCGCTTTGGTGGCACTGCGGATGGCTTTCCTTCTCCCTCTCCCTCGATGCCCAATGTGCTGAAGTCTCTGGCCAAAGAACAGGCTGCAAAACCTCTACATCTGACCTCCACTGGGAGGCATTCTGTCCTCCAACCAGCCTGCTGACAGTCACTGACCATTCCCACGTACTTGGAGAGCTTCCTCTCAAAGACTTCTTCCAGGTGGTTTTCCAACAGAACAGTCAGTTCCAGTATCACCGCTTGTTTGGTGGACTCAGACACAAGGAAATTGTCAGGTTGCGGGGTAGTTACTGCAATGTAGCTGGGAAACTTTAGCTGTCGCTCAAGGTCCACCAACAGCTGAGTCTTTTGCAGCGGTCAGGATGCATGCTGGAGTTCTTCTGGCAAGGTTTGCATGATCCCCCGCTCTATTAATCAGCAATGAGGTATCTACACCTGCTGGGGACGTGATGCTTTGTCAGAGTTTTCTGGACTAGCTTGTGTGGAATGGAGCCGAATGCATTGGCTAGGTCCAGCCAAAGCACTGATGGTTGCCTTTGTTCACTCTGGACTCCCAAATTAGCTGTGTCACCACACCGGTGTGCTCCATGCAGCCTGGTATTCCTGAGATGCCACCCTTCTGGACCAATGTGTCAAAGTCGGTGTTCTTGATCAGGTAGGTGCACAGCCGTTTGGAAATGGCACTGAAGAAGACCTTTGCCTCAACGCACAGCAGGGAGATGATGCAGAACTGGTCTAACTGGGTGGAATTTTCCTCCTTTGGGATCCACACCCCTTCAGCCACTTGCCATTGATCTGGGATCTTCCCTCTTCTCAAGAACACTCGCAAGATCTTCCACAGATGCAGTAGGAGTTTGGGAACAGTTAATGTAAACAACTTATTTGACAAAGAAATGGCAAAAGTTAAGTAAAGTTCACAGAATAATTTTACATTCCAACTCTTTATTAATTTATTATTTATTAACTTTTTAATTTATTTACAGATGACTTAAGCACACACTTCTCTTGTGCAGTTTTTCTGATATCACTGTGCTCACTCATAAGATTTTATTTCGTAAAGCTATCTTTTTATTTACATAACTGGCCAGAGTAACTGCAGCTTCCACATAAATCATAGTGATGGCTTGGCGACCTTCCTGAAGTTTGGCTTATCTTCTTGGGTTGACAACCATGCTTTCAGTTTTGCTAAGAAGATCTTCTAGTGCACAGTCAACCAATTATCAACACAAAGCAACACTTTTTTCTTCTCCATCTTCAAGACTTACAGACATGGCACTCAACTGCAGAACAAATAATCAAAGCCATAAGAAGTGACTAAGATCAAACGATCACAGAAGGGGGCTTGTAATTGAATAGTGGGAAGCAACACCTCTGATTGTAATGCTGGCACCTGAGTGGAAAATCAGTCATCAGATGACTAAAAGCTTTTACAGCCACTTACTTGGAAACATTCACCCACTCAGGAGTAATTAGTGCTTTATGAAGCACACTTGATCTGGCTACTTATTGATTCTGTGAAACTTCATCTTCACAAAAGCTGTCGTGTATGTATGTGAGCATGTATGTGTGTGTTTGTTACACTGCAGGTTTAAGATGCAAGTTTGAACAGTGTAGCTTATTTGGAGACATCGAATGTAATTAGGTGTCACGGCCAAATTTAACATTTGTTAGGAACATACTTCACTTTTTTGACAAATTTTCCCCGTCATTGGATTTAAAGAAATAGTTCAACATTTTCCCAAACTGATGGAAATGACAAAACTGCCATGGGGATAGTTACAGAGATAGAATTTGGTCATTAAAAATGCTAAATATACAATACTGTCGCACCATATCCAGCTCTAAAATATATCCCTGTTGTCACTTCCCAGAGTCCCTGGCAGTGTCTGACAATGTACTGGAAAACAGAAGAGAATCATAGCCACATCACGCAGAATCTTCCCCCCTAGAACATTTGTTCGATTGCTGTAAAGACAAAGCTCAGAAATGCAAAGAACGAAGATGTAGAAATGTAAGCAATGAAAACCAAAAGACAGGAACTAGAGTCAAGCTTTAACTGTGATGAAAATCACATCTCTTTGCAGTTCACAGTGTAACTCTTTGTCCTACTTTAGAGTAAAAATATTTTTTGATTTCAGTGGTCTTTTTTCTTCCTCTTTTTCTTTTTACTATCTGTTCCCTGTAATCACTCCAATTCTGTCAACAAAATCCATCATTGATCATTGATTCGTTGATCAACTCATTTCCATTTCTTCTCACCTCAGCTACAACCTTCTGTTGTCAGCATTTCCATGGGCACCCACGTCTGCCTCCACCACCTGCTCCATCATACTCACCCATATCTCTCTTGTGAGGGGATATGCCATCATTTCTTTCTACCTCCTCCCTCACTCCATTGCTCACTTACTTTATCTGGGTGTCACTGTGTCAGAATGTATTTGGAGCTAAATTATTCATTAGAGAACTGGAGGGCAATCAAAGAGACTGGCACCACGGCAGGGCCAGAGTGTGCATATGTGCACACACTGTACAGAACGTGTAGATGCACATGCTCTTGGTTATATGTGTACACACACGTCTGTGAGAGCCGGGACAGGAGAGGGGATGGCAGGCTGGAAGAAAGAGATTACACAGAAACCCCGGGGGAGCCAAACACAGGTCCCTGCAGCTCCCCTTACAGCATAAAGTGCTAATTTAATAGTAATGTGTGTTTTGGGTGAGTGTGTGTATGGGAGTACAGAGGAGGGGAGGCTGTATAGTTGTTAGATAATGATTTCCCCAGATATAATCAATAATGCTGCTGATGATGAAACATGCATCATCTGCTTTTACCTTAACTCACCTTTCTGCCCAAACCCATTTGACATCATTCATGTTAGAAAACATCTTTGGCATTAATTGATGGAACTCATGTTTTTCTGTGTGTGAGTGTGTGCCTGAGTGTGTCACTTACACTGCCACCACCCCATCATCCAATAACTGTCTCTGTTCCACAAAGCTGGCAGGACACAGCAAACAACTAAGGCACACATATGTTTGTCTTACAATACTTGTGAGGACGCCAGGGAGGCCCAACTGTAATTTATACTTTTCCTCTCCACTACTCAGCTACTATTATTTTTATTCTTATTCTTATTCCTTCAGGTTCCTCAACAACCACTCATCCAGTTGACTCTAGTGTCAACTGTGAGATTTTCTGGGTGAATGATTGAGACTCTTACCCTCTACAACAGGTAGTGACCTCAAAGGTAGTCCAAAACTGGGTCCAGGCATGCCTAATAATGCAGTAGCATTATGCCTGAGGAAGTCTTACAGAGAAGCAAAGGATTCCACTCTTCTTCTTCCACTCAGTTCAGACTACTCTTGCCGATGTGATCCTCCAAAGTCGACCTCTTTGATTTATCTGCTCTTTTTGCAGTTGTAATTTCACGGTACAATACGTGGCCTACAGTTTCATCTTCCTGCAGGTTTGACTTAAGGTGCTGGATACACACAAATTTACGTTTGATGCATGCATGTTTGCAGAAATGACCAAATGATTCTTTGGTGAGAGTCACATGCTATTAAATACAGCCAGAGTATTTTTCAAGCTTGGTTGTTTTAATCTCAGTCTCAACAGTGGATCCATTTTCCAATTTTCTGGATGGGTGTGGACCTGTTCACTCACTCCCTCCACTGTACAATGTATTCTGTATTTGGTGGACTGAATGTCTTGGCAGTGACTGCATCAGCTGAACTTCCTCCCTCTCACTGACACCACACCAACAATCTCTGAACAACAGATAACATACCTAATACTCACAGTTTGTGTAAGGTTTTCTAATGGATGTATGGTTCCATGTCCAGTCTCATTACACATCCCATCAGCTGGCTCTGCTTGATCAAGTTTTCTTGAGGTTGCATTGTGGTTGTAAAAAAAATTATTATAAAAAAATTTGTGTGGACAAGCCAATTTTCAGGAAATAGTTTCGGTTAAATAACTCTGCACATCATAAATAGACATTTTCATATCACATGACAGTTTTTTATTTATATGTAAAGGACTTTTTAGGGAATTAAAAGAACAATAGACTGATGGGTCTGAACATTTCAGTAATGAGAATTTAATTGTAAAACTTATGCAAAAACTGTTACATTAATAAACATTTATCCAACCACAAGTAGGGTGTAGTGGCGAATATTAATTTACATTAACTATAGGAAACCCAATTATTACAAACAAAAATGAAGCCATTAGGCAGTTATTAATGAGCATGAATATGTCCATACTGTAAGGCAAAAGAATAGTGCAGTTGTGCATTGTGTTCATCGCACCTGAACTTCAGCTCGAAAAATCACAAAACACTGCAGTAAAACTTGTCTGTGTTTTTTTATGATGTTGTGTGAAATTTGTGTACTCTATATATTGTGCGTCCCTCATTTGTCTCGTACTCATTCATACACACAAAGGGCAACAGCCAAAAACAGTTTAGCACTCAGTATTCAAAAAAGAAGATTTGTTTTCTTTTACTTGGAGGCATGTTTGTGACTCGGCTGTTGGGGGAAATGAATTTCCGTTTTTCACATTCAACAGTGAAAATATTTTTTTTCATATATTGGGGGTTATTGCATGTTCCCCGTACAAAACATGGGAACCGTTCTGGTCGTCCTTCTCTGCTGCAGCCTTGTGGAACATCTATTTTAACATTAATGCTGCTCAGTAAAACTTTAACCAGTGCAGGCAATTAAACCTCCATTGCTAATAAATATGAATATACATTCACAATTCACTTTGCTTCTCATTTACTCTATTAACATCCTTAGCGTTATCCACTGTCCAGATTAAATGGAGGTTTCCTAATCAAATGCTATTCATCCCGCTGTGCTTCTTATTCATTAAAAAGAAAGCACTTCCCTCCTCCATGTTCAAGGTAATTACCAAATTTATGAGCAATAGAAAATCAAAAACATATCAGATGAGTACATCATGTTGACTGTGGTAACTAACTGATGTCAAGGTGTGTAAACACTATTAGGGATGATGACTTTACACCAACAATCCTAAAATATGAAATATAAAGGTTGTTGTAAGCCTGGTCTTAAGAATCTTTAGTCTTTAGTCTCTACTTTTTAACTCCCAAAGCCATACAAAACAAACAGTGCACTGTATTATTCTCCAGCATCTGCTTGAAGATTGCACCAGAAACAGAGGAATATAGAGCAAGTGATAGAACAAAGATAGAGGGACCTAGAGGCAAAACAGCAAAGATGAGCGAAAGAGCAGGAATGAGTGAAGGAATAAATGAAAAAAGGGGGCCAGGGCCTCTCATCAATATTTCATTTGCACTGAAAACAAAGGGGTGGGGTGGGGCGCCAGGGGCTCTCTTCAGAGACTGTGCTGATTTCAGCAGGAATATAAAACCTGCAAGTCAAAAGTCAATAGGGGCAAGTGGTGGTGAACAGTACCTCCAAATGACACGCTGTGAGCTGGGAGTGGCACTGGGGATCAGCAGGTCTTCAGCACCAGTTACTACCAGTTGATTGTGGAAACACACCTCCCATTACAACACAAACTGCACCGCACTACTGCATGCATGATGCATCCCTCCTTTTCATCACCTTTTCAGCAGCTGTGGATGACTCTGAAAACGGACAGGATGGTATAAAACCATCCTTAGAACAGAACACAGATGACTGCATTCAAGATTCAAATGCTCTATGTCTCGCACAGTTTAAAAAATCAGCATCAAACACAAACTGTATCAGGAGCTTTTCTTTCTTTCTTTCTTCCTGTCGCGCAACACATCCACGTATACAGATCCCCCATACACGCACGCATACAAACACACACACAATCACACACACACACTCTGAGATAACAGCGCTCAACTTTGGTTGTTAATTATAGCCACATGCCTTAAGATGTATGCTGTTATTTTCTCCTTGTTTAAAGTCCATGTCTGAAATCAACATGAAGTGGTTGTTTAACTATTCAACAATTTTACTCAGCAAATGTTTTATGAAATGTAGTCTAATTTTTATGTTTGGATAATGTATAATGACGAGTTGGCAGATTAAAAATGTAATGAAATGTTTACCATGTGACGCTACCGCCACCCAGTGACCATGGACAGTTATACATTTGCTGCCCTTATGTCATTCACTAGCATGTATGTCTGTTACTGTGAATTTACAATGCTTACATACACTATATGCACTATATTTTACTTTATTACTTTCTTAATCTAATAAGCTGTTTAAACCTTGTTCATATATTATGAGTATTAAAGACCATTTTGGACTTGCACACCATTCTGAATGATTCCTCCTGCACTGTGAATATTGTGATTAACAACTATGTGCTTTTCTTCATATTCTGTGTAATATAAATAAGTCATGTTAGAATCATTTTTAAATGAATTGTGTAAAGATAGAGGAAATATGTAATTGATAAACAGATTGGGATTCTACAATTATTGAGGTCTCCTTGTTGCACTTTTTGTACTGTAGTGTTAAAAGTTCTGCCTTTGGTTTGCTTTATTTTGTCTCATCATTTTTCTTGTAACTCCTCCCCAAATCTTATCTTTATGTTGCCTCATCTAGACTGGCAAGCCACCATTTGTTTTATTAAATTCTTCATTAAGCTTTGTGTGTTTTGATTTTATCTGAAACTAGTCTAATTTTAATGCTATTTGGGGAGTTTTTCTCATCTGGCCAACAACTAAAAATTATTTAATGAGTGTAGCAGAGACTATATGATTCAATGGACCAAGAAACCATCAGATGCCCCACTTTGGCTTGAATAGCTCCATGGCATTTCAGGTACCATTAACCACAACAGAAATAGCGTCATGTCCCTGTTTACCTCTGGTTCACCATTTATAATGTCAGAATCCAATCAATTAACTGGCCATTCGTTCTCTGCTTTCAAAGAAATGGTGGTGCTTCAATCCATATGTTTTGGTTCAAGAGATGTTCTAACCTTAGTCAGTTGGAGATATCATCCACTGGATTTAGTGTTGTATGGCTATATATCTAATACAAGGTATCCAATGGAAGATATTCTGTTGGCAATTAATGTACAAAATCGTTGTCCTCAAGGCTGAGCTACTTGAGAAATCAGGTGCTGTCTGTCCAAAATACAGATTTCTACAGTCTGAGATGCACCTGAGCTTGAAACATCCTCTTAACATTGACTGCGAGAACAGTATCTTTAAGTTTTAAGGGATGGTACTGTCATCTGCTTCAAAGGTGCCACGCCAGCCTTGCCACGCACAGAAGTGACCTGAATACTCCACTTTGCATCCTCATGCAGCATCAGAGAAATGATGTGCCTGAACACTTTGTTTTTCCAGTGTTCCTTGGTTCGAAGCATCAGCTAACATTTAAGTCTGCCACCTTCTTAAGGTCAGCCAACCATCTTAACTACTGTCATTGCAAGGTGCACTGGATCACCCATATGTCTCCACACAAAACAACCTGCCCCTTTTAAGATTCAGCTTATGTACATTTTGTCAACACATGTTCCTCTGAAATGGCACGCAACACTTAACCACTATTACTGATGCACTCCATCAGCTTATATCCTTCATCTTTGCACATTGCTATAAGTTTACTAATGGTTTATAATAGTTTACCAGTGTATCACCTCAACAGTCAACTCTCTGTCATCTTCTGCTATCTTATGAAGGGCACAGTACGTCCAACTGGGTGAATATATTGCACCAATAAAGATGAACAGTCATGTAATGTTCTACTAGTTCCTAATACATGTCAACCACTGGTCATCACAAATCATTGCCTCTGTAGAAGCCATAACTGTCACTGGCTCCACTCAAATTCTTCAGAAATCTGGTTGCTAGGTTGCTTAATTTGCTGTGTTGGCTCGCTCTCTCAGCAGTGGAAGGCTAGGCCAGGCCGTGAGGTTCTGTTGTTATAATCATGAAAATGATAAAATGATTGATTACCAACTCTTCTGATCTGTCAACAGCAATCCTAGCTACCGTTCCTACAGAGCAGCCACTCTGCTTGCCACTGCTTCCTTGAAGGGCTCCATTAATCACCCATTCCAATAAGGTCTTAATGGCATACAGTCCATCTCTGACACTATTTAAGACTTCCCAGAGTTTTATTGACTTGAAAGTATTAATGCCAATCAGTCCATTCCATGCCAGCATGGATGTGGGGAAATGGATGCAAATCAAATATGAGCACTTTGGTTTAGTTTTTCAGATTTTTGCAAAGTGTCTTTTTTTAAGCAGTTTTTTCGCTGTACATTGCCTTTGATGTTTTGTTTTTAATCCAACCCTTGACTGTCTGAATATTACGTTTACATACATACATCATACATTGTAATGCTGTGTACACTGTGCTTTAATGGATAATAGTAGTGTAGTTCATCATTCACTGTAAATCATTTACATTTCAGATATGGGCAGACAGTCTGGCTCACACTGACCTGTTCGTCATGTTGTCTACCGACAGGTTTTTAGGAAGATTGCTAGTTGGCTTTTGTAGCTTCCAATACCATATCAAATATTGCATTTGTTTTCCCACAATATCAACTTCTTGCAAATAATACTAGGTGCATGGTTTAAGCAACCCAAAGGTCTTGGGTAAGGTCAGAGAAAAGTTCAATCATGAAATTAAGACTGGCTTGAAGGAAGAGAAATGCCATTTATTTTCCTTAATGTCTACCAAACCACCATTATTACTGTGTGTTTATCCAAATATTGTAGTAGCACAACTAACAACATAACATATGAATATATGAATATATGATGATCTGTCACTTTCTGGATTGCACATAGGTTTGTACAAGCACGTCAGCACTGCACTAATCACAACAAGATCACTAAGTCACAGTATACTGCCAAAATGTGCCTGTCAATGTAGTGCTAAAATATTTACAAATGCTTACATATATATGCACATTCAATTTTTACCACAAAGCAGAGCAAATAAATTGTGTGTGCATCTTGTATCAACATTTTTTCTCCACCACCCATTTTTCTGTCTTTTGCCTTTTTGCCACTGTTTTGCTCTGGGCTGTCATCATATGACATGCATGTCTGCATATGTACACGTGAATGAGATAAGAGAGGTGAAAACAGGTTCACATATTATTTAGTTCACTTGACAAAAAACATCTCTACCAACATATATAGCCAACCCTCACCCTGCTCATCAGCTAACATAAGCTAATACCTTATACTTAAGAGAAGTTGAACTCAAACAAAGTTGGGGGAAAAATGCATTTTGATGAATCCATGATTGCAGCAGGTCATTGCCTTGAGGGGTCAGTGCATTTAAAACATGCTAAATGCATAAACAAGCAATTATCTCAAAATGACTAACATCAGCAAATGGAATGTGAAAGAAACTATCATTGGCAATTTGCCGGTAGCTATTATTCATTTGGACAATGGAAACTTTATTTTTCAGTGAAAAGACAAATGGGAAATAGCTTTTGTCCCTTTCTGTATTTTCACACCCAGAGAGAATGCCTCATCCAGACAACTATTGCTTCTTTCTACTAATGCTAAGATTTTCATATTACTTTAGATTAAAGCCCACAGTGTCCAGTGGAATTACTCCGCTGTTTCTACTAACATAACAGCATAGTACGTGACAATACTTCTATATGTAGTGTAGGTACTGGTGAAGAAAGTTCGAGGTGACGGAATAAGGGAGTAACTCTGTGTGGCAAAAAATCTGAGCAATGGATGGATCTGGATGTTTTAGGGTAAGAAGCAAATGAACTACATTGTCCTTCTCTAAAGACTAGCTGTCGTTCACCTCACCAAAAGAAATCACTACAGGGTGCTCAGTTATGGCCTTCAGGCTATGCCTGCCATCAGTGGACAGAATTTAGCCACCCAAGATATCATTCACTTCTGTACCACAGTTTTTAAGTCACTCAAAGGCTGAAAGTGGACCAGCATTTCAGCTACTAAATATGCTGTACAAATGCTTAAAGCACAAACCACTCCAACTTTTTGTCCTCCAAAAACTTTTACCAGTGGTCTTCCTGTGTGAAAGCTGCGTTGCCACTCAATGTTGATGTAACATGGGGAGAAGCTACTTTCCCATGAAACACTTGCCTCAGGCTGTTTTGTCAGACTTCTCCCACTTCAAAGTCTCCCAACATTCACCAGGAAGTCCACTGGGGTTTTGGCATCAATTTTAGATCATAAAGTTGGTGAGAGAGAATAAAATGTTAACAAAACCACCAAGAGCCAAGCATGTTTGTATTGCTGAGAAGCCCACAGGCTTAATGTGAACCAGGGCTAAACGATTTGATTGGATTGGGCCAGGCTGAGCACTTCAAGGTGATTCTGCTCTGACCCAGCAGCTTTCTAGTCATTATATCACTGCATGTTTTAAAAGAGAGGAAGACACAATTTCAGACACTGTGTTCCACAAGTTCTTGAGCAGGGCCATGAAGACCATCTTCAGGGTTAAAACTGAAGTGATCAGTATGTTGTCACCAAATTGCATTTGAGTCACATACTATATATTAAATATATATTTTAATATAATTCATGCATTTTTTTAAAAAATAAACTGTACAATGAAATATCTGATAACTCTGACTTGGAGTGTGTAGCATGTGTGTGTACCATGCAGGGTTTGTCAAATTCACAGTTGTAACGAAATATTTCACGGATACTGTCAAAGCTCCTCCACATGTCATGTCACATGCACACACAATGAAAAGGGAAAGAAAGGATCCCAGGTCACAGTAGGCACTTAACCCATTTAATGGCTGAGATGGATTAACATGAAACACTTGGATGAGCCATTTTCTTCCTGTGTCCTGGTTAGACTAAACTTCCTTGTTCTGGTGGATACACTGGAAAGTGTGGATAAATGGACAGGGTGGCACAGTTCATCTGTTGCGATCAGGCCGCTTACTGGCTGAGCTGTGCTAAGCCTGGTAACTGTACTGCTTCATCAGTGGGATCCTTGTCTGAGAGAAATCTGAAAGGTCAGAAAATTGAATATAAATTATTTAGACAATTGGACCTGTCAGTAGAGAAAGAAGACTTTGCCCTATATATGTTTAGTACATCATGTACAAGTTGATGATGTTCAAGGCTGAGCTCTAGCACAATGTTTGCTTGTGTCAAAAAATGTGTAATATTGTTGGCTGATGACAGTCACTCTTCTCAACTGCATCAACACTGTTACCATTAAATGGTATCATACCTTGGTCACACACACATATATTGCCATATATCTCCAAAACAACAATGCCTACAAGCACACAAACATCAGAGCAGAATGTTATACAGACTGTGGAGCTTGAGACAAACAGTGGGCAGAGATGAAGTTCAAGCTCTTTAGTCTCTGCTTCTCCCCTGATGATGAGGGTGTAATGGTATTGCCTGAAAGGGTGTGCACTGAGTGCACCATATCACCTGATGAAGACAAAGAAATGCAGCCTTCGATCTAATTGACGCAAGGCAATTCATTAGATTAATTCATCCCAGGCAACAAATTGCTTTGGAGGGTTGTTTAAACCCCTCAGCAATCACCCCTGTGACTCAGGGAGCACTTGGAGCTTCTGGGTTAAACACATACAAAGAGAAATGGGACAGCAAGTTGGAATAACGAGGGTCAGTATTGTGTAAGATCATTGGCCACTGACAGTAGATATACGCTGTAATCATAGAAAATAAAGATGCAGTGCTGTGTAGAATTAAAATGTTGAAATTTAAAACTAGATTAGCACAAACAGTAAAGCCAGACAGCTGCATTGGAAACTCAACACTTAACACCTTAAATGTGATTTAAATCAGAGGTCACATATGAATAATATCAACAAATGTGGTGAGGTACATAAAGTCTTTGCTTGATATAATAATATATGTAACATTTCTCTGATGGAAATGATAAGTAGCATTAATTGCATTATTTCTGACCATGTGAAGGCCAAAACAACCAAAGTTCAATATTAACTATAATCACATTATTAATGCATATCTATCAAATTATGTCTGACTTAGGAGTAGCTGTTATAACTACTATGCACTGTTAGTTTTGTTAGTTTAGTTCAGTGGTAAATAGAAAGTGTTTGTGTGATTTTTCTTCAACTAAAAAAAAGATATACTACTCTGTTGGTGATTAAAACTTTGAACAGACAAACACCTAAGTCTTCATGAATGTAGTTGTATTTTAGTAAATGTACAAAATGGGTTCTGTTTTGAAACAAAGTACGACCTCTTATATGTTTCATATCAGCTGAAATGATGGTTGTGAGACTTTTCTTAAGATAAATTTTAGCAGATCATGGACTGCTTGATCGAGGGGTATAATTCTCACTTTGGGTGTGCAAAGTCCCAGGTTCATTTCCAGGATGAGCCCATTATTTAAAGCTGTACAACAATATCATTACCAGCTGTACAGCTTCAAACTTACATGTGTATCAAGTGCAATGGCAAGAGAATGGCATGTAAGTACATTATGAGCTCTTCATTTCATGCAGTGGATTCTTTTATACTGTTCAATCAATTATCATGAATCAAATACTGTCAGAAAAGTTAAGCATTGAAGTGGCTGTGTGTTATGAGCTCTTACAACATGACAAAATGGAATCTATTGGCTTTCCTGTTTTTTTGTACTGTTCATTCATTTCTTTTTTGTTAAGACCAACAAAACCAAAATGACAATATAAGGGGTTTGTGAGATGTTCCTTGACATCTTTTTTCTGCATCACAGTGGCTCATAGGTCGAGGGGTATGATTCTCATTTAGGGTGTGAGAGGTCCGAGGTTTAAATCCCAGATGAGCCCATGGTTTAGTAGAAGACAATGATATCATAAATCTATATATACATCAAATGCTGTGAAAAAAGTAATGCATTGAAGTAGCTGTGTGTTACGAGCTCTTGCATCATGTCAAAGTGGAATCTGTTAAATTTATCTGTGGTACTGTTAATTTCTTTTTTTAGCTCAAGGTCAACAACACCAAAATGACAATAAAGGGGGTCTGTGAGATGTTCCCTGACATCTCTTCAGTGTACAAGAGTGGCTCGTTGGTTGTGGTATCTCAAGATCCCATATATGGCGTGTGTCTTCTTAAACATTCTGAGGTATGTTAAGTTAGAGGCCCCAGGGTCAAAGGTCATGTTTGAAAGTTGAGGGGTCCTAAAGGATGGAAATCTCCTGTACAATCTCACATAATATAAACAGAGGGGATTGTTTGTGAGTGAGGGTTTCCATGTGTTTTACCTTATTTTTAGATGTAAACAACCTGACTATATATGTGGATACTCAGAGTTGTTTTGGGAGAGATTCACATTGGCCCTGAATTCTCTCCGAGCAGCCCGTGGTGCTTATTGGACGCTGAACTTCTTGTAATAAACCTTTATATACAAGCAAGACGGTGTCAGCAGAGATTCCTTCATCATCTTCACATCATCGCTATTCAAGAAACAACAAAAACATGGCGTTGTGAACTCCAGGACGTGTTGTGGCCTGTGGCACAGCCCAAAACTTCAGCGCACTTACTCCTCCATCAAGCCAGCAAATACGGTGAGCATTTCTGACATGATTGGAGACTGGTTCGTTTGTTAGGGCTGTTGTGATTGTGCTGTCTGGTCGCACCATAAGAATCAGCTGTGTGTGTATGCCATGCTGTGCTGATGTTTGGAGTGAGCCTCCGGTCCAAATTTGGTTTTATTGCATTGCAGACAACACAAAAGGGGGCAGTATAATAGAGAAGATAGAAAAATGGATGAAGTTAAAGTGAAAAGTGTAGAATAGCCTAATTAGTAATGATAAAAGTGAGCTAAATAACACCATGGAAGATTAATGAAGAATGTGCCCTCACCTTCTTAACGGTAAGACGTGTAAATTTGTCACTTCATGAAGGTTGGCTTTGAGAAATAGTTGGATTGGTTAAACAAGAAAAAATAACGGCCCTGGGCTCAGGGGAATTTGGAATAAAAAAAAAAAAAAGAAAATAGAGAAGATAAGAGAAAAAGTAAAGATAATAAGGAAATAAAGAGAAATGAAGAAATAGGAGTAAAGATTTAAAAAGAAATAGGAATGAAGAAGAGAAAATAAGAGTTAGAGAAGCCGCAGATTTGGACAAAAGCCCTCTGGGAGGAGGTTTAAGATGGGCCTAAAATCCCGGAAAATCACTAGGTGAGTTTCAGGTCAGTTCTCGTAACTGGAGGCGTCGAGAAAAAATTTGATTGTAAACAGTGTCTGAAGCAGCCTCTCATTGAATATCTACACCTCATAAAGTAGCATAAATTTAGAAGGGAAAAAAAGAGAAAGGAGTGGCGAATTATGCATGCTATAGGGGAGTATGAATGAGTCAACTTTAAGAAATTAGGATTGAATGCTGCTTGTGTTTTTGCGATGATGTTGAATTTGCTGTGTGGTTTGTGAGTTTGCTTTGTGCATTTGGCTGTTGAATAATTGGTCCAGCTGTGTGTGAAAGCCTACGGCATGGGTTGGTTTATGTGGTTTATGCTAATGTGATAGATTCTATATTGAATAAAGAATATATTGGTTGTGGTTGAGAATAGGAAATTTAGTCATTTATGAGGAAAGATATTTTGTATTGTATTTGTTAAAACCTATGAGCCTCTTTCAAGGACATTTTTGAATCAGTTAAAATGCATGAGCCCCCAAAAAGGGCATTTATGATTTGATGAAACATGGAGATATCAGTGAGTGTGTAACAGTGTAACAGTTTGTGTGTATATCCCTGAGTAAAATGACTTAATAATTAAGAGAAAGAACAAGAAAGGAAGAGTGCTAATCAACCATTACCACAGTTGCAGCCGAACCAGGTTCAGCTCCAATCTCCCCAGTCATCACCAGTGATTCCAGTTGATTCCTGCCCACAGCCAGTTTTGGGTCAAGTACAGACCTGGAGAGGAAGAGGTCGAGGACATTTTAGAGGATAAAATTACACGTAGGGATGTAATTTTAAAGCAGGAAGCTGTTCCAGCGATGGATAAACATTTGTGGCTAGACCAAGGTACCATATGGATTTCATTCTTCAGTGTTACAAATTACAGACCCATGGGCAGGTAGAAATTTATGGTTTCAGCAGTTAACTCATTCCGTGAGATGTGTTAGGAAAATGAACTGTCCATGTGTGGTGAGAGTTCCATCACCAGGCACAAGTGAGGAATGCAAGGACCTCTTCATCAGAGAAACCAAACAACCACTGAACAGGCGTATGGCCCAGCACAGAAGGGCCAACTCCTCAGGCCTAGACTCTGCTGTCTATTTGCACCTCAAGGAGAAAGCCCACTCTTTTGAGGACACCAATGTTCATATTGTGGACAGAGAAGACAGATGGTTTGAAAGAGGAGTAAAGGAAGTCATCCATGTTAAATTAGAAAAACCATCTCTCAACAGAGGAGGAGGTCTTCGACACCACCACCATCTCCAATCTACAATACCATCCTTTGTAGACTTCCAAGGAGATTCAAAACAACATCTGTTTACAAATGGCCTCATATGAGTTCAGTGACTCTCGTCACAACACAACAGAGCACTAACAAAGTTGAAACTACCAACGACAGTCATTCCTACGACTGTTGTTTCACACTCGTGACCCTTTGACATCATTGGTCTTGTGACAATCCCCCACAAAGGTTAAATACCCTGGATCTCCACACCAGTTTGTCAGACTAGCTCATCCTAGTCAGACCATCAGGAACTGATGATGAGAGGCAAAACATCTTCAAGACCTACATAGTAAGTCCAGTTGATTTCGATTAAAATTTCCTTGAGAAAACAATATCAAAAACTGTAAACTGATTTGTGTATCTAATGTTGTGAAAATAGTAATGCATTGAAGTTAGCAGTGCGTTATGAGCTCTTACATTAGGTCAAAGTGAAATCTGTTTGTCCCATTCATTCCGACCTTCATCAGACCATCACGGACTACAAGCCCCCAAAAGTCAACTTCTGGTTGGCCCGAACAGTGAATGTTCTGGAGACCGTGACGCCATCCATGCACTTCTTCATGTAGCCATTCACGGGCTCCATGTATTTGTGGAGGTCATTGGTGTTAACTGTCTGAAAATGTTCCAGTCTGTGGTGGAAAATCTGTGTTGGATACGCGAGGTCCCTGGTTCAAATCCGCGACAAGCCCATGGTTTGAAACAAAATGATATCAAGAACTGTGTTGCAGCAGATCACGTCTTTGTTCTGAAATAAAGAGAATTGATCCAAGCAAAGTGTCTGTCAGGATTTATTGAAGTTACAGTAAGAAGGGGAGTCGTCAGATGACTGAGTAAGTGCTCAGTCTGACGAGGAGTCCCCCAGAGCACAAAGTAATGTAAGCATTTATACAGAGATACAGACAAAGGTGCAGACAAAGGTATCTCAGTGACATGACACAGAGAGGTCTCTGTGATATAGCACATATTTTAGTGACATGACACAGAGAGTGACATCTGATCATGAGAGTGACATCTGACTATATGGTTATGAACCCTAAGGAACATGTATGAGCACACGAATGAAGGGATACAAGAGGGCAAAAGGGTAAAAGGTGGATTTTCCATTACAACTGTAAACTGGTATGTGTATCAAATGTTGTGAAAATAGTAAAGAATTGAAATTAGCAGTTTGTTATGAGCTCTTACATCATGTCAAAGAGAAATCTGTTTGTACTGTTCATTCTTTTTTTTTTATCTCACAGCAACACAACAACTCAAAATGACAATATAGGGGGATTGTGAGATGTTCCTTGATGTCTTTTCTCTAAATCATAGTAGCCAAGGAGTATGATTCTGGCTTTGGGTGGTGTGGTCCCAGTTTCAAATTCTGGATGAATCCATGGTTTAGAACAAAACAATGATATCCTTAACCTATATGTGTATCAAATTCTGTGGGAATAGTGAAGCTTTGAAGTAGCTGTGCACTATGAACTCTTATTTGATGTCAAATTTGAATCTCTTGGATTTCCTATTTGTCTTTTGTACTGTTCATTCTTTCTTTATCTCAAGGCCAACAATACCAAAATAACAACGTAGGGGGTTTGTGAGATGTTCCTTGATGTTTTTTTCTCATCACAGTAGCTTGTTGGTCCAGGGGTATGATTCTTGCTTTGGGTGTGAACAGTCACAGGGTCAAATTGCAGAGGAGTCTGTGGTTTAGAACAAAACAATGATATCTTTAATCTATATGTGTATCAATTTCTGTGAAGCATTGAAGTAGCTGTGTCTCATGAGCTCTTGCATCATGCCAAAGTGGAGACTTTTGGATTTCCCAGTTGTCTTTTGTACTGTTCATTCCTTCTTTATCTCAAGGCCAACAAATCCAAAATGACAATATAAGGGGTTTTGACATGTTCATTGATGTGACACGAAGGTTGTGGACCAAGAAGTGCAGGAGACCAGAGGCACAAGATACAATTTCTTTATTAATTTCGGGCGAGGAAATCAGCGTGAGGGGAATCCCGATGAGTAGCCCACGTGGTGTTGATGGCATGGCGTGCTGGCACCATCATCAGGGACATGGACCTAGCCGTGGTCGAGATCGTGGTCAAGGACGTAGCCGTGGTCAGGGATGTAGCCGTGGTCGAGGCAAACAAGGAATGCGGGATGTTGCGAACAATCATCTGACACTGAGTGCAGGGGGGAGCAGGGCTTTTATGGTGGTGCGTTGATTGCCTGGTAATGCGCTCCAGGTGTGCCTCG
Organism: Psettodes erumei; assembly: GCA_016785225.1. Lineage (NCBI taxonomy): Eukaryota > Metazoa > Chordata > Actinopteri > Pleuronectiformes > Psettodidae > Psettodes > Psettodes erumei. Next base: position 177,922 of record JAFBJZ010000407.1, on the reverse strand, counting down.
CCTGTCTGTCAGGGACCAGCCACGCCTCCTGGCACCACCCGGGGGCAAGGGAGTAGAGAGAGCGGCAAGCTGGAAAGCCACACCAAACCTGGACCATCACATGATGTCTTTTTTCTCCATCACAGTTGGTCGAGAGGTATGATTCTCATTTAGGTTGCAAGTGCTCCTAGGTTTAAATCCCAAATGAGCCCATGGTTTAGAATCGCAGACAAGCCTTTGAAGTAGTGCAGCAACATCATTTCCAGTTTAACAACTACAAACCTCCATGTGTATCAGGCGCAATGAAATGGCATGGGAGTACATTAGGTGTTTCATTCATGTCGAAGTGGAGTCTTTTGTAGTCTTCAATTGTATTTTTTTTTTTAATGACAATAAAGGGGCTTAGTTAGATGTTCCTTGACATTTTGTTCTTTTGAACAGAGTCTTTTTGTTCTTGAGGTATGATTCCTGCCCTGGGTGTGTGCAGTTCCGGGCTCAAATCCCCAATGAGCCTGTGATTTAAAATAATTTAATGATGTCACAAACAATTCCTAAACTACATACCTACATGTTTGTCAAATACTGTGCCAATATCAAAGCACTTTAGTAGGTCTGTGTTGAGAGGTCTTTCAGTACACCTTTTTTCTACATAATAGTGCTTTGTTGGTCTTGGTGGATGATCCCGGCTTTGGATCTCAGGAGTCCCTACTTTAAATCCCAGAAAAGTCCCTTTTTTGGAGCAGCACAACAATATTATTAATTGCTGTACAAAAGACCCTGCTCCCCTAACCCCCATCTTCCTCCCCTCTATCCTACACACGTGATCTTTTCATTTTCCGGTCAGCACCTGCCAGCTTGTCCCACCAGTACACATTGCCACTCCCTGTGCATTGCTTGTCAGCTTGCTGTTGTTACTTGCCAAACCATAGTTTATGCTGCTGCCTGTTTTGTATCTGGCCTGATTGACTCTTGCTTTTTCTGGGGTTTGAATTTGTCTGTTAACTGTTATGAGCTTTTGGTTGATGCCTCTGTACTTCTGCTTGTTTGAAGTCATTTTTGGTTTAGAACTCTGGAATGAACTGTTCTTTGCTTGTGGTTAGGGTTAGGTAAAGTAAGTAAACTCACTTATTTCCAACTCCTGTCTCTGCCCTGTGATTCTGTCTGTGGGTCCCCTCTGAACTGTGAAGTTATCAGTGAGAGCCTTTTGCATGCTTATTGCTATTATCAGCTCAAAACTAAACCCAAGTACAGCCTCACAGAGCCATTAACATGCTACTTGAACTTGCATCCTAAATCCATACTACATAATTTTTCTAAGCAGTAGTGTTCACACTGAAAAAAGATTCACATAGAGAATGCATACTGAGTACAGAGGATTTTCAAGTGTACTTACTGTTAATCTAAAATGTAATTCACAAAGAAAATGAGGAGCAGCTATACAATTTTAAATAAATCATAGTTGGTGGTGAAACAGCTGAAAGGGTTTAATTTTCAATGGGGCTCCAAAGTTTCAATTTGACTGATTCAGCATCATATGCGTTGCATCTTTTCCCAGGCAATGTATGTTGATATTTACTGATAAAACTATGCAATATATATCAAATAATGCATATAAATTATCTAGTATATCCTGTGCAGAATTTGTGTTTAGTATGAATTTTGGACACAGTTTTAGTACTGTTGACTAAAATTAGACTTACTTACTTAAAAACTAAAACTAAATCCAAATCAGCTGACTTTGGCAGCTGTTTTGGAAAGTTTATCCCTGACGATGCACAACATATCTGCAGATAACTAATCTGCTTTTCATTCTTCAACACCTTCCTTTGTTGTTTATCAGAATTTATTTTTGCATACCTGCTGCTAGAAGTGATGCCTCTTCCTCTCTTTCTTAGATCAAGGAAAACATTATCTTAAAATGAAGTCCAAACTGTGTATTTCTTAAAGGTTATGAGAATTTATGCTACATTTCCATGCTTCTAAATAGCCCACAGTTTCACTTTGCTCTTCTGAAAGTATATAAATAAACAATATCACTATGGCCCAATATATATTCAATATATTCATTAACATGACTCACAGCAAACTGTAGTCTGTTTGACCTCAAATATGCATATCAACTATTTATGCAATTGCAGCATGCACCTTGGTCTGTAGTATTTATTATGTATGAGGACATCACTGTTGCTGAGAGTGTTGCAATGTTATGGCAGAAGATAATCACACACGCATGATTAGAAGACATGCATTCAATGTAAACTGTCAGCCCAAAAAGTGCATATTACAACACTAATGCTGGCAGGGAGAGTTATAATGGGGAACAAAGCTTGAATGTACTGTATGTGTCCATGCTGTAACCGCTGAGATTTACAATTTTACTTTTCCATTGCTGCCTGCCACATTAGCATCCAGGCAGGTCGGCCTGTCACTCCTCTGTTGATGGTCCCTGCAGGGAGGATTTATAAAGCTTACAAAGCAGGTTTGTGTGTGTGTGTGTGCATCAGCGTGTCAGGTTGTCTGGTTAAGTCACACTTCAAAGCTAACACACGAGTGTAACCAGCATAACCAAAGCCCACTAGGACACAGCCTACTGGGGTCCATCTAACAAATGCCACTGTCAGTCCAAGTGTGTGTTCAGGAATAACTGACTCTGTACTCAAACACAGCTGCTGCAGATTAGCATGAAGGAGGACAGTCTGTCAAGACAGTGTTTAGAGAGAGGGAGAGAGAGAGATGCAGAAACAGTGTGTTCTCAATTTGTGTATTTGGTGTGTATTTAATCTGGTTGTAGTTGGTATAGAAACATGAGTGAATCTCAGGTGGGACTCTTCAGAAGAACTGAACTATACTCTTATAGTGAGGTCTCAAATACTGCCTGAAAGCCAAACACAACTGTCCCACAGATGCAGAATTGGTTGGTGTGGGGTGAAAAAGAGTCACGCTCACATCCAGGATCTTGAAGTCAGTGTCCCTTTTATTCAGGCCATGCATAAAATCTCACACAAGCATAATTGTGAGAGTGGAGCTCCCCAAACAGAAAAAATCATCCATATTCAAAAACAATGCAAAGTACCATCAAGACAAATGATATATCCCAGCAATGGGTGAGTTATCTTCTGTTGATGTGTAGAAAATTTGTGCTTGAACCACCTGCATACTTCCCCCATCTTCAAGGTCCCTTTGCTCAGGTTAATGCTGGACCTTGGGCCTCCTGCAAGACTCCCTTAACGATAAAACTCAAAAACTCCCCTAAAGTTAGAACCATAGTCAGTATTTTTCTATCAGTAGCCATAAGTGTCAGCTTTTATAAGCGAGATTGTCCTGCTACACTCATAATGCCGATGTTGAAATGCTGAGCATTAAATTGTTTCAATTAAGAATAAGTGCAAAGCTTCTGCAGTTACTTCAGGTTTTACATGATTTTCTGACAAGAATGCAAAATAAAGTGCTGATATATGCACCTCATGATTTTATCCAGGACTCACTCATGCATATGTATTCAGGATGCTGAACCAAGTTTTTTATGTTTTACTGAAAACTAAAAACTCTGATATAAAGTTCATCTCACATAACTAACGAAGCACAAAAGCGGTTTTGGCAGCCAAATACTAAGGCTAAGATTAGGGAACAACATTGATCATTGTTAAACACAATAAAGGGCCCTTTGAGGGAGGGTAAATCCCCTTGGTGTTTTGAAGGAGTCAAAGGTGTGCTGCTCTGCATGATAGGTCTTCATTTGGGGTCAACAATGATGTATTTTCACCCCAGCAAGTGTCCATACTAGAGCATTAGATCAAAACATTGCATTCCATGCAAACATTTTAACACGGAAGGCACCCCAATCAAGTCTGGAGCATTAGATTTTATGAGACTTTGAGCCAGATCCAAGTCAGTGAATCTAGTTTTACTTTTATGATCCCCACACAAAAACTTTCCAGCACTTTAACTTGACATTTCGGCCTAAACTGGGACAAAACATCTCAGCACAAAGAGATTAAACCCCATGTTTATCCTCTTAATTGGCCAAAGCCTCAACTAAATGCCTGTTAGATCTTTACAGCATGTAATCGGATATTTGACAGCACAAAGGGGCAGAAGAAAAGGATGGATAAAAGATGGAGGGAGAGCAGGAGCAGGAGAGAAAGGCTGGGAATGAGCTGAAATGGTCCCATCTTGATCACAGATTAGGCCGACAGACAGGCTGTCCTCTGATAGGCTGCTTTATAAAAGAACACTAAATGGAGACACTGTAAAGCTATATGGTAGATAATCGAAAAACAATTACGGTCCTCTCTCGCTCCATCCCAAAACCTCTTGCTCCTTCTAGAGATACTGACGTGTGCTCACTGACTTGGTCGCACGAATTTGCAAACCTTACCCGTTTTTTCTGCGCTGATCTATACACTCTTTAATGAATGTCTTTCTCACTTACAATGGCTGAGACCCACATTTTATTGTGTTATAGATTGTAATTGTATAAAACTGTCATTATGGGTTATTGAGTGTAGAGTGATGGGGGAAATGGCAAAAAAGAGGTGTTGAGGGGTTTTGGCAAAAACCTGAAATCTCCCATTTACAAAAGTATTAAGATGCTTAATTGAGCACTCTGTAGAAGATCCTTTGGCAACAATTAAACCTTTGTGTCTTCTTAACCAAGTTTCCACAAGCTTTGTGCACCTGGATTTAAGCAGTTTATCCTGGCAAATCCTCTCAAGGTTCATCAGGTTGGATGGGAAGCGTGCAGGCTACCAGCTACCAGCAGAATTTTAAAAACTCCTCTCTATCATCCTTCTATCATTCAACACTAAGGCAAAATAATTTTGTTGCAAAGTAATAATTGGAGGTGAAACAAAGCCCAAACAGTAAAGCTGTAGTCCGTAAAAACAGAACAGTGAACTGTTGGAAGCTAAAAAATGATTCTAGAACTAAAGAGAACTCCATCTGGATGATAATTATTTGTATGTTTTTTAAAACCATTTACCCTTTTAATACTGTCCTTTGTTCTGTTGCTTATAAAAAAAATGATTAATACAGCTGTAAGTCTACTAACTTCAGTTTCCATTCCCTGTCTAATGCCACGCTCAAACCACTTGATCATTATTCCTGCTGTTGTTTTTGTCCACATGTAGAAGTGTGAACAGAGGCCCTGAAAAGAAGCAGGATCTACATGAGGAAGGGCTTAACTTTGTACAGTTTGATTCTCCAAGCCCAAACCCACAGAGATACTGAACTGTCCTTCATTATTTAGAGTGTGCAGCCTGTGAACACTTAGAAGTACAGCAGCGACATGAGGTTTGATTCAAGTCCCCTCGCCCTGTCTCCAATCCTCTGAAGTGTCATTAATTATAAATGCGGGCATTTCCTTAGGCACTCCAGGCACAGCATGTGTTGGTTCAAGCATAAGCCTGCTCACATCAATTTCAGGACTAAGTTGGTTTTCCAAGGAGTCATTAAAGGTCTTTGGTTCACTTTGGGTCATTGTGCCCCCACTGATTCTCTTCCTGCTACTGGCGGTTGGTGCAGCTCACCACCCTTCCCATCCAATCCTCCTCTCTTCCTTCCCAACATCTCCTCTTTTCCCTCTCTTCTTTCTTTTCATCTGCAGTTCTGGTTGTCTTGTCAACAGTTCTTATTCCACAATTTGTCTTTGTCTCTCTTTTCTTGCTTCCAAGGAGCTTTTCATTCACTTCGGGTATGACTGCTGCAGCGGGCTACAATCCAGCAAACAGCTTCCCACCACCAACCTCTTTCCTCTCAACCTAAATCCATGTATCCCCTACATTCTCCTGCTAATCTAATTGCTCGTGCTTTCTTTCATAACCAGTGTTTGACCCATGTTGTGCTGATCTTGAGCCATTCTTCATGTTCTCTCCTTTTCTCACATTTCTCACATACATGAGATGTATTCTTTTTTGACCTCCTGGTTCAGGTTTATTCCTGGAACAGACAGGGCCTGAGAGTTTGGCCTAAGGGTACTCTTGATGATATGGCCAGACATGTCAATTCAAATCTTTCAGTTGTGGTACTGAGTTGTGGTAAATCAGTGGACTTGTAGTTGAATCATGACTGGGATAATCATTGTGGGATCTGACTTTGGAGTCAGCTGGGCATGGCAGTGACCAGAATTGGAGTTGAACAAACTAACCTTAAACACTGAAACAACAGAGAACAGAAGGAAAAAACGAATATAAACATAAAGCTCCAACCATTCTGGATCTTCTGTTCACTCTTAGTCTCTTTGTGTTTTCTAGATTTCAGTAATCAGTAATCATAGTTACCCACAATAAGCAGAACCACTTCACAACAATTCACAACTCTCAGTTTCAGTACTCTGTCACAAACATTTTTCACTTGCACCAAAAAAGTACAGAGGCAGGATGCACAGCCCTATTGTGCTGCACTTTACATTCAGCAAGGTGTGACCTGGTTTAAATCTTGAAGAGAGAGAGAGAGACAAAAGCCTACTGACCACTAAATTATTGATTGTCTGAAAATGTCACATACGTGTACTCATCACAGAGGAAGAGGGCCTGGTGTGGAGGTAAAAGCCAAACTCAGGGCGTGATGCATTAACATGGAGAGAACAGAGAGGCTGTAAATTAGGTTTAAATCAAAACTTTATTTTGATTCGACCTTCCTCCTCTCTGCATCACAAATAAATCTCAAAGTATACCTGAGCTCATTCAAGGGCAGGGAGCACAGGTTTAAAAACTAAAAACAGAAAAGATAAAAAGAGAAATGAAACAGGACTAGAAATCTCTTGAATTCTCCATTCCTTGAAGTCTCCTGCTTTGACTAAAAGACACAAGTGTGCATTTGAAACTCCCTTTAAAAGGAAGGGAAAAGGGGCAGGTAAACAATGGCTTGGTTTTGTTTTGGGTACTTCTTACTGGATGAATCTCTCCCCTTGGCTGCCTTACTAATCCTCCTAACTGTAAAGATACTCCAGTCAATTCAGTAAAGAACTATTTTTGATTGAGTTTGACAAATGAGAACACACTGGATCATTTCTGTTAAATGTTCCACACAAACCTCACATCTAACTGTATACCAGCCCTGATGATTCCATTTCCCTGGAGACGTACCTTTCAGGTTTAGCCTATTAATCATATGTTTATTTCTAGGAGTGTCTACAGTCATCATTTATATGTTATATCTACAATACAGAACTTTGAGTGAATCACAGATCTCTCTACAAACCAACACTGCCATCTGTAGTTCAACTCATTCAAGTACCCAGACTCAGCATTAAATGTAAATAACACAACACTGTAATACCTTTAGTCACAAAGAGTTAAGGATCGCCATGCTGCACATTTTCTAATGTCAGTCACAGATAATCATCATGTGGTGGTCATCACGAGAGGCAGAAACTCAAGACCTCAGCAGAGTGTTAATGTTCAGTGAGCTGCAGGCTGCAGCCATGGGAGGTTACGTGTGTTCAAGTCAGCAGGGGGTCAGTCGGTCCAAGTGTCCCGGTGCCAGTCTCTCTGCACACTCTGCAGCTGCACGCCCACATCACACGTTTGGAGTGTATACATGAATAATACAGCAGGAAATTAAAAAATGACAGGGATCCACTCAACATTTGATACAACTTAACATTTCAGTCTGTACGCACTTTCTTCAGTTCTCTTGGGTTTTAAGTATATACACAATAATGTGTACTGAATACCAACTGCATCCTAAATAATGGATGAGATCCTCCAATGAGATAAAACTAAACTTCTATGCCATTCCAAGGACATAGACTGCCGTGAATACTTAGTATTCCCGTGCGCTTTCATTTTTTTATTTTGTGATCATGCATGGCCCTTCTCACCCTCCAAGTGCCAGGTGCTCATGGAGTTGTATCGTCATCTGCCTGTTGTAAGAGATGCTGTACTGTAATGAGTTGGCTGGTTGCTCCCACTGTCACATATTAAGATACTTTCATTCATCTTTCTTACACCATACTGTTACCATATTCTCTGTTAGATAGCACACCTCCAGTTTTCATATTTACTCAGAAAGTACATGGATATGTTGTGATCTACCAGATACATTTTATATATTCTGTCGAGCGTCATCCTTCTGGCCTGTGCAGAACTTGCCAGATCACCAGAATGTGGTACAATGTGGATAAAATCAAGTGTGATTGCATTTCCTGTAGCTTCCTCCCAGTATAATGTTTATGATTACATCTCTGTAAATTACTTTGTATATTTGTTGCTAGGGGGCGAAAGTTAGCATCCCTTCTCTTTACAATGACAAAAATTTCAGCTTTTTTTCCATCACCAAAATATTTAATCATCATTAAAAGAAACAAAAAGAGTGTGTATAAAATAAAAATGTATGGTTAAATAGTCCAAATTTTATCAGTGCAAAAGTTTTCTTTTTGCAATATATTACGGACACACTATATCCCTCTTTTTGTAAAACAAACAGTTAAAGAAAAAACACTAATAAATAAATAAAAACAAGCAACAAATGTTAAGCTACCACAGTTTAAAACCCTCTACATAATCAACTTTAATATGTAAAATCAGGCGTCTAAGCGTTAATTGTCAACGCTTACATATGCCAGTGGGTAGATCTCCAGGTGCAGTCTCAAGCAGTTCAACAGAAACCTCACCTGTTTTTTTTCATTCCCAGTCAGTGGCACTTCCCTGTCGACCTACACATCTGTTTTTAATTCCCGAAAATTGGTTTGCCACTTTTATTCACAACAGAGAGTGTCCATGTAAAGAAAGGACCGTTTCTGCGTGACATGATCCTCTCTGTTACAGCAGGACTCCAAATTCAGTATCCCAGTTCTCATCATGGTGTCCAGAGAATTCATTTATGTGAAAGTAGACAAAATTCTCCTCACTTTCACTCAAATTGTGGACTGCACTACTAGAAAAGACAGGACCTTGGACCCATGCTAATGTTAAAGAGGCCTTAGTGCCATCGTGCTTCCACCACTTGAAAGATTAGCCCAAGTTCATGCATCAGCCTGCATCAAGCGCCCCTCAAGATTGTGAGGTGATACAATAGTTATATAATATTGTTTAAAAAGTCAGTAACTTTGGCTGGATCACTGACTTGGGAGCTGTAATGCATAGAAAGCCTTGAAAGCTATTAAGAATTACACAATTATGAAAATGTGTCACACACTGGTCACTTTATTGCATTACAAATTCTGTTGTGTTATTTTGGTTCCTTCTTGTCATACTGCAAAGTGACATCACAACTGCGATCACCACACATCCTGTTCAATAGATACATCTCATTCATTCAAGACCAACTTTATCTGCAGTTGAGGATGGATGGCACTACTGACACAAGAGAGTGAAATGTAACACTGAATCCACCTTGTTTTATAGATTATCTGTCACCTGATGAAGCTTGCGTTTGATGAGGTGTTCCTGGACCGCCCGCCTCTCCTTAGCTCAGAGAGGGATGACAGCCTGAAGGCAACAATGTCCAGCAGCATAAGCAATGTCTTGGAGTTTCCACAGGAAGACACATCAGATCTCTCTGCCTTGAGAGTTCCACCATCAACAGGTTCACCACATGATGGAGGACATGATTTTACATAAGAGTTTTCATTTTTGCTATTTGCCCAATTTATAACTCCATTTCATTAGCTAGAAATAGAGTGCTTTATATTTAATCGATGTTTTAATCTATGTTTTTTTAATTAGTTGTAAGGGTCATGTGGTATTAAAGAAATATTATAATAATTTCTCTCACAAAGGTTTTATGTAATTACAATGTTCACAGGAAATAAATGGGTGATACAAAAAACTGATTTGATTCATGCATGCAGAAGGGTAAAAAAAGAAAAGACGTGGATCATTTTAATGTCCAGTTTTGCAAAAATCATTCACTACAAGTAGTAAATGGTGACTGTAAGTCACACAAGACATTTCTCTGTTTGACAGCAAAACTGTATTACAGTATCAACAGATCACAATACATGTAAGACATTGAACCTTGAACATGAATAATCTGAACCTTTGATGAATCTTTTAAAGCATAGATATAGCAAGTAAAATCAATCCTATGAAATATACAAGTTCCTCAGAAACATGTATATAGTACAGTCCTAACAATAGCTGCAGATACCTTCTTTAAGGATCTACACTGGCTGCCAGAGCTAAATGCACTGCAGTTTAAGAAAACACTGCAAATAGACATCACACAAGCAAATTAAAAATCCATCTTCATCAAATTATTGCACAAATTAAGAAACCAGCTTCACTATATGTTTAATGATGACTCTCTTAATTAATTTCGGCAGTCTGGCTTCAGTTCATCACCTCCACCACCAACATCCTCTGTTTCCAGAATGTTCTTACACATGGGTCAGAGTTTCCTTGCAGGCGCACAAATCAAGCTTGTTTTTATAGATGCAAACTTTCTCATCGGAAGCGGCGTACAAATCTTTTTGCTCAGTGTACAAGACTCACAAAGCATGGATTCTGCAGATGCTGTTGTTTGGCCAAAGTAAAGGAGGGCAGTGAAAAGACAGGCTGACACGTTCAGGGACTTGATCAGGATATAATGCAACGTCATTTCAACATTACTAGAGGTGTCCAGTGAAAACTCGATGTCCAAAGGATGAATAGTGTGAGCATGGACATTCCCCATATGTTATGTCAAAAATAATATATGGAGGAAGCCTTACTTGCTGAGTCTTGTCCTTTGTGGTACAACTACACCTTCTGCTGGCAGGCATCTCTGAGATGTATCTTGGTTTATGTGGATGTGAGGGAGATTTCCCCATTTATTTCTCTGGATTTAGCCCAGGGCAACATGGTGGTGCAGTGGTCTGACAGCTCCACGAGCATTAACCACAGATGGCAGTAGGTGACCATTTCCTCAGGCATTGTCTTTCTTTTTGCTGAATAGCCAAAGAATGAAATCAACCATTCGTTCCGACCTAACTCAGCAATCTGGCAATTTGTGTCCCATCATTGCAACCTGCTCAGATAGAAAATAATTCTTTGCGAGTCAAGTTTGTTGTTGGCCTTGTTGTTGTGCTGGAGCTGGCTGAAGGTCAGTTAAGGCCAGGGTTGTGCCATTGAGCTCAGCTTGGAGAATTTAAGGTTAGGCTCATCACCTCCCTTCTCTCTTGGGACTTGTGTCTTCCTCAGAGAAACCTCCTGAAGCTGTGAGGGATCTTTCCCATACCCATCCTCAGACAGATCTGCACATTCAAAAGTGTTCTGATAGAGGTGAAAAGAGGTCCTGCAGAAATTGACATCTGTGAACGTAATATTTTCTAGTCGACCACTGACAAAAAAATATGAAAACATTTTTAAAATATGCCCTTTTATGGTTGATTGTTGGCAGGAACAGAATGCAAAATGCATCTCTAGTAGCAAAGCCATACCTTTTACACACATTATTTTCAAAGCCAGAAGATGTCTCTTGTCAGGAAAATATTAGAATCACACAGAATCATCGAAGTGACTTTTATTTACCAGCTATAAGGTCAAGCAAATTATTTGTAATGCCACTTTTTATGTTTAGTCATATGCTAAGTACAAATTATCCTGGAGCTATTTCTTGTTGACTTTCTTCCTGCAGCTCTGTCCCTGTGATCTGAATGCACTGCTGGAGTAAACAGACCTCTTTATATAGCAACTCATTCCACCTTCTCCCTTCACTTTCTCTCTCTGACAAGGCAGCTTCCGAACTGGCTCACCTTCCCAAATTGCAGGTTAGAAGGCAGGGAGTAGCTGAGTTGTTGATACTTATAAAAGGCATTTATGAGTCAACACTTTCCATCTTACAATCCAGCAAATGAAACTCTCTATCCACCCTATGGCCTCCAGTGGAGTCCAAGGGAACCGCTAAACTGGAATTAGCTATTTGCGCCCAGCATAGAGCCCTGCCATGTGCTGGTGAATGGTAAGGGCCCACTTTAAAGCATGGTGGGAGCTTGTCGGGAGGGATCTAATGAAGACAGAGGCAGGGTCTGTGGAGTGGAGATGCATGCATGAAACCTCTGCTGTCCTTGACAAATCACAGGGTTGGCACTCAAATAGGGGGTTAGTGTTAGTTCATGGATATATATTCATGCTCAAAGAATGTCACATGTATAAATTACATAAGCTTTTCACAGCTGCACAGCCAGGTGTGAACATGGCACACAGTCTTTAACAAGTTGCTATCATTGTTAGTTGTGCAGCATTCAATCACTGCTTATACAGTATGCAAAAGACAGGGAGCTATTCCCAGGGGTTTTATTATTCATAATGCACCATACCATCAGAAACAAAGATAATGTGTGGCAAGCAGACAATACACAGCTGTTTGGAATGGCCCTCTGCATTCTGTGTGGTCAATTAAAGACTGGCAAATGGATTTCTCTGGGTGCACACCCACACTTTTATGAATCAAGGATACAACTGATATCAAGGGACATGCACAGGGAAGGCCAGTGGTTCTCATACTTGCTCTACTCACACAGCCTATAGTCATGTACCAGTAATGCAGCAGCTATGAACGTATCATCTTTAATTCAGCAAAGTGCTGATAAAGCTCTTGGAGATGTGGAGCAACACTAAAACCTTCAAGAGGTGGTAAAGCTACGTGAAAAAAACTTAATGTGTGAGCAGAAGAGTTCATATTTCCTGAGAGGAGAAAAATCAGTTGATGGAAATGTAACAGGACTGTAGGTGAAAATATGTGAAGATCCTTTTATTTAGATGCATAGCAAGCAATATTTATATGTTAATGATAATCACTTGACAACATGTTATGTGAAATGTGTCACATGTAGTTACAAACTCACTGAATCACTGTATATATCAATCATGGAAGGAATGCATTTCAGAATGAGCTTAAGTACCAATTTAAGAATAAAATTGTGATCACATTATTGATACAGATTGACCAAACATCTGCCATATTCTTAATCTTTACATTTTATTCACTGGTGTGTTATTGTTCATTTATACAGTACATATATAATTAACATTTTTTAAAATGTCTATTTATTTGTATTAGACCTTAAAATCTCCAAATCTTTCAAATGTGAAATTGGCAAAGATGTGATACATTTATAATGGATGAAAATATACTTTATTAATCATAAAAAATTGTATGGAATTGACATAAAATTCTGCTGCAAGGTTGGTGGGTGATGTAGATATAAGAAGGGTAATTGAGTGCTACACCACAAACAATGACGAACCTTAGTGGTTTCAAACAAAATTATTCTTGTTTGTTTGCACAACTAATAAATGTCAAAAATATGGTGTAACATTCTTTCAAATCTTATCTATGTAAATTCTCAGTCATCCAGGTTATTGTCAAGGTTGAAAGAGACTTGAGATTGGCTTGCCGTTTTCTTGAAAAATCTCAAGTCCAGTTTCCTTACAGAACTCTTTCAACAATTATTTCAAATCCAAATAATAGACTAAAACTGCCCTGTCCTTAATTCTACTTCTTCTGCTAGTGTGTTATTATCATTTTCAGAGTCAAGTCAAATGAATTCTGATAGATTGTTTTTAATTCTTAAGTTTGTAATCAGCAGACCTACAATGCTGTAGTTCTGTGGAGCCTTTTGGGATCTTCTAAAGTCAAACAATGCAGCTTTAAAAAACTGGCAATGTTTTCTACCTTACTTTTAGTAGTATCTAACCCATGCAGATGCAGATTTGATTCTGGTGCTCACAGCTGTTGAAAATTCCAAGATTTGTATTTAGACATATGAAGGATGTGGGATATCCCCAGTCCCCAAAGCAAATAATAATACAGAAGGAATTAGTTTGATGTTTTAAAACCAAAACAATCTGCATGACTCAATATCCCTCAGACATAGATGTAAATGAGAATATATTTCTTCATAATTTGGTGAACTGAGCCTGTAAGAGAAAGCATGTAAAGTGGGTCCCTTGCCAGTTATTACATTGTCATCTCCTGCTTTGGTAAAACAAGTGATAGGCAGGCTGAGGTAGGAAGGGGCATGGCTACTTATATCAGAGCATTGATTTTTGACTGCCTTGCCACACATCATTCAGATAGAACAGAAAAATAACTGCACTTAAGGCAGGCTGTACAACCACATACACACACAGCAGGACAAACAAACTACTGCTCCACCTATCCAATCTCATTCTGCAGGCCCACAGAACAGTGGAGTGATGGTGGGGCTGACTATAAAAGACTCAAGACCAATTCTCTTCATTGATACCTGCCAAAGGGGTAGGAAGGAGGGTGGTGGTTATTGTATATCGTACACCTGACCCTGTATTCTCAGACTTTTTGTCTGAGTTAACTCTTATTTGCTTCTTGCCAATTATAGTGGGTGAATTTAACATTCATGCAGATGTTGGTACTGACAGCCTTAGGTCTGCGTTTAATTCATGAGTTTTGGCTTGTTTCAACGTGTAAGTGAACCCATGTTCATGAATCATTGGTTCAGTCCACACACATATTTATTGCCAGGTATTAACAGGGCCACACCGACAGTGACAGCCAAGAACTCCACCTGGCACCACCTAAAACATTATTATGAGATGGATTATGAGACAAAGGGACCCTGGGCACATCCATGTAACAGGCCCCTCTTACATACAAGCATAATAACCGCAAGTAAGCACAGCAGCTTCATTATGCACCTCTTTGTGGCCATTTTGAGTCTCTCTATGGTCATTTTGTGTTACTTCATAATCAGTTTGTGTATCTCTCTGGCAATTTTGCTTTTCTTTGTGGTCATCATGAGTAAATTTGTGGTAATTGTGAATTATTCTGTAGTCATTCTGCTGTCTTTGTAGTCATTTTGAATATCTTTATAGTTGTTTTGGGTGTCTTTGTAGTCATTTGAATAACTTTCCAACAAACCACTTCAAGCAGAGGCTCTGGCAAACAGGCCACCTGACCCCTGAGCCCTGCTCAGAAGTGCTTCCATGCTAAAACACATGCTCTCACAACTTTTATATCCTTCACTTTAAGGGATTACTGGAGTAAAGAGCAAAATTGCTGCAATAAATATGACTGAAACTGAAGCAATGAAGCCAAGCTCACAGTCTCAACCTATTACAGTAAATCTAAAATTTGTGAGCGGAGTGTCATCTTTATCTCTCACACCACCATCACACATGGTGGTGTTTGCTACGTCATTCGAAATTGCTCAGTGTGAATATCATGTGAATGGGAGGACGTGCTGCTATAAAAAAAAAAGTACATCAGAGGCAGGGAGAAGGAAAGCTACCATCCCAGCCTCACAAGGCTCAAGCTACTGCCTCTGTGACTGCTGATTTACTTTCAGAGGAAGTGCAACAAAAATTCATTTCAGGGTGAATCTGTCTCTGTAACAGTTTGTTAGCTGAACAGAAAGGCAGTGAGAGTGCTGAAAGCTTCTTGCTGCTCGGGCTTTCCTCCCCTGACAGGAGAGGAGGGAGGCTGGCTCAGGAGCCCTCTGCTGTGTTGCCAGACTGCCCCCTAGTGCTCGATGATTGGAACTATCACAATGGGGTTGGTTCCTTTTAGTTAATGTGCTTTGGTGATGGCTGTGGCAGCCTTAGTATCGTTGCATTATCCATATGCTAAACTGACTAAAATGAAGTCCCCTTATTATGCATGTGGCTTATAGATGGCCTGCGGTAACCTTTACTGGAAAAAATATTGATTTCAAAGAGCATTCTGATGTGCAAACTCTTTTTGTTTGTTTTTTTTTTTTTTTTTTGAGTCACGTTTCAAGCCCATACAATTTAGTCATATAAATAAATAAAATATTTCTTGAATCTACAGAGTCTGTGGATTGGAGTATTTTAGCTGTTTAAAAGATAGCGTCTCATCTGGGAATAATTTTGACTAACATGTAGCTCAGCAGCAGCAGCATGGTGAAGACCATAGCACATAATTCACATCATTTTTAGAAACCCCATGTTCTTTGTTGAAGCATGTGCAATCCTGCTTCTCCTTAACTATATCCCTGTTTCTACATTACTTCTATGAATGAAACATAGGGTAACCAGGGTTTTTTGTTATATTACATGTAATGAAACAGGACTGAAAATCAAGAGCTGCCATTGTGCTGTGATTCATCTATGACAGCAGGTCATGTTGCATGACCGTGAACTTGCTTTGGCTCACCAACTCTGTGAATGGTATGGGACATGCAGGAACTGTGTAGACACTGGACTGCATTAAAGTTTGAAGCTTTTTGTCCTCAAAAGGAGCTCTGACAAGTTTTATGTGGGGGCCTATGCCAGACACAGACAGCATCCATTATTTACCTGCTTTCAGTATGTTCACAAGTGTGTTTCAGGAGAAGCAGTTTGAAGCTTTGAATCGTGAGGGCAGGCGTGTGAAAACGTAATAGAATTCT
The DNA here is from genome assembly GCA_016785225.1 of Psettodes erumei. NCBI lineage: Eukaryota > Metazoa > Chordata > Actinopteri > Pleuronectiformes > Psettodidae > Psettodes > Psettodes erumei. The sequence continues at coordinate 161,631 of JAFBJZ010000407.1, read as the reverse complement.
TGAGTGGATTTTGGGACAGTAGCTTAAGAGCTTCCTTTTTTGGGGGGAAGAGGATTGTAGGCAGTTATAGTGCCTGTGTGCTTATGCAAGGTCATGTCTGAGAAAAACAGCACAACACACAGCAAAACCCATTTCATCTGATATGAAAACGTCCATGGACAAGGGTGCTTCAGTGTTCCTTCTTAAATTATTAATTTATATAATTCTGCATTTCATAAGATGGCTCTTGACCTTTCTGGATGAACAACAGAGCTGCTTGTGCAGTAACGCAGTCAGAGACAGTGGACTGTAGCAGAATGGGCTCATCAGAACCTCAATCCCAGGGCAATACATGTTATGATATTACAGTAATGTTTCTCAGCTGTAAAATAATCCCCTCTGGGTAAGAGGATGCTGCAGAGATCTACAGGCATAATAAAGGTGGATCCAGCAAAAAATTGCACATTTTCTTCTGTGTCAGTGAACTCTGGTGTAACTCTGCACCTTGAGTTGTGAGGTGGGAGATAAGGCTGTTAGTAGTCGAGATGGCTGCCTGCCACTAAAATCCCTAATATGACACCTGAAGTCACTCATTTGCCTCTGTGTTGAAGTAATCTGAGGCAACGTGTAAGATTTTTGCCTGTGAAAAATTGTTATCAGCATCATTTTACATCCCGTGCAGTTGCAGCCTCAGCTGCAGCCTCTCACAGGTTGGAAGAGCTGCCACTAAAAGCAAAATAATGACTTTGTATTACAATCCATTAAAACGTAAACCCCTTTCCACCTCACATTTTCTGCAAATGATGTGCCCTGCCCACAGGAAAGAGCACATCGCTAAACAATGAGGCAGTGCCAGTATTGCCACATACCTGCACACTGCAGGAGGCCAACAGGGCTCAACACAGTGCTACTTATGGAAACAGGAACACGTAAACAGTGAACCTAGCAGTATCTTGTGTTTTGATGATCTAAAGAAATTTCCTTATGGCATTTCATGATAAATGAGCTGTTTCAACAAATGATTCTGAGAATGCAAGCTTCTTTAAACATACAAATGCACAATGCACTGTTTTGAACACTGGACAGTTACAAGAGGTGACATTTTGTGTCTAGAGTTTTGAAAAATCAAACAACTGCCGAAGCAACTGTAAAAGAAACAAAAAACAAAACTGTAAAGTTGAAAATATTTTCTTAATTTGCTTGTGTTGTGTCTGTTTGTAGGTATTTTCTTAAACTGCAGTGCATTGAGCTCTATCGGCCACTTTGCGGTGAGACAGCAGCAGCGGCGCAGCACTCTACAACAAAACACACACATACACACAGACGCCTGGCTAACAAGCTTTCCACGGTGGTGTGCTTAACTGTCAGTGGTGTCATCCTCATAAACAGCAGAGTGGGAGAGAGACAGAGAGAGTGAGAGAGAGGAAGATGGTTTAATCCTAGCCTTAAACCCTGGTAAAAATAGGACGGCGAGTAGAACACGAGAGATTAGGCCAAGGGATTAACTCTCCATTTGTTTTCTAGGAGCATCCGCTGGAGGCGCAGGAAGAAGTTAGTGGATGAATGGATGAGGAATGAAAGGAGCAGAAACAGGAGAGGAATCCAAAGAGGAGGGCAAAGAAAACAGGAGAGGAGGGGACAAACCAAAGTAGATCAGTAGCTGAAAGGAGAAGAAGAAAGAAAAGAAAAGAAAACGGAAGGAAAGGAAATGAGAGTGGAGAAAAGGGGATACAGCAGAAGAAAGGGGAAGCAAAGGGAAGGAAAGATAAAGAAGGGAAACAAGAGAAGAAAAAGACAACTGATAACATAGGAAACAAAAGAAGAAGAAAGGAAATTGGGAAGGAATGAGGAGGGATGAGAAAGGAAAAAGAGGAATCAAGAGAGGAAAGAAAAGAAATATAGATAGATGGGGATAGTGTGGATTTTAAAGCAAATATATATGATTGGATGTCTTTTATGGTATCCAGTGGATGGATGGACAGTGTATATACATATATATACATATATATGTGCTTTATGTAAATGCACATTACATGTATGACACTATCACTGTTGCCAACACTACCTTGAAATCTTCAATTTGTGTGCTGAATAATTGCAGGAACATGAGCCGTGCCTTTTGCGTGTGTGAGAGAAGGAGCACCTGATTTGAGGAAACATAAATAATGAATATAATAAATGTAGGAATGTGCGTAGAGCTGTAAAGAGTTCAGTTCTAAAGTGATGTTAACCAGAAGCTTCTTGTAACTCCACATTTGTCTTCCACCCATCCAATAATACTCCCCGTGTAGAATATACACTTGGTCGCGCTCTCATGCTGCAGCCTCAGCATTCATTAAAGCCAGTAGCAGCCAGCCAAGAAAGCAAAGTGTGAAAGCTTAATGTTTCAAAGCAGACTCAGACCCAGAGGTTTGGTAAGGGCCATCATACCTAATATTTTCATACTGCTTGGAAGTCAGGCTCAGAAAACTCCATTAATTTACACTGGGTCAAAGAGTGGGGGTGGTAAAACTCGTGCTTTAGTTATGAGATACACAGATCACAGGATGTATTAAGACTATTACCATTAATGCCACGCAATGTGCAGTGACTTCATGTGCAGCTCACATCGTAAAAGACATAAGCTGCAGATTGTAACCTATAATCCCCTTTAAAAGCTTTATTTCATAGGCTACAAGCCTGAAGATATGGGATAGTGCCTGCATTTTTTGTTTAAACATGCATGTGAGCTCTCATATAACAACGGCCTGAAAGTTGTGCATGATAAATAAACACACATTTTTTAAATGGGTTGCATTTTTAAAGCATCATCTGCAGAGATGGGAGAACCTGCTGGAAGGATGTCCATCTGAACAGCTCTGTCAGGACTAGCATACTGTCTGAATGTCTGAATCCTGTTTCTCCCCACATCACTAACAAACTCTGGAGTTGAGTTATTGCCATGGTTTCTTTGGAGACAAGCTGTACATTTGTCACGTCCCTACCTCTTGACATTGCTGCTCTCTATATGTGGTGAATCTTAGTTTATCTGTAAATAACTTCACCATCATTGAATTAGGCTGTCACTGGCAATTTATAGATTACAGTGGTTCAATTAAGTAATCAGATGTAGATAAGACTGTATAAGATGCATACATTTTATGATTTTTTAAGTAGTTCATCTGAATATTATTTGTGACATATATAACTAGGCTGAGGAGTTCTTTGGCAGTTCACCTTGGCATGGTTCAATTAAGTGGAAAAACAGAAGTATCATTTGATATTTTTTCATTTTTGTTTTGAGTATGCTTGAGTATTTTTAAAGAAACAAAAAGCATAACAATTAAATCAATCAATCAATCAAGCAAGCAATCAATCAACCAGTATATGGTAAAGCTCTGATTCCACGGTTGTACCTGTATGTGTCCACTTCGCCCACACTAACCCCTCCCCCTTCCACCGCGCTCTCCTTCTTTACTTTTGGCCCTCGTGACTTGCCGTTCGTCCGTCTCCGCCCTCACGGATAAAACGCGGCTGCGCACACACTGCGGGTCCTCTCTTCTCCCACGTCAACCAGAGCAGCCACTTTTTTGTCGCCAGAGCCTCATTATCAAGGTATTTTGACCTTGCTTTTCTGTAAGGTATATCAAAAGTTGATATGGAAATGTACGTTCCCCTTTCTTGTTTCCCTGCCGTGTATTCGGAAGCGTTTGAAGCTCGCCTTCGCCATTTTTTAAAGAAGCCGGGTTCTCCATACGGTCTCGTGTAACTTGGCTTTGTTAAGTTATACGTCTGTCTGCGACATTCATTTATAGTTTACGTTAAAATGGAAACTATCGTACGTACTGTGTCGCTGCGGTCATTGCGCACTGAGGCGTTTTCCGGGGCGCTGCTCCGATATGTTGCATGGGAAGTGTTTTTTTTTTTTTACCCGCAGCAGCGCGAACAAAAGGCCATGTGGCTGTCTGTGAAGGCCCGGGCCTGTCCTCACGAGTCCGGGGACAGGCTCAGCGTCCCCCTGCGCTCCGTGGTTAATGAATCGATCAGCTGGAAGCAATTTCTAACCATGAGACTCTCCTCTCGGACCGGAGCTGTGTGTGTATGTGTGTCGGCTTAAGAGCGGCTGTCAGGAGCAGCCAGCGGATCAAACGCCATACTGTCGTAAAGCCGGTGAGCACACAGCGCTGAAGTGTGCTCGAGCTGTGTGTCCCGGACGTTGTGTACGTGTTCGTGACTTACGTTCCTTACATTCGGCTCAGTGACTGGGCTTTTCCTGAATATTGTGAGAACGATCTCCATTGACGCTAGTACAAATGTGGTATATGGATTACATCTGTAGTTTTTTTTGGACTATGTTCAAGTTGCATTTGCATGGTTGCTGATGCTGGCAGAACAGGTTTGTGAGTTTGCAGCAGGAAGGACCACCTCCTCCTCCTCGCAATGGAGAGCGAGTTAACGTGGTCATATGCAGGGGTTTAGAAATGCCAGGGGGAATCATGGGCATGTCCTCCTGGGGAAAATTGTGATCTCTTTCATAACAGATTTGCATTTTAAGATGCTCTGCAGGGTAAAGATTGGATTACAATGTCTCAGTGGCCAGTGGCTTGAATTGTCTGTCAAGCAGTAATGCTTGAGCATCTTTTGAATGTTGCAATGAATGATCCTCAATATAATCTGGAAATAGTGAAGAAACTAAAATCTGTCGCAGGGCATCTGAAAACGAATGCTGTCACCTCTGACCCAGCCTGGTCCCCTGCAGTGTCTCTCCTCCTGTTCAGACATCGCGCACGTTCATGTGCATCACGGGTGGATGGCTCAGTGACCACTTGTCAGACCTCCCTTTTATGCAAACAGCCACATGCAGCGTTTGTGTTTGCAAATGAAAACTGTGGTGGTGGCGTTCTAATCCGGTTCAGCCATGACAGGCAGGGAGGGGATGCTGTGGTCGTCGTTTATTATTTTCATGCTCTATTAGAAATGAGTGTGTGCTGTTGACGTGTTTTCATACATGTCGCTGTGACAATGTCTTACTGTAAATTAAGTCAATTTTAATAACTGGATTATTGTGGGGAAAAAATGTATCCAGGTCGTAGTGTGTTAAGTGTTTACCTGGTATGTGGTAATCTGATACCTTTCATAGTTTACTTTACGTTTGCAACCACATCATTTATTAAACAGCATATAATGAAAGTCAATACACCTGGAGGTCTGCACTCTGTTTCTCATACATGCTGTGATGTCATCAACTAAGAATTGATCATGAAATTATCAGTTGGAGTTCAATTCAACTCTTGGTTGGAGGTTTAGCCTTTCTCAAGGTTTCCCTGTGATTGGCTGCCTGAGACTGAGGCAGTTGAGTCTGTCCCGTGGCTGCTGGAGTGCAGGGATAAAGGTCTTTCCTCTGTGGGCGTGGCAGGCAGACAGTCACAGCAGAGCAGCAGTCAGATCCACACTAACCCAGGCTGCGCCGTCTATGCGTTCCCTGTGCAATGGGGTCGGGGCCCTCGGCAGCCGGCCCCGCCGCCGGCCGAGCGGCGTGCGTGACTCTCGGGTTCCCTCCTCCTGCAGATTGTACTCGTTGTTTTTGTTTTCTTTCTGCTTTACTTATGTATGTTTTTATTTTGCTTTGTTTCCAGAATCATGGCCGAGCTGAAGGAGCGCACCTTCATTGCCATCAAGCCCGACGGCGTGCAGAGGGGCATCATCGGCGAGATCATCAAGAGGTTTGAGATGAAAGGCTTCAAACTCGTTGGCATGAAGATGCTCCATGTAAGTCAACCGAAAGGATTTTGAATCTGCTGCTCTCATAATGGTCTCTGGGTGGGCGTGCACGGAGGGACAGTTGAGACTGAGTCCATTGAGCTGATTAGCCTGCTCGTCTATTCTTGACCACAGCGCAACCAATGACTGTCGAGGTCGACTGATCTCTTGGGATCTGAGCTGTGTGGCTCTTTTATAAAACCCCCTGCTAGAGTGAATGTAAAAATAACCTCCGAGGTGAATGATTGACTCCAATTAAATCCCTGTGTCATTGGTGACACAGCAGGAAGTGAAATCAAATGCAGCCTGAGTCAGCAGCGTGGCGTTGTATATTTGTGTATTATATTTCATTGTGCTGAAATGTTTAAAAAGCCAAATGTCCATCAAGGTATCAGACAATAAGCACTCTGGGGACTCTGTTTGAGAAAAAGAATGATAACTAAATGCCATGCTTGACTAGTAATGCTGATACTTTAGCAGCAGTTGAATATTTTCTTGGACGGGATCAAACGGGTCTGATTTGGTTGAGATATCTAATTACAGGATTTCTGGTTATTCAACTTGGTACCTTGGCCTTAATGTTGGGGCGGGACGTATTCGGCATGTAACTGGGTGTGGAGTTACATTGTTGCGTGAGCTGTCAACAAAAGGCATGTGGCGTTCAGGGGGAGAGGGGGGGACTTGTTGTTTGAAGCGTCATACAATAAGGTCCCTGGGGCCCATCAGGACAGGGTCGGTAATGGGTGATGCTGCTGATGGATCTGATCCCAGTGCCCAATCCCGTGTCCTGTGTTTCTCACTGAACTCAGTCGGCCTGCTTGTTGTTGACCACGCAGCAGTTGTCAAACTGCTCAGTCTGTACATGTTTTGAGAGTTTGTAGGACTCTTCATCCAAACTGGGTCAAAATAAAAAGGATGACCTCAGAAGGAAAGTTGCTAGTAGGACTAAATGAGGTATTTCCTACAATATACCACTGCTATGCTACCAGCCAGGTCGCCCTCACTAAACAATTCAAACTTGTATTTTACTTTACAAAGCAGTGTACACACACTGGTCACTGTGGTCTCTATCTTTATCAAATTGGGTGAGGAATGCCACTGTTTGGTATATAAAACAGTACAGGAAAAAAATTGTAGTATAATATGTCCAAAAATCCCACATAGCATAGTACGTTGTAAATCTGCGAGAGAGCTCTGTGGTGGTTTGACCACGCGAGACTCAGAAGTGATGTCCATTCTCCCTCGTCTCCCTGCTCCAGGCCTCTGAGGATCTGCTGATGCAGCACTACATCGACCTGAAGGACAGGCCCTTCTTCCCTACCCTCATCAACTACATGAGCTCCGGTCCGGTGGTCGCTATGGTAAGTGCATGGCGTGGTTTGTGAGCAGTTTGACTCTCCAAAGACCTCTGGGAAAGTGTTGGCACAGCAGCCGGTGTCATGCCTCGCCACTTCTCTGCTGTGCGTTCCAGGTGTGGGAAGGCAAAGGCGTGGTGAAGACGGGCAGGGTGATGCTGGGCGAGACCAACCCCGCCGAGTCCAAGCCCGGAACCATCAGAGGAGACTTCTGCATCGATGTTAGCAAGTGAGTGCTGGCAGCTCAAAACGTCCGTCATGCGTCTCGTGCAGCATGGTTTCTCTGGACGTCATGCTTTACCCCTTTTTTCCTTTTCCCAGGAACATCATCCACGGCAGCGACTCAGTGGAGAGTGCCAACAAGGAGATTTCCCTGTGGTTCAAACAAGAAGAGCTGGTCAGCTACACTAGCTGTGCCTTCAGCTGGCTCTACTAAGCTGTCCCGGGTTCTGCAGCCATCCTCGCACTAGTTGAAGACCAATGAACCTTTTGCCTCAGATTTCCTGTTTTACGTCTGTAGCCTATAGGGGAGAAGAAGTGGTATCAAGTTCTTCCTGTCCTGTGTTCCTCTTACTCATCATACTGTACTGGGATCTGGTCTCCATCAAGTCTCTATACATTCCTTTTAACTCGTACCCTTTTAGAAACATTCCTCTCCTTCCTTGAAAGTCCAGGTAATGAATTGAAACTTCTCTTTGGTTGTTCTGTTTTAAAGATCTGCTTTCCAATACAATGCTCACATGGGTCAGATTACCCAACAGGTAATCATCCTAATATGGTCTGAACTCTTATGAATCTGCTTTTCACATTAAGTCCTGGACAGACTAAACGTCCTCAACTGATTTGTTACCTTGGACCACCTCACATTGGGTTAATCTGCACTGTCAGATGAGGACTTGGGTTTTTGTTTTCCATGCCACAGTTTAGTCTTAGTGGACAGTTCCCACATCCATATTAAATCAACAGGATATCTGCCCAAGTTAGTCCCTCTTCTTGCTGTCTCAGTCTCTGTGCTGGCTGCAATGGAGGGACAGCTACAGAGGGAGTTTATACTCTAACCACTGGGACTGTGAAAGCTGTCCATTTGATTTCTTATCAAAATGCTGAAGCCTTGTATTGCCTTCAAATCTACACCAGTCAGCCACACCAGGTGAAGTGAAGATCGCTGATTCTCATTCCAGTGGTATCTGTCAAGTGTTGGGATATGGCAGCAATTCAAAGTCACTTCTTGAAATTGATGCATTGGAAGCAGGAGAAATGGGCAAGTGTAAGGACCTGAGCGACTTTGATGTAGGCCAAACTGTGATGGTGTTGTGGAAATTCCAAATAAAGATTCCCAAAAGAAGTCAGTCTGACATGCATTTGTACAGCTGCAGGATTACACCCGCTGACAGGATAAGTGAATCACGTTGACAGTTGATGCGGCGGAAGCAGGAAAAATGGACAAGCGTACGATCTGAGCCGTTCGTTCAGACTTTTCATAACATATAAGCACAATATGTTATGAAAAAGGACGTTGTATAGCAGCTTTCACAGGCACAAGAAAGAAACACGGCAACAGCCTGTGGTTAGATTACACGTTCAGATCCCTAAGTTTTATATAAATGCAATACAATACAATACAAAAACGATCCCACCAACAATAACAATAAGGAAATAATGAAAGATATGCATTTGTTTCAAATCTGTACTTTATCATGCCAAGTTTATACAAAGTTCATCAAGGAAGCCCCAAGAAACTGTTTTAAAATTTCAACCACTGTGTATCAACTGGAGATGAATTACAACAAAGGAGCGAACGCACCGTGAACTCACGGTCAAATGAGGCTCGGGCTCTGTGTTGGCGACAACGCGCGTTTGAATCAAGTGAAAAGTCTGAGTGTTTTGAACTCATAAGCCTTTTTATTCAGTGTAAAAGTCAGATCTTACAAAATCACCAGATAAACTTTCACAGCCATGCGGAAACAGTTTGCAATGCTTGTAAACAAAGAAGCCATCCATTACAACCAATACCGTGATCCAAACATTTGGCTTTATTTACAAAGTCTATCAAAGCTTGATCACAGCACAAATTTACCATATGAAAGAAAACTAGTATACACTATCAAAAAGATGTACAAACTTTAAACTGCAATCTAATAATGTACCTCAAGGGTCAGTGTTAATATCAATAGATTTATAACTATTAACATAGATTATTTTTCATTTGTATCCAAAATAAATTTTGCACCATAACCCTCTCAATTCACAAGTATTTTCAGACAATAGTAATCCCAATACATTAAGTCATTTTTATCAAATATATATAGCACCACGATATAATGGTTTAATACAATTAGAGGGGGGAATATCACATACAAAAGACCCGTGTTAGTATCCAAGAAAAAACAGAAATATGCGAGTCCAGCCTGCTCCCCATTACTGCCCACATCTGGCAGAAAGAGCTCAGGAATGAGTCCTTTCCACGAAGCTCATCACCACCGGGGAAAGACAACCCATCAACAGGCTGATGAAAGGACAGCTTGTCAAATTCAATGGGAAGTGGTGAAAGGTGAATCAAAACGATGAGAAGTTAAGTCATGAAGACATAAAAAAGACACATTTCAAAGGGTTTGATTTACCAAGCCAAAATCATGAGATCGTAACAAACAAAACTCCCATCAGATAGTTGGTCAAACTGAGAATAGAATGTATTTTGACTTTGTATCTCATAATCTTGTCTACACCCCCCCACCCACCCCCCCCACCCCCGGTGGAGATGGCCTGGAACTGAAGATCAACCAAAGACTGTCACAGAAAGAAAAACAAAAAACAAATCGGCACAAGGCGTTCTCTTCTACATGCATTCAGTTTCAGTGCACCCCAAATCAAACCAAGCCAAAAATCGCCTCCACGTCCAGCTACTGATGACCAAACACATTAAATACACAGGTACCCGTGGACAGAGGTCAAACGTGTTCCATTCATAGATCTGGGGATCAACACGAACGTTTAATATCTACAAGGAAAAGTGAGAAACAGAAGATCCAAAACAGTGCTGATTGTGCATTTGATTATTTAGGGAGAGGACAGGGAAGGGTAGCAGCAGTTAGTCCATAGAACAGTCTTTTTCTAAAACTTTTTGTACTAAGCTATTAACGCAGTTTGTCATGAAGTACTCTGCCCTCCAACAGGAGTTAAAACTGCCTCTTCTGACAGATCCTAGCATGATGAAACTTGTCTGCTTCAAATGATTGTGAGACAATGTCTTTTATTGCTCATTTGGTCTTAAAAAGCTCAGCGTTTCAGTCCAGCTCTGTGTTCAATCTGGTCAGGAGACGAGCCAAAGAAGAAACTGGTGGAAATAAACAAGGCCATCAACATCCGGCTGATTTCTGCCGCCACTCAAACCAAGGATTTAACACGAAGACACGTGAAGCGGTGAGATAAGAGCGCCGCCGTTGTTTGAGAAGCAAACAAGCACCAGAAATTCTAGTCTTCAGAGCAACTGGGAAATTCAACCTCTACTCACTGAACAAATAGTGTGGACACATTCAACTCTGAAAATCAGCAGCTTGAATTCTTGTTTTTCCAAATTCCAATGCAAAATTGTCAGCGGTTCAGTTATTTCTCCTTAAATCTGCTGTAGATTTTATAGATGAGCCGTGACCGTTGTAATCCACAATCTTGTGAACTTGAAGAAAATAAAATAACATTTATTTAAAAATTATTTTTAACAACATATGATGAAATAATCAAACCTAGTTAAACCAGAGAAATACGAGAACTTTCAAAAGGCACATTTCAGAGTCAAATATTCCAATGCTATAAATCTAGTGGCATCTATATTTCAACATGTAAAAAAAAAAAAAATGCGGTTTTACAGTTGCTTAAAAGATTGTAGTTACTTATTTGCTTCCGTACACATAATGAAGACACCTTTGAGCTTTTTTAAACCCAACTGATTGGGACTTGTAGTTCCAAACAAAAAGAGGAAAGAAAGAAAAAAAAAGAAAGAAAGAAAGAAAGCCAAGCATCCTGAGAACTGAATCATGAACCTTACTGGTAGAAAGAGAAATTAGGGATCTTTTACCGTCACTGATAAGTTTAAATCTGCTCTTCATTTCCTTTGTGAACCTTTGCTCTCATAAACCACAGTTATACAATAGCGTTCTGTTAAATTATCTCATCTGTTAATTATATTAATGTAGTGATCATAACATCTGCGGGTGCTATAGGTTTTTATTCAACATAGCAAAATAATGTTGGATCTATTACTATTGCATATCACTCAAATTAGAAGACTAGCTCATGTGCTATGATAAAAAAGTTCTTCCATGTTTGGTGTCTAGTCTTCAAGTGGATCATTTTTTTTTTTTTTTTTTTTTTAGGTAAATCACTTTTCATTTGCATATGCTAACACACTGCCACAGTCTATGTCACACTTTTAGCTAAACGTGGCTAGCATCAGGAGGTAGTAGATAAACAGCTGCAAAAATCTAGCTTGAAGAAGAATGAAAGAGAAGGAGTCTTGTTGTCGTTTCCACGGCCAAGCATGGATTTCAGACCGTGCTATCAGCTACCAAGAATATATATATATGTTTGTTTGTGTGTGTGTGTGTGTGTGTGTTTGTGTGTCTTTATGCCACTTTTAGATCTCTTAAGTGAATGCTGCCCTTTAGAGACTACTGGAAAAGCAGTGCATTGTTCATGTTATTCTGTGGCTCAGCTGAATCATAAACTAGCTTGCATATGGCTCTGACATGATAACAACTAGCATTGAGAAAAAGAAAACAGCAATGTTTTTGCATATCACCCTAATCAAATGTTTGTTTGTTTTTGCGCTTGGAAAACAAACTGGCTTGCTGACGCGACCGGGCAGATGTTTCCGGCCGCTCTTTTCGCACGGCAGCGAGTCCAGCCGCAGGTTGCTGCTGGATGCGTGAAGTCTGGGGGGGGTGCCGCGCTTCCAGTGTTTCAGTTTTAAACAAAACCACATCAAATTTTGGAATCACTGCGTGTTTCCGGAGAGATGTACGGTCACGTGACACGCATTAGTCGTCTCGGCCTTCGTGCGATTAAAAATAATTCCACTTTGAATTCTAAATTCACAACTTCTGGGCAGAATTAGGGTAGCAGAGAAATTGGTCGATTTAGCCCTTTATGACTGACTACAACTGAACGCTGGAGAAGTGATTGATCGTTGCGGTGGCAACGCTCAGACTCCATACACACAAGGAGCCGCCTGGATGTGCAGTATGATCAGCTGGAGAGCGGCGAGGGAGCTGACAGCGAGAATCGCCCTATCACACCAGTAAGGTTTCACCGCTGCTCACTTCCAGTCACGCTACGCCGACTTGTGATGTTTTTACTGAAACGGAGAAAGCTTTTCATCTCCACAGCTGCACCATTTCTGTTCAACGTCGCAGCGCAAAACGCCCTGAAATATTCCAAAGTCTAAATCGCACATTTCTGCAAGGGCTTGTGAAGAACTTCTCGCTACAAGCAGTAACTAATGTGCAGCTGGTGGTTTTGCGGGATAGCTCCCTTAAAGCGCCACATGAAGCTAACGCAGCTGCAGCTCGGGTCGGCTGGTTCTCCGCGGTAACCGCTTTATGGAGCTGGAGGATATTGACATCTGCAGGCCAGTTGAAATGAATGCCCAATGACGTGTGCAAAAGGATGTCTGTTTACACCCGATATTTTAAAAAAAAAAGCTGACAAGCGACCCTTTTTTCACAACCTGCTAAAAAAAAAGTCACTGCTTCCAGCTCCGGTTGCACATCTCTGTTTTGTGTAACTGTAAACTGGACACTTGAAGATTCTGGGCAGTTAGTGGGAGAAAAGCGAGCACCTGAAGGCTGGTTTTGGACCCTGCAAAATTCTCTGTTTTCCAAAAGGATTTTTAAGCAACAACAAGTAAAATCCCAACCATTTAACTGATGATTCTATATATATATATATATGTTCATTACTGATAATGAACATTCTAGATGCAGGAATATTATCCGCCTGTAATGCTTGAATCATAAAGAAATGCAGCTGTGGAACTCCTCGGGCCATTATTCGAAGGAACACCAAGTCTGTGACGCTGAGCAGCATTGTACTAGGATCTCTCTTCAAATCACAATCCTCCATCTACACTCAACATATAAATTCTATCTGAATAGGTCTTCACATAATATATGAATATAATCACTTCTGTGAAACGACACACGTTACGTTTCCCCACACAGCCACCGAAAATGTAAATGCAAAGTAAGGACATTAAGACAAAAAATACGACGCATTATCATTACGAAGAGAGAAAAAATAAACAAAAAACCCAAAAAAAAACTTCAAGTACTTTCGACGAAGTAAAAGTCCACCTGGCAATATGAAAATAATCAAAATATACACAACTCTGCTCCTCTTTCTGCCAGTAATTGAGCATGGGTGACAAACTAGAGGACAAACCTGAAAAAAACTGAGTGGAGGAACAGGCTGGCCTCCACAGGGCAGGTCTGACACAGCCACCAGAGCTGCGCCCAGCTCAGAGTTTGGACCGACGTGTTAGCCAGCGCTCTCCTCCACCACCACCACCACCACCACCACCATCATCATCATCATCATCATCAAAACAACAAACGAGGGAACAATGGTGTTCATCCCTCCACACTTGTAGCGTTAAAGCTCTGGTGACAGACACTTCCTGTAATTTGTCACCCATATTGTGTGTGTGTGTGTGTGTGTGTGTGTGTGTGTGTGTGTGTGTGTAGACCTGGCTCAATGAATGGTCCTCACAGTTTCTACAGGTCTCTGTGCGTGGCCCAGATTGTGGCAAAGGCAGGATGGGCTGACGTGGACCCCCCCTCCGTTTCTGTGGAAAAAGGGGTTGTTGTTTTTTTTCAATCCATCCAAATACATCTCGTCTGGAGGCGGGAGAGGAGAGAAATGCCCAAACATCCGCGACCCGGGCACAATCCCGGGTGCTTTCCAACCTCTCAGTCAGGTCGCACGGGCTGATTCCATTCACACAGAGCAACAAGGTTAGAAGACTGTCCAGAGGGATGTTACGTTCAGGATTTTTTTTTTTTTTAATTTTAGAAGCATGAAGCGGTCCCCCTTCTCCTCTTCATCACAATCTCCTGTCTGTACTGACTCCATAGCCGGCCTGTGGCATTGGTCTACGAGTGTGATTCGAGGCTAGTTTGACTCTTCCTGATCCTTGCTGAGGTTTTTCCAGAGGTGCGTCCCGTCCCAATCTGTCCCGTTCCGTCCTGACCTCGTGACCTCAGGGCTCCTGTTTTATGTAGTAGCTGCCCGAGCCGTTGCTCTCCTGGTCGGAGGTTCCCTGCGAGAAGGCGAACTCGTCCGCCTCTGCCGTCTCCTCCTTCAACCGCAACAGGGACTCTACAGATGGGACAGAGACGGATGAGAGAGAGAGAACGGCAGCGCAGATGAGCCACTTGTGTTCATGCACTGGAGTAAAATGCAGGAGGAGCCGCCGTCTTTGTCCCAGGTGTTAATGTGTGAACTCCTCATGCATGACAAGCATCAGGAGAACAACTCTGAAAACACATACCAAATGAAACATGCCTTCAAAGTGGAGACAAACACTAGCAATGCCAAAACTTTAAACGCCTGCAAATTAAATGAAGATTACATGAGCAGCACCTCTTTAGACCTTTAGTGACATGAGGAAATGTGACAATGAACGTATCCAAACAAAAGTTTGAATAGTACAACATGCAGCATCAGCAACATCCAGCTCCACAGCGAGGCCCGTCAGCAGGCCGTCTCCTGTACAGACGCCATCGAGCCTCCGGCAGGCTCAGTACTGTGCTGCGATTATCTTTAGTGTGACGTTACCTGATTTGTGAGTTTGGTGGAGGTGGGTTCGGGGCCGGGGCCGAGCGGGCCCCTGGGCAGGGTAAGGGGTGGACTCTGCTCTTCGTCCCCCGAGAAGCTGCTCCTCCTCCTGCCTGCCTGACTGAAGGGCCGTCGACCAACCGGAATCTTCCTCTCTAAACACCAAGCCAGACTCAGGTAAGCTACCAGGGGCTTATCGCACACAGGGGTTCAGTTCATCCAGAGCGCGGTCTCAAATGTTCAGATTAGCAAGGAAAGTCACAAAGGTTAAAGGCTTAATTTATAGATTTTTTTTTTATTTCACCCCAAACTGCTGTCACTTGATATGCCATTTGAATAAGCCCCTGGTTAGCTGCTCTCAGACTGCTACACCTGAGTAAGCAGATGCAGCGTTAGCTACAAGAGCCACGCGACACGAGCTGTGGCTGACAACACTGAAATCACTCCATTTGAATGATGCATGACCAAATCAAACCTCAGGGTTTCTATATATTTTTTCAGAAACAGAAAACAGTTACAACTTTTACAACCAATGGTAAATCTTTTTTTGGGGGGGGGGGTGAAAATCATAACTGTTAACTTTAAAACTGGCCAAATTCTTCCACCCATAAAAAAATATTATTCCCAACAAGCTAATATCAATATATCTATCAAATTCAAATGTACAGGTTGCGCATGAACAAAATATAGAATGTTATGCTTTGGAGTACAGTTTGTGTATTTTCATCCGGTCAGGGTCGCTGCGGTGCTGGAGCGGGGTACACCCTGGACAACGACCATTCACACTCGCAGTCAAACCTCCCGTATTCTCAAACACAAACATGCAAAACCATTTCACTCTGGATTTTGTCACGCATCATGTGCACAGAAGTGGAAAATAAATGGGATCAAAAAGAGTTTTGTTTCACTATTGTTAGCCACAGACTTCCACATAAATCTGCTTCACAAGTGCTCAGCACACGGTGTATGCTATTTAGCGTTAGCACCTTTCTTTGTGATGCCAGACACCATGCCTCCTGCTCTCAGATACCCGAAGGAAACAAAATCTCAAACACCGTGTGGTCCGAGTCTGTCGATCCCGCTCAAAAGGGAGATACTTCTTTCACCTTTTCAAGCATCCCGCCACGTGACACAAGGGGCCCGATGAAAATATGACTGACAACCCGAACAGGTGACCCGCAACAGTGGAGCAGAGGCACCAGCGCACATGTAGCCAGTGACGGAAAGAGATAAGGAAGAGGAGGCGAAGGAAGGAGCGGAGAGGAAGTAAGCATCGGCGCAGGAAGGGCGACTCACTTTTCTTTTGGCCTTTGTACTGCTGGGCCTTTTTCTTCTGCTTGGGCACAGATTGAGGCATGTCTCTGCTACCTGAAAGACAAACACAAGACAGGACACTCAAGGACAGTCGTGGACAGTATCATCCATGTAGCAAGTGGTGTGTAGGAAAACTGGCATGACTCTCAGTTAGGGTTGCAGATCACATATCAACAATGACATGACCAGACCGCAGTCATCACAGTAAATACGACTCTGCTGTTTTCATTTCAAACGACGTGCACACGCCCGATGACCGGGAGACAGATGGAGCAGACGGAGGACAAGGTAGAGACGGAGACCGGGAGGAAGGATTTGAACAGTCTAATAGAATGTAGTGTGCTTTGGGCCATTACTCTGTTGTGGATCCAAGTGAAGTGCATTAAATCACTCAGACCTTCTCTCTCGCAAACACACTGACAACACAACCATCTGTCACAGTCAGCCCGGCCATCAGGAGCACCAGGAGGAAAGAAAAATCACCGGCTGTTTCTGCAACTCTGCATAAGACCAGCCGCCTCAGTGGACCAGTCACTCAGGGTACGCATGAGGGCTCACAGGCCACTCGCAATAAGCCCCGGCTGAGCTGTCACTCTGCTCCACACACTCTAATCTGAGGGAAACGCTGTTTGAAAAAGCCTTTGTGAGGCTAATGCATGGTTATGTGATCAGCAAGCAGCAGTGGTACATTTGGTGTTGGTACATAGTGGCCCTCTGCTAAAGACAGCTGTAAGGGAGTGCGGACTGAGGCGGACAAAACGCAACGAATAAAGATCTGCATTGCATCGACTTCATTTCACCCCAAATCACTTGTAAGATTGCTTCCTTGAAAGTTTACAGGAACTGAGCTTATGATATATGCTCATTAAATACTGTGGATGGTGCTCTGACTTTTGCACCACGAACAAACAGCAGCAGTCGGAGTCTTTTCAAAAGCCCGGTTGTTTGGTTCACGGTTTGACAAAAAAGACCATACGAACCGGGGCAAACGCATCGCATTCGACCACACCAAACCAGACGGAGTCGGGAAGTGGTGACACTGCAGGAAGGACGAGTCACCAGCAGACAGAAGGCCTCTGTGGCCATGCAGACGGATCGGCCTCTTACTCTGTGAAGCAGGCGGTTGGAGCTGGTAGCCCGTCAGCTGACACCAGCCCACAGGGTAGAGGTCGGGCGACTCGCAGTCCACCCACTGGTCGTACTCGTCCTCCCAGCCGTCGAAGTGGATCCTCAGTAGCCGGTGCACAATCCTCGTCACCGTGGCGACACACACCAGCCGCGGCTCCATCAGGTCCACGGCCTCCAGCTTCATGCCTTGTCGGAAACCGTGATTGGGGACCTCCTAGGAGATGAAGCGAGGAAGCCGAGGCAGTTAAAAGAGAGGATTTCACTCACTGATAAAACCTAATTCCTCTCACTTAAATGCAGTCACCAGTGGCTTAATAAGGAGAGACAGAGGCAGAGTGGTGGTACACCTACCTTGTTAAATAGCTTGACAGGAGCAGCTATTGATCCTGTTTCTCTGAGGTAGTCAAACCATTTAAATGGTAGTTTAGTATACCCTGGGGAAACATGGGCAGCATTGAGATCATAACATTAAAAACCCATTTGCAAAACAGCGCTAATAATCTCCTTCTAACCAGTAACTTGGCCTGAAATGAATGGTATGTGACACAGTGCGGAGGACCATGCAGTGGGAGCAAAACAGCATTTACATTGGTGAACAAAGACTGTTTATATGTCTCCGTGTGTAGCAAGTGACCGCTTGTGATCAAGTAAACGCATACATCGATTCTGTTTGCGTAGTTTTACATGTGTGGAAGGCAGTGATGCACTTCCCGTGCCTCGCCTGATGGATATTAAATGAAGATGTGAAAACAAAAGTATGGGCATATTGGATCAGCAACCTTCGCCACGTTGCGGTCAAACCAAAACACTCAAATGTTTGTGCCTCTCATAATAGATCTCTGCGAGCTCTTCAGGTGGTACCTCTAGGAGGCGTGAGTTCAATGTTGTTGATTTCACAGAAGCCAGCGGGAAAGATGGAGGGGGAGGTGCCGTGGTAACAGAACCAGTCTGATCCGTCCACTGCCTCCGAACCGTCGATCCCGATCATGAGGTACCCGTCTGCCAACACCTGCACGGCAGAGAACAGCTGAGGTCAGTCTGGAGCAGGGGCAAAAAAAAAGACACTCGACCTAATCTGTCTTTTCTTTTCGTTTTTTTTTCCAGATACAAATTGAAGTCAAGACGCACTAACCTTTCTTACAGTGGCTACACATATAGCTGAGAGGTTGAGGGGGTCAATGGCTTCTAACTTCATCCCATCTTTGAACCAATCCCCGCTCTGGTCCACATCTCTCACCTGATAAGCACATGCAGATAGAACTCAGGCTTATTATCTGTGATAACATGGTTTCAAACATTTCACCAGAACACAGTTCATAATAATGACAGCAGCTGGACGCAGGCCTAAAACCTGACAGGGGAGAAGTGTTAATAAGGTTGCTGTGGAAACCAGTCATACAGATCATCGTTCAGCGTGACATCTCAAAGCCCGACACATGGAAGCAAATGATGACCGTGAGGATCTTCACAATCTTCAGACACACACAGGCCGCAGTGGTCTGACCACAGCTACACTTGTTACTGTAAGTCCAATAAAAAGTCAAAGGCCAGTAAGTACTTAGCAAACCACCTGCTCGTGTAACAAAGTGATCATTTCAACCCGTCTGTCTGTCGCCCGCCATGATTTACACAACCATAGCTGCTAATTCAGCTAACTGTGAACTGTAACCAAGGAGCTAAAATGAAAGCTGTCAGGATGTAGTACCGCTGATTATCTTTGTGGGTCATTTTTATAAACGTAGCTCTGACTGAGGCCAACAGTGAAGAACATGAGCAGGGAGAACTTCCACTCTCAGAACTGTTGTGTGGAGGTGCCACTTTTCAGTTGCTGTGGGTTGATAAATGAAATGGGGCTTTTTATCCAGAATCAGGTGTAAATGATTATTCTAGCTGTTTAGCTTCATTCACCACCTCTAACCTAGCAAAAGTTGAAACGCACTTGCTCCGTGCACTTTAGGCCACGAGCCCCAAATATTAAAACAGAGCCCCGAGATTGAATCTAAAATTAGATCCTTGCACTTCTATGAATTCAGTGGTATTTAAACGTTGACATTAGGAATTCAAATACAAACTGAAGCATTAATTTGTTTTTTTACACTTGGCATCCATTATTTACTCCCACAACTCCAAGCGTTGCACCTGAGAATGTCGAGCAGCATCTGCTGGATACCAGGTGTACAGTGACTGGTAGTGAAACAGTGCCGTATCAGTGCAGCTGCAAAGAGTCCGACACAGATGTAGGACTCTGAAAATACAAGTGTTGTACAAATTGTTGTTGCACAGATACAAGTGACTTTGTGTTACCTTTTGGAAGAGCTGAGCCGGAGCATCAACTTGCCCCTCAATTTTCTTTGTAATATCTGAAAATATATCGACAGATCAAAATTACCCATCATGGCTGAGATGTCCAAGCAAAATACATGCTGAAAGAAAGGCCCATCAGCATGAAATGATTTCAAAGACAGGATAAAAACAAGGGACTGTCACAGCCCAGGATGAGTTGAGCTACTAATGTGCGAGTACAACGAAAGATTCGATCAGAAAGTTGTGTATAGCACATCTGTTAACACTGGATCAATAAAGACTTTAACTTTTTGTAATTGACTTTGTTTCTGAATGTCCCATTTTAAATTATACAAGTGTCAGTTGGTTTGGAGTGCACTCCACTAACAGCACAGACTGTAAACTGCTCTGATGTGCTCATGCAAATGGATTTGAGGCTGATTGTGTCAGACGGGTGAGGAGGTCGCAAATTACTGCCCAGCAGTCTAACACTCTGCCTTTGGTCTTTTCCTGGTATGTGTGATTTGTCAGTAACAGAAACCCTGAATGTCACCTCGCCCTGACAGCTTCTCCGTGTCATGTGATCCACACAGTTCAGCACAGTGATATTCAAACATAAAGAGGAAAAAACACCAGATGTCATTAGCAACACAGATTCTACAGATACAGTCCAAACATAAGTATTTGGAGGTACACAGCTACAACACTATACTGATCAAAGATTTAAAGGCTATGTCTCCCATATATTTATTTTTGTAGTAAACCTACTCAAATTAAAGCTGAGACTTGGTACCTCAGTGTCTCTATTTTATAACAAATTAGACAAGCTGAAGCACAGAGCTTGAAGGACAACGGATGTGTCACTATCCAAATACTTATGGTTTCAAATTTACCACTGAACCCCTTAAGTCTTTCTTAAGAAGCCTAAATGAATCACTTAGTGGAATTGATCGAAACCCACCGGATCGTTTGAAGCGGTGTCCGATGCTTCGTGACCAGCCTATGTTATGAATGAGAGGGCTGTACATGTGGCACCAGAAGTCATCCGATCCATCCTGGCTCTCCTCATAGACCAGCCTGAGGCGACCCCCGATCACCTGCTCCACCAGCGCCACCCGTGTCCGGCACAGGTAGTTCTTATCCACAACCTCCACCCGCATCAGCTTCTTAAAGGGGAACTGCATGTTCTCGTGTACCTGCGGTGGAAAAATGATATGCGGAACTAACGAAGGCAAAACCATTCATTGTCATTTGTAATCATTGTGCTTCTGATGAGTTTCACGTCCAGCGAGAATAAGCTTTAAGTGCTTTGGTCAATTAACTTCTGAAAACATCAGGAAATTTGAGACGTTTAATTAATGTGACAATATGTCAGCTACTGGCCTGTTTTCACTGAAATTAAATCTACAAACCGTATCATTCAAAGTGTCAAGTATTAGCGAGCCTCACCTTGGCATTGAAGTCAGGCGGCAGTGTTTTAGCTCCAGTGAGACGCTTTACAAGAACGGCTTTCCAGTTAGAGTACTTATGCTGTATGCCTGCAAGAGATCGCAAAATAACGGCATCGATCAACCCGGGAACAGAGGCCCCCAGATCGAGACTGTGAAAAAGTTTGGTGCAAGACTCACTTTTTGGAGGTACAAGGGGTTTGCCACTGGAAGCGCACCACCCCACCGGGTGCACCTCCGGGATACAGAGGTTGCACCAGAAGTCCTTGCTGGTGTCGTTGTCAAAACCCTCGTAACGCAGGAGAGCCTTGAACCCTGCAGAACAGGTTATTCTTGACTTTCGCAGCACTGAAGATGTCGTGAAGCTCAGAATAATGGAAAGTTTACTCTTCTACATTATAAAGAACAACATCTGCTGATGAATGGGAATCATATGGTTGAAAGGTCCAGAACAGAAATGGACAACAATAGCCAATCAGAGGCAGGGCAGAGCAGGGGGGCGACTATCACTGGCCACTTGTCTGCTGCTGCTATCAAAAGCGACGTGGCGATATTTACAAGGGGTAAAACAATGGAAGCCCACTGAGGACAAGGAGGACAAAGCACCAGCTATGAGAAAGGCAGGTGTGGGGATAGTGGAGTTGTATGAGGACGGGTACAATATAACGCAGAGGTGATGAGTCGCTCTGTGTGTTGCAACAACTCATGTTTCATCATCGATCCAACAATGAAACTGGTGGACATTAAAACTTCTTTGCCCTTTAAACACACTGAATTGCTAATATGTTTGGTTGAATTTTGAGATGATGAATTCCCAAGTTGTATTCTGACTTTTCCATTTTAATTCCAATGTGAATGTAATTGTTTTATTTAACCATTGATTGAATATATTAAAAATATTTTGCTTCAAATTCTGACACCCCCTTGATTTGAACTACTGAACCCTCATACGAGCATCAACTGAACTTTGGAGGCATTTTTCTCGAGGACTAGGGCAGTGAATTAGTGTATGGACTTTTAAGTATTGTTTGAAGATAAACCTGAAAAATGTTGAACATACTCTTAAACGACTCCAGAACAGAAAAGATCAAGTGACAGCAGGTTGTTGTCACTTCTCAGCGGAACACAGATCAAAGTGTTGAAACTCACTGCAATTTCTTTTAAATGATGAATTTGAATAAATTTGCCGTATTGTGATACAAGTTGTAATCATACTCGTTAATATTGTGATGCTAATTTCAACCAGCAGCTGCTCCTCGAAAACAAAAAAACAAAATAAAAACGAAAAGTAACAGCTTCTGACGGATGAATTTGTTTTCTTTTTAATTGTACAAATCGTCTCACCTGCTAGCTTAATGATTTCTGCTATCCAGTACACCTTAGTGGAGAAGTTGGTATCAGAGTTGAGCACTTCAATCCTAACACCTTCTTCTATGTCTCCCCAACATGTCCCCATAGGGGCCTGAAGCACAGGGGAAGCAGTGAAGTTATACACTTACTTACACAAACGTCAGGTTGTGATCGGGTCCAATTTTTACTTACATGCTTGAAACAGCTGACTGGAGCTCCAACTGTGTTATTGCTACAGATGTACCGACCCCAGTCAAAGCTCTCTGCGGGGACCACTGACAGAAACAAGGACAGTGTAAAGCTGGAGTGTATCTACACATGGCGGCACTGTTACTCCATTGCCCAACATGACTGCTTTCTGACAACATACCTGCTTTTGATTTCGCCTGGTTCTGCTGACTTGCTTGGTACTGGGCGTAAGCTGCCAATTTTGCCATAAGAGGTTGCTTCTGTAAGACTTTTGCCTTTTTCGTTGGTGGTTTGCCCTTTCAAAATTGAAGCAGAAATTAACGTTTGTGTAGTTAGTTTAGTTTATTTGCACATTGTTTGTAAAAATACAAGACAGTAAATAAAATAAAAACATTGTGCAGGGGACATTAGAAACCAAAAAGGCTTATGAAGATATCTCCCCTGTGTAGAGAACAACAGTGATGCTTCAAGATGTCAAAACAATACCGCAAAAATGGATTAATGAAAAACCCATTGCATGTTCATCCTAAATAATTGTGTTATTAGTAGGCTTGTAATGCATTTACCTGGAGTCTGGCCAAGATGCTAGCTTTTTTGGAATTTGAGGAATAACTCCTAGAACACGACACACTGCAGAAACGCTTGGTTTTGGAGTAAAAAGCATCTCGTACTCCAACCATCCCACACATCTCACAGGTGGCTGTGAAGAAGAGTCCACAAAACAGATGCAAGATCTGTTCAAATCATCAGACTACTACACGCTGGCAAATACTTTTGTCTTACGCAGAGGATTACGTTACAGAGACCCACACAAACTAAGTCCTAAAACCAATTTCCCTGCACTGACCCATTCCTGCCTTGCCATCAGGGTACGTGTAGACTTGACCATTGTTCTTAATGATGGGGAGACTGGCAGGGATGGAGGGCACCACCTCATCTTCACTGTCCTCTGAACTGGAGCTGCTGGTGGACTCCTCACTGCAGCTGTCATAGCCATCAAACATCCCGAATGAGTCTCTCCGCTTGCGCTCTGAACGTGGCGTGCGTTCAGCCTGCACAGTTGAGATCATGAAAAAAGACATTGGAATTAACTAAAAACCTACGACTAATCAGGATCTTTCTTCACAATCAATACTGTGATCACTTTATGAAGTGATTAAATCAGATTATAGTGAAAATTCACAATGACATATCTGTACAGGTTTTTGGTTCACACACATGTTCAGATTACTATCCCAGAAGACCAAAAATAAAAATTAAAAAACAGCATATGTTTGCATTTTTAAGTCGGGATCAGCAACCTTTGTCATTTTTAGTTTAAAACATTACTGAAACTTTTGATCAGTAATCAGCGTTGTTGAGAATTAATTTCAGTTATTCAAATCAATTAACCGTCTTAGCTGGAGAATACCGTTAGAATATATTTTTGTTCTTTTGCTTCTTTGACGTATAAAATTCCTCCTAATTATCACCTGGATAACATTTTACAGTCTCTTTAAACTGTCATCTGCTTTGGGATCTGACCAGGAAAAGATGACTGTGGAAGCCAATTAACAAACCATATCTAAACAGAAGAACGTCCGTAAAATCTGAAAATTTAATGGGTTATGCTGTTGAGGTGAGCAGAATCCGGAACGGTGTATAAATATTTACTGTTGTCAAAGCCTGTTCACTTCCTCCTTTGAGCATCACAGGTGACAGCCTAACTGGCTATGCTAATATAATTTTTTCGCCACCAAGAATGATGAAAGAAACAAAATCAATGTCCTAGCCAGTAAAGGAATTTTACGCGATATTTCAGATGTGCAAAACAGAAAAGCTAACTACGATACAAGATGAAATACGGGGCGGCCTTATTAGAAATAGCTTCTAATGCTAACTACCGTTAGCACGGCTGCTAACGGAAACCTGTTATTTATATTTTATTTTTATTCAGAAAAGCACACCACACTTTTCACTTTCACCGCCAACTTACATCTACTCATATGTTGTTACACTTAGTATGGGAATATTTAATTTCTACCACTTTTGGATAGCTTTCTACTATTTAACGGTGGTTGAACTACTAGCTAGCAACGATAAACAGATAACAACAAAGGAGGAGCGCTAGCCTAAGCAAATCCTCTGTAAACGGAGGCTCACGGCCCTAAAATGTTTTAGATTCACTCACCAAATCCCTTGTGTCTTCCATCAGCCCTTCATATAGATAACTTTCTAGTTAACTGTGCTGCCAATGCAAAGAAAACCCCTACGCTGGGGCTAAATTTGGCTTTGAAATAGCAACGTCTAAATGAATACTACCAAGCAGGGTATCAACAAATTACTCTGCTTCTTCTGCGCATGTGCGAGCGTAACCTACTTTCATGCGATTGGTCAATCCGGAATGGAGGTCACCCACCGATACAGAAACAAAACAGTGGACTCCGCAAAGGAAATGAATGAATGGCCTCCTCTGTTTTAAGGATAAATTAGAAAATAACAGAATAGAAGTAATTTCTCCACTTCCGGTATCAAACCAAAACAAATATAAACGGAGGGAACGTTAAAGTTAACTAGTTGTTTCACATTTAAACAACCAAGACAGCACAGCATACAGTTTACCAAGAATTTTTTCTTTTTTTCTCAGAAACTTTACGTGTTTCCAGTAAAAACAGGGTAAAGTGAAATGAATAATTCTTTAAATAATTTTTTATTCTGAAACAAACATGTAAAGCACAAACGGCATTTCAAAGTCAAATATATAGAACTCTTGTAACATATAGTATATAGTGCACCTCTGAAGACAAACTAACACTTTGCTCTGTCCTTAGCAAATGATACAGTAGATATTTTCATTTTCAAACACCACCTGAGGAACACATTCAATACTGTCCTTTTCATTTCAAAACATAACAACCCAAATCCTTATGTGGAGGCCATTATATCTTCTGCAAACAAATAGAGAGAAAAAGCCATTACTGGCCACAAACCAGGTACCCTCTGGTTCCATTTACTTAAATCACAGTGCTTTTTACTAATAGATACTGGCATTCTGTTTTTGTACCTCTCTGTATGTCTTCAACACAATATATATAATATACGCAAAACTGAATAAGGTGCAAAAGAAAAGCATGAAGGCAAAATGAAGAATTCTTTGAGTAACAACAACAAAGTGAATATGGCTGGAAGAGCTGTTGAACACTTGTCAGGTAGGTAAGGCTTCACAATGAGGAGTCATGTGGCTGAGGTTGGGGTCAAACGAGGAAACGCCCCCTTCATCTCATTAGAACTGATGCTGAGGAATGGACGGTCAGTGCTGGAAGATTAAAGGGGGCGAGGTCATCATTTTTTTAGAACTATTAGTTGTTTTTGTAGATATGATGGTTCATAGATTCATTCTTCAAGATTCAATCAACAAGACAAGAGCCAATACCTTGATATTCGTGCATGTCTCAGAGCAGCTCATCCTCTAGGACATCGTCAACGCTACCTGAGATCGAGGCAACTTCTGAGGTCCAAAAACAAAACTGTCCAGTTACTGGTCACGCAGCAATCAAATACCAACAACTTGAAAAACTGCAGTGTGTTTTTTATCCACCACAGAGAAGGTTGACAGAGAATCATAATGTAATAATTTCAAGATAAGTTACATGACACTGAGCCTAATGGTGAAATGTGGATCTTAAAACCAAACAATAAGTAAAATGCTCTTACTAACAGCCCTTACATTACAGCCAACCATTTGACCCTTTGTTACTATATAAAATATTGATTAGTGAGACTAAACGAAACAAACAATATTCTGTAGTAATGTAAATTTGAGTGTTTCTGCCAGCAGTATCAAAAACTCACCAACATATATTACTAAGTAACTGCACATTTGTTTCCAGCCATGAAGAAAAAAGTTCCAAGAGTTCTTTTAATGGCAACGTTCAGCGTGACATTGACCTGCAACATCCCCGGCTCATGTCCAGCTGGCGACTGAGGGCTTTGTTTCCTCTCTCTCTCTCTCTCTCTACTGAGTTTCTACTTCATGGTGAAATCGGCCTCGCTTCCTGCCTTGTCTGCAAGGGTGTTGGCTCCAAATTTTTGTCGCTAAGAGTCATGGCTGGATGTCACATCACACTCAAGCAAACAGCTCATTTCCTCTTCTGGTTTTATTTGCTATACTTTACCTGTTGGCATCCTTAGCGCCATACAGACTGCCGCTTGGTGCTTACCCAATATTTCTACCAAAACATGTTTTCATATCTGTTCAAGCTCAGTTTAGCTCACTTTTTGTTTCGAACACTTCGCTGCTGTTGTGAGCATGTGTGCTGGCGTGTCTCTGTGTCAATACTCACCTGACAAGCTGATGCAGGAGAGACTTAGCTCTGATGATGCTCCGATCACGTCATCCTGCGAGAAGGAAAGAACCCGTCAAAGTTTTTAAACAATGGAAGGATATTTCCAAACTAATATTGAAGCGTGTGTCCTCTGACATAATTGATAAAGTGTAGTCACTTTCACAAAATCATCTTAATATCCTGGAATGTCAACTGTCTTCACCAGCAAAAAGAGTTTGCTCTTTTGTTATCTCATGAACAGATAACCCTTTTTGACCAAAGGTTTCAGGAATGATGGAACCAGAAGAACTGAACTGAGAAGTAAAAGTTCCTTTTCAACCTTTCTGTTTGTGTTCCCACCACATCTATGAAACTATAAAGATTAGACTGTTTGCTTATGCTCTCTCCTGTTCATTCCCTCTCTGTCTCATTCTATTTGTTCTTCAGTTTAGACATCTTCCACGTTCCAGTATCGACTCCAGGTGCACCCGGCACTGTAGTGTTTGTGAATGAATTAATGACTTGAAGAGATTGATTGATGTTCTGACAATCCAATCCTGGTCAAAAGCCAGTGAGGGTTCTGGAGCCCCCCCCCCCCCAGTTATTATGAGACAGGCTTTACCACCCCCCTTCATACATGACCACATTTGATCCCCTGAATGAACTTCCACATCTGTGTTGACAGCTGAGAAAACTGCATGCACAAATGAGGACAATGAGACATATCAAATGTCCAGGAAAAGCAAATGAGTAGACCTTAAGGGAAGACTTTGATGAACAGCTAATATCAAGCATCAGAATGAAGAAACCCTTTTCACTCAGACAAGAATAAATTCTATGAATGAGATATCTAACATGGGCACACTGCTCTCAGTGAAAGCTTTTAATCACTTGTGTTGAAGGTTTGTTCAGCGCCTCACCAACATCCTCTGCAGACAGCCAAGATTGTCACCCTCTGTCCTTCCATTCGCCACTTCTTGGAAGCTGACAGCGTGACCCAGCCGAATGAGCTCCTCGCCAATATCTACAATCTTTTTGTTTTTTTAAAAACACGTGGCGTGCAAGGAAACAAGAGACAGGGTTAGACACAAACCCCACAGATAAACGCAGGTAAAATAAACAGTAAGAAAGCCGTCTGACCTTGCCGTCGTTGTTGATGTAGAGCTTGACGCTGGGCCAGGAGGAGACCTCAGAGTGAGAGTAGCTGCAGAGTTTGGCCTGCAGGGGTCTCCAGGAAGCACAGCAGGTCAGCTGATTGAACTCATCCAGGGCTGCCTCAGTCCACGCCTCCCCTGAAGAGCCTTATATATATATATTATTATATTATATATATTTATATATATATATATATATATATATATATACACACACACACACAGGTGGACTAATAAATTTGCTAGGCACTGTCATAAAAATGAGAAAACACAATTATTTTAGAAATCTGTCAAAAGCTTGTTTCAAACTAAAAATTGTATTGTTATTTATTAGACAATTAACAAAGTGGAACAACTAAATAGTCCTTATTGACATATAAAAACTAAAAAACTAAAAAATCCTAGTATTTTGCATGATCTCTTGCATTCATACTGGCATTGTTTTTATGTACTTTAACAGTCTCTTTTGGTACTGAGTTCCAAATAGTTTCCAGCTGTTCCCAGAGACGTGCTGTGGATGAAACTTTTGTGCCATCTCTTTTTTAATTCAATAAATCCCAGATCTGTTCAATAGGATTGAAGTCTGGACTTTGACTTCATCCATCAGTTCCAGTGCTCCAGATTCCTTTTTCTTGGTCAAGCCATCTCTGCACACCTCCACTGTGTTTATGCATTTTGAACAGGAGTGAGGAATTTAAAGCTGAATTCACCTTTTTATAACCAAATTAGAGCCAGCACACTGGAATTCTGTGAGAAGTCAGAAATTAGTAAAGAGTAACATACAACCATGAAAACAAATGTTTCTGTTCAGTATCTCAATGAAAACATAATAATTTGTTTCACTTTATTTTTCTGCTTTTTTGTAAAATGGTGAATTTGAAAAATCACAGATAACAACAACAATTATATTCTAGCATTAAAGCTATTAGTTTGATTAAAGAGCCTGCACAAACTGGCAGATTAACAGAAACATGAAATGTATTTTGTGTACACAAACACACAACACACACACACACGTGTGATAAAGGCATTAAGATGAGGGCTTTACCTTTCGGTCTCACTCCGGCTAAGTTGCACTCAATAGCTTGAAATGGTAAACTCAGGAAGTCGCTCCTGAAATGTTAACGAAGCAAAAAGCAAAAGCTGTTAATAACCAAGCTGTGCCGCTCACTAACTGACGCCACCAACAATAATATGCACTGTACAGCTGCTGTACGGCACGCTGGCCCCCTCATCCCGGACAAAGCTCTTGTTCAACTACGTCTCTCGAGGTCTGAGCTGACGGGGGCATGAGGGGACTGAATGTTTGGTCTGGGGGCACAGGGGGCAGACATACCCCTGCCACCAAAACCTTGTTTAAACCAGAGAGGCAGAAAGGGTGGAATGGTAAGACACAATGTGCTGCATCACTGGTGAGAGGGCACGCAGAACAGGCCTTACCAAAAGGGTCAATCAGTTCCTCCTCTGCACATCGTCAATATTCCAAACACGACAGCAACGCTCTGTGGCAGCTCAAATATATACTGTTGATACTACTGTTACTATTACTGTATATATATATATATATATATATATTATTATTATTATATTCTACATTATCTTTTATATATTATATTCTATTATATTATTATTATACTATTGATACTATTGTTACTGTTACTGTATATTACATATTATTACTATATTACTAAAAATAACATTACCCTTTTACCATCTGTATTATTAACATCATCTTGCTGCTGCACTTTATTTACCTATTTATCCTGTGTTTTCTCAAGTGCCCATGTCCCATTCCATATTTTTATTTTTACTTCTAGTCCATTTTTATTCTATTTTTTCTACCTTAGTGTTTTATGTCATTTGTATTTCTATTGTATTTTAATGTACCGGATTGCTGCTATGACAACATAATTTCCCTTCAGAGATGAATAAAGTAATCTAGCTATCTATCTATCAAAGTCATCTACAACGTGGCAAAAATCTCTCAATTGTAAAACGCGCAGTGAATCACAGCTTGACTCCAACTGAAGAGACATGCAGCAATCTACCTCATGTGGCGGAGGCTGTCTCTGGGCAGCTCCCCGTTGTCTCCAAAGTCCACATAGTAAAGGTCCACTAATCCAGAGCTGGAAACCCCCAGCACCTTGGCCCTGTTCCATGTAGTCTGGTCTCGGTACTGAGCGGCCACGATGTCCCCCACCACAATGGTCTCCACCCTCTGCTCCTGGAGAACAGAACAACAGGTTACTGCAGTTCTTACCAGTTATTGCTTCAAAATGTAAGTGTGAAAAGACAGCGGGACATGTCCTTACGGTGGGGCTGCCACTGTTGTAGAAGCGGTTCATCTCCTCTGTGAGTTTGTCCAGCTGGAGGGAGCGAACCCCCAAGATCTGGATCCAGAAGTGGTTCGGGTTCTCTGACGCAGACACGTAAACTTCTAGATGTTCGTCAGGCTGGAAGCTCAGGTCTGGGCTGGGAACTTGGACAGCGCACAGAGGAAATAAAACATCATCCTCATACGATCATGATCGAGGAAGTGTTTTCAACGCTCGATTAGAGAGAAGACGGACTAACTTTCAAACTTGGAAACTTCAGAGAGCGAGTCCGTGGAGAAACTTTCCTCCTCTTCCTCCTCCACCTCGTAGTCTGCGATTGTTAGTGCCTTCATCTTGTCAAAAGTATTTTCTGGCTCTCCTGCAGGTGTGTAGGTGGGAATGAGCCCGTTCTTCACCATCTGGGAGTCAGGGCCGTTGTTGTTTAAACCCACAGGTGTCTCGGTTTGCGTGCCGTCTGGCCTCTGACTGACAACAGTGGGGCCGCGTTTCTGGCGCAGAGCAGATGACTGCGAGATCTTCGTCCTCACCACCACGTCCTCTCTGACTTTCTCCAGAATCAGCTCCTGCAAAACCGAGGGCAGAGGTAGGAGTTTACTTTAAACAGCGTGCCGACCACACGCCGCTAACCTGAGTGCGGGAATCCTGCTCACCTTGGCCTGTCTCACTTCCTCTCTGGTCCCTGTGATGGTGATGTTGCCCTTTTCCCATGGAGCATGTGTCCTGTCTTTGGAACAAGCCACTTTGGCCCCTGTGGTCCTGGTGATCAGTTTCAAGCTCTCTCCACCACGACCTGCATCGCAGGCACAGACACGCAGGGATGGACACTTGTTAATGATAACAGTAACTTTGTTCTTATTAGAGATGTCAAAGTGCTTAACAGACAAGACATGCACAGAAAGACCAGACATGATGAAAGGAGAGCAACAATGGAACCAAACAGAAAGGAGTGGATAAAATTACAGCCACATCGCATCAAGCTAAAAATAAATGAAAAGACTAAATAAGTAAAATGAAAAATAAGAAGATCGTTTAGATAAAAGTCTGAGAGGGAAGACGGCACAGAAGTGGACCTTCAGAAGTTAAGAAGAACTTAAAACATGTGACTGATTCTGCAAGACTCATCTGCTCAGGCAGGTTGCAAAGTGGAGGGCCCGGTCACCTTTGGAACAGCCCGGACGATCCTGCCTGAGGAGCTATGGCTGCTTACAGGCTCACACGTATCACACCATATCAGACTGACTGGGTTTTATTGCCCTGTCTTTAGAAATTAAGAAACTAAATTTGATACAACAGCAGACATATAATCATCTTGTAAAGTGAATATAAAATGTAAACCGTTGACGTCCGCAGAGGTTTATCAGCCAAAAGGTTCTTCTCACTTTGCAGTTACTCAGCTGATCCACAGATCACATGAAACAACGATTAGCTCAGCATCAGTGTCGAAAGTAAGACGCTCTGTGGGAGAAGAATGAGGTGTAGGAATCAGTCTGAGTGTGAAACATTCAGCAGCTACCTATGATCCGTCCGAGCGCGGTCTGAGGGACCTCCAGCGCCACGCTGACCGGTTCGCTGTTTGTGACCAGGTCCTCCAGGACACAGTGGGCCAGCAAGATCTGCTCCTCTGAGCCCTGAAGCAGGAAGCACACCGCCTTACATCCCGGCTCCCCTGAATCTGACAGAACCCTGACCTGGGCTCCGGACTTCTGGCTCACCTGAAACACAAAGATTTCACACATTCAGTGGCCTGGCATTCAGTTCTGCATTTGTAAGGATTCTTTTTCAAACAGGATAATAATTCTGTGTTATTTCTTATCAGCTGGGGAGTTGCAGATCTTATCATCTAATTCATTCACTCCCCACAGTGATCAAATCAGAGTGAACTCTGGGCCTTTCTGATGCGGCAGAAGAAGGACAGACCGTGTTGAATGTCACATACGTTATAAATTCCTTTGAGATATTCTTTGCTACGCAAACTTGACTGATGTGGTGGCTGAAAGTAATAATTTCATTTTTCAGGCAGAATTTCAGCTTCTCACATGTGAAGTTTTGCTGCTTTTTTGTCATGCATGACAGTAAACTGAACTTCTGTTCTGTTTTAGCTTTTATCTTTTAGTTTTAGACAAAACCAATAACCAAACCAATCTAAATATCACATTGGACATGGAAAATACTGGACATTTTCCACATTTTAAAGATGATAATTAGAAGCATTAGTCTGTGTAGAGGCCAACAGAGTTCATAAATAAACAATTATAGGAATATGGTTGGCTGGTTCTTGACTCTTAAGTAAAAGATGCACCTTATGCCTATTTTAGAATTCATTATAATATTTGAACAGATGAAAAATCCTGCAGTGAGGAACTCACTATATCCAAAAACTTGGCTTGGTATCTGGTCATGTTCCTATAAACTTCGACAGGAAGTGTCATCTTTGACATCTCCGTGTTGGGGCCCTGGCCTGTTGGTCACAGATGAGGTCATCGGATAATAAACACAAAACATGTCATTTATCATATATATACACACACACACACACACACACACACAGGGATTTTAACAGCAAGTCTGTGGCAGCGGACACTCACTGCTGCTGGCGCTGCTTATGTGGCGATAGACGATGTAGCCCACCGTGGCCCCGACAGACAGCCCCGCGGCCAGAGCCACCATTTTGCCCGAGCTCAGGGTGCTCCTGTGGCCCTCCCTCACTGCGTCCATGACACGCTGCGCACCCAGCGGGATGCTCCACCTGAGCAAAGACATGACACAAGTGTCCTTCCTCTGGTCCTGTTAAACCTGCAACTGCCCCCAACCGTCCAGCCCTGTTTATCCGCTCCCGTCTACGAGGTGAGCCGAGGTGTATTGCTTTAGAAAACTGTGACAATGACCATCACAGATAACAGAATATACCTCACGGTGTCATCATGTGCAAGCTTCACTGATTTGTTGGCCTGCTGGGCAGCTGTACAGTCATGCAGCAGAAATAATTAAGCCTAAATTTAAAAACTGTAGATCATATTAAAGACTACTTACTGATTAGGTAACTGATTACACTGTGTCCCGTTGACATACAGCTGTACGCACAATTGTGGGCACACTTGCACAAGTTGTGTTGAAAAGCATGCACAAGCAGTCACGTACACACAGTATAGTCCCCTAAATGCATCAACATTTAGTGTATACTCCATATACTCTTATGAATGCACCAAGCCAAACTGCAGCTGCCCTGACCCTGACAGCAGGACACGATGCACTGGAAGCTGCCGCCGCACAGGGCGAGCGCTATTTGCTGTATTTGGGTGACCTCCAGCCATTCGACTGACATCTGAATGCAACACACAACGCACTGGAGGTAAGCCAGCAGCGAAGCCGACAGCGAGAGAGCGACGGGAGCACGCAGCGCCACCATGCAGATTGCGTGTCTCACTGGGAAAAGAGGGCTCTGGGGCTGTAGTTGAGAAACACGTGGGACTTGGACACTCCAACGTCCATCTCAGAAGAACCGTGACAGTAAGACACAAATCTTCTCCAATCCCGGGTCTCTGTTTTTTTGCGTGCATCCGAGTTCAAGACTACTGACAAGGCAGAAGGGGAAGAGAGTTTCAGCATTTCAGTTCACTGCATGACAGCAAGTGGTCAGTCACATTGCACGTTGATGCACATTTCACACAGTGCGGTGGATACTACAGGGCTACGATAAAACAGCAGGATGACAACAATCCTGCCTGTACACTGCGTGGATGCTGCGAGGACCAAGTTTCTCTTTAAAAATAAACAGCGTTTACCGTGGTGTTTCTTCCTGACAGACGAACACGCATCTACAAACCCAAATTTCGAATCTTCTGCATTTGCTCAGGTTAACTCCGTCATTCAACAGATCCACCAAGCAGCACGTCGTTTCAATAAAGCTGTGTAAATAATGTGGCATCATTGGTTACTGTTTTTCACTGCCGCCAAAACGTTAAATGTGCAGTATTCAAGCCGAACCCAGAACTGAACCGAGAGGCCGAGTTCTACTACTAAATCTCACAGTGTTTTCACATGACGCAGAGAATCTCTATTTGAGCATGAGCGAAGCAGCTTTATATGTTGAGATATTTAAATGAAGGTTAGCTTAGCTTAGCTTATACTCTCCATTCTCAGGTATGATATTGTGGACCAGTGACTCTGTCGAGACGAAGCCGCGGGCCAGCACTCCAACTCAAAAGGACAGAGAATATTTTCTATTCCCGGTGAGCTGTTAAAACGACCGCAAACACTCGTTCTCCTCTAAGCTAGCCAAGCTAACATTCGCTAGCTGCTGGTTGACGCATGCAAGCAAGTCAGACAGTCAGAAGAGCGCGCACGTACACTGAGTGTACACGCTTCGGACCTTATCAAAGCCTAACGCAGTTAAAACGAACATCATGTTGTAATGTACGACACGGACAAACCCTCACCCCTGTTCGACTCGACCCCCTCCTCCAGAAATGGTCAACCTTCTCCTTCTCCTTCTCCTTCTTCTTCTTCTTCTTCTTCTTCTTCTCTGAGGCTTATTGGCAGGTGGCAAACAACGAATTGGTACGCTACCGCCGTCTACTGCTCTGGAGTATGAATCAACCCGTCAGCATAAAATCAAATAAAATAAGATTAAATTCTTCTACATCAAATCAGTTGATCTAAGATACTGAAAATGATGCAATAACACTCACTTCTGCCTCATATTTCTTTTTTATTTGCCTGCATCATGTTTACCTATATACTATGTACTGTTAAGTTTTTGTTATAATTGTCTCAGTTCATTTCCCCCACTTTCCTGAACACTGCAAGACCACATTGCTTTCCACATCCTTCATTCCATCTCGGCTTAATAACACCCTGATTTCTGTCTTCATCTAACTGTCAAATCAATGTGATTATTTTTTGTGGCCTCCTTTGCAACATTATTTGGCATTTCATTCCACATAATACCAATATGCTATTTCAGTGACTGTGCTGTAAACTGGATTGTTGTGAATGCTCAGTGATCTTGTTTCCACAATCCACAAATTTTGTCCTAATGACTGAAAGCATTTTTCTTCCACTCCACCAACACGGTTTCATCATCTTGCTACTCAGTGAAGTAACTGAAATGTTGTGAAACAACACTTTAACGCAACAATCTCATAAATAAAGGAACATTTTTTTATTAACATAACATAATCAATACAGAAACAAATTTGTCAAAAGTCCCAAAACATAGACACTTTAAAAAATTACAAAATATACATTTATGTATCTTGTGAACAACTATATCATAATCCATCAGCCAATAGCCCACCCTTCAAATCAGCTGACATGGCATCCTAGCCTGTGCATGGTGATGCTATCGAAACATTAGCATCAGCTCTGCAGGTTGAACCACAGGCTTGGTAATACAGTGTGAAGTCCGTGGTGTGTTGTGAACAAACAGTAGAACGAACTATCACATGCCACTGATTAAGACTGAGCATTCACCTGGATCTATTCATGCAGCATAGTTCATATGTTTGTCACGATATAAACCAGGAAAAATAAAATCAGAAATGTTTTCTTGCATTGTAATGTGTGACTTTAAACACATTCTCAGTAGTTTGATGCCAGTCCATGTCCATCCAGAAAGTGATCTCAACACCTTCACTTGTACCTTGGCCTTTGTTACATGTGTAACTTCAAAGAGTTTGTGTAGCCATGGAATATCTAAAACAAGTACACACAGGCTAAACTGTGCTGAGGTCATTAATCCAAGCCCCCCCACCACAAACCATAAAAACTCTGTAAAATGTTATTATTTAATAAAAAAAATAAATCTGATAAAAGAGATAACTGGTCATTTATATTGTCTGCCAATTTCATGTTGCAACAAGGATTTAGTTTAGAACTGGACTGGATCTAAATGTATTTGCTGTTGTGCCTACAATCAGTGAAATATATGAAATATATGAAGTCTGGAATCACCCTGTAAGACATCCATAAGGAGTTGGTTTGTAATTGTGAAATCTCCAGAAGTCAAACCCTCCATATTCTCAGTGAGAATTACAGAGGACATGTCCCCAGTGGTAACTGACCCTGATGACGTTTGATGCCGTCTGTAGGTTCAGCTACAGTGCAAGTGGACAACAGCCCAGGCCGGACAGGCCTTCGAACATCTGGGTCCTACAAAAGCCCAGAGTCACTGTGTACTTGTGACATTTGATAGAAGTTGGTTCAGAAATCAGTGATAAAATCCTCTGTGACAATGATTTCTTTCAGGGGGTAAACTGAGGTAAACTTGTGACATGTCATATGTAAATGGTTTCCAGCATGATAAACACATTTGAGAAAGAAAAAAAATGTATTACAGCATATATCATTTTATATCACAATATAGTTATACATTGGGATATATTACACTTTCTGGAAATAAATTGAGAAACTGATTACTTGGAACCCAGAGGCCCACCTGTTGTCCCGAGCCCTGAGGTTGATCTGGCATTGACATTAGTGACTTTCATTGTTCCACATGTGACAAAACCAACTGCTATTTTATTGTGAAGTGGCAATATTAAAATCCAGCACCACACAGACGGCTGGTGAGATTGAATAAGATACAGACGTCTGCTGCTGAGGGTTCACGTCGAGATGAACCCCGGGGGGAAATCAAACATGCAGGCGGCTGCATATTCTATGTGAAGATGATCACGAGCTGACTCTCTGCAGCATGCTGGAGTGAAACCTGGGTTAATCATGACTAATGTGTTTCAGGTGTTGGGAGATGAAACGGGCAGACAGGTCGAGGAGGAAGGCAACTGAATAATGTGAAGCACCTTTCAGAAGATTCTGGTACGTAAGGATACCAGAGTGAACGTCGGCATATGTACAGTAAAACCATCGCTTGGGAAGGGACTCGCTGAGATCACCACACAGCCACCTGCGTGCGCTCCGAGCAGCATGCTGGCACGTTTTCTTCACTTCCACCAAGTCAAACATAGATGTACGGTTTGTGTATAAAATGTGACTGATTAAAAATTCTATTTTTTCTTCATTCCATATTCAGTTACAGCAGGGCTGACATCAGCTTAGCTCCAAAATTGCGTAACAAAGAACGTTTGTCACAAAATACAATATAAGAGCAGGTTGCCAGAGTAAATATTAAAAAGTGGCTCAAAGGCAGAAATGCAATCCACAGAGGTCCAGAAAGCTCATCACATTGTTTTCAACAGCTTCTCTGTTAAACCATATAGTGTAGATGTCTCTTTGTTATAAATGGAACCACAAAGTGTCTAATATTAAATAAAGTAACTAGTCACATGAACAAATTGTGTAAAACACATATATTTGGGAAATAATTGAAGCTTAACTCATCATATTACAATGAAATATATTATTTTATCATTCTTAATGTGATAATTCTTTTATTGGACGCCATTAAGAAAAAGCCCTTTTTCAGAAGTGTTGTTTAAAAATCTTATGACGCCACTTATTCCATGTCAAGTTTCCTTCCTAATCCAGCTTTCAGCCAATCACATTCAATCAACGCAGTTCATGTCGTAACCTTGAGCCGAGAGCTTAGATAACTGCTTAGCATCTGGGTGAAGAGGTGGAGTCACACTGCCTGTGTCCAGCTGACAGACTTCACACTTCAGCTAACAGGAGAACTAGCTTAATGAGATAGCAGGGGGCTGTGATTGGCTGAAATGTGACATTACGAACAGCCTTTTGAGATGAAAGTTTTAACAGAGAATAAAAACCAAATCTCCTGTAAAATGATTAAACTCTGTTCACAAATGATTGTTTCTTGTCTATATTCTACACAGTTTACTTGTGATCATTTATTTCATGAGTGTGAAGATAAAAAAATAAACACTTTGGGGTTCCATAGTCACAGGCTACCTTTTCACATCTTTTTCTTTTGAATTAAGACCCAGTAATATCATGTTAAATTGAATGAAGGCTGGACTGGCCTGATGATATGCCACACTTCAATGTGCTCCAATGGAATGACGCTAACATGAACTTCACAACACAATCCTCTCAAAGCCAAGTGGCTTTTAGTGCACTGTGTGGAACCTGGAGCATTCCTGGAGAGGAGGTTCAGGACAGAAGTGATAGAGAGAAAACATTCCTCATGCCTTTGAAAGAAGCTAAAAGCCAGACAATAAATAGTTGTCACTTTTTCTTTTCCCTGCCCTTCATATAACTGATGGGAGCTCGTGAAGACGGGAGGCTCCCACCGTAAAGTTTGGCTGATAACTGCTCCACCCGATGGACTGACGTGATAATGGAGGGCATAGCGGTGTGCGCACTCTGCCCTCGCCTGGTTTCCAGAGCGGTCTGACTGGTTTCCCAGTATTACTGTGACACCGGCTTTCTGTGGCGGGAAGGCATCAGAATGGAGAGTTCATACCCAGCTTTGTTTCGAACTGCAGCTTCTGTCTCTTCTGGTAGCGAACTCGCACCCTGAAATGGACAAGAGGGGAAGAAAGCTTGTGATATAGACGAGGTTGCAATCTGATGTTTCACGACACATCGCTGATCTGAAAAAGATGAGAGAAATCTGAAGAATGATCTGATCCCTCTGGTTTTCCTGCAATGTAAAACTGCAAAACGAGCTTGTGCTCGTCTCCTCATGCTTTCTTCTGCCATTTCTTCCTCAGAAAGTCTCCTCTGATGTCATACCTACTTCCAATATTCCTATTCTAATCCTCTACACCCTCACGTCTATAGCTGCTTTACACAGATGTCTTTCAGCTCACGATGATTCTCGACTGGCCTCTGAGCTGTTTTGTATCAGCTCCTCCAGAGCTCGGCTACATACCGTATCTCGTGCAGCTTCACCACTTCGTTGACCACCACCACCAGCAGCGGCGACAGGGAGGCCAGCACCCAGGCCAGCAGCGGTATATCACCCAGGTTGAAGGTCAGGAGGCTGCCCTGGTCACGCCACAGCTGGTAATCCACCGAGGCCTGGACAATCTGGCTGAGCAGACTGGAGGAGAGAGGGGAGAGAGTAACAAATTGAGTCTGTGATTTATACAGAAGGGCCAGGAAAGAGAAGTCAGCTTCATTTCCTGTGTATAGTGCATGTCATTAAGGGAAAGAGCGCAGCAAGCAAAATGTCTTCAAAAATTGATGGTTCTGTTTGCCTACTTATTACTGATGCTATTGTGTTATTGTCTTTGTCTTGCTCTTGTTCATGTCTTGTTTATTTTGTCAGTTACAGGATGTATTCTATATATTGAGGCGGGTGCAATAATCTAAATGATTCTTACACCACAGGGACAGTGAGACACCACCAGGTGTTGCTGAACGGACTCTTCCTCCACAGAGGCTGAGAGCGGTGGACGTAGCTGAGGGAGATCACCACTGGATGAGGAGATGACGAACAGAACAAAAATGGGTTGGTTTTATTTGTCAAGTAATCAAGACACGTGTGGGTTTGATCACCTCTTGTGCAGCCTACAGTGTGACAGAGAGCGCTCCCACCTGTGTGTAAGACGAGGAACCCTGCCATGACCTTCTGAGTCAGCAGCAGGCCATTGGACAGCTCACTGAACCAGCGAGGAGCCTCGTCTGCAGAGCTGCAGTAACACACAATGAAACCATTCGTCATTCATCAGTTCTTGATCTCAGGAATCTGTCTTTTCATCCTGATATGAACTGCGATACATCTGAGAACAGAATAACTGCTGTATTGTACGACTGCGGGACAGTTAAGAGACAATGCTCCTCGTACCTGGCCGTGAGTATGTGAAGGCAGGCGACACTGGTGCCGTTGGCCAGCGTGAAGTTGCTACTTCTGACACAGACCTCCTGCAGGGTGAACCCGAAGGCCAGCAGGTAGGCGCACACCGTCAGACCAAACTTCAACAGGAAACAGCCAAGGAAGTAGTTCTGGGTCTGGACAGACGTGATGACGTGAGGAGAGAGCACAAGTCCATCCTTTTCATTTTGAAACACAGAGTGAAAAAGCTTCTCCTCGTAGGACAGGAAAAAAAACAAATACAATACAAAGTGCTTTATCTAAAAATACAGTATGAGTGTAAAATTCCCACAATGATATGATGACAACAAATGTGTGAATTTGAATTATAGACACGATGTGGAATGTAAAGACACACCTTTCTTGGAATGGCGTCCAGGTTCTTCCCTGTAGCAACTGCCATGACTGAACAGTCTGGAGGCTTCCCCAGAAGCGACACGCTGCCAACACAACACCAGTGGACCGTGAGTATGCCATTCTGCACACACCAGTGAAATAGCACCGTGTTGTTTTGTGTGTATTAATGTGTGTGCATGTACCTGAGAAGTGGGCAGCTGAAGCAGGACAGCCACAGGATGTCAGTGGTGTTCATTGGAGGGGGAAGCTGAGCCAGGCAGGCTAAGAACTACAGACAAAACGTTTCTTTATTCTATATCACACATCTGTTATGTTTTATACACAGGCAACACGGCTCCAAATCACTGAATGATTAAGAGACGTGAATGTAAAATGGAAGAAGTTCAGCCGCGGGTAGTGATCCACAGGGATGCACAGATACCACTTTATTTCATATGAGTACAAGTACGTTTACTTAACATACTTGCTGATACGTATTGAGAAAGTATTGAATAATACTATTACAGATCTAACTTTACTTTCAACACTCATTTTATTTCATTTTGTTATCATTAGATGTTGCTCACTGACTGACTTCAACAAATTAAATACACAACATGGTGCACACAGGGATCAGATATGGGTACGGGGGGTGAATAAACAGAGATACTCTGTGTTTTAAAATTCTGTTTAAAAAACATGATATGAAACTGCGTTGGTCCGTGTGTAGCAGACAGTGTTGATATTGTTGCAGCTGCCACATACACTGCCTAGCCAAAAAAAAAGTTGTCACCTGGAGAAGGATCAAATCACTGGCATGCATCAAGCAGAGAAAACATCTAAGGAGATTGCAGAAACTACTAAAACTGGGTTAAGAACTGTCCAACGCATTATTAAAAACTGGAAGGATAGTGGGGAACCATCGTCCTCAATGAAGAGATGTGGTCGGAAGAAAATCTTGATTGATCATGATCGGCGATCACTTAAACGTTGGGTGACATCAAATTGAGGAAAAACAAGGAGGCAACTCAAGGGACTGGGACTGAACAGCTGTGTAGTCTTAAGAAAACCACTAATCAGTGAGGCTATCTGGAAGAAAATTTCGCTTCAATTTGCTCGGGAGCGTAAAGATTGGACTCTGGAGCAACGGCAGGTCGTGTGGTCTGATGACTCCAGATTTACCCTGTTGCAGAGTGATGGGTGCATCAGGGTAAGAAAAGATGAAGTGATGCACACATCCTGCATGGTGTCTACTCTACAAGCCTGTGGGGGCAGTGCTATGATCTGGGGTTGCTGCAGTTGGTCAGATCAGAGATTCAGCAACAGTATGAGCCCAAAGAATGAGAATAGACTGAATGACCAGGTTATTCCATCAATGGATATTTTCTTCTCTGATGGCATGGGCATATTCCAAGATGACAATGTCAGGATCGATCGGCAAAAGCTTATAGAAACAATGCCACAGTGAATGCGTGCCATAATCAAAGCTAAAGGTGGTCCAACGAAATATTAGCATGAGTAGTTTTATGAGTACAAGTACATGAACATAGGCTTTGGTATCGGTGCATTTGAGTGATCCAGTCTTGTCAGAGCAAAGCGTTTGCTCTGATGTTCTGAAAGATTTCTTTTTAATTAGGTTCAATCTGTGGCCGTACACTACAAGTGTATTGAAGCAAGCAAGTCTATACTCTTCCATTTAGCCATGATATAAACAGAAATCATCAGAGTGTATTTCTACATAAAAGAGTAGTAGTGTAAAAATCCTGTCCTCTCTCACCTGGATGATGACCAGACTGAGCTGGCACTGCAGCAGGAAAAGGAAACATTTGCGGATGCCGTAGGTCGTGTGCCGCGCCTGGAACACATTCACCCAAAGACAAAGTTTTTAAAAGACCTCTGTTCCTCTCTGACCTCCTCAGTGCACGAGGGCACGCGTATGCACGTCCTTACCTGCTCTATGAGCTTGACCATGCTGACGCTCTCTCCCTGGTGAAAAGTGGCGGAGCAGCCCAGACTGTTGAGCTGGCCCGAGAGCCTGAGGGGAGACAGGCCTTCGGCGTTTCCGTTAAAGCCCCCGCCGGTGGCGTAGCCGAACGTCTCCCACGAACACTGGGACGGGTACAGAGGGTCCAGAGCGATGCTGTGGAGGCAGGAGGGGGCCAGTCAGGATTAGACTGAGAAGGATAACCATTATTGCAAAATCAATAC
The DNA here is from genome assembly GCA_016785225.1 of Psettodes erumei. Lineage (NCBI taxonomy): Eukaryota > Metazoa > Chordata > Actinopteri > Pleuronectiformes > Psettodidae > Psettodes > Psettodes erumei. The sequence continues at coordinate 118,942 of JAFBJZ010000407.1, read as the reverse complement.
TGGTTGTGAGTGGCAGGCCGTCTCCTCCGCATCTAGTAGTGAGATATCTGTCTCCATACCGTTACAGTGGAGGTGTATTTCATTTCATTTCTACTGAGAAATGACACTTAAAAAAGGAATATCTCCACTAAATGGTATAACCACTTCAAATATGAGGTAAAAATGTAAACAAGTTGACTCCCTCACTCATTTATCTGAATGTGCATTATTTTGAGCTGGAGGAAGAAATCTCAGAGACAGCTACTGTATCTCTAAATCTGGACTAAAACTTTCTGATAGCCTCAAACGGGATGTAGAGGTTTTAATGGAAAGTTTGGATTCTGAATAGGACAAATGCAGCCTCAGCTGGTGAAACCAACACTGGTCAGTGCTTTCCACAGAATCTGATTCTATCAGTGGTTGTATCACTGCGGGGGGGTTGGGTCAGAGCCAGCCCGAGTGGTGCACAGAGAGGGCCAGCGTGAACTGTCTGTCGCAGCTAAAGCAGGAGCTACTGGTGTTATGCTGAGCCAACCCAACCCCCCCCGCCAAGGACACCAGAGAACTTTATGGATGTTTCTGACCAGGCTGCCAATACAGTGGGACTTCTCCCAGTGCACCAAATGCGAAATTTTTGGTGAGAGATTTAAAAAAAAAAAAAAACGAAACAGAGGGATGTGCTATCTCAATCAGTGCATACCTGAGATCACTCTGAAGGAACAAGCGGCTGTTGCGGAAATTAGCAGAGCTTCCCAGACAGCAAGTTACCTCCCTGTTCTCCTGCATGATCTTCATCATCTCACACATAGCTGTGAAGAAAAAAAACAATGTGCCCATGTCACTCAAAAGCAATCACTGACTATACATCTCCAACACATGGGGCAGCACAAATGATCATTTATTTCTTTAAGCCTCATTTGTTATTGCTCGTCACTTTTACTCATTAGAATCTATTCACCAAATGGCAGACAGTGTTCAGAAGGAAGTGGAATTACAAATCAAGAGGATGACTGAATACTCACTGTCAGGGGTGCAGTCAGTGAAGAGTGGCACCAGAAGAGGAACGTTATCGATGTTCTTCAGATGAGGACGGACCTGGTGGATACCCGAGGTAGCTTGGCCTGACACAGAGCAGGGACAGACACTACATAAGTTGTATACCTCTGCCAACCAGTGAGGTTGCAGTTTACATCCACATGTGTCCAGGCTCACAGAATATACTGTATACGAGTGTATGTGAGTGTATTTTTGAGTTTTGGCCAAAAACATGTTTTGTGAGGTGACAGTGACTGTGACCACAGAAGTGTAAGTGAATATTTGTGAAATATCTGAAGAAACTGATGAATCAGACAGATGGATGGCCAAGCTTTAAACATAAATGGCTCTTTGCTGGAGACAGCCATGGTTGACAGTCATGGTTGACTAATAACCAGTGTATGGCAGTAATGCACCTACAACTATTAGCCAACTGCCATTGGAGAGAACAAGAAAACTAAGTGAGTACTAGTAGTAGTAAACTCCTCCAGGTGTGTGTGTGTGTGTGTGTGTGTGTGTGTGTGTGTGTGTGTGTGTGTCAATCCCACAGACCAAGCAAAAGAAGAAATTTTACAAATTTTAAAGCAACAGAACTGCCAGTAAAAAAAAGTTAAAATGGATGCAATAAATAATTTCTTGCATGTTAAACAAGCATAAGCACTCATATAAAAAAACAGCCCTGTTGGGAGCCATGAGCAGCAGCATGACTGACATGGGTTTAATAAAGGTGCTGTTACCCTGTTGCAGTCCTCCAGGAAGCTGGGCACATCGCTGTCTGTGGGCTGGAAACTGGCGAGGTCAGAGTGGGCCTCCTCCTCCGGCAGCAGTGGACCTTCTGCTTCGTCCCGAGAGTCTGTGTCGCATGTGAGGAGAATAACTCTTCTGCATTAGTCCAGAGTGTAAACGTATATTAGAGGGCCAATAAGAGACAGACACGGTCCCAGTAGATGCATGGAGTCAGAGTCATGCCATTAAAAAGGGCCAATCAGTGTATAGTATTTGATATACTGTTGGGTGGTTTAAACTGTGATGCAGTTTTGGAAAGTGATCACATATTGTGTGTGTAGTTCATCTGCAACAAGCAACTGGTGAGGAGTAAAAAGCACAATATTTACAGTAAAATGTGCTGATTTATAAATGATGTTGGTTTCTGAACTTTTCAAATGACAAGTCTACACGTGGAAATAAAGAGCATCTCTGAATGTACATACCAGCACGTCTGCACTGATAAAAGCAGTAGATATAAGCGCGCCTATAAGTACGCCCGTTGGCTTGGTACCTTGGTTCAGGTCTTCGTGCAGGGAGCCATGCCCAGGGCTGGACGGAGCTCCGTCACACGGACTGTCTCCGTTTGGAGTCAGAGATATGTGGCAGTTCCAGCCCGTCTCTAAACCCATCTTCTCAGCAAAAACCTGCAGAGACCAAAAAACAGTGAGCCACAGAAACACAAACTCTCATGTACGCACACACACTATAGTCACTTTTCTGCTGTGTGCTGCTATTCACACTGGGTACATTCTCCACACTTTCTGTACACATGAATCTTTATGTATCTCAATTTGTGCTACAGGTACACATACTACATAATATTAATTTATTATGAATTCATTTCCTCCTCTCATTTTGATACTGAAATCATTTGCTGTTAGAAAGTGGAGCCTGTTACAGGACATCAGTTTTTGCACCATGTCCTAGGAGTTGCTCAGAGTCAGTTCCAGTGAAATATGTTCTTGTCAAGGGATGGGAGACTGTTAACTATCTATTATCTATTTATTCTATCATTTTTAGGGTTTTTTGCAGTCTTTGCTGCAATGACAACAACGAATGTTTAATTCGAGGTCCCTTCCTTCCAAATTAGCCTCAGCTGCATGCTGGGAAATACTCATTAGCTTTGGTGAAGATGCTGTCAGCAGAGACACACAGAGACAACAGATTAAGAGGCCTTGTTATTGTCCAAAGGAAAAAGCACCATACGTGGATCATTTTAGCCACTATGGATTAGATATGGTCCAATGTTCATATGAGTGTATGTGTGTGTGTGTGTGTGTGTGTGTGTGTGTGCGCTCACCTTGCTGCGGAGCTCATCCTCCATAGAAAAGTAAACAAAGCGGATGCAGGCCGTGACTAGCGAATCGATAAGCCTGACTGTGTCCAGCCTCGCCTGGAACTGAGACGACACCATTCCCATGAAGATCTGCCCGCTGAGGGCCTGGACACAGTCCTCACGCTCCACCCCCTCACCTATACCCTCTGGGGACATGACGGGGACAGACAAGGACAAGAAAACAGGAAGGGAAATCAGAACACTGGTCTCATTCCTGTAACCATCCATCCCTCTGTCACTACGTCGTACCATCTGAGCTCCAGCTGTTCCTGCAGGAGTTGTACTTGATGGGGGTGGTGGAGGGCAGCTCCACTCCAGAGAAGAGGCAGGGTCCGGGCGCCAGCTCGACACATTTCCCATTCAGTTGGCTCGACAGCGATACCTGCATGGGTTTGTAGGCAAAGGCTGAGCAGTAACCTGACAGGCAGGCCCGCTGGTAGAAGTCCAGAACCTTCTTCCTGTAACCCAGGAGGGGAGCGTGTGTCAGACATGATATGTAGAAATACACTTGCAGTTGACAGTTCATTAGGTGCACATATAACTACATACAGTATAATACAACAGCTTTACAATGACTCCTACCTTCTTGAAGATCAGAATGTTCTGTTTTTGTTGAATCCATCACACAACTTTATCGTCAATTTGGAGTATGTAGGCTCTGGTTCTGTGAAATTGTTTTACATTGTACTAACGGCTGCTTCTATTATTCTGTCCACCCCATTTATACGAATGACGGTAGGCTAAATATTGGAAACACTTCTCAGTGTAATCTCAGCAGTGCCGCAAAGTACAGCCTCCAAAATGATGACGAAGCTCCAAAAGAGCGAGAACAAAAACTGAACATTAGAAACTTCACGAAGGTGGGATTTATCCCAGGACTGTCAGGGCTGAACTGCAAACACACTGCACACATGTATGATATCACCTGTGAGTGCAACCTATGAACCTCTAAGCCTTGACTGAGAGCGATGAGTGTGACGGCACCTGTCTGAGCCTGATAAGGGGTAAATATCGGTTCCATCCCAGAAGTCAGTGCAGGCCTCAAGGATCAGATCAGCTGAGCCATGTGACAGCATCTGGATGTTATCTGAAGCACAGAGGTCACAGGCTTTGTGTGAACAACTTTTGCAAACAGAAAAAATACCTTTTTAACTTCCTTGTCTATTAGATTGATTAATGACCACAGCAAAATGCACAGAAGAGCGGGTATTAGGGAAAAAAAAAAGTTAGCTTTTAATTACAAGCGTAGAATGCAGCAAAAGAGAGGAGCAGGACGACAGGTGGGCTGAGGTGAGAGCGGACTCACTGGAGGAGGAGTCTCGTACAAACAGAGAGATGAGGTGGGACATGGGAGGCTGGCGCTTGGTGAAGTAATGAAGCTGGCGGGAGGTGAACTCCTTGGTCTTCTCTCCAGTCGGCAGCTGGTAAAGAGCCAGGTGGTTCTCCTGCTTAAACAGCTCCCTGGCACCGGGAGTGAACCCTGACACACACCACAAAGGGAAAGACAAGGGTAACGAGCTCCTGAATAAAAGATTTAGAGAAATCATTTCATTTGGTTCTTCACACAAACAGTAACAACAAGTTCAGCTGGAAGCGTGTTTCTAGCTGTAAGTGTGAGTGAGTAGAAGTGTGTTTCATGATTATAGGATGACAGATGAGCTTTTATCTCTGAAGAAAACTTCACAGATAGGCACAAATACCAAAACCAGTATCACGTAGCAGAACCATCTACAGCTCAATGTGATGAAGACAAAAGAACTGGTGGTGGACCCGAGGAGGACCAAAGTGCCAGTAACCCCCGTTTCCATCCAGGGGGTCAGTGTGGACATTGTAGAGAACTACAAGTACCTGGGGGTGCACATTGACAATAAACTGGACTGGGGAAAGAACACTGATGCTCTGTACAGGAAGGGCCAGAGCCGCCTCTACTTCCTGAGGCGGCTGAGGTCCTTTAACATCTGCAGGACCATGCTCAGGATGTTCTATGAGTCTGTGGTAGCCAGTGCTATCCTCTACGCTGTGGTTTGCTGGGGCAGCAAGCTGAGGGTGGCGGATGCCAACAGACTCGACAGACTGATTCATAGGGCCAGCAACGTTGTGGGGGTGAAGCTAGACTCTCTGACAGTGGTGGCTGAAAGGAGAATGCTTCACAAGGTGAAAGCCATCTTGACAACCCGGCCAACCCGCTCCACGACGTGCTGGACAAACACAGGAGTTCTTTCAGCAACAGACTGATCACACCACGATGCACCACAGAGCGACACAGGAAATCATTCCTGCCTGTGGCCATCAAACTCTACAACTCCTCACTCTGACATTCGGACACATTATTGACACTCTGAGACTGAGGCTGCCCCCCCCATCTGTCTCCTGCACAATTCCAACAGAGCAATAAACAATATGTGCAATATATATATATTTATACATATAACTATTGTGGCAATAACCCACATCTAATGTGATTTTTTTTTTTTTTTACAGTGCAATATATCCTGTTGGGCTTGCAGTTGTATATACCTCCTACATATTGCTAGATTTTATGCTATATTTTATATTTTTTATATATATTTTTTTATTTCTTTTTCGATTTATAATTCTTTTTATCTCTGGGAATGTACACTTTTCTGTACACTTGAGCGGGATGTTGTTGCTGCAACAAAAAACAATTTCCCCCTTGGGGATTAATAAAGTATTCTTACACACACACACACACACACACACACAGCTGAATCGTGATGGAAAGTGATATGATCCTTGCACAAACAACATCATCATCATGTTGTCTATTTAGTTTGTTGAACTTCAGACAGTGTGCAACAACTGATGACATAAAATACATTTTGAAAGTAATTTTAAATCTGTAATGGTATGATTCCAAACTTGGTATTGGCAAGTACCCTCGTGTATGTATTTGTACTTACTTGCCCAGAATCAGAATTCCAAACCAGAAGAATAAAGTCTTTGACCCCAAACTACGGGGTAAAGCAGGTCATGGTAGTAATAAGCTTGTAACATGCTCTAAACCGACCAGCTGTAAAAACATCATCATTCTAAGCCCACCTATGAGCCTGGAGAGCTCACAGAGCCCCCAGGGGACGTAGACGGGCGTGACGGTGCCGTGGCTCTCCTGCAACGCCAGGTTGGACAGGTGGTCGGAGAAGCGGCAGAGCTGCTGGGTGACGCTGGCGTTGCACAGGTTCAGCATGATGTTGAGGCCCAGCGGCTTGAGGGAGGGCAGGTGACACTGCCAGGAAAGGTCGTCGAACTGGATGCTGGCCGGGTTCTGCTGGTCCTGCGACAGGCTCAGCATCTCCAGGTGGTAGTCGCACACAAAGTCCTCCGCCTCCGCCTCTGGGCAGCCCAGTGCAAAGTCCTTGGGACATATTATTATAATTAAATCAATAATGTTTTCCCTGTTCTCACAACTAATCATACCAGGTCCATCTTTTACCTGGGCCTGGTCATCCTCTCCTCCCTCGGTGTCATGGCTGAAGCTCACATTGGACCCAGAGTGGTGCTTGGTGCGACTGTGCGGAGGCTGGCAGGTGCGCCGCAGTCGGAGCGTTTCCGACGAGCGGATAGTGTCGTGCGAGGTCTCGCTCGGCTCGGGCCCCTCCCCCAGCTGGGCGGAGGACTCTGCCGGTAGACAGAGCAGAGCCTGCCCCTCCTGGGCCTGCACAGCAGTCACATTGTCAGGTGATGAATGCCTGAAAATCTCCAGCCTGCATTTTCGCAACTCAACACACACACACCTCATCCCTGTCATCGTCCGTCTCCATGCGACAGTAGGAGTTGACCGACAGGTCGTCTCGGAGGTCATCCTGGCTGTTGTGAGGCAGTTCGACCCGTCCGCTGAAGAAGAGCACGGTCTCTGGACTGGGGTTAGGCCAGGACAGGATGCCCTGCTTGTCCACACAACACAGCACCTACACAGGCACATAAAAGACTGACCACTGCACACTCACCAACAAGTCTATAAAAAGGGTTGAATGGCCTAAATGTTGTTAGCTTGGTAGCAGCTTCTTCTGATACCACTGTTAGCCTGTTGTTAGCAGCTTCTTCTTCTGTTATACATTTTGTTGGGTCTGATTCTCAACCACATTATGTGGGTGTGTTAGTCTGACTGTGACAAGTCTGATTTCAGCTGGACTAAAGTGTTTACATGCATTTTAAAAGTCTGGTTTTAGTCCAGCTAATGCTAATAGTCAGACTAATAAAGTGTTGTGTAAATGTACTTGATATCCCTGCAAACTACAGGTCACTGAACCTCAAAGTATGTGTACCGATACTGGATTTTTAGGGCTGATGCTGATTTTACTAATGCAGTAATGTGATATATTAAATGTGAGCTGAATGGGTAAAAGTTCTCCAGAGAGTTAGCTACGAAACTTTACACTGTAAGTGAACAGTCCTCTGACGAACTGGTGTGATCTTTGAAAACGCCATCATTTTTTCTTGCTTCTTTGCGCAGATTGTTCAAGCTGAACCTAACTAACATACTATGTCTCACATGTAATTGTAGTGTTGGTCAGCAAACTCACACTTAACTGTATGAAGCCCTGTAATACTCACAGTGACAGATCCCAGAGTGTGCAACAAGCTGGAAGTGTAGCAGAGAGTGTGGGACTCTCCCTTCAGGACGCCGACCAGGTGTCTCCACACGCAGCGCAGCAGCTCCTGCAGACACGAGCAACGTGCACACGCACACAAACACACATACAGATTAAGTTCCACAACCTTTTTCTAGAGCTTCCAGATACTAGAAAGAGGATGGAAATGTCTCAATAAAAAGGATTCATGGCTCAGTCTAAAAAGCCCCGAACCAGCTCTACAACATACAAGTGTCTTGATCAGCTTTGTGATTGGGCAACAATATGAAGAAAGAAACAGGACAAAGCTTCTATACAACAGTGCTAATGTGGCACAGGGTGAGGAAGTGAAGGCTAGCGCAAGGTGCGGCATTCTGAAGAGTGATCCACAACATATCCATGCAGATTTTTGGATGAAATCTGTGATGATTGTTGAACAAACAACCAAACCGTTGGGTCAGACGTGCTTCCCTGCACCCTCTCTGTATGAGGTGACATGTGACGTGCCCTTCTTGGCTCTCTGGCTGGTACAATGAAGAAACAAGTGCACAGAAAGAATTCACACCACTTTACAGCTGTACATTCAATTATGAATGTGGAAAACTGCAATTTTCCCAAACCCTACATAATCCAGAGTGACAAAGTGAGAACGTGGGTTGTTTTTTTTTTTTTTTGCAAATCTATTAAAAAAGAAAAGTTGAAATCTCTTATTTACACAGGGCACTCCAAATTGTGACTGACTGGACATGGCGCATACATGTGTATACAGAGTCCCAGAAGTTCCACTGCAAAAAACAAGTCTGAGGAACACTCTGGAGAACTCTCTCCCAGTAAGTGTGAGATGGGCCGTGTCACTTTCATAAAGTTTTTAAAGATGGCGCATGTTTGTGCTTTTTTTTTTTTTTTAAACAAAGCCTTCTCCTGTATTACTTCTTTGTTTAGGTGGGCTTTTTAACACCATATATATATATATATATATATATATATATATACTATACACAAAAAGTTAGGGATATTTGGCCTTTTGGGTGAAATTTTGTTTGGCTTTTGTTTCAGTTCAGTGTGAGATGAGGAAATTGCCATTGCATGCTTCTACTTAAATGCCCTACTTTTGTGATATAATAATCACTGCAGTGTGAACTTTTTACGGTTTCCATAAATTTCCCCCAAAAGCCAAACATCCCTAACTTTTTGTGAGTAGTGTATATTATGATAAGATCTACTTCAAATAATTCAAACTTGGAAGTTGCAACAGAAACCAATCAGCAGCATGGTGGATGTGATTGGCTCACAGACAGAGCAGTCAGCAGGGTCAGTGCTGGGAACGAATACAGACCAAAGTTTTTTTTCAAACACAGAGCGCCCAAAATACCAGCCTCTCAGTGTGAGGAGAGAAACTCCCAGAGGATTCCCAGCACAGGACCATATTGGGGCTTATTCCCAGTCATGCAGTGCAGGCAGACACGCAGAGGTGGAAGGTCAGGGACACATTCATGTGAACGGCCCTTCCCTATATTTTACCATGTGTGGAGCAAACCCAGAGGCTGATTGAGATGGTTTCAGATTAGTGGTAATCCAATGATGACTGCAAATTGACTTTGTTTTTCTTTGAGAATTACAGCCCGGCAACAGTGGAGGACAATGACTGGGTTTGGTCAGGAGCTGTGAGAGGTGGTGGATGAAAAAAAAAAAAAAAAAATGACCACGCAGACGGGGCCGACTGTTGAGAGGCCAGAAAATAACATGTTGCACACAGAAAGCAGAGTGGTCATTTTGGGCAGTGAACACAATCAGAGAGGTGGTCTGAATCAGAAGACGTCCATGAAGACCTCCATGGTAAAGAAATCAGAGATGTGGCAGGAGACTGTGGGGGGGGGGCGTGGAGAGCTGTGTGTACGGGGGAGGAAGTTGCAGAGGGTGAGGGTGGCGAGCGAGCGAAGAGGTGGGGTTCAGCTGCGATCAGGGAGCCAAGCAAGTGGAGGGGGGGGGGGGGGCGAGACAGTGAGAGGTTATACCTGGGAGGAAACCACTTCGGTGTAGCTGCTTAGAGTGTCCTCAGAGAACTTAGCAAGCTGGGGCAAGAGAAGAGTCTAGTTAAAACACAGAGGGAGGCCCTGGCTGCGTCTCCTCTGTGTGTGTGTGTGTGTGTGTGTGTGTGTGTGTGTGTGTGTGTGTGTGTGTGCGTTAGGGCTACACTGATATGGATTTGGACTGAAGCCAACAACAGCCAGCATGGCCAAACAGAGGACACACATCTGTCTGAAACTGAGGGTCAAACAAATATCACACATGTTCATGAATGTCAGCAGTGCAGTTTGTAAGTATTTAGACAGTAACATACAGTAAAACCCCCTGTCTAATTTCACAGAGCTCTGAGCCATCAAGGTCTGGACTCCACAAGACCTCTGACACTGTCCTGTGGTATCAGGCACCAAGACTTCACATCAAATCCTTTCAAGTCCTGCCATTTGGGCCAAGTCAGATTCACAGTAATCCATGGATCCAGGTACATTCACTGAGCCGCCCCCAAGAAGCTCTCATGCCCCTTGTAGGAGCTTTCAGCAGTGGACAGATGTTAATCTGAGCAGTTACACAGCCTCACACACAACAAGCTGTGATAAACTTGTTCTGACAGTTTCCTATCACAGCCAGCAATAAGGTTTTCAGCTGTTTGTGTTACAGTAGCTCTTCCGTGGCACTGGACCACACAGGCCAGTCTTTGCTCCCACATTCATCAGTGTCACCAGTTCACTGCTTGTTTTCCTTGGATCACTTTTTGTAGGTAATGACCACTGCAGACTGAGAACACCCCACAAGACATGCAGTTCTGGAGATGTTCTGACCCACTCGTCTAAACATCACAGTTTGACCCTTGTCAAAGTCTCTCAGATCTTTACACTTCCATTTTTCCAGCTTCCAACACATGAACCTCAAGAAGTGGCTGTTCACTAACTGCCTGATATCTCCCACCACCTGACAGGTCCACATCACCAATGTCATTCACTTCACCTGTCAGTGCTTTAAACGTGGCTGATCAGTGTATTCTTGGTTTTGGCTCTCAAGCTGGAAGCATTGGTGTTGCTGTTGGTGGTGCCTTCATGTGTTGTGTTTTGTCTCGACTTCATTTGAGGCTACTGGCAGTCAAGGAATCCGCTTTTTTTCTTTTGTTCCACTTCCTGTCCCTCATCTTCCAGTCGCTCTTACTGGCGACAGTGAAATTTAAGTCATACACATTTCTCAAAGCTGGGAACACAGGAAGTCATGTGACCTGGCAAGGCTACATCCCACTGCAGATCAGAATAGAAATACGATCTTTGGGGCAAGGTCACGTTTGGCATTAACTACTTGACAACAGCGAGCTCCACTAAGTTCACATGCGTTGTACTGCAGCAGTGGCTTTATGTTACTATGGTGAAAAATATCAAGAGCACTGATGCTGAACTATAAGTACAAGAATGCATGTTATCAAGTGCCCAAAATGATTTCCATTCTTCATATGTGAGAAACTGATTCTTGCTTTGTTGGTCTGATTTCTAAACATGAATTACAACAACTGTCAACTCAACAAGGTGATATATATATGTTTAATACTGGAATGATGTTGTTTATATCTGATTTACTAAAGTTGAAAAAGATGACTGGTCTGATCATATTACTTAGTGATGATGATGATGATGATGATACACTGTTCTTTACTTACCGATCCAATCCCAGTGCTGTGCGTTGTTAGGTGTAGACCCAAACCTTAAATAGCAGACTGCTGCAGTCGCCTATTTTCCTTTAGCGGGGTGATTACAATCAGTTGTCCACTTACACAGTGTAACACATTTATACCTCCACTGTGGACAGCAACTTACAGAACAAAACAACAACGCTGGAACACTTCCCTGTTGCTGAGTCATAGCCCCGAATTTTAGGGGAACAAAGCACAACAGTTGTGCAGATGAAATAAGCTGACTCATCATGAGGTGTACTGCTCAGCTTCTGAGAACAGCTGTTACGTCTTCAGTTTGTCAAGTCTGAAAAATGAACCTCACTGATGTCATTAGGGTTACCTCAGCTTCAACACAACACATTTATAGTGGAGACCCTGCAATACAACCTGGAGGGTTGGAGTCTGACAGACGTTGTCATTAAAAGACAGGTTGCATTATGGGAACTGCAGGGTCCAGCAGTTGGCTCATATGGGGAAGTAAAAGTTTGGATATCTCGGCCTCTGCTGCTTTGCTTATTACCATCCTTTTGACCTGGTAATTCCTTGAACTTTAGGGAAATGCAATACTGAATCTCAGGAAACCCTTAAGATCCTGGACAACCACTGTGTTGTGGCATTCTTCAGACTGTATGACAAAGACTCAAACTACTAGACTGTTCATCAAATACCTTCATACACCCTTGGAAGTCAATACTTAACTCACAGTCATTATGACGATGCAAAAACTAAGGCGAAAGAGAAAGGAGACAAGTGTGGTACTGTCCAAATATTTCCAGATCGCACAACTGGTAGCATTTGTTCACCCCTATGGTCAGATAGCTGGCATGTTGTCAACAACAGTGTGTGTCAGTATGTTCTGTATGTATCAGTCTAACCCTGCTGTGTGTGTTTGTAGATATTAGCTCAAACACAGAACACAAACCTCCGTGTTAGTAACTGCAGCTGTCTCTTCTGCCAGTGCACATCACACAATGACAACTCCAGCGTGTTGGTCACTCACCAGACCGGCCGGGGACACCCGGCTGAACTCCGCCAGGACCCTGGCCTCTCCGAAGGCATTCACCAGCACCCACATGACCGGGAAGAGCAGGGGCAAGATGGGCAGGACACCCATCAACTGCAAAAACAATTTCACCCATTTAGCTAACATCATCATCATTTTTAAATGGCCTAATTCAGGAAAATAATATTAAGAATTTAAAAGTTTGACTTAGTTTGGTTGACTGCATTCATACACATGGAGACTCTGCAAATTTGTAGTTTTGAATGAATGTACCTGAAGCTGAAAGAAATTGTAGCAGGCAGGCGTGAGGCTGGGTGCGTCACAAAAGTAGCGGATGGTGTTGACAAGCAGGAACGCCACCTGAAGACAGAGACCATGAACACACCACTGAGGCGCAGGTGGCACAGGTAGAGAGAACAAGCTGACACGCGCCATGTTAATTCCTCACCAGCACCACAGGGCAGACCAGCTTGGTGATGACCGACTGCACGGTAAACCTCTCATTATCTAGTACTGTGATTGGCCGAGACAGAGCCAACTCCAAACTGTTCCTGTTGGAAAAAAATAAACGGACTCAGAATGGAAAGATTCAAAAGAGAAACACGCTCTTCACATTTTCTCATAAAGCGATCATAACATGAAGGTGTTTACACAGAGCTTTTTTTCATGGAATTGTGTAGCATTCTCAATTGAGTTTATTGCACTACTGTACATCAACATACTCTGTCTCATATCAAAGCTGACGTCCATCTATCTATTCATCTATTTACTGTATATTCAAAGTAAATAGAGAGATTTCCTAAATGCTATCAGTGTGTTATCTTTGTAAACCCTCTGTGCTCTGATGTTAGCTGCTTGTTGTTGGCCTGGGTTGAGTTAAGAAAACAAAAGAATGAATGTAAATTCTCAACACCCAGAGCCAAAAGGACCCAGCTCTGTACCTGACTATGTCCAGTACCGGAGTCCGGACCACCCTGAAGAGGCGGTGTGGCTGGGGGATCTGGGGTCCTCTCTTCTCATTGGCCCGTGGGGAAGGAGGAGGGGAGAATGGGGGGAATAAGTCTCCTGGCTCCAACACAATGTGCTCATCATCCTGAGGAAGGACAAAAATAAAGATTTAGCATGTGATACATTTTTCTAAAGGAACAGAGTGAGGTGAGAAGCCTCATGCTGCTGTCACATCTGTCCAGTAATTGACTGATAGTGGGGAGATGTTAGCTAAGCTCAAAGAAACAGCGAGCCTGGCTCTGTCCAAAGGTAAGACACTCCGCCATCCAGCAAATTTAAACTTCACTAATCCAAACTTTGTATCACAGCATCTTTTTGATGAAGGTATATCAATGAAAACGCCTGTGCACATACAGGTCTTGCAGTCGTAGCTCCATGCAAAGTCACCTTAATGCCTCTGAGCGACGCAAACGCCTCTTGGCCGGGTCTCAGAGCGATGATGTCTCCTTCCACCAGAAGGCTAACGGGCAGATTGACGAGCTGGGAGTCACGGTATGTCCAGTGAAGGGACCACGACGGGGACGAGGGCGTGTACAGGTCGGGGTAGAGCGACAGAGACCAGCGCACTTCCCCAACGCACCCTGACAGATAGTCTGGAGGACAGGCAGAGCCAGAGGATGTGCTCACAGGGAGTGGAAATGGAGGGTAACGTATGAACAGTGACAGCAAACGTCATGGTGTCATATCCAGGGCTATGTTCCAACTGGCTTCAGTTTAGTCTTGATGGTGTCAATGAATAAAAACGTCTTGATCACAACAGGCAATTATTAAATTTGAAATTGCTGAAGTAGACATTGAAATCTACAGTTATCAACTTCTCCAAATAAGACATTCTGCTAGTATAAGGTTTCCCTCTGAGGCCTGGTCCTGAATAGGGATTGTAAACTGCTGTATTTTCAGGTTCTTTTAATGTCAGTATAGCAGACAGCATCAAGAGTGTCTAAATATAAAAATTTATTCCACTTAAAAGCAGTAGAGGCTGGACAAAATCTGGTCCAAATGAGAACTGGAACAGTAGCAAGAACAGGACTGTCAATTCCCCTGCCCACTGCTGTTCCGGATACTGGATAATTAGCTCCATTCTACAATACTGTGGACCCGTCATGCTGACTGCAAACAACATCAATGACAACAATCTCTTTTCCCAAAGCTTTCACTGTGGATGTTGCTAAAAATAAGTACAGGAAGTTCAAATGCCACATTTCCTCTGTTGTTTTTTTTTCCAGCGGCGAGCCCCAACTCACCGCTGAGCTGCGTTATAATGCCCTTGAGACGCCGCACCATCTCACTCCTCTTCAGCCTCTCCTGACGTCCGACCAGCAGCAGGTTCAGCACGAAGAGGAGGAGCAGGGCTGCAGCATTCACCAGCTCTATGCCAGAACTGCAGGGAATAAGAGCAGAGCAGGCAGAATGGCAGATTCACTGTATGTGTCACGTATTAAATAGAAAAACAGGTCCAGCTCAGTGAAACCGTCGCTTCAACAGTTCATTTCTCAGTTGTTAAACAGTACACACTCACTGGTACAGACTCAGTGGCATAAACACAGTCACAATATTAGGAACTCCTGTCAGCACCCACTATGAGCTCAATAATAAACATCAAGTAGAATGATGAGCTTTCTGACAGTGTCAACACAAACTGAGACATTACATGTTGTGTTGGATTGTCATGAAGTGACCAGTGTGTATGAGTGTATGCATTCAATAAAATGTGTTGAAAGAGAACAGTGGACAAGAGTGAGACTGTCTTGGCACCCAGTGAGAGTTCACGGTGAACATGGGGACTATTTCCTCAGAGGATAATAAAGTTTTCTGCGGCTGAAAACTGCTCTCACACGCTCTTCCTGCTTCCTGCTGGCAGAGTGGGCCGAGCTCTTGATCCCCAGGGCCAATACGCTGGATCTGGGTTTGACCCATGGGACCGCTATTGGTCCATTTAATCTCATGGAGCGGCATGTTTCAAATGACTTTTGTATTCTGTTTAATAGTACCCTTCAAAGTGAAACAGGAAGTACTGTAAGTACTCTCAAATTTTTAATGAGGACACTGCAATTACTTCTTTCTGGATGTTAATAATTTAGTATTGATTTATTAACTCAGTTTGCAGCTCCACCTCAGATAATGTGGCTCACGTTTGATAAAAACCAACTCCTTCACCCACGGGTAATGTTCATCTTTTTGAGAGAGACTGCAGGAGGGTAGAGCACATTTGAAGAAAAACAAGGCTTCACACACGCTATCAACAACTGAAGGAAATAATGAGTTTTTTCAATGTCCTAAGATACCACAGTCAAGTTCTGTTTTCATCCAGAGCAAAAAAACCAAGCCCCAGATTCCTATTCCATATAGTCCACCATCTTTTCAACCCCAGCCCTTCAGCGTGCATTGTATTGTGAGTAAGCCGTGGATCTTAGCGCCGATGCAGTCCTGATTTGAGCACACCGATGGAGGAGAACCCACTAAGTTTACAGAACTATTCCCATCAGTGCCACAGTGCCGGTGCTGAGCAAAGATTCTGCCATGAGGCGTTTGCACTGACTATTAGCCTTTATTAACCTAGACTTTGGTTGTGAAGAAATCAATCAGGATGTTAATCTTTTTTATAACTTTTAATGTACAGCACATCTCAGCGCCAGCCTGTGTCACTGCCTGCGGCGTTGTCGACTGTATGGGCCTCACATAGTTGTGTAGACTGCCCTGTCTGTTGTGTTTACGTCACTCTTGTGGAAGAAGGACGTGGTGCTGAGACAGTGCGCTTTCCTGTCGCTGTCCTCAGTGTGAGCATAGGTAGATGTTACAGAAGCAATAAAAATGTGCAGCTTTCCTGATGATGCTGCGTCATACGCACTGCAGGACAGGACGGTCCAGTCGAGAAGAGGCGACCTACCTGCCCTTCGGCTGGCTGCCATGGCAACACAGGAGGCCAAGCACCACCAGGAGAGTGAGGGCAGCTCCTGGCCAGTGGAGGCAGGAGTGACGGTTGCCATGGTACAGGAAGCTATTCACCCACTGTTCCTGTGGAAACGTGGCAAAACAAGACATGAGCAAAATAATGGAGAGTGCCCCATGTAAAACATTTCACATTTATTTCAAGAATGATCAAGGAATTGTGTTGCTCTTATGGGATCAAGGCCATGCTGAACACGTATGTATGTGTGTTGTGTTTGGTCTTTTTATCCTTGCGAGGTCCCAAGAACCTCACAAGGTCGCGATGACAAATGAAAACTCTGTCATTCAGGCAGCTCTCACTGCCAATGTGGGTTGAGGATTTGGTTTAGGGATGTGAGTGTATAAAAGTGTGCTTGTACCTGTGCAGAGGAGCGCCTGTGTGCAGCCCTCTGGTGCTGCTCCAGCAGGCCGCTCAGCTGGTCCCGGAGCTTCAGCAGAGCCTGCCCAGTCGACAGGCCCAGGGTCACAGCTTCCTCCTCCTGCGAGTGACAACACGCAGGACAACCCCTTGAATCATTAGCTGTTCCAACCTGGTGCAAAAATAGTTCATATTCATCTTTGTCCCTCGTCAGTCTGCAATCTGTAGTGACAATACAGAAATCCAGAATTTTTTTGGCTATGATTCAGAAAAAACACATTTCCTTTAATACAGAAGCCAAGGCATGACGTCAGAGGAACTGCCTGCAGACCTCAGAGATGTGATGTAGATGCAGCTTTGCTTTGAGCTACCAGATTCTAACTCATTGCTCAATACTGGGGACTGGTCCTCCCATTTGTGCTTGTGTGCGTTCCCGCAGTGGGCACACAGCTCCTGTGTGTGTGCTGGGACAGAGTTCCCTGCAGGTAAGAGTTATATCCATGTAACCCTTAAAATAGATGCCAACTCATTCTGTTTATCAAGTGATGCTTGGCTTGTGCTGCACGGCCTACAGACTGTATGAGGCAAGATCAGGGCTTGTTCTAATATCATTCTGAAAAAAGTAGAATTAGAAGTGTGGATTTGAATTTAAAGATATGTATGGACATATCCATTATGGACATGTGTCTTATTCAATTTAAAATAATAATCATAACATATGGTAATTTCACTTAGTTCGTCGTTAGTGCCGACCTCCTTCAGCAACGTAAAAAGCAATCGACGAGGAATGTGATCAATAAACATAATGACGTCGTGCCCTGAATAAGTCAAACCACTGGGGTGTATTTTCTGATGAGCAAACTCCCCAGCGGAGTTTGACGAGGCCTCCACTTCATCCTTTAATGTAAAATGCAGTACAGTAAAAACTCCTTCATGGACGTCTGCACTCTACTGAACGCATTTCCCAGTTTTCTATGTCGTCATATCAGATTTAAAAATGACAACAGGCTCTCTCCTGTGTTCAGTCAGTTATTAATCCATTACTTTTCCCAATGTTGTCAGAGTTTACCGTAGCACTGTTTCAGAAGAGTTATCAAGATATTTATCCAGATATTGTATTGAGGTTTGTGATGGACACAAAATGTATCAAACTAAACAAATTGTGTCCCTATCATGCAGACATGGTTCATACTTGAAGTACATAGCTGTGAAAGGGGAAGTGGATGTGTTGGAACAGAAAGGGAGGGGCAACACAGCCACATCTGATGCGAATGGGAACGTGGTCTTTGCACTTCTCCCACTCCTGCGCACACACTGAAAGACGTGCACAAATACGCACACACGGTTTCAAGCTGTACGTCCCACACGGCCCAGCTATAAATATCTTCTCATTTCCCCAGAGTAACAATACCTCGACGAAAAAAAGCCAGACGGACGTAAACGCGCAGAGGGAAGGATCTCCATTAAACCGCAACCCTTTCACTGCCGCTCACTCCAACGCACAACAGCCGACACCATGACAGCCCTGTGCAGCGGATGATCAGGGGAGGTGTGTTTGTCCACATCTTGAAGCTGTGAGTACACGCCCAAGGTTTCTATGAAGGTATCGACACCATGAGTCCTATGCTCACACGTTCAATAATGGCGCTTCATGCTATCCTCTTACGAGCGCAATCCAAATGTATTATATAAGCAAAAGTGAATGAGGATGAGTTCCCACGACAGACACGTTGACCGCGTCCAGGCTTCTAGGACATGTGGGTCTTTGAGAGAGGGAGGCTGGCTTCCTGTTTGTGACTGTACGGTGATGAAGGAACGAGGCACAAGCTCTGCTCTGAGCCTGTGGAACAACCGGTCGGTCACATCTCCTCCGCTGCGCTGCGTTTCGCCACGTTTCGCCGAGGAGGTTTCATCTTTTGACAGCTTCTGCTGATTTCCTACACTTTTAAAAAGATAATTGGTGCCACGCTGATGAACGGGCCAGAGGACGTGTCCTCACACAGTCTCTTTGAATCGATTGACAATGAATAATAACGTTGGATAGTCTTTAATAAGGTTATTATTTGTTGAGGAGAGCAGCATTCTGGCTACCTTTGCATTATCATGGTGCAAAATCAGCACATAATCCACAGCTGAAAATTATTTACATCGGTGAGTTTAGATTTTAGAGAAGATAATTATGTTTATTTTTGTAATTTGGATAATGGTCGGTAATGGTCAAATGTACACAGTAACATTAGTAGTAGTAGTATTATTCACACAGGCACTGGTCAGATGAACTAAAAAAAACCCTTTGTGTGTGTCCAACATCATAAACCAAAGCCAGCACTGTCGTCCTCACACGCCTCACAACCTGCTTTGTTTTGAAGCATACTGTACTGGTACTTCCTGTCGCTGAAGCAGATGAAGCAGTTTTAGAGAGAGCAGTAAAAGCAGAAAATGAGTGTGCAACTATGTTTGGAGCGCGACGGAGACGCAGAACCAGGAGCAGGTAGTTTTGATTCAGCGATGGGCCGGGCCTACACTGTACAGTATCTCAATGTTCCCGTGCTTTCACTAATAAAATGTTTACAAATCATAAATAAACTCATCATACAAAATTCTAGTACTATGCATACTCTGCCTGTGTGTGCAGTAGAGACTTTTTCGTTTGTTTTATGTCCCGACGCCTTAGGCTACATGGGTGACAGCACCGAACACTTGACACGAACGCTTTTTTTTTTTCTGTTCACACACATTCACAGTTTTACTTTTCTAATTGTGCTTTGATTGACTTTGGGCTTTATGGTCTTAAAGTTGGTTATACTGTCATGTGGCATTATAGCAACATACGTTTTCAGGTCATGCTGAAAAAATGACATCAGTTACTTGCTTGGATATCGCTGTGCTGCATTTCTAGGAGAGGTGGATGGATAGTGGATTTTTAAATTTGAAGCAGGAAGACGATGAGCAACTCCCCGGGTCCTCTCAAAATTTATTAGAAGCTAGATAAATGTTGAATTGTACATCTAAAATTAAATGGATGTAGAAATGAACATCAAACTGAAGTTTCAGCTCAGCGTTTGGAGTCTCCCTATAATTCCACTTGCCTGATATTAAAAGCCAAGAAACAGAAATGATTTTTCTGACACAAATGGACGTGATTTATAACAAAAGCTCTCCAGGTAATCAAACCTGTACTGGGAGAAAAAAGACAAAGTGAATTCCCTCTTTATCTCCCGAGTGTCAGGAGGAGCTGGTCGGACAGTTTCAGAGAACACCCTGAGGCGTGATTTGGTGGAAGAGGATTCCTTCTGTTCTGCATCCTGTAGTTAGAAGGCCGCTCATGAGCGTCACAAACGGATAGCTCAGCAGCTGGATTATTTGAAGAGAGAATACCAAGTTTGTAAGGAAAGTGACAACTGAGTAATTTCTTTCCCACAGTGTTGCGTTATCTATTTGAATACAGTGAAAACGGCTCAGACGACAGGAACATCACTATTCAGCTTTGCTGTGAAATCAGCTGTTACCCAGGACTGCAAAGGTTTGTCCCACAGTGTCTAACCCTATCCACAGAATGATGCGCTGAAGGTTTCCAGAGCGGAGAACGACTTCCTGAATGACTTACCTCCAATGTTGTCGACACTGAAATACACAACATAAAGGCCGTTGTGCATTTATGGCAGCGTTCTGACTGAGTGCCACCAGGCCATTCCCACAACTAAAGCACAGATGCTATTTCACGTCTGTAACAGCTGTTATTATGATCATCAGGAGTTGATCACATGCACACAGATATTTTCAGCAAAAGTGGCCTTCAACTGATCAGACTCACAGTCACGGTAGGCGAGCGCCGTGCCCACAGCAATTGAGAGACTGCATTCTTTCAGCAGAGCAGCACTTCAGTCTAATGGACTAATAATGCCCCGCTACAACCAACAACCTTTATGAATGAGTCACCTTACAGGACAACATTCACTGACGTATAAATTATCTCAGGTAAACTTGCGGGACCGGTGGGGCCAGCGCAGCCATCCACTGAATCTCTCATTTCTCCAGTTCTTGACATACTGGGAGAGTTGAGGCGCCTCCAGAGGGTTACACAACGCCATATTAAAGCCAGCGACAATGACGGGCCATCGCCACGTCGCTCGCAGACGGGGAATTTATCTTCACTGGCAAGTGAGTGACCCAGTCAGTGAGGCTGGTTAAACGTTTGCTTAAGACCGGTCTGTTTATTCTGGAGTGTCAAACGTGCTGTCCATGCTACAAGCGTGCACAGCTCAGGTGCCATACACACACAGCGGGTCAGGCCTTGTCAGTTTTGAGTGGGCCTGTGTATGTATGTGCAGATAATGCAGTCTATAACACGCACAGTATACGCTGGACGCAGGACGTGGATTTGGGCTTGAATGAAGTCTGTACTTTGCTGGTGTTGTTTCTTAACAAATGTATCTCAGTGCTGGTGCACATAACCCAGCATAAACACTTCCTAATCCCGCACTTCTCTGGCACAAGCCTGACAACTCAGAACATTATAAGAGTAGAGTAGAATTTATTCCAGGGCTGTGGTGCCTGGTTTTTTTAGTGTGAAGGGCTTTCTGGACACTGTGGACTTTTGAATTTTCTTCTTTTAGCCAAAAATTTGTTGGATAAAATCTCATTTTGAAAGCAGCTCACTGAACTTTAACTGAAACACTTAGTCCCAGTTTTGTAACTAAAACTGGACTAAACTCATCATGACTTTCTGTGATGAGACAAAAATTCACAGAGAATAAGCAGGACAAGGTGGACTGAAACTAAAAATAACTGAAAAAATGAACGCTAGTCTGAATCACAGGGGCCCGAACTGTTCAGTAAACAACTCTCCACATCAGGGACAACACTCAGCCACATGCTGAGCTAAGCAACTCAACTCACCTGCTTCTTATCCTGCGGCTCCATGGCAACCACAGCCACTCAACATGCTCCGCTCCTCAACCAGCCGAGGCCCCCGGCCGAGTGCTGACAGATGCCGCGCGCCCGATGCCCGCCGGCCGCAGAAGCTGCAGATCGAGCGGTTGGGACGTAAAAGGGAGGAAGACGGAGAAGGCAGGTGGGTGCAGCCCCGTCCCCCGCCTGCCCCGCCTGGCAACACCTCCTGCCCCGCCTCCTCTGCCAGTGTGACAAGAGGCACGCCCACACCTGCAGGGACCAGCGGAGAGAAGCAGGGAACTCTGGGATGCGGGGGTGGCGTTTGGAGGGTGAATGGCTCCGCGCAGATCTTCTTCACACCATTAATGTGGAGATCTGTGGAGAAATGACAAATCAGACAAATCAGTTAATAAGCAAGTGGAACTGGAGAGACGTCTGCACCGACACACACTGTAGTGCTTCATTGCTAAGGAGGTCAAGCTTAATTATGACACTGGATGTTAAACTACATTGCAGGCTTAATTTGGACCAGACCAGTTCCAGTTAAAGTTAGCTCCACCGCCGTCGTGCTGCAGCTCAAATAGCTCGATCAAAAAGCGGACCGAGGCCCGGAATCTCCTGACACCAGGCCCGTTCACTCTGACCACATAAGCAGGTTCCTCTGGCACACAAAAACCCCTCATGAACCCCAGAGTCAGCAGTCTCCATTGGCAAAGAGTTGACAGCGCTCAGCCAAACAGAGGAGGACAGAAGCCGGCGGACTGAAGGGTGAGCGGGTGCACAGATATTCGGATGAGAGAGTGGCTGCACGGGACATTGTGCCTGTACTCTAACGATGAGCCTTTTTCTCCAAGCAGCAAGATATTTTGGACTTGTCAAAGCAGGAGAAGCACAGATGTTAATAATAACGTGAACGATGGCTCTGTTCTGTGCAAGTGTCCAAGTGAGCCGCAACACCAGGATCCTGACAGCTAAATGAGATTAAGCCAGAATCATACGAATGGCATCCCTGTTTTACTTATTGTGACGTCTAAAATGGCCCTGTCAAGGTTTAAAAGGTCAACCTCAGTGACATGCTCGCTGGGAACTTTGTTGACTGTCCCTCACAGAACCCCTGGGTTTGGACCTCAGTGTTTGGTCGGTCTTGGCGACAGCCCCGCTAGAAACACAGTGTTTCAAACCAGCTTAAGCATTCCAACAGATAAATGGCTCACGCTCGACAACAACAGTCGTAAGGACAACGTAGCATTGTTGACAAGAATAAACGTGGAAGAGTTTCAGCATCGTCCTCTCCACACGGAGTGACTTGCATCGCGGCTCAACGTCCCTGCCCTTCATGTCAAAGGCAGATGCTAACAGAGCAGAGGCTTCGACCTAACACCACTTATACAGTGGCAATACTGGCGATAACAACCCAGCCCGTCGATGTACCGTGTAGTCTGCAAACTCACCTTTTGTTATATTCAGCGCAATGCCGATAATCCGTTCAAAATTATGTTTTTTTTTCCTCTCGAGTACAAACGCACCTACTTCTGAGCCTTTACTACACCGCAGCAGCCATGTTGGGGACTGTTCTGCCTCGAACAACGAATAGCGTGCTACCGTTGGACAGCGCTCCAGAAGCCTGCCCGCTGATTGGCTGAGAGGGGAGCGGGCCAGCCCGTGCTGCAGCGGTGTGTGAATGTTTATGTAAAGGAAACCTCAAAAGTTTACCAAGTACCCGCCTCCAAATCATGACGCATAACTCACCAGGGTATTTAGATGCACAAGTTAACACGACGATAAACGCATATTATCATTGCGGTAATAATAATGATAACTCCAACTACTAAGAGACGTTATGGTCAGAAGCTGTCACACACCATGAAGCTAGGAGCTATCTTATGTTTTCCATAAGCTGGTTGTCACTGATAGCTTCTTTGTATTTACAATGCGTCATGCAGTTAACGTTGTACTGCTCACGGAAGATTAAATTGTTAAACACAAACAAAACAAAACTCAAGGAACTGCATGATAACATTATTTTATGTGATCCGGAATATGAATTGAATGCTTGTGAGTCTATCGTCGTTCCCGTTTCACCTGTATGACTAAAACTGTTGTCCCATTTCAATTGAATGCACCACTACAAGGAAAAACTGGAAGCAAAGTGTGAAATAAATTAAAGGGGGGAAACACGCTAAGTACTTGTCAGAATAATCGCAATGTCATTTTGAGAAATTATTCAGCTTTATTATTCATTTGTTTAATAAGGTAATCCACGCCTGTTAGATAAACAAAATAATTAGCCAAAGCTATGAGGACATTATTAAGTTCATCTGTGTAGACAAGAGGACATCATAGTTTCTTCTTTTTTCATTTTCTAACCTGTATTCACAGGAACTGAGAAAATGTGTAGCTTACTGTGCGTAGACCTAAGTGCCTAAGTACTTTTAAAATTTCAATATTCCCTATTATGCTTATTTAAACTTCACCGTATTTCATCGGTAACTACATATTGTACCTTTTATTCCACTGTATTTATCTCACATGCATTGTACAATGAGCTTTTAAAACACGTTTACACGTTTAACTTGTTGATTTACATAATTAATATTAAAGGGTTAGTGTACTTTATTAATGTATTGTATTGGTAATGGAGTACTTTTACATTATACTAATATGTCACCTTAAATTAAGGGCATAAATCCTTCCTGCACCACTGCTTATTTATGTTAATACTACCAAAAGCTGCAGGCAGGAAGGACAAAGACCATGAGTTAATGTATACGAGACTGAGAGAATTCATCAGCCTGGTTAAAATGTATGCAAGCAAAGCAGATGAAAGAAAACCAGCCTCTTGTGTTACTGGGACTGGAACTTCCAACATATGATAGTGGCAGGTTTTATGAGCTCCAGAGAGAGTTCACCACAGAATAGAAAACTAAAAAGAATGTCAGAGAGAACGAGAACTTAGCTGCATGGAAGAGCTAATACTGCAGGTACTACAACTGCAACATGAAATCCATATGCTCTTTAACATCAAAAGAATATATATGCTGCATATACTGCATATATGTTTACCTTTGATTACCCAGATGTGCTAGTATGAGATGAAGAGCTGAAAGGGATGAAAAGGACAGTTATACACATCCCACTTTCCTCCCATATGTCTCATAGACTTGTAGACAATGCTCGGTTGTTCTATCAAAGTTGTGACAGATAGATCTTGGTCCGAAAAGTTTGGAATCTTTTTAATACAGAAATTTTTCGTCATCAAAATAATTTTCATTTTCCTAAGGCAATAGTAATAAATTATTAATAGAAAATATTAATAAATAAACACTAAATAATTGAATCAACATGTTTCTTTAATGCTCTTAAATAATTCACTTATATCACAAGATATTATTACAATAAATTTCAACAATGATTAACCATTCTAAATTGGAGTTCTAAAACACAAAAGCCAAAAAAATTAAGGCATTGATTTTCATACAACAGCTGATGAATTACCTGGATCCCTCATTCATGTCTGTTATCAATATTGCATGTGTCAGTTTTGCATCATTTCCTCTCAGATAACGTAACACTGAAGAGAACATCAGCATCAAGGAGTGACACAGTATTCACAAAGTAGTCAAGGAGTTACACAGAAAAAGATAAATTAACAGCAAAGGTCAGTTACAGAAGACACTGATTAACAAAAACTCTCACGCATGTGTGTTTTCAAAGTCACAACAGGCGGACTCGGAAAACAAGTCCCCGTAATGTGAATCATTAAATGTCAAGGTGAATCCATGTTTTAAGGTTAGAGTTAGGTAAGTAGTAGTTATGGTTAAGGCTAATGTGCGTCAATGTGATGTCCTCTGATGTCATGGAGACACGACTTTGTGCGCATGTGTCTAGGAGTGATTTGAAATGGAGCTGTCAACAGGTGGCCGGATCAACACCTCGATAATCAGAGCAAGGATGTGGCACAGCTCCTTGGCCTGAAAGAGACATTCACAAATTACATTTGACGAGTATGCACAAATCTCCTGTATTAACCTATCCTACCATTTACCATAGCAACCTAGCTAACTGATAATTAATTTAACCCCAATAATTTGACTCCAAAGCCAAATGAGTATCACTAATACACTAATACTTTTTGTCCACCTCCTTAAAAATTAACTAAAGCTCTTGTTCCACATAAACACCTTCTTATGTATTCATTTACCATTTTCCTCGTACCAACCCTGGTAAGTCTTTATATGTCATTATACAATGACATGTCATTATTAAACATCATTCAGACAAAGCAATGTACAGTATAGTATGTTATCCACTTACTTACATTTGGAGTCATCATATTAATCTGTGCACATACTGTATGCATAACATTTGAGCTGAATTACTGAGGCTTTTTTTAAACAAGATCATCAAGCAGTTCTTATAAAAACAGAAAAAAACAATGTAATGTTGTATAATGCTAGGTCAATTTTTATATCATCTCCTCGTGACATTATTTCTCTCGGCCATATTACCATTACTTTCCCTATATGTATCCACACGATTGTATGATGTTTGATACAAAATGAATATGTAATCACAACTGTAAGTTATTACTTGTTTGAGAGTGATGATGACGTCTTTGGGAGAAACTGGATCGCCATAACTGATGTTGATTGCTGGAAATTTGCCTGATTTCTTGGGGCGGACGGTTTGCATGCACTGCACATCTGCCAGAGGGATCAGAAATACCTGGTCCTACAGAGGAAGAATTGCACATAGTGCAGTCAGTGTCATACAGTTCCATTATCCACCAGGGCAGTATTATTGTTATTATTAAGTAGAGAGATTTAGGTCCTGACAGAGGCCAAACACTACTAATCCACCTGATCCACCTGTTGCAGAGCAGGCTTGAAGAAAACTGTTCTCCTCACCATGTTCCAGATTAATCCGAGGGCTCGAATTCTAATTTTGATAATGATTTTGGCTTCCAACGATGACAAAAATAACATCATTAAGATAAAGTGAATATTTTGCTGTGTTCCATTTTGCAATGATGCTCTCCTTTTGCCATGTGTCACAAATCCTGCTCGCACAACGCAGGGTTTCCAACACATTGACTAAAATGTGTCGGGTTGTCACAATGTCGACGGTGAACACACAATGAGCTGAATTGTGATCAAAAGTGAAAGTAGCTTTTCGCACCTTTACACCCCCACCCGGTTTGTACTATGGCTGCAAAATGTACCTGTGTTTTGGGGTGAAGAAACTGCACTCCCTTCTGGCTAACGCTGACCATGCAGGGGGAAGGACAGCCACGCTGACTGACCTTCTTGGCCAAGAATGTGCTGGAGCCAAACAAAGGCACAGTGCTCATGAAATCTGAAAGACACACACAATGATCATCAGTTATGACAACCAGAAAAGAAGAAAAGAGGGGGAAAGAGAAGAGGCAGTACCCACCAAGGAATCGGATTTTGGCTTCTTGAGGGCTGAGCGAGTGTATGGCAGCGATCTGACCCAGACAGAACGAATGGATCTCCTCCACTTTACTGCTGAGCCCGTCCTGTGACGGCAGGTACTCCTTTATCTCCGGCCTTACAGAGAAATACAATATGTGTTAATATACAATACACATATATACATACATACATACATACTGTGGAGTACAAAAGTCTGAGACCACTATTGTTAAATGATAATTGAAATAATTCATGTCTATAGGTATATCCATAATATCAACTGATTATCACCTTAGAGTAAAGTTTATGTTGGCCAATAAATCACAAGATGTACCGCTAAACTACAGAAATCTTGTTGAAATTCAGACATTGTGTCTCCATTCCATAGTTTGCCTGTGACATGTCCAGTTGATTTTTCCACTGTAAGATGTCCAGCTTACTACATACACCGTGCATGTTGGTCACAATTCTTTAATAACCAAATTTAAGGGATGCTGATAAAAAATGGCTTATATTATGCTTTATGTAAATCACTGGTTCCCAATCCAGAAGTGGAAAAACTTCACACCCTCTGACCCACAACTTTAGTCAATCATTAACATTGGTCGGCGAAGGAACTAATAAAAATGAACCACGGTGAATTCTAGTGAAATAAAACTAAAAATATTAGCATTCAGAACTCCATCCATGTGCCACACCGCTTATCTGTTCAGGGTCACAGGGGTGCTGGAGCCAATCCCAGCTGACACTGAGGGTCGTCAGTCTGTCACAGGGCTGACACATAGAGACAAACACCCATTCACTCTCACAGTTACACCTAACCTGCCTGTTTCTGGTGGAGTGGGAAGCTGGAGAAAAACCATCACACAAGCAACAAGAACAACGTGCAACGGTTTGAACCGAGAAATTCCTTGCTGTGAGACAACAGTGCTATCCACTGCACCATGTGCCACCCTCCATTCTGTACTCGTTACATAACTAACGTTACATAGTCGTTACCTACATAAATCATAATCACTCATCTTAGTTTTGCTCCATTATTTTCCCACAGCATTCAACAGCATTCAGCATTTTTGGAAATCCAGTTATAATCCACATAAAAGTGAGATGAGAAGATCAATGTCAATCTCATGTGCGTGTGTTAACTAACCTGGAGTCAGGACATGGTTTACCTTAACTTAGCATAAAGAGCAGAGGCAGTGGGAAAAAGCTAGCCTGGCTCTGTCTGCCAGCCTATAGCTGGAGACACTGATCTCCAGAATAATTAGTAGTATCATTCTTTTAAATTAGGCAAAATGAGATGTATGAATGCAACTAAATTTGTTTAATATTTGTTTAAAGTAAAGGAGGAATTAAAGACAACATTGAAAGTGGAGCTCCCAAAATATGACATTCCTCCAGTGATCAGTGCTGGATTCATGAGTGTGAGATCATTGTGTGGGACTCACAGCGAGGGCTGGTTCTGCAGGCCCTGAGCCAGATGCTGCAGCGCTGACAGCTCTGCTAGGTGCTGCACTGATGGAAAACCACCTGCAGCAGGAGGAAGGGGCAGCCACCCATTCAGGAAGTCACCCAGGATCTACACACAGACACACACACAAGATAATACAGATGAGATGGAGACCGCACTGGTGGTTGGAAAATTTCTATTATTCCTGCCTGCTGAGAACTCATCTTGTCACCTGCTGGTAGTGGAACTCCACAAAGAGCTCACTCTGGAAGGTGAGAGGGCTCGCCCACACCACTCTCCTCAGAGATAGGAAGACAGTGTCGTCGCCCAACAGGAAGTCGTACACGTACTCCTGAGCGTGGATGGGACGCACCCGCCCACCTGACAGAGAAGGAGCAGAGCACTGAGCAGGAGGCGCAGAACCGATCTGTTCATCTGACTCTAAACTCAGGATCATTCTGTGTGCTTCATATCTCAGGTGGTATGTTAAGGGTCCACTCAGTCATTAAGGTTCAGTATCTTTACAGGGTCAGTTCACACAAATGATATAAAATGTTATTCTACTATTCCAACAGAGGACCTGTACAGTTTACAACAATCCCGAGCACACCCCAAATCAATATTATTAGAATGTGAATTCCAAATCCTGTTTTATTTTTTGTTTTTAGCCAGAACCAAAGAAAAATTAAGCCAATTATTGTTACTAATTTAATGATCCATATTTGAGATCCAACTGCAAAGCCAATGCACCTGTCATTAGCAAGATTTTTTATTTTTTTTGTATGTCCACCTTTATTTTGGGTGACAGCTTCTCCTGGACATGGGGTCCTGATTCCATGTCATAGACAATTTTCTTCTTCACAGATGATTCTTTTCAGCTCTGTCCTGTTTTATTGCTCTACCTTTTGCTGTCATAATAATTCAAATGTGTTCTATCAGATTAAAGTCAGAGCACACAGTTAACCAGCCTTTAGTTTTAGTCCTCCCCCCCTTTTTAGGGACATATTCATGGTCATATTCACGTAACATTCGGTGACGTGATCCTTTAAATGTTAGCTTAAAAACATTTGTTTTAGAGTTTGATGTTTCAGCCTAAATCTGCCTGTGCAGCAAGCTGCAGGCAGAGAAAGAAGATGGCACATAAAAGTAAAGCAGTCATTTAATAATTATATTTAAGTCAGGAAAAGGTGTGTTCTCAAGAACAAGCTGAACAAAGCTGTTTTAATTGAAGTTTGAAGTCTGCCTCACATCTTTCCCTGCACCACTTGCCAGTCAGACAGAGGATCAATCTGATTTACCTTTGCTTTTATTGGCAAGGATGGTGAATTCTTTGATTTCATTTTCATTTGTGATGCCCATTTCTTTACAGAACTCAGTCACCACATCTGCTGCCATCTAGAGGAAGATAAAAAAAAGTATATATAACAACAAGAATATTAAAGATGCAAAATCTCAGCTGCTTTGTTTAAAGATAAGGGTCTTACACTGAAGCTGTGTATCTTTATGGGGATATCTACTCCTCCTGGTAGCTGGACGGGAACTTCTTGAATTGTTTCGCCATCCTGTAGAAAACCACGACACACATGTTGTGACATTCACAATTTTTCAAAAATCATTTCAAATTTTGAATCATCAGACCACAGGACACTTTGCCTCAGCCCCTCTTAAATAAGCTCAGGCTCAGAGAAGGCAGCAGTATTTCTGGACCTTGCCTATTTACAATTTCTTCTTCAAATTTTACAGTTTTAACTTACATTTGTGGATCCAACAGTGAAATGTGTCCACAGGGGAGTATTTTCTTAAGTATTCCTGAGAAAGTGCAGTGATTTCCACTACAGAATCATGTCTGTTTTGAATCTGGTGCCAAGAGCCTAAAGATCATGTACATCCAATACCTGCTTTTTTCCTTGTCCCTTACACACAGATATTTCTCTGGATTCTCTCATAATTTAAAAAATATGATGTGCTGTAACACTGAAAGTCTCAGCCCGTTGAACCTGCTCATTTTATTCAGTTTCAACATTTGTGATGTCTTTGTGCTATTTTAAAATAAATATTGGGTTTAAATTACTAGCAAATCAATCACCACATTCTGCTTTTATTTACAATTTCTGCAAGTGTCCCACCTTTTTTGGAAACAGGTTTGGAGGTGAACTTACCAGAACAGCTGTAATTTCAACAGTTGAGGGAATGTTACGGCGGCAGCCAACACTGAGAGATCGCTGAAGGTTTTCCTGACACACACGTGCCAGCTCTGAGGACAAGATGTTGTGCAGTGATTTTTTTTACATTAAAATGACTCGCAGAGATCAGTATTTTTGTAGCAGGGAGCTGATATCAGTAAGCTATATATGTGTTGTCTTGTGTGTCTTCTACCTTGGTATGGGTGTTCGTAGTCCTGAGAGATGTTGTGTAGGTGCTGGGTGACAAACGGCTGTAGAGTATCAGAGTACAGGAAGAACCCGGTCATCAGGCTTAACAGCTGCCAACCGTGGGTACAGCTGGATCTGTGGAGACAGCATACAGCCATCAGAAAACAAATCACTAGAACATGTGAGAAGACCTTAGTGAGATGACGTAAGCTTGAACTTTTTAATTCTCAAGCCTCGCTTGCTGCTGCTCTTACCTGTGTCTGCTGTGTACATACTGTAGATATTAGATGGATCAGTTACTTGTGAAGAAAACCATCTGTGTCACAGCACATTTAGCTAATGGTGGGCTAAAGTTACAGGTTAATAATTTGTAATGCTTTTAAAATCTGGGTCTTCTCGATTGATTCTGCAGTTGCAGTGCAGTGTTTTGTTGTCCTTTGCAGCAACAAAGAAACCTGGATATGATATTGTGATCTAAAGCTCTGGCTTCAGTTACTTTCCTAGCTATGGCTGCTGATGCTGATGAGGACCGCAACATGTCCTACTAAAGCACAGTCCAGCAAAGCATAGCCAGAAGGCAATACTGGGAAATCTTTATATCTTTATGTCTTATTCCTCTTTCCTGTTACCAAAATTCAATCAATGCCACACACTCACTTGACTGGGTTGTTGGTGGTCTGTTTGATGACCTGAGCATAGATCTCATCTCTCAGCAGCTCCTTCTCCTTCCCTAGCTGAATAGGACAGAGACACTCTTCTTTAATCCCGAGGTCAAAGTCTATTTGACATCTGTCCATCGTGCAGATACACGGTTTAAATGAGCACCGACCAGTAATATTTGGCTCATACAGTGGGCTTGGGTGTTGTTCTTCAGCGGGACATCGCCCATGAACTGCATCAAGTCTGGAAGAACAGATAAATAGAAGGATGACAGTGGAACAAGGAACAATGGGCTTGGCATACTGTATATTGGTATTCTTCCTGTGGATGCACTCACTCATGAAGCACTGGACAGATAATTCATTGAGCTCAGGATCATTGTACAGAATGAGGGACTCCTGTATGGGGACCTGGATCAAAGTGATACACAGTGCAGTTAGTCAGGAAGTCTCCTGAATGGCTGCACACTTTGAACTTAACAATAATATCAAATATCTTGGGAACTTCAACAGCAAGGACTTAGAAACAAGGCCAGGTACTGTAGTGCCTTCGGTGTAATGACCTCTGACCTTCTCATCTGCAGTAATGCAAAGTGATGAGTGTGACAGATGTCTGCAGTAATGAATGGAAACATCACAGTGGTAGGGTTGCAGCATGATCATACAGGATACTGTATGTGGGTTGTTTTTTCTTTTTAATGGAAATATAAATTCTCATCCAGCATGATAACCCAAATAGAATTTTTACGGTTTGAGTGAGGAGATCAATCTGCTACTGAGTACTTATAATGCTCTACTGTGGACTGGATATCTATCTCTTTCAACAAGATAAACGAGTACATGCTTTAAATGAACAAAATAGATGGAGTTTATTGAACACAGACTGTAACCCGTAACCTCGTTACTGATGGAACCACTGCAATAAATGTAGCATAATTAGCATTTTACAAACGGCAGGATCAGCATTAGACTTGGACAAAGCTACAAGAAGTGTAGTGCAGTGATGATTTTTATCAAGCAAGCAAACAATGTGATCCATAACAGCATGATCAGGCCAGCTTAGTAAAAGGCCTATTGTGCAGATGTGTTCAGGGCAAGCAAGTACACAACATGGGAAAAGATGTCAGAGGGATTGCGCTCTCACCTCTGTGTGTTGGACTGACTGTGAAAAATTCCTTCCGCTGGCTGGCAGACCTGTGGTCCCCACTCTTGAAGAAACAAACAATGGCAGCACAGAGGTAACCATGCCATGTTACATGAACCCAAACTACCTCAGCAGAATCCACAACATAAACAGCATTTTTCCATCATACCTGAAGTATTTCATGGCAAAGCTTGCCATGGGTGAAAGGATCTCCATATCATAGATGGAGCCCTGAATGGAGCTCTTGCCTGATCCCTGTAGCGAGCCCAGGGGCAGGGTGATGCTGCTGAGCCCCTCTGAATCAGCACTGCCTGTGCTGGTGAGACCAAGAGACAGACCCTTGGCTGAACCGACGGGTCTTCTGACCTTCATGTTGTTCTTCCTATTGTCTTGTCGGGCAACACGGAAATAGTGGTAGCTCGGGGCCGCACATGGTTGAGTAATGTCCTCTGGGAAAAGACCAGAGCGCCCTCCCATGGTGCCAAAACCCCAGCCTAGTGGAACATGCAGAAAAAATGCATTTGATGGATAAGGAGATGCTGATATGCATTAAACAGTGAACAAAATAAGTCAAATCTAACCCTAGAAACAATTACAAATACTGTATATCTAGCATCCACCTCACCTATCTGGTTCCCTTCCATTGGCAGCACTTTGATGATGTCACCCCTGTTCAGACTGAGCAGACTCTTGTCGTCTGTCACAAAACTCTTCAGGGCGACAACGTGGCCTGAGTCCTAGACAGCAGGGAGAAAGATTTCCAGGAGGGTAATATATGGACAAAACATGATGGGGCTCTTCAATACTTTAAAACAAATGCTCCAAAGCATGAAAGGATTAGTTGATACAAATGAAAGATGGTGACAGTGAGCGAAGAACTACCTTGATGAGCTCCTGAAGGAAGGAGCGGATCATGGCAGTGATCTGAGGAGCTCTGGTGGATTGCAGCACCAACTTTTCACCCTTGAGCTCCAGTTCCACTCTGTCTGCACCCCGCAGGTCCACTGACAGCAACTCTGCAAAACTACGTACAAGCAAGTCTCAGTTCCAATTCTGTGCGAGAGACAGCAGCTACATATAATTTAAAATGAAAGCAACTCTGTCAGATACACTTTAAAAAGCAGAACTTGAATGCAAATGAAACAATGCCTGAACTGAAGCTGCTCTTATCCACATGTTTATATGGTCTCTGGAAAAATGCCTTTATAATGGGGTCATTTGTAGAGATGGACCCACAGGGAAGTGCAATGACGTGTGAAGTGTTGTGTGACATCAGCTGTAGCTGGCACTGTGGGATGGTGTTATGGCGAATCATAAAATCAAACCATATGACAGTTTTGAACTACAACACATTCCACAATCCAACAATGGTAATTGTGATGTAATTTTGCAGTAACATCTTGTGTTCACCAGGTGTTTATCATACGTATGCTGTTGCTGAATGTGTCAAAACAAATCCAACTGCCACTGCTCTCATCAAAGTTAGCAAGGTGTACCTCAACTCTTTTTTGCATAGCAAAAAATAGCAGTGGTGCAACAGAGGTTGAAGGTTTTGTAGCAGAGGCCAAAAATTCACTGCTATAAAATATCTAGAATTTCTAAAGAAACAGTACAAGTAGTGCCGTTTATTCTGTTTTCACAATACAGTTTAAAAGTTACAAAGCTATTCCACCACTTTTGGTCAAATTGGGGCCCCTTGAGGTTTGGGGTCCGAGGGAAGTTTCCCACTCTGCCCAGCTGGCAATCGAGTCTGTGTCTTGAAATCTCATTTTGGATGGGACACGAAATGAAAACTGGAATCATTTTCCTGTCTTGAACATCATATTCAGACCATTTTAAATGAAACAAAAATGAAACTAAGAGGTGAATTTTTTTTTTTAAGTGATTTTGCTTACTTCCAGCTGTTTCAGCTTTACATTTACCTGTAGCTTTGAAGCAGATGGAGATATTTGGGGTTGATGCCTGATGCTCTGACAATCCTCGAGAGATGAATTCCACGATGAGACACACCCAGCACATGAGCATCCCCAATGTCTGACTGCAACAAAGACATACACAGGACAGGTTTTTTTTTAACTATGTGTAAATGAAGACTGGTTGCTCTCCTTCTGTTGAAATATGACAGACAGTAATATTAATGTGTGGGGCTTCAGAAAGTACCCAGACCTCTTCACTTTTTACACATAAGAGGATTACTTGAAGGAAACCGTCTCCAGAGTTCGCCTCATCTGAGACTGGGGCGATTCACCTTTCAGTACGACAATAACCAAAGCATACGGTCAAGACAAAACTGAAGTGGCTTGGGATTAAGTCTCTGACTTCTCGTAGCCCAGCCAAAGCCCAGACATATCACAGCTATGCGGACAACACTCACATTTACCTAAATGAGTGAATGCAATTACTTTTCCCTCAATTAAAGATTTAAATCAGTGTGTTTCAGGGAAGAGAGAAAAAAATTAAAGCCAATGTTTAGCCCAATTCCAAAGCTATAAGGACAAAAATCGAAATCAGGACTCCATCCATCCATTAGCTATATTGCTTATATTGCACAAGGTTGACCAAATTAGAAATCGTAAAATGACTTGCCACATTATGACAATAATTAAATCAACATTTTACCATCTCAAACAGACATGATTTGGAGAAACTCATTCATTTTCTGCCTGGATAATTGTATTTCATTGCATTTTAATTGCTTTTATTCTAGTTTTTGTAGCTGACTTGTTGGATGTCGTTCTAAAATACTTTGAACTGCCTCTGTATTGTTTGCTCAATAAATAAAGCTGTTGGACACTGAGATACTTTACTTTTTAAAAAAACTCCTTATCATCACTGGCTTTGCCAAATCTCCTAATGTCTTGCTCACCTTCACAGGGAAAAGTCGACTGAAGTAGTTTTCCCAGTTGTCTCGAGCAGCAATGATGATCCTCTTCTTCATGCTGTCGTCCTGGATGGTGCTAATAGCCGTCCCCACATTGAAATTTGCTGTCGAGGACAAACAGTTTAATGTGGCAATTGAAAGACACATTACTCAGAAAGAAATTAAGAGTGAGTCGGTGCATATTCACTGATAAATGAATCTTCTCTAACCACTGAGAGTGTACCCTCATGTTTTTGTTAGCTTTTAACACAAATAAGTGAATCAACATTGTTCCCTGCAGCATCACACTTCATGGTAATCTGTCAGAATGTCAAATGCCTCACCCAGCAGATCCTTCATCTTCCTCCTCTCCTCTCTGCTGATCCTCACACAGCTGTCAGAGTACGTGTCCCTCATGATCTTAAAAACATTACACAGTGTTAATGTTCATTGACAGGTAAATCATTTCTGAACTGAAGATAAATATACGGAGATTGCTAATTAAAGCACCGGGTATCAGGATACGTATGATGATAACTGTACACATACTAACCTGTTCACATAACAGATTGAGGATGTAGGGCTGGCTGAACATTTCTCTCGGGTAAAACACCTGAAGACAAAGAAAATACACTGACGGTAAGAGTGAATACAGCTGTGTTCCCTTGGTGTTATTCCTGCTGTTACAGGTATAAGATGCTAGTAAATATTTATTCATTCCACACACACATATATATATTCTTTTTTTATTTATTTATTTTATTTTTCTCTGCACAGGAAAGGGTGTTATGGGTAACCATGTCTCACAAGGGCCAACGGCACTGCACTTGCAGATTTTACAGGCACATTCCTGAAAAGTCTGCAAATGCCGAGGTCTACCCAAACCCACAAGCCCACAAAAGGCCTGAGGCGGACTTTCTGCAGACTTAACCAGACATCACTGATTTAATTACCCAGTATTCATTGCCATACAGACATGATGTCGAAGTCATCAAACTGCAGACTAGAACAATAATTACTGCTTATTATGAATGTGTTAAAAAAAATCATTTTATTAAAATATTATTTGCCATATATATATAAAATTGCAGCTGACAGATGTAAACAACTGATTTTTCATCATTGTAGTGCCTATGTGATGGTAGCATCTGGTACCCTGTGAGGGTTTAGAATAATGTTTGTTATTTGTTGTTTGTCCTCGGCAACAAGTGAAACAGACCACAGCCCGTCCTTAGCAGCTAACACAGTCTTGCAGTCTCCCGCCCTGGCTGTCTCAACATGATGACAGTGAAGTTGTCACACTGTGAATGATTCTCCATGTCGATGCACATCAACAGTCCAGAGAAGCAACAGGAGCTACAGGAGCTACTACAGGAGCATGACCACTTTAAGAACTGTGAGGTTTGTGCTGTGACTTAATGCTCCATTTGTTCTGTACTTTGTCCTCATCCACTGCAGTGTGCACAGACTGCTTAAAGGCCAATGGCAACATTGAGAAATGGCCAACACTTTTTGGGTAAAGGTCATCTTTGACGGAATATAACACCAGTGGGACATTTAAACCTGCATGTTCATGTTCTTTTTTCTTGGCCACTTGAGGGCTGTAGAACAAGTTAAAAGACACCATGCTGACTTACCGTCACCATTTTTTAGCATATGTGAGCAAACAGCTGCTGATTGATTGATGGCGTGGGAAAATTAGCATTCATTCCAGTGTATTTTTTTCTGGTCTGGCCACTTGAAGAAATCAATTATTCCCTCTCCTCTTGTCAAGCAAAGGGGTAGCACTGATTATGATTTTCTTTTCACAATGAGTTACATTGTTAACATATTTTCAGCTTTAGGTGGATCTCTGCTCTCGTGCTAAATGTCCTGAGTGTGTT
Source organism: Psettodes erumei (assembly GCA_016785225.1). NCBI lineage: Eukaryota > Metazoa > Chordata > Actinopteri > Pleuronectiformes > Psettodidae > Psettodes > Psettodes erumei. Next base: position 81,506 of record JAFBJZ010000407.1, on the reverse strand, counting down.
GGCGTGTGCTTATTTCTTACTTCTTTTCTCATGAACAGTCTTCCGGGCATGTTGGAGTAAGAGAAGTAGACACCAGCAGAAAAGCGCTGGAACTTGGACTGAATGCCGCCTTCATCTGGCATCATATCTTGAGCTCCTAAACAGTAAAGAAATGACACATTACATTCTTCACATATTCTCTGGAGTGTAAATTTATATTTTCTAGTGAACCTCTGTGACCACTCTGATGTTCACGTCTTGTGTCTTCTATGTCCTCAACTTAATTGACCTGTCCTAAAAAGAGGACATATAATTCTAGTGAACACAATGTCTAGGAAATATGTTGCAAGCAACACCTACTGAGAGATGGGGCAGCCATGGGCGGTGGGTCAGGGATGTCCTGCAGGATCGCTGCAGGTTCTGGAGGAGGTGGCGGGGCGTCGGGGGAAGCGAACAGAGGTTGCTGGCAGCGCTGGGAGCCAAACAAGTCTTCCAGGGAGCGCTGCTTCTGTCTCATGCTGCTGGAGATGGTGCGGGGACCCCTAGTGAAGGAAGGTGAGGGTGGGGAAGGAGGCTGCTCCTTCTTAGGCTTGACTGGCGGCGGGGGAGGCACAGACATTTTCTGCATGCAGGAAGGGTGAGAAAAAGGTTTTTTACACAACGATTTAATTCAGGTGTGCAAAGCTTGTAGAGACTTACTCAAAAACACTCAAAGTTCAAAGTAAATGAGAGGTCTCAGATTTGAATTTTTTAATAAACATTTTTTAAAACATGTTTGGCATTAAAGAGTGTCCACTGATGACCAGAAAATGCACAAGGTAAGTGGATCTTTCCAGAGCCACTATATTTCAGACAGAAATACTTGATATGAGTAAAAACAACAGTATTCTTTCTTAGAGAAACAGATTAGTTTTCTTCTTTATTTGTATTAAGACTTTCCAGACAACACTGACCTGTTGTGGCACTGGTGCTTTGTTTTTGAGTTTGGCCAGAGCTTCTTCTTTGGGGTCCATCTTCTTTGCAAACTGCCTTGTTGGAGGTCTGTGAGAGAATAAAAAACAACAACAATATTAGAGAAAGGAGTGAGACAATTGTAGGATCACTTTTCTCTTCATTTATCTGGAGGCTCCAGAGTAGCTCTTGAGGTAGCCTATGACTGGATAGCATGAGGGGAAAACACATTTACAATGCATGAAGAACTCTGGAAAACTGAAGAATTTGAAAGTAACTAAAAAGGAATTATCTTCCAGGTTGCTTAGGGTGCTGACATGAATACTATTATATCATGTTCCCTGGTAAAATCCAGCAAAGTACATTGTAAATATCAAGTAAATGTCATCTTCTCCCTCTCTCATACATCTTCATGTGAAAAAACTAGGGGACTATAAGTTCAAAACTTCCAAACTGTCAAGTACTTTCACATGTACTTCTAGTGGGATGGAATGGTATGAAAGCTGTCAATCAAACTCTGGGATGCCCATATTTTACACATAAGATGTCACCATCTGTGATGTGAAAAATACAGTGGCTTGTAAGGACAAAAAAGAGAAACTACAAACAGAAGAGAATCATGCTCGACACAAAACTGTTGAAACTGACTTGATAGGCTGATAAGGTTTGGCCTCTGGCGGGGGTCGGCTGTTAAACTGTTTGATGATTTCTCGGATGCTGGAGGTGGGTTGGGGCCGAGCCTCGATAGGTGTCGCTCTCGGGGGGTCTGCTTCCTCAGGAGGAGAGACGCTGGGACTTTTCACTGTGGCAGGAGAGACACAGTATACAGTATTCCCCACTGAATTCATATTCTATGTAGTTAGCTGGTTATGTTATCACATAAAAGGACAGCAGAAAGACATACTCTACTATATAATCATCTTTGAAGGTAAAGGTAGACAGATATCCTTAATATTGATAGACTGTAAAATATTGCTGGTCCTTGGAACTTGTTTCATTCTCTTACCATCAGGCATAGGGGCTGTAGGTGGGGGCGATGGACAATGCACTGGCTGGGAGTGTTGCTTTTGTCTGGGTGGGCTGGAGTGGGCCGGTGGAGCCTGCAGAGTTTTGGATACATCTTGGGGCTGAGTGCCTTAATGCCAGCAGAGGAGAGAGATGGTGAGGAAAAGAGGAAAACCAACATTTAAATTGGAAAGTTATTGTGAGCAAGATGTTTTAAAGTGTTCTGTTTTAGCATTTTAACATCAGCCAGCCTTTAAAACATTAGTCTGAAGACATTGGGATACTCAGCTGAGAAAGTTAGTAGCCTCAGCCTCTCCTGTATTTCACTGAATCATTTATATTAAGATACAATGGAACATCTCCTGTGTTACCATATAAAACTTTAATTTCAGCTACAGGTATTACTGAGGGTTACTTTGTCAGCTCAGCTCACCAATGTTTTGGAAGTACTCCCTCTTGCCTCTGAAAGAGTGCAGCTCATCTGGATCTACTGTGTCCACTTCTCTCACTGGCTATGGAAGAAACAGAGACACACACAAACACACCCAGTGGTTGAGAGTCAACAAATCCCATGTGCAAGGCTAAAGCAACAACTCGTGTATGCTTCTAACATGCATTGTGTGTATATCCTTATAGATCTCATTTCTCCTTATTCTCCTGTCAGCCGCATCATTGTGCTGGGTGACATGTCCATTCATCACCGTGAACACTTACACTGCAGGTTATTTGGATTCAAAGAGTGAGAGAGACATATTAAGATGCAAATTTTGGTAAATTTACAGGACATCATCAGCATACAACTTGAATACACAGACTGCAGCAGTAACAGGTAAAACAACAGAGTAGAGATGCCAGAGGTTACAACACTGAGAAAACAACAACTAAATGAAAGGTTATATATTGAGTTTGTAGAAGAAACTGTGAAAAACAAAACAGTAAAAATATCTGAAAGGATTACTGAACAAACACAACGGAGGACATTATAAAACTAATGTACTATGTACCTCTGGCTTAGGTTGCTTGTAGGTGGAGATTGGTTTAGTTGTTGTCTTTTTGGACCGGGCAGATGGAGGTGGGGAAGCACGAGGGGAGGGCGAGCGAGAGGGCGAGCGAGAGGGCGAGCGATAGCGTTCCTTGGAGCGCCGGTCGGACCGACGTCTCTGCTGCCTCTCCTCCTCCGGCTTCCACCCGTGCTCATTCTGCCTCCGCTCGCCCTGCTTCTTCTGCTGCTCCTGGATCTGCTGCTGGGACATACTCATGGCCTGCAGGGTCATCTGCTGGGCCTGAGGACAGAGAAGAGGGAGGATGGAATTTAGTGATGGGTGAAAGGGTGACTGCAGGATTAACCCTTATGCCCTCCTCAGGCATGTTTGTAGATTTTTCTCAATTTCTTTTTTGATTTGGTGGTCATTTTGGCTGTTATAGCCTGTGTCATAAATTTTGAGTAAAATTTTTGAAAGCCTTTCACTCTTACGTGTCATCGCATTGCATGCATGTTGCACCCCCTTGACAACTTTGTGGCAAAAATGTACACACACAAAAAACTGCTACTAAATCATTAACATCAATATTTTTTTCCAATTTTTTTATAAATCATTTAAACAACCTTGCTCAAAACTACCAAATATTCAGTCGTTTTCAGGATCTTAACCCTTTAGATGCCAGTTTAATTATTTGAATTACTGATTATTTAAAACAATGCGGACATGACAAAAATTAGCAACAAAACTGATTTGATGCTTTATTGATCTCCAAGAGAAATTTACAATAATAATGGTATCAAATCAGTTTTGTTGCTAATCTTTGCATAAGGGTTAAAACAATGTATCATCAGGCCAAAGAAACTATGCTGGGTGCTTCTCCTCACCATGAGAAATGCCTGCTGGCTGATGAGGGCCTGCTGTGTTGCTGCTGCTGCCTGCACGGGATCCGGGGCAGGAGCAGCCATGGGAGCCTGAGGCATCATCATGGCTATGTAGGGACAATTATAAACTGTCTGTCAGATATCAACCAGATGCTTTCTTATGATTTGATACATAACAAAAGAACACTGTAGTCACTTTTATTATTCATTTATATTTCCACATTTTTACATGACATGACGTCATATTCAGCAAACACTACAATGTCACAAATATTGGAGGGTTTTGTGGGTAGGTAGAGGGGGCAGCATAATTGGTATATCCTTAACTTGATGACAAATTCATGCTGCGGGATTACCTGGCATGGGTGGCATAGCTGGCATGGTTGGCATCATGGGAACTGTACCATAGCTCGGCATTGAAGGGACCACTGGCATTCCTGCAGAGAGAGACGCATACAGATTACCAAAAAAAAATCATGGGCAGTTCCAGCCACTTACAGTACTTGATGTGAAAAGGACCCAAAATCTCTCCAACAGGATGTAAAATTCGTGATTGATTTGATGCTTGATGGATCCCACATGGGAACCTTCCACGTACCCATAGGATAGCTTGGCATTGTCATCGGCATACCTGAAAAACAGAAGATCACTTCAAGTTTTTATAGGGGATACTGGCACGTGCCTTTATTGTAATTTAAGATGCATATGTCGATGTGGTCCATTTGGCACAGACAGGAAGTGCTACCAGCTCTAGTTATTTGCAGTCCAAGATTTATTTTATCACCCAGGGCCTGTTTTGAGGAAACTGAACTCAAAGCTTCACTACTTTTTTCACGCCCCACAGAAACCCTGTTGTGCAACTGCTGCTTCTTTCTACTGAATACATCCAACAACTCTTGTACAGCTGTCTCGTCAAGAAGAGGAATCCCTCCTCTGTTGCTCTTCCTGATTTGTACTTTTTTGTGCATGATGTTTTTTCTATTTTAACCAAGGGTAAAAGACAGATGGAGGTTTATGCTGTCCAGATTGCAAAGGATGGTAACTATTTGCACATTAATAGTTAATAATTACTGAGCTTGTCTTTATATGGCCCTTATGCAATTACATCTGAGTCTTATTTCTGAGCTGCACTTTTTCAACACAAACTTTTGTCTTCTCTAACTATGCATAAAATTTCCCATTGCATGCTGACAGACGAAATACAAATCTTCCACAGACATACTGTAGAAATTCTGTGCCCTCACTTACTAAACAGTTACAAATCTTAGAACAAAACGAAATATTTAAAAAATGTATTTCATTTTTTAAATATAATGACTTTCCCAGGTTGTAAAATGTTTACAGTGAAAGAATACAGTACATTAAAAGATAAAGAGATCCAGTTTCCCTACCAGCTGCGTACATGCCAGGCTGCATGGGTCCAATCCCTCCTCCTCCTCTCATCCTGCGGTTTAGCATGGCTACCCTATCCATGTCCTACACACACACACACATAAACACACAAACATGAATGAGTAATAGATTACACTGAGAGTGGCAGAGCAGCCACAAACAGAAGGAGTACAGTTACTGCAAAGAAAGCAGGAAACACGACCCAGTGACTTCACCCTCTCAGTAACAAGATACAACCAGAGATCCACAATCCAGCAGGGACCAGTAAACACTGACACACACCCTACAATATAAAACTTCAATGTTTCTAAGGTAAAGGAAAACAGAATCTTTACATCCATCACAGTTTCAAGCTTTTTCATAATAACATCAATCTGATGACATCACTGACCGGAGGTCCACGGTCGAGTACAGGATCGAACAAGTCATCCACGTAGGCATCCATCTGTCGACCACGCCCTGCAGACAGGTGGAGAAGAGTGCTTATGTGTGTTGTTTTTTCGCTGTTTGTTTTTTACAGTCTATGGTATGTACTGACTTATTTACAGGAATTACATGCCAGTGAACCCTGGGACAAAAATGAGAGACAGGCTTCTATTGACACTCCCACATGTACTCTGTACATTGTGTATATGTCTGTGTCACCTTCAGCAAAATAAATGTAACTGATTTATTTAGAATTAACTATACTATGATCATGTACTGTGATGTGGACATGGAGAACTTGGACAGAGGATGAATTTTATCTCACATGGTCCCATGTGGATCCTTGCAGGCTTGCAGACATATTTTGCTGGAACACTTACCTTCCTGTGGATAACCTAATCCCCAGGGCCTTCCCTCAAAAGGAGGCAGCCTGGGGGCTTGTACTGGAGGTGCTGGTGGGATGATGTCATCCATATCTGTAGCTGGGATCCTGGAGGGAAAGAGAGTGACACAGACACGCTCACTGTGGCCACTCTGGATTTGGTCGCCAAAGAAACTAGCTACTTGTTCTGTGCTTTACCCTTCTCCATGGCTGCTGAACAGGTAGTCAGAGTTTGTAGAAGATGGTGTTCCTAGTGGTGGCAGCACTTCAGTTTCTGCTCCAGCCAGCAGATCCATGACAAAGTCTGAGCCAGCCAGATCTGACCAGCCTCCGTCGGTCACAAGGGACACCGACCAGCCCTGCGCTGCCTCTGACACACCTCTGAGACACACCAACCACACATTGAGCAAAAAATCAGGAAGGATGTATATCAAGTAAAGATACGTTGTTCAGTAAAAAGACACTGTATGATTGAAACTAGATGAGGACCTGAAGTGGAGTAGCCATGAGGCCAGCTGTTCCCCAGTGGTCCATGACTCCACTTCAGTTGTTAGCTTCTCATCTGAAAACCAAATCGCAGGATTTTATTTTTGTGTTATGAATGCAGATGCTTTGACAATGGCACCCCAGCTTCAGGGCAAAGGGAGGGGTGTGGCCTGCCTCACCATTGAAGGTGTGCACATCCAGCAGCATGGTGCCTTTCCTCTGCGTGGAGGTCCACTCCAGCTGGGTTGGTGGGTAGATGCGGGTGGTGGGAGCTGGGAGCTGCAGAGATGTCAGCAGTTTGTGTTGGCACAGTGAGCGGTATTCCCTCGGACCGTGGTCAGACACATACCTGGAAGAGAAATACACTTTCAGAGTCACTTTCAGGTAGATGCTGTACATTTACACATTAAATTTATACATGCATAAGCCTGCCTGAACACATCCACCCTATCATCATTTAATGATTTTCTCATAAATCCAGAGTGATGGGGCAGACGACCAAACCAAGGGAACTGAATTTCAAACTGCATACATTAGTTGTTTTAACAGCTTCCACTCCACATCAAGCTACAGCACATTTGTCCCATTTGTGCTTTTAAAGTTGATATCCTCCCTAAAGCGCTAACATGGTGTTATCATTGTCATATTTCTGTCAACCCAACAAAATCCAATCTCACACTCTCCCTTAACCTCTGTTTTGCTTTCAAACAAAAAATGTATGTGGGTCAGTCGGTATCTGTGGGTTTGTTTACCGTAAGTAACCCTGCTTACATAAAATATGAAATATGAAAATGACACTTTAAGACAACTGGCTTAGTAATGTCACATACACTACAAATATGTTTGCTCTTAGCCACAATAGCTACTCTTGCAGCAGTAAAAACCCCAGAGTGCGCTGAATGGAACAAGAGTGTATTTTATTGCAAATTAAAGCAACTTTTAATTGAAGAGAAATGCTGCTTTGGACCATGTTTCTAAAGTTACATAGTGGCACTTTAATGTCTCATGATCCATAGAGCTTGAGATGTTGTTCCAGTTGAATGTCAACAAATGAGTTACACCATTGCACCAGTATGGCACATATTTTGTATTCAACATTAGACCTGGTTCTCTGTAGGCAAGTGCTTTCTTAACTTATAATGGGTAGTTCCCTGATGTGCTATTTTATTTATTTATTCTTTTTTTTTTTTTTACAAAGTATTAAACTGTGAGTGGGTATTTAATTTTGTTTACTAGCAATGGAAATGATATTCTTTTTCAATACACAAAGAAAACTTGGAAATGTGACTGAAAACACACACACTGCAATTAAAGGCCACAGCAAAAATCTACTAAAGTCACTATGCATCGTTGTGGTAGTATATAATGAGACAGTAGCTATGCACACAAGATTTGACCCAGGGACACTGAGATGACTTCATTGAAAGCAATATATCGACGACACCAGTTCTCACCATCATTTTCTATTGGTCTAGAAACAAAAACTTCAGAAATAAAATATTTTTCTTTTAAAAAAAGGTTAATTCAATCAGTCTAGAAAGGTGTACAGTATATTCCCCACTAACCCAAGTTGGTAGTAGTGGGCTAACCAAAGCAGAGCACCTACTTGAGCAAATGTCGGTCCAGAGTCAGTGAGGGGGTGAAGGCGCTGAGGCAAGAAGCCAGCAGCAGCCAGCCCCGGCGGCTGTCCTGCTCCTCCTGCAGCCCCCACGTGTGGTAAACCAGCTGGGCCAGGATCTCATCCCTCAAAGCCGGCTGGCTCTGGCCCTTCTCCACTATGTAGTTCCCAAGTATCTGCTCCTGCCAGCTGCTGAGGTCTGACTCGCCTGTAAACCGCAGGATCTGAGGAGAGCAGTGTTGAAAACCATCAGCGAGTTGAACGAGGAGACTTTAAGAACATCTAAAGTGTTCCCTCCCATATACCAATTTGTAAATTTCTAGGGCAGTACTGGCATCTTCTGGCTCCAGAGAGGTGAGGGGCCTCTGGAGGGGGTATCCCTGAGGCTGGCACCATGTATCCTGAGGAGAACACAAAACAAAGATATGTATAAACAAAGACAGGTATTAAATCCATCTACTTTCATCCTCTCACGTTTGTGTTTGTTAGACATCGGTCGTCATCTATCAAAAACATTTTTGCCTCAGATCAAGTCTGACATTCAAGAGTCAATCAAGCAAAAATATGTCATTTCAAAATGATTCCCTGTATATTTTCAATACAAATCATTATTTTCCAGAAACATACATTATTTTTCTAACTTCATGAATATTAATAATATTAATATACTATATTACATACATAAAAACAACCCTTTTTTTAGACACAAATTAATAGTTTAAATAGTTTTCTTCAACAAACCCTGGGTTGTTTTCTTTCTCCTCTCCTCTTGCTGTACCTAAACAAGATTCATTTCCTCATTCACACGTTTGGTATCAGAGTTCATATCAGAACACATTAACTTCTAGACCTTTACAGTGAACATTAGCTTGTTATCCAAGGCCTGTTTTTACCAACAGTAGTCTGTCATCAATGTAAGGATAAAAAGTGAGCACATTCATGGTGGATTCACCCTTGGCTCAGAATAAAATCTGGGTGTGGCCATTAAGACAAGTGTCAGTTGACAGTCAGTTCCCTGCACTGAAACATTTGTCATGTATTCATTACTGTACATTACAAAAAGCAAACAGAACAGAACAAAACTAAACGTGTGAAGCTTTAGACAGGCTCTAAAGGCTTTAGACATTATTCATCATTTCTCATGTTGTGACTGTTTACACTGATGGGATGTCAAAGTTATCATATATTGTTGATTATGTAATATTTCTGAGCACAGTACAGCTGAAAAGACTATCATTAAAAACTGAATTTGAAAAGTGAGTATTTGATTATGGACTGCACATAGTCTTAACATTTTTTTAACAGAAATTCAGTTAGTATATTTAAATTTACTACATGCTGAAACACAGTCACTAGATGCTTTTGAACAAAAGTAAAATCTGAGAATTTACATTCAGTTTTAATCGAGATGCTTTCTTCAACTGCGAATCAACAATAATCATGAGGTTGTTACTGGGTGACACAATGAGGTCATAGATTTGTAAAACTGCTGGATCTATATTTTCATTCTCTGCTACCAGCAGCACTTTGTACCTATCAGGTTTCAGCTGAATAAATATGTTTATAGATTGAATCTAAAGAACAGGATTTATCATCCATTAAGGAAATTTAAATCTGTTAAATAATGATAATGTGGTATAGTGGACTATGTTGAGTACATACAATATTAACATACTGACTCTCAACTCAGGTTTGTTCACTGCATCTTTTGTTTTTTTTAATAGATTAGCATAATGTCACACATTAATCTCTTTGGCTCCACTGGATTAAAATAGACGCTCTTTGTTCCACCTCATCTGGAACCAAAAACTCTGAGTTCCCCATCTCAGGGTTCATCAACTCAGAGTGTGTTAAACCTGCTTTCTTCAATACCCCCCCACCTCAGGAACTCAGACCAGGAACATCATCACCTGCTTTTAAATCATCTCTTCAAATTTACTTACACAATGGCTTTTCCATAATATTTTTTTCTGCAACTTATTTTATCTTATTTGCTGTATATGGTTTTAATGTGATTTGCACATAAAGTGCTTTTGAAGGACTGTTTTCATATTTTCTGTTTCTTTTATTTGTCCTAGTTGTGATTTTGTAACGGATGTTTTGAAAGGTGCTATATAGATAAAGCCATTATTAGATTACATAACGATTATTATTATCAGTTACCACCAGGTGGAAATACTCCCTTGTCAAGCCACAGTCGCACCTCGCTCTACAAACATTTCCAGCCTGTTTCATCCACAGCCTGTTAGTACGGCTCCTCTCCTGCCGTTTCACTTGCGTACCAATAAATCAACCTCAACTTTTATTCCAGTTGTTCTTTGTCTGCTTATGGGTCCAAGGGAGTACTAAGCATAACACAAAGTGTGGAATAACACATTTAAATAACACTTTAGTTCAACTGATCCTGCAGGGAGACCTCATGGTGGGTCATCATGTGACATCTGTTTTTTCATCACTTAATAAGCTGTGGTTTACGTTACAAAAGAGGAAACACAACAGACCAGCAGGCCAGTTTCCTAAAAATGGAGCCTGTAATGGAGCAGGACATACAGTGGAGAAAAGCAGGGTGAGGTTGTGAGTGTGCTCCAGCCTCACTTACCTTTAATATGGATTTGGCATAGCGAGAGAACGGGTATCTGTCAATATCTGGAGGCAGGGCGAGCTTATGTTCTGCCTTCACCTGTGGAGGTGCGGCCTCCATGACCCCTGAAGAATGCTGCCGCCCTGGTGGGGAGAGAGGAAGCTACAGTCAAGAAAGGACAGCAGACGGGGGCACGTGTGCAGATGAGCAGTTTATGTAGTGGACCTGCTGCACTGCGGAGTCTGGCTGACAGCTCAGCAGGGATCTCCAACATCCCCACATCCTAATAGGAGAAGAACATAAATCAAATATTACAGTATGGTTATAACCAGAGAAGATAGTTTAGTTGTTCTAATGCAGTTGAAATCTATATTTTTGATAATCTGCTACAGATCAGTCAGTTTGTTATCTTACCATTCCTGAAGAGACAGATTTTGTCTTTGTCACTGTTTTTAATTTGCTCCTCTCGTGAAATTCCTGAAATTGAAGACATACTGTGTTGTATTAGGCTAGTCAGTCATACTGTGTGCATTTCATATTTCCAAAATCATATTAATCCTTCATTTTAGCATCTGTCACGTCAAGCGAGTTGCAGATCCACTGTGTTACTGTTCACGTGAGTTATCCGGGCACATCAAGAACAACCAACACTCCCTCACCTTTCCCTGAGGAGTATGTTCACAGTCAGACCTATTCTTAGATACACCCCTGTTATATACTCCTGCAACACCCACAGTCTGGTTGCCCCGCCTCGTATAACAGGCCACACAGTTCCAAAAGTCCAGAAAGTTTGTTGTTTTTTAATCAGGAAGTTCACAGCTCACAGGGAGCAGTCACCTTTAATTAAGACTGATCAAAACCAACCCATGTACTTCTGTGCTTTTTAGTATTTATTTGTATATTTCTATGCTATAGTCAATTGTTTGATCTTACTGGATACAGGTATCAGATAAATGTCTAAATTGGGAAAAAAAGTGATGTGTCTGAATGCATTCCACATCGAACTTGGGTGTGTTCAATAAAGTTATCAAATAGCTCAGAGAATACACAAGCAGCCCAACCCTGCTGTACGTCCACGTGAAAAGATTTACAATGACCTTCCCAAACCAAACAAGTGTGTCACCAATCATAGCAAATCAACACAACACACACCCTCTGGCTTCCTCTATCACTGCAACTCCATTGCACTGCTACAGATTCAAATGTATATCTCAACAATATCTCTACAGTATGATCAATTGCAACAACATTTATAGTACAGACATTTATTATCCCCAGAGGATGAATCCTACTGACTTATCTTATCCCCCATCTGACATGAAATGATCTAATAAACTAGTGACATGTTTAAAGAGTTACTCCAGCATTGCACTTTAAAAAGTTGGAGGACTTGTGAAAAGACATATTATGAAAATGACAGGTCACAATTACAATTACCCATAGTGGAACTCTTGTGTACCTTATGTTACATCCTCTGCCGAGCAAAAGAGAACATCTTATAGCTCCATGACATGTTTATAATGCTCTGATAAGAGGTGTACTCTCCAGCCCACGCTGGCATAACCCTGATGACATCACTATGACATAGTCAGGGTTACTTTTTTAGAAAAACACATATGAGATATTTGTATATTCAGGTGACTTGCTATGACTGACCAGAAGAGGATTTTAAGAGAAATAAGATTTAGAGGATTTATTTAACCAGTAAGCTGACCAAGTTAACTTTGTCTTAATTGTGCCCAAATCAGCCACAAAATTAAATAATTCTTTCTCTACGAATGCTCAGAAGAAATTATAGTTACATATCAACTCCCTTCTAGGAAACTATTTAGAAAATTCAGTGTTACGTTGGACTGAACAAGTGGAATCAAATCCAAATTTAAATTCATGTCACAGTTAAAGTGAGACTGAAATAGTTGCATAAAAACTTAGGGATCATATCATATCAGATGTGGTAGCCCTAAATCTATTAAATTCTGATATAAATCCTTTTTTTATTAGTAAATACCTTTTTGAAGGAAAGCTCATAATGATTATACCTAGGCTTGAGCAGCTGACATAGGCAGCCTGCGAGTAAATGCCTCATAGCTCCACTGTTCATAGTCCAAGTCTCATAAAGCAATAACACAAAATAGTTGGATAGTGATCCAAATGAAGCAAAGGAAGTAACAAAGAGAAGTGTCAGTTTAATGCATACAAGAGAAGAAAGGTAAATGAAACACAAGCAGTAGCTGAAAGAAGTTTGTCTAGGTTGTTTAAAAGACTGTTTCCTCTGTTATGGTCCCCTATTTTCCTTACTATTTTCATTGATTAACTATGTTTTAAGTCAAATTAACTAAAAAGATGACGATATTTCTATATCTGATCTGATGTAGAAGGTAAAAAGCAAGGTGAGAAGAGAAAAGCAGCCTACCTGTCAGAGCTGTGTCCTAAGGGACAGGTTACACAAGATGGAACAAGAGATGCAGTGCTGCTTCAAATTTCACCCAGAGAGGTTGAAGTCCAAGTCAGGAGTGTGGTTAAGTTGTAAGCAGGGTGTGTGTGTGTGTGTGTGTGTGTGTGTGTGTGTGTGTGTGTGTGTGTGTGTGTGTGTGAGACGTGATTAATGCAAGATAAGAAAGCTATTTAAAGGAAAGGGATGAGATTTTATAGAGTGGGATATATATTCAACCAATACCACTCTGTACAATTCATTTTTTATTCATCATTAGTCTGAAATTGCCACTGACAGCTACCCAAGTGTACAGGGCCTAAGTAACACTACTGATGTCAGGGTGTTGTCACTGAGACACATGGACACATTCTTCATATCAGAAATCATATGCTGTTGTGCAAAGCTGCTGCATATGAGTCAGTGTGTGTGTGTGTGTGTCTGTGCTGTTTGAGGGCCAAAGATTTACAGTACAATAAACTCTACAAACAGGAGGTTGCCATGAAACACAATCAAGGACTGTGCTGGGGGTGTCTCTGCTATCTACCTTCCTCCAATGGCGTCTTTTGATGGTGTCTCTCGTTACCAGCATCACCGCCCAGAACTGGGTGAAGGACTGCCTCAGACGCTTGTAGTACTTCCTAGAAGAAGAGAGGGGGCAGCAACAAGCAGACAGGCAGTGTTCCGTGTTAGTGTATCAAGCATCCTGTGGCGTCGAGCTCCCTTTCAGCTCAAAGTCCTGCTTCATGTTTCAGTTTTCCACTGTCCTTCTCTAATTTATCCCTTAATTAAAAACACTTTCCCTGCCCCTGTTTCCTTAAATGAGTGTGGCAACATATGTGGAGTGTGAGAATATTAAAGTTTCCAGAGGTGAAAAGTAACTATATACAGTCCCTAAGGCACTGTACCTTAGCACAGTTTTGAAGCATTAGGGTTATATTAGAGTTTTTCATTTTGTCTGACACCCTGCTTTTCTCCTGCAAAATTTTAATGGGTATCCTTTTGGGTTTGTTTTCCCAGCAAACAGGTATCAGGTGGCCTGAAGGGCTACAGCTTTGGTGGTGGAGGCTATGGAGAAGGCCTTTTTATTGGGGAAGTTCGAGCAAACCATGTGGCAACTCAGGAGGGGAAAGCAGGGTTTTCCCAGGCTGTGCTTAGCAGAGGAGGAGAACCGCTGACCCAGACTGGGGATTTGTGACATGGAAAGAACACTGAGGAAATTCCTGAAACATGTCCTCTGTGGAGAAAGCAGAGGCTGAAGACTCAGAGGGGAGGTCTCTGCACATATCCTTGGCAGAGGCCTCTGAGTCAAAAAGCTTGTCAGTGGTGGCACAAGCTGTGGATGAGATCTGCACCTTGTACCTTACCACTCTGGCGTGTCGATCACTGCTAATGTACTTGCATGAGCAGTGACTGACACTCCAGACCCTACCCCTACTGGTTGTAATTAGTGCTGCTGACTTGGGCAAGTTGGATTCTTGCAAATGGCATCACAGCTCTTGGTTGTACAACTGTCAGGACAACGTGACTTCAAAAAGTTATTCTTATAAAACTCCCTACTGCAGTATTAATGAACACAGGATGAAGAGGCTTACAGATGGTCCAGGGAAGCGAGCCCACATGGGCAAAGCTGGTAGGCATGTCGTTGAACAGGCCGAAGGTCAAAAACACAGGAACGGGTTCAGGGTCAGGTAACAGGTACATGCAGAAACAGGTAACAGGCAGGAGTGGGTAACAGGATCAGGTATCCAGTAAAGTGGTTGAAAAGCGAAAGCTAAATCAACATTGACGATCTGGCAGGGAGCTGCTGGAAATGGCTGATCTCAGCACTGAGCAGGTGATGAGTTAATGATACATTTTATTAAACCCCTACTGTGGAATTTTCTACTTCACAAATGTATCAAAATGCCAAGAAACTCAATTTACTTCTGTCTGAATATTATTTACTGCTCAATAATATGCTCAATATTTTATTTAATTATTATTTTAATGACTCAACTTTCTCCACTTGTATATTACTTCCATATTGTATTATATCAATATTATATCAACCCTGTTTGTTTTGCATTTGTTTTCAACAGTAACATTTGTATTTTGTGGTTACTTCCTATGAGTAATTAATAGTTAGAGATACCCTGTGCATCAACTGAACACAACATTTCTTAGGAGGTGTAATTCTGTCTTGGACAGGAAACTGTACTTAAACCCGTCCACAGTATTGAGTTGGTCATTGTTATAAATAAAATTGTTTTTGTTTTTTTTAATCATCTATATGGATTACAGTTAGTTATTCCCTTGTTTATTTATCTCTATATATATGTATATTAATTGAATATGCAGTATTTAGTTATACTCAGTTAATAAAAGGTATGGTATGAATGCACTTGGACTGTCTTAGCTCCCTTGTTTTCTTTTCTTGAGTCCTTATGAATTCTCCCTCACATCTTTACTTGACCACATGACATTTTCCATCAAAGAAAAGTGGTTATGAAAGGAGATTTTCTGGACTTTTTAACCGCAGCCCTGGACTGGTGGAGAAGTCTGAGGGCATGTGGTGGCTGGATGGGGAATGGCATGGCTGTGGGAGGGGCTGAGCGAGCAAAATATATAAAGCAGAAGCAGCAGCCATGACACTTTAGTAACTTAGAACAACGTTTTATACTGTATTACCTAGTGCAGCCCCCGTCAAGCTGGAGCGTGACCTCATGATGCTCTGGCTAATAACACGGTTAATAGCAACAGCATGGCAGTGAAAATGGAGAAATCTCTGTCAATTTTCTTAACAACCATTCATTTTGGTCCAGAAATAAGAGGAGGTCATTGAGAAAATGGAATTACAGTCAGTCCCTGGTTCCTCTGTCCTTCCTTTCATTGCTCTATCTCTTTCCATCATTCTCTATTTCTCTTTCTTCCCCTTTACTACTGTTTTCTCCATACTTTCCCTCTTTTTCTTCAATCCTTCCTTTTCTTGTCTGTCTTTCCTTGTTTCATTTATTCTCTCATTGTCATTCATTCCTATTCATTCTCTTCTTTTCTGTCTTTCTTTCTTTAACTAAAAAAATCCGTGATACAAGGTTTTACTCAGCAGCAAATAAATAACTTTTTAACTTTTCAATTTAGTGCATTTTACAGGTAATATATACTTTTTTCTTTCTGGTAAATGTTTGACTGTAGGACATGAAGATGACCTAGATAAAGAGGTTTTGCAGCAGCTTCATCACCTCTCCCAGCTCTCTGTACCTGGCCTGGTGTCCTCGGATGTGACTCTGAATGACAATGGCTTTCTCCTTGAAGAACCTGAAGTTCCTCCTGCAGAGGAAGCCCCTGATGTTCCTCTGGATGGTAATGGCAGCCCACGTCTGAGTGCTGCTCCACTTGTCCTCCAGCTGCTGGTACAGAAGCTCCTTGAGGAACACCTAAGACACAGACACACACATCTAAACATGGTGTACAGTAAAAACTGCCAATCAGGGTCATGAATGGGCAGACAGGTACCTTGGTGAGGCCCAGCTGGTAGTGTCCCTCCTCTGCACCAACCATTTCCAGCAAAGCCACTGTCTGCTCTCTGTCTGACACCTCACTCACCCGCTGGGTCAGCAGAACCCCGTACCTATCAAACAGTAACGATGTAATGTAATGTAATGTAATGATGTGACATGACACAACTTCTAAACACCGCTTTGTCCCTTGTGGATTGAACTCTCTTGGATCCCTTTTCTCATGTACATTCACTATTTGTGTTCATGAAGTGATTCCATTTAGTGCCATCAACAGGTCAACATTTTAATTTGTCCAATGCTTTGCTTTATGACATAATAACTGCAGCAAAATAAATGACATTCACATTGACTGCAGCTGTATGTACACATTTTCACTAACATTAATATACTGAATATAGTGAACATAGCCTCCTAAACATCAGCATGGCAACATTGTCAGTACAGACTGAGAGATCTATTAACATGAGTGTGGAATCTTCCTAAATTGAGATAATTGTTAAAAGGACAAACAAGTCTTGTTTTCCCCCATATCACTCACTCCTAAATGATTTTATCTAAATTCATGATAAAATATCAGTGTGGGAAAAACATTGTTAAGAGCCAGTTTAAGGAAACCCTTTTTGAACAACTCTCCATGACAACTGATGAAATGAAGCAAATGAAGGTGGATTTGGATTGAGCCTGACAATTCTGCTGGATGTTTGTTACATTGAATCAAGTTATTGTTGCAGCTCAGTGCTGAGCACAAGTAACATTTAACAACAAAAATAATATGAGTGCTGTAATGAGCCCTGTGTATTTGGAAGACCTTTCGACAAAGAAGGAGTACTGAATCCGTATGGGAAAACCCTCTTTCCTGATGTGGATGGTCTCTAGCATCCCTGCATGTCTCAGCTGGGCTGACACGTAGTCCACATCAAAGACACCAGGAAGCTGACGGAACACATCGGTGGAGACAGTGCATGATCATACGTTGTCCAGGAAATAGAAACCTAAAATGGGTATCCAATGTTATCTGACATTGAAAATTGAATAAGCAATATTACCTTGACATAGTTTGGCTTCAGACAGTGGATAAACATGGTTTTGCATCTGGTTTTAAAGAGAAGAAAAAAAACAGACACATATTACTTGTCAGGGAATAGTTTTAACTTTCCTGTCTCGTCTAATCGAGTGAAGTCTCTTGCAGAACTGGTCTCAGTGATGAGTCACACCAAACGAAAACATTATGAAGACTATCTGTCCCGCTCCTTGTATTTTTCTTTCCATTACTTTTATTGAATCCCCGATCTCAGCAAACCACATGCAGTCAAACTGGATCCCCTGAAACGACACTGGGCTTGCTTTCAGGCAGAACTACAGATCTGTTTAATGACAGCTTCGTGTGGGCCAGGATGGTCAGTGTGTTGGTACCTCTCCAGACGGGTTGTGAGTTCAGTCAAGGACTGAAGGAAGTGTGAGGCAGCGGTGGAGGGCTGCTGGCGGAGGCCCTTCCCCCTCCAGCCCAGCTCTCTCTGCTGAACGTAACTGTCCTGAACCTTCTGGAACAGCTCTGAAACCATCTGCCCAACATTGCCACAAGAAGGAAACAAGTTTTGATTCTGTGTCAGTGTGTTTTTGGAACAACTGATATCTTACATTCAGTGTTGTGTATTAAGTATTTCCCTCATTGTTATTCTCTCATCATTAGACTGCTGTTGGGAATAAATGATGATTACTTTTATACTTCTTGTCTGTTGCTTGTTTAAATTCTACAAGGTGTGGAAGCACACTGTATTCACCAAAGCAAGTAATTTACTGATGAACTCTATAACACTTTGTCTTATAATTTTGAGCTCTGAAGTCTTTCCCTCATACAGTAATTGCAAGAAAATAATTATGAAAAAGCAGACTATTACCTGTACATAGTACCTGACAGATTATGTCATAATTATGACTTATTGGTCATTATGATTTGCTTTTATAACATGTCATCAGTTTTTCTTTTTCTTTGGTGAATACATTCTGAAAGCTCAACACACAGCAGCTCAGAAAGAACATGTCAGTAAGAAATATAAACAAAAATATAAGCGCAAACAAGATTTGACAACACATATACAGTTACAGTATCACAGACTGCAGATTTGTTTTCCTTAAGTTCTTTAAATATTACTGTATTATTAGTATTGGTGAAATGCAAGTTTCTAGAGTTTTCCATTGCTAATAAATTAGCAAAAACTTTTAAAAACATTTATTTATATTATTATTATTATTATTATTATATTCATTTATATATCATGTTAGTATTGGCTATTGACTGTCGACTGATGGCTAAAAATGCTATTCTTTCCACACTAATACTGAGGAGGCCTCGTCTTTGTTCTCATAAGGGGCCTCAGTTGTTCAGTGCGTGGATCCGACAATATGATGGAAACATACCTTTGAGATTCAGGATTACATCACATCATTTCTGCATATTTGTCAGTTGCACATTCATGTTGCCAATTTCCTCTTCTAACACGTGATGGTCATGTAACATCCTGGATATTAGTACAACTTTTTGGAAAAATGCCATGACGACATATTTTTAACTATTTTATTTTACTTCTACTTTTATTCACATTTTAATTTGACTCCTTATTCTTTAGTTTTAGATTCACCATCTTCTGCAGTGTTTATGTCTTTATGGCCCTGTTTCTATTAATTTGTTTGTTACCTGTAAAACACTAGATGTTTGAACATTTGAATGACTGACTGATACACAAACCTTTGTTATGCGATTAGATAGTGTGATCTTTTGTTAGAACAATAGGGACCTATTTTTGCTGTTGTGCAGTTCTTGCTATGCTATGCTAAGCAAATAGATCCACAACAGTTGTTTCACCTGTAACCGACTCCTGGCAAAAAGCTCCACCACTTCTGTCCTGAATTGGTCGTGGTTCTTATTGAGGAAATTATGGACCTAGAAAAATACAGAATATTATTTAAGTACAAATCCTTTCCACTGTGTGACAGATTTGTTTATTGTGCCTGATACCTGATAGGTGACAGCTCCAGCATAGTGATAAATAGTGAAGACTGGAAGTGGGTTCTTGGGCTTGGCATAGAAGGGGCTGTTCCCATGGTGGTAGTGGCACTTCTGGAGGAATGTGTGGTCAGTGGCCTGAAAACCATACAATATACAAATAAACTTGTCAGTGTTTTTAAGAATAAAATTTGACATATGCATCTTTGAATTACCTGAACACTCTGTTTGAAGTGCCTTTTCACATCTCTAGGGCTGCACAACTAATCCATTTAATTTCACTCAAAATTAATTCACAGCATACTGTCATTTATAAGCAAAGGGGCATTTCCTGTGCTGTTCTAGGTGTTCATAGAGAGTGTGAAAGTGATATATTGTATCACCATACCTGGCAGGTAAGTAGCAGGGGTTGCCTTTAAGTCACAAACTTTCTAACACTAAATTTCTGGATGTCTTCATCTTTACCCTGGTGTTTCATTGTGCTTGACTGACTACACACCCACAGTATTCTGCATATTACCTGGGATAAGTGTACCCATCACACAGGCCTTCATATTAAGCAGTGAGTGTGTACCTGGGGGAGGCAGGTCTGGTCATCCAGTATGCGGAAGATTCCGTGTGGCCTCGAGGAGATAAGATCCAGACAGGAGTGGAAGTTCTTGAGTGGCAGTGAGTACCACTGGATCTGTTCTGCATTGTACTCTTCCTGTAGGAAACATACATATATTGGCAAGGTTTCCCATCGGGGGACAGGGAAAAAGACTAAAACCACACTCGTCATTTCTCCATGCTCATGTGTTTATGAAATATATGAGCAAACAGGACACACTGATTCCTATTATTCACTTTTCATAGGTAGATTTTTAAAGTTTAAATTCATTCTTATAGTATGTCTGACCTGCTCCTGAGAGATTACTGCCTTGTTGACAAAATGCTGCAGCTGCTCATTGGCAAAGTTGATACAAAGTTGCTCAAAGCTGTTCACTCCCAGGTCCTGTAGAAGAACATAGAAGGTCTGTGACATCAATTCCAATTCCACAAGATATTTCCAGATCTCAGTCCAGGATACCAACCTCAAACCCATAGATGTCCACGACCCCCACTGTGCTGTCCATCTCTGTGGGACTCAGCCAGTCATTAATCTGCTCCAACAACCAGTCAAACAACACTGTATATAAGGCTTTGGCAATGGCATCTCTATGAGAGAGGGAAAGGATAAGAGGAGGCATGTTTTTGTTACAATTAAAACAATTTGTCTCACAATCCTTTCAAGGCCACTCCCCCAAATTTACCAACCAACATTGATTCAATTGTCATGGATAGTCCTCTCAACCTGTAAAAACTGTTGTATAGTATCAATGAAACACATCATGAGGGCAGGGGAAAATGTCTTACAAACACAAAACAGGTGCTGTGTTGTTTGTACATTCACATGAGTCTGCCATGGGGAAACTTCCATAAGAATTCCTCCTAATGGAAGTAGTCACATCCAGCTGCTATTAGATGATAGGGCAAACCCAGAAGACACTGGAGTGAGTACAGTTATCATTTGGCAGAGTAGGCCTTGAGGCCACCCAAGAAATGGGCTGCTATCTTAGACTTCCTGTTCTTGCCACTGCTATCAGGATGTTTGTGGTGGCAGGAACTGGGTGAATGAATGGCTGGATAGCAGAAAGCATGTTTCACAGTATAGAAGAAATGTGTGCAATTTGTGCTTACGTCTAGCCAGTATCAACATTAGAAGACATTTTCTCACCGGGATTCTATGGCACTCTCCACAGACAGGGGGCAGTAGATCCTGTCATAGGTTGTCTCCTGTGGATGAGAGAGCAGATCAGTGTGCATACTTGTAATAATATGAACAATAAAACCACAAGAGGCACGACTCATGCATTAGGGGCTACATACTGTGACTCTGTGAGTGATGACGGTCTGCAGGGCTTCAGAGGAAATCTGCAACAAGGAGCCAACCCTCCTGGTCTCAGCCTCGCTGAAGATACGGGACACCTCAAAAGACTCACTCTGAAACAACAACCAAGTGATGATGATATGAATATTAGATCTGATGAAGTCTCACTCCTACACACACACACCTCATAAGAGCTGAAGCAGATGTTTCCGAGCTGCAGAATGGAGGACAAGATGGCCCAGATAGTGGAGACTTGGTCAGCATGGAGGCCAATGGTCTCAAAGCACTGTACCAAAAGTTGGAAGTCCTGCTTGTCCTGCTTCCTGCTCAATTCACAGACACCACCCTGCAAAAGGACAGATGAAAAAGTAAATGCATAACATGGAATGAATGAAACAGAAAGGAAAGCATGGGGAAAACCAGAGAACAAAAAATAGTTCTGTGTTCACTGATGTGTGATGTACTTGGTTTAGGTAGTAATAGGTCTCAGCTCCCTGCAGGTAGAGCTCCTGTTTGTCCCAGTCGTTCATACCTGCCAGCAGCTCATAAAACACATGGTAGTTCCTTTCCTCATTGGCCTACAAGGGAAATGAGACAAAAACTACTGTACAATGACATCAGTTTATACAGGAAAATCTAAACAAAAGAAACTTAATGGAACATACAAATCAGACTTTATGCCAGTTGACAAATATTAAGAAATGAAAACTAAACTTAACTGAAGAGCTACGAGTCAAGAGAAAAACACACCAGACAAAAGGGATCCACAGTCATGCAAACAGCTCTATAGGCTCTTAATAGTGCTTTCCATTTTAAGCACTTCCCAAAGCTGAATCTCTGGCCTGAGAACAGTGCCAGATGTAAAGCCAGCAAAACATTCATTGCATTTTCTTTTATCGGAAATATGAGTGTCTGTACAAGCAGTCTTGGTACTCCATTCATTTATTGTCTTGACCTTTCACTGAACAAAAACAAATCAACCTTATGGAAAGAGAAGAAAAATCCAGGGTATCAATACCCCAAAATCTATACCCATTCACCAAATCTTCATCATGCTGTTAGTATGGCTAAAGACTGAAAAGCCATTTGTTCAGTTTTATGTGGAGGTGTTTTTATCACCCAGGAAAGCTGAGCCTCATTTACCATTCATTTATCAAGAAGCTAAATAATTCAACCAGAAAAGGAGCAAAAGATGTTTCCCTTCAAGGTTACACAACCAGTCCTATGATATATTAGACAAATAGCTGTTCACACAGTTTACCCAGTGACAAATTGTCCAGCAGCCCTGTTCACAATGTAGATACCAAAGCCAATGTGATATTTTGTTTTTTGACTCTGTTTGAACCTAATGAAAAGTGTTTTTCCAGCAAATTTAACATTATGGTCTCCTCCATGAGACCTATTTTGATTACACAGCACACATTCCTCATTCTGTGTTCTCACCTGAAATACAACCCTGGACTTCTCAAGGAGATATCTGGACAATGAGGTCCCTACAACAACCCCACTGTCAACCAAGACGAGACATAATCAGCAAAATAATTTCATCAAGGGGCAGCAACAAAGAAACAGGATGTGAAATAATAAAACATATTTCTACAGAGGGTAACATAAGGAGGACTCACTGGAGAATGTGGATGTGAAGGTACTTGCCAAAGCGGCTGGAGTTGTTGTTGAGGATGGTCTTGGCATTCCCAAAACTCTCCAGGATGGGGATAACCTCCATGGGCTGGTGAAGGAAGAGAAAATATGAAGCCAGTCAAGGACAAAAATGGTTGGATGTCTTGCAGTTGCTAACCGATACATTAATCAAGGTGGTTCATCTTGTTTTTGGTCAGAGGATTTACCTGTCGCAGATTGTTGTTTCTGCCCTGATACATAGAGCTGAGGTAGTGAACAATCAACTTGGTAGCTTCAGTCTTCCCTGAACCACTCTGGCCACTACACAAAAATGTAAAATGACCTGACATATGACAAAGTTTTTTCAAATACATATTAAGGCTGAAAATGGCTCATCATATTCATTTGAAAGAACTATTCTAAACAGTGATGAAGGCAAATATATCAAGGTGTTAGTTTATATTTTTTCTTACTGTCAATAAATCTGATTAAATGCCAAAGCAAACAATATTTTGGTCCATGGCTCACTAATTCCCCCAGATGGAACTCATCTCCAGGAACACTGGTTTGGACTAGAGATCTAAGTCTTTAAAAAGCACTTCACAAACATATATAGTTTATTTTTTTAAAAGTGAAGTAATTTGTCACTGTAGTTTTCAGCAAACATCACTCAAACAAGAGGAAACTGTACATTTTACATTTTCTCTACAGCACAAAGGAAAGGGTAAACCTAACAGTCAGGTAGGTGGATTTTAACTACATCAAGCCACGAAGGCTTGGAAAACAACTGGAACTACAAAATGTTACATTACTGATGGTTCAAAATATAAAGTATTTCAAAACCAGCCATGGATATACACCAGTCAGCCACAACATTAAAAGTGGTATCTGGTTTTATGTTGTATACACACACAGTACTTGCTCATTATTAGTTTTGACCTGTTTATAGGATTTGTTAGTGATAAGAAAAATGTGGACATGTGAACAAAAATGTGATCATGAGTCTTATTCCTTAGAATATGTACAGTATGTGTATAGACAAGTAGATCTTTTAGTAAAATTCTGAGAATTGCTGAGAGTACACAGGAAAAATAAAATGCAGGAACTTTGCAAAACTACATAAAAATCTACTGTAAAAATGACAACTTGATGTTACTGTCGGTACCTTATAATTATGCACTGCTCCTGTGTGGAGGCTTGAGACTGGTCGAAGGCAGCGTCGGCTATGGCATACACATGGCTGAAGAAGAAAAGAACTGGAAGTCAAAGATGGCATGGAAACTTAAGGGATACAGATGTTTTCAAGGGATGGAAACATTTGATTAGACACAGGTTGCCAGTGGTAACAGAAGTGAAGGGTGGGCTATTTTGCAGCTGTTTGAGAAGTTTGCTCACGGTGGGTTTCTCTGCAGCACATTGCCTTGGTATTTCTGTCTCAGCTCATCTGTGTAGATGTTGAGAGGCTTGAAGGGGTTAATGGACAGTAGCATGTTGCCAATGTAAGTCTGAGGAAAAATGATACAGGCATCCAGTGAATTTACTTTATATAGTTTAAATTTAAGTCAAGTTTATATTTAGTTTTGGAGGGAAAAAAGTCCCCCCAAAAACTAATTTAGCAAGGATTATAGATATTGCTTAATGTTTTCAATCATTAAGGTAGTGGTAGTAGTAGTAGTGTGGAGCAGTTGAGGTGTGGTAGTGCGCTGTTGACTCACTGTATGATTTAGATGTATGACTTATGATCAATGTAATAGAGTGCGTCTGACCACACCAAAGGGGAATACACGTTAAACAGAGAGTGCAGCGACAAAAGCTTTTCAACCTGGGAAGTTACTCTTGAAGGTTGAAGCTTTTGCCTGCTTCTCAACTATTTTGTTTGTAATTCAAATATACATGTTACTAATGGAAGATTACATTATTCTGCTGTGCTTCTTTCAGATTATTGTGCAGGGTCAATCATGAAACTTACATAAATGCAGTCACGGTGAAACCTCTTCTTCAGATTCAGAAGCACGGAGCTCTCGCACACCTCTCTAACAGCACAAGCAACAGGTTCAATCTGCATTATTATACTGTAGAAAATCTATGTGCATTTGTGTGCATGTACATGCGCATCTTTCTGTGGAGTGGGCAAGACTTGCTTTTATGGTTAGAATTATGTTTAGGATAGGCATTTAGTTGTGATGGTTAATGTCAGGTAAAGGTCTGGGAATGCATTACATCAATGAATGTTCTCACAGCATAAAACATGTGTGTGTTTGTCTGTGTGAGTCTGAACTCACTCCAGCTGGGCCAGATCTTCCACCTCATCCACCTCCACAGTTCTTTTGCTGCCTGGCATTATCACCTGCAATAAAAAACAACAAAAAACTCAGCGACTTGAGCAGCTTCTGACAGAAGTTGAAATAAATCCACCACCACCACCCTTACCCTCAGGTCCAAGAACTTCGTACAGGTCTGTCCTTACCATCTCTGCTCAGCCATCTTCTATTCTGGTTCACATTGAATTTATTATATTTTGATCAAGTGAATGAGAGCCCTTCCTGTGCATGTTTCATTCCTCAGCTGCTAATATTCTGCTTTGCTCATAAACTTTCCACAGCAGCCACCCAATCCACTTGTGGTGATGGAGCAGTGTGGTAGCTGATATACTGCACCTTCTTCACTGCATGCTGTGGTGTGTTGTGCATTCTATTGTATCTGCACAGACCAGGAGATAAATAAACCAGCAGGAAGTCTTTTATGCCCTATTGTTTTCTTTAGCACACTGGCTCTAAGTGATGAAGTAGAATTGGTATGCTGACATACTGCAGGTAAAGGGTTTTTTCTCTTTGGGATTAGCAAGCAAAATTTAAGCAAAATGTTACTTGGCATATATGAGAGACAAATTAGTAAAAAAAAAAAAGCTAAAAGCTAAAAAGCTAATATTGAGGATCATCAATGCTGGAATGTTGTAGTAATGCAGAGAATGGCTCTCCCCTGCTAACTGCTGGGCCAGGAGCAGGGTTATTTGGACAAATACTTGCCAAATTACTAAGAAATGTGATACATAATTATTAATGAAGAAGATGATTCTTAAAGTCAAGTACCACCATCAGCTCAACAGCAAGATTGCTTCTTTCCAAACATCTTGGCTAACTTTTTAGCAAGGCCAGGATGTTTGGAAGTGATACCAAATGTAAATTAAAGGTACTTGCAGGTGTTTCATTTAGTGTTGGTTGAGACAACTACAATAACTACAATTTTACCACTGTATTTGTATCAATTAGGACGAAGTGTTGGTCATTACTTCAACCTTTTCTCCAGTGCCACAATCAGACAAAGATTTTAACAGAGAAATATCACAATCTACGTGGCAGACTGCTCTTTAGATTATGCAGATAGGACTCCCTGGGAAGTATTGATACTGAGGGACTTAATATAGCAAAATAAATGAATTTGAATTGCCATGAAGTGTACTCAGCATACCCATAATGGTAGGAAAATAGATTTTACTTCTGGACTTCTGGAGTCTTTCCCTGCAGCAACCCTGAGCCAGAAATGTCACTTTTTCAAGCTTTCCAAAGTGTTTGCCATGATGGTCCCCAGAAGATGAAGGATGACAATGGGCTAATAATCTGAAAATCTAATGGATAGCTATCATGACATTTTCTGAGCACATTCATATTTCCAAGAGGATAAAATCTGGAAAGACCAACCAAAATGTTTTTACATGTGATTCCATGTAAATGACTGAATGTGAATGATGCAGATCTGCACGGACCTGAACTGAGGCAAAGGTGTGTCAACTTCCATCACAGATTTGTGAATAGTCAAATGCTTCCGGTAGATGGAAACAGAATTGTGAGTGGGTTCTAAGGTCAGTCATAGTCGTAGCATTGCTAAGCATCGCGAGCTAGCTATTAGATTTAGATATTAGCTATTATAGATTGTGTGTGATTGTGTGTCAATGCTTTGGGTATGCGTGGTGAATAAATACAGTCATAGTCCTCTAGGCCAGGGGAGCTAACAGGCTTTGACTTACTTACTTATTTTATAATGCAGTACTTTTACCTGTGTGCTAACTAGTCGACTCTCCAGCATCTGTTGGGTGGGGTCCTCTGCTTCCCACGGACCCTTGCCATTCTGGGCAGAAACGGTCCTGGCCTGGCCCCCATTGTCATAGACTGTCCACTTGCTTAACTTTTCCACTGTCTGGTGGGGCAACAGGTTCTCAGCACGGAGCCAGTCCTGAACCACACACAGCAAAACCCTTTGATTGAACAAATTTTTGTCTCATCTAGAAACTTCTTGTATAAGCAACAGAAGGGCTCTTCTTCACTAGAATTTTTAATGAACACCTACAACCAAAAGTGTAACACATACCTGAGGGTCTCCACTCATCCGTGTGTTCCCAGCCCAGTGCACCTCTGGATGTGTGTTAGTATATATACCTCCCACACCCATCAGCTGTGCTACTTCTCTGTCTGTCTCTTCTTCATTCAAGAGGCAAACACCTGAAATCACCGCATTTGCCTCCCCATTTGGAAAGGGCTGAGTGAGAATGGGTATAGCAGCTGCATCCTCTCTCTCTGGCTCTGGTCCTTTGGGCCAAGTCAGTCCACCACCTATCGTTCCCCCTGGTCGTTGCCTGGACAGGTTGATCTGGGAGGGGTCCAGTTTCCCTCTTGCCGCCTGTAGCACACTTACTCCATTTTGACAGTCAGGGGCAGCTCTCGTGCCTCTGTCGTCAGAGTTGGATAATCCTTCCGGTGTATCACTGGACCCAGGGACCCTCTCTACCACCTCCCCGCCTGCTGTTAAAGTGCCTGGCAAGGGCTTCTTGATGGACTTAAGGAGGCTGAGATCTGGTTTGACAGGGAGTACAAGCCTGGCACCTGGTTTTGGGGGTTTGGGCTCTGAGGTAGTGGGCTCTCCTGGTGATTCCAGAGTACTTGATGGAGTGGAAGGACCAAGAGATGCTGGGGGCGCTGTAACTGTTTTTACCTTGCCAAGTTTGTTCATCCTGGGGAACACCACAGCATATTTGGCTTCTACCTCTTTCTCCCCAGCTAGGGCAGTTTCTTCGCCTCCCTCCCCTGCCTTTTCATGGAGGCTACCTTTCTCTTTACCCATTTTTTCCTCAGAGGAGCTCCTGCTTCTTCTACTGGCCAGGCTGGTTTTACTGGCAACTCTCATGGCCATTCTGTGTTTGAGAATATTGCCTTTGGATTTTCTGGTACCTTGTTTCTGTTTTATGGCCCGAAGGGAGAGCCAGCGAGAGACTCCAATGGCTTTAGTCCAAGCAGAAAGCTTCTTTCTGAAGTTTAATCCCCTTGGCATTTTCTTCTGAATCCAACCAGACATCCTGTGAAGTGTTCCCATACCTTTTCTTTGTGCTATCAAACCCTCCTCAGGTTTGCCTGATCCACCTTCAATAACCTCAATTGCTGATGTTTCCTCATCAGTCTTTGCTAACATCTTACTTGCTTTGTCTCTGAAAGATGCCCTCTTGACCTTCCCCAAAAGCAAATTTTGTGGCTGCCCTTTCACCACACTCCCAGCACCCTGCTGCTCCTCAGGCTCAAGAATAGCTTTGAGGTCTTTACCTTTGGCTTTGAGAAGCATTATTCGGTTTTGGCCTTTGATGGCTTTGGACAACATTTGTTGAGCCTCCTCCTCTTCCTCTTCTGCATCAGCTTCGACAGGAGCATCTTTCTTGTTAATAGTTTTTTTTGTTGTTTCCTAATTGTGTATTGCCTTTTGCTGTGTCCACCTTGTTGAGGGAGAGACCTTTTAGTGATGGAATCTCCTCTGTCGAAGAACTATGCTTGTCCTGTTTCTGTGGCTTGTTTTTGTTCTTTTTTTCTTCCTTGGCTTTTTGTTTGGCTTCTTTTTCTAACCTTTTCTTCTCAGCTTTGGCCCTCTGTTTTTCTGCCTTCTCAGCCTGCTTATCTGCCTTTGTTTTTTTAAACATCTTGTATTTCCGCCCTTGCGCAAGCTTTGAGGGACGTGGAGTCGGTCTGCGTCTTCTGCAGGCTTTGTCAGCTGTTGGTTTTTCAAACGTGTCCTCCTGGGTTAGTGCCTCATCTTCACCCCCATCATTGATGATGGCCTCAGATAGTTTAAATTCCTTATCATTTTCCCCTTCCTCAGCAATGGACACGACCAGTTCAACCTCAGAGTCACTTCTGGATTTGGATTCCTCTGAGAGCTCTCTGTCTGATTCCTGGTTTGCTGCCTCTTCTGTGTCTCTTTGAGTATCCGATGCCTCAGCTTCCTCTTCACTGCTCTGCTTACTCCCCAGTGTCTCAGCTTGCTCCTCATTACTGGCCGAGTCCTCCTCCTTCTCACTGTCACTGGTTTCCTCTTCGCTCATATCCGCTGAGCTTTCAGCAACACTCTCTGATTCCTCCTCACTTCTCATCTCTTTGTCAATCTTCCTGCTTTCAGGCTTGGCAGTGAGCTTGTTGACTGGTTTCGTAGTGACTGCCTTTTGTGAACTTTTGAGTCTGGTATTCTTGTTTATGCCCCCAATATTCTTTCTGCTGCTCTGATGCTGAGGTTGTGATACACCATTGACCTTATTCTTTTTATTCTGCTTCGCTTCATCTGTGTTTCCATGCTCCAGCGTCGGTGAATTCCCTCTTCCTTTCTTTTTCCCAGTAGACAGTGCAGAGGGAGGCTGAGATACCTTAGAACTTTTCTGTCTCAAATTTTTCTGCTTTTTGGCTTCCTCTGTCCTCTGCTTCGTACCATTTGTTCTGACTTGGGACTTGACTGGTGACATGGCAATTAATTCTTCACAGTTTACCTACAGACTAACAAAACCAGTAGTAACCACAAGTGTATTTTTTGTCATTAAACATCTTACTGATTTAAGACTAAATACATTGCGCAGATGTTAGTAACCATAAATCAGAAAATATAAAATCTATCAATAATACACTTAGATTGAGATGTTAGCCATTCAATAAAACAAATTGGTTAGTCTGTCAGATCCCTGGAACCCAGGTCATTGGCTCAATTCATCATCTACACTATGTTTGTAACTTCTAGTCCCTGATCCTTGTTCAGTGGCGAAAGACACCGATGTCAGACCTAGCTAAGGCACAACTGATGTCCTATCTAACGGTCATTGCTACACACAAATTTGCCAGTTAATCAATATATTGAGACAGTAGAAAAAAGTATAAGGAAGCTTCGGTACATTCATGCAAAGTGGCTCTTAATCTTTTCCATGCTGGATGAAAATGACTCTCCTTTTCCCTTTGTAACAACAGACAACAGCTTTTATCTTCAGGTTAAATCTAAACGGCAGTGAAAGGCTATCTGTAGATCTGCCTACATGTAGTTGTGTAGCCTGTGCACCCTGGGGGGAAAACAGTGAGAGCTCATTTCAGTGATATACCTTACCAGGCTTCTCAGATGAACCCAGGCATGGCTGGGGGGCTGCAAAGTGCTCCGGCTTGTCCTCAAGAGTTGGTGTCACTGATACAAACCTGCACACATGCCCAGGAGGAGTTACACACCAATATCCCTCCCCACTGACAATGTAAATGAAGGTATTCAGCCACAAATCCAATACCCCCCCCCCAAGAAAGTTTGTGTGTGTGGTTCATGCATACACACAGTGCTCCCATTGACAAAGGTGAGCTGGCATGCACCGACGCGCACACACACAAAGTGCCATTTGAATAATTCAGTTTTATCTGGCAGGTCATACAGCCCTGCTGCTGTTCACATGGCCAGCTGGTGAATGCTTGGGAGGAAAGGTGAGAGGTGCTGCTCGGGATGATGAACAATGGGTGCTGATGGAGGGCCGAGGGAGAGAGGAGAGAGATAGGGGGGCTATTACTTGCTTTTTCCTCTGAGAGAGAGTCTGTCGGTGTGTGCTGGAATGTTGGACTGGCCTCATTTCTTAATTGTTCATATTACAGAGTCGGTCTTAAGTCTTTGTTCTTGTTGTGACTCTGAACTTCAGGACTCAGAGATTTAGGAGCTGGACTTGTTTGATCTCTAGGTGAGCACAACCAATACTGGATTTCTGAGGACGATATACAACAGTTCCAAAAATGTGTCACTCATGTGATAACAATATACTGGCCACTGTTTATAACACACATCACATAAAGACATGTACAAACACCAAGATCTGTGATAAGCCAATGCTGGCTGACAATGCCAGCCAGTCATTTATGCATAGGCCTGTAGTCTATATTTCCTGTGTGTTGTTTCAAACTAAATTTTATTAAATATGGTTTAATGTGTACTTAAGACATTCATTTACATAAATGTAATGTAACATGTAATATATAGACAAGGCAATGCTGTGTAGTCAGTGCATATTTTTAGAGACTATGTTTTTAGAAAACAATAATCTGCAAAGGAACTAAAGACATCAAATGAATGTAGTAAAGAGTACAATATTCTACGAGTACTCAAAGTAAGGAACAGTACTATAAAGCTGTACTCTGAATAAATGTACTTTGCAGCATTGGAACTAAAAAATGTTATGACTTTACACCAGTCAGTCATAACAATCAAAAGGAGGGTGGTACCTGTCAAAGTCCACATGAACCGAGGACCCAAGGATTCCCAGCAGAACATTGTCCAGAAATCCACACTGCCTCTGCTGGGCCTTTGCTTTACCCAAAGTGGATCCTGCTGCCATCGCTTCCCCAGGTAAACGATGCAAAGAAGAAAATCTGATTCATCAGACCAGGACACCTTCTCCCATTACTCCATGGTCCAGTTCTGATTCTCATGTGTCAATTATACGAGCTTTTAGCAATGGAAAAGGGCCAATATGAGCAGCTAGAGAGCCTCATACACAACCAGCTGTGATGAAGTGTGTATTCTGAAGTTTTCCATCATAGTCAGGCTTTCAGAATTTTGTGTAACAGTACTTCTTCTGTGGAACCGGACCAAATGGGGCAGACTGTGCTACCCACATGCATCAATGAGCCTTTGGCACCCATGACCCTATCACCAGTTCACTGGTTCTCCTTCCTTGGACCACCTTTGATCAGTACACACTACTCACCTTTTCTCCCTGTATTTCTAATCTAACCAATGACCGCCAAAAGAGGTAAGCCACGCTCAGCGACTATGTCTGGTCTGGAAGAATACTCAGGCAAGGCACTTCAATGCAGAGTTGTATACTGATGGGGTTAACTTTGGCTAGCTAGCAAAGCTATTTCTAAACCTAAAGTTACTCCGTGTACCACTGCTTACTATTGACACAAATTATCAGGAGTTATTTATTTTATGACTGAAAAAACACCTTCAGAATAAACTTGGCATATAAGTGTAGAGAATGAGAAACAAGCTTATTAAAAACTGTGGCACATATCAGCTAGCAACAATAATTGTATTCTATCCACTGTCAGTGTGCTGAATTGGCTCCATACTTTACTGAGTTCATACCAGTGGTTCTACAAAAAATTTTTTTCCCCCAGTTTGGAATCCAAGTATAACTATATGTATGTATGCGCTGCTACTTTGACTGCTTGGCCTCAATTTTTAACCTTTTTATTACCCTTCTCACTACCTGAAGTACAGGCCTTTAGCAATTATCAATACATAACATACAGACTGAATGTATCCAGTGGCACTTTTCTTCACAACGTCAACACAGTTTTCTGGACTATCAAGTTATTGAGCTGTAACCTGCCATAAATATGATGGGCAACTCCAGTAAAACAAATGTAAGATGAACAGGCCCGGGCATCCAGCACAGTTTTATAGCTCATTAAACGTCTTCAGGTTGCACATGACAGAGTCATCTTGCAGGGTCATCATTTGAGAGAGTCCCTGCTGTTATCCAGCCAAGCCACAGCCACGTCCTTAGAGAGCTCAGGTTGCAGTGAATCCACCACCGTGGCTCCAGGCAATTAGCGGACAAAGCGCCTCATTCTATAATGGATGATCAAAACTCTTGGATGTGCATGTATGACAACCGATCCCTCCTTCATCCACTTCGCCAGAGGTGGCCTGGCTGCTGCGGTTCGAAAGGACCTTGATTATAGTTGGGCTTTTAGAAAAAAAGTAACTCAAAGAGAGCACTGAGTTTTGGAGTATAATCAGAAAGGCCAAAATGATGGGTTGGAGTCTAAATGTTATGCCCTTTTCAGGTTTCAGTGGAGCAAAGGGAGATTCTGAAACAGCATTCATACACTGTCAAGGATTTCTTTGGAACAAAGCACAGAGGAAACGATGTGGGAGAATTTCAGTTACAAAGAAAAGATGTGAGCGTGCTGAGAAAATAAAAACAGACGCATTCATTCTTGGGGAAAAAAATGTAATAATTATCCACAAGAAATTGTAGTGTGAAGTTACAAATTAAAAAAAAAAAAATTGGATTCTTAATCAGTTCACTACAAAAATATATTCTAGGTTGATGCTAAAATACCCAGCATTCTGAGACACAGTACCAAAATATTTCCTTGTATGATCTAATAGCAGCCAACCCCAGTTACAACAGGTCCACGGGTACAGTGGGCACATACATAATGTATATATTAAAAACATTTCACTACAATAGCTTACAATTACATTCCTAAAATTACATTATTCATTGCTGGCATAAAAAGTGGTTTACATAAAAATAACTGCACCCCCCCAAAAAAAAGGACAGTATTGTGAGCGCTGCAGTAGTGAAGAAGTACCTATGGCCAGTTACTTAATCGTGGAATGGAATAAAAGTGGCAGGGTGGAGGGCTGTGGTAGCAGTATACAGTGGTGCAATACAGTATCGCTATGACCAATTTAAAAAACGATGACTGAAAAAACAACAAGAAAACAACAGTACATACATAAAACAACTTTTGTGTATTTTTCTTCTCTTCTGGGGCATCATTAAAAACATCTTTCCCTTGACAGTTTTCTCTGAAAAGTCTCAAAACTAATTTATGCCAAAAATGATGAAATGTAAGGAATGATGAAAATGTAAAACGCACACAAGGCCAAATTATGAGATAGCAAGTGTTTCAACACCAAATTACAAGATACAAAATAAAAGACTTCAGTAAAAGTATAACCTCTGAGTATTATATGTTGAGGTAGAGATCAGGACTTTAAGTTAAAAATACAATTCTGTTTCAAAATGGAGATGTTTAAGTTTTAAAAAAAAGGACTGAATTATCTAGTTTGACTTTTTGCTTAGCATATTATGATTTTGTTTTAATCTCAGAAGTTTGACCAAATATGATTTTTTTTTTTCATGTAATCTCTCATAATTTGGAATTGTCATGAGTTTTTTTTCATTTTAATCATGCCTAACATTTCATCTGTTGTTTTCCTTTTCCTAGCAGAACATAAATCAAATTGACAAAAAGAGAGAGGCATAAATCACATACAGTTCAGCTTCAAAGTATTTCCATCTTCATTATTCAAATCATCCCACCAGCTCCTTCAAGCCATGCATCCATCTGGGGGGATGAAGGCCAGTGAGATGCACAGCAGAGTCCGCATGAAGAGGCCGGTGGCGACGAAGCTTTTCAGAAGGGTGCGGGTACGCTTGCTCCGACAGCTTCCAAAAGGGTAGCATCTATGGCAGACGTGAGATGCTGGTTCGATGGCGGCATTGGTGATGTGTGGCACCGGTCACGTGTCAGGAATGTACTTCATGAGGCTTTGGGTTAGATGGCAGTGACCGTGCGGTGATGCTTTGTGTACAGTGTGTGGTCTATAGGCACGGGCGGCATCTCTTCCTTCAACCTCCGTCTACGCTGCCTCTGTCTTCTCGGTGCACCACCGCTGAGAACCCTTTGGTGTCTCTCTGCGAGGGGCCGAGGTGAGCTGAGAGTCAGCAGGGAGATCAGTCAGTGTGGGGCGGGGGCGGGGGGTTCGGGGGACAGTAGTGGTCGTGGCTACAGGACTGCAGTACGCTTCATACACATCAACGAGTCAGTTCTCTCTGCGGAGACACGACAGGGAGACTTTGTGACGTTACTGGAGTTTGTCTCAGCGACGCAGCGGCGTGCACCACGTGGCTCCTCTCACCTCCACTGTGGCACAGCAGCATCATTCAAGCGACAGCACTCTTCACATTATTCTCCAAGAATGACCTGAGGCAGACAGACAACAGCGTCCATCAACATGACTGGACTGTGTCCGAGTGTAC
Source organism: Psettodes erumei (assembly GCA_016785225.1). Lineage (NCBI taxonomy): Eukaryota > Metazoa > Chordata > Actinopteri > Pleuronectiformes > Psettodidae > Psettodes > Psettodes erumei. The sequence goes on along the minus strand of JAFBJZ010000407.1, from coordinate 46,252 downwards.
GTTCAAGTCACAGTTTCTGTATGTGTATGTGGGAATTTTCTATTATTCGTCTCAACTTATTACTTATTCGTGATTTTCATTTAAAACTCACTGACTTTTTTTGGCCACTTGGGGGCAGCAGAACAAGCTGCAAAGCCAAGACTGACATAATATCACCTTCTTAACAACATCACAGGTGATTCCTTATTAAAGATGCACACCAGCCAACCAAAACAATTAGATAAGAGGCTAAATGCTCCATGGATTCATCACTATGAGCAGCACCTTTCATATTACACACAGCTTCCATCAACATGACTGGTTGCTGCTTCAACATGACAATGACTGCGTCCAAGTTTATGTTTAACAATTTAAAATTTTTTTTTTTTTTTTTTTTTAAATGGGGGGGGGTGAGAGCTGTGGACGCAAGATGAGGGAGTTAACGTGTTTGCAACTTCAAAACTTATACTAAAAAAAAAAAGACTAAATAGTGATGAGGTCAAAACCCAAGTCCCAAATACAACTGGGAAACTAATATCACTTGATTGACAATTAAATATTGATCAGTACAGGACTGACAGCTGCCATTCTGATCAATTTTCTAATTAAAATGAGTCTTTTCCCATCATTGCTTTCCATTAGAATGAAGTTCATTTTATCAAAAACAACTCTTATCACATGACTATTTCCAAATTTGGTGGTGGTGACAACTGAGGCACGACGTGAACCTATATATCACTAATACTGAAAATTTTCCCTTTAGTGTCAGTTTTGGTTCGGTGGTACATCTGCTGAAACAATATTTTCATCATGGTTATGTCATCAAAAAGAGGAAAGCCCAATCAGCCAATCTTTCCATCCATCAGTCAGAAGTCAGAGCAGTGTTTGTATGTGAGAAACGGACAGAACCTCAGAGTGAACGCTGAGCAGCAGGTACTTACATCTGGTCTCCTTCTAGTGACTTCTGGATCTCCTGAAGAACTTCTGTATGGAAACACAACATTAGCGTAAGTCACCATGCGAGACCTGCAGCCAGTTCAGTCTAATGAGGATACAAGTCGCTGGGACCGAAGGAAGCTGTACGACTCATGCAACTTCCTGCCGTGGCTTTGTCTGATAATCATGGGAGCAGGAAGCCGACATACCAGTTAGGAGAGGCAGCACATGGTGCAATTATAACAGAAGCCAGACTGAGGGGATGGAATACAGGATAAGAGGGGCCTACATGACGGTTTAAGACACTCTCGCTGCCGTTTCTGTCTCTCGGGTACTCACTCTCGTCATTCAGCAAAGCATGCTCCATAACACGTCTAGCTGCGCTTTCTGGAACACACAGGCAGCAGGCAGAGGACACGTCAGTTCAGTCAGCCACCAACGACGTGTGTGTGTGTGTGTGTGTGTATAAAAACAGACAGCACATTAGCAAAAAGCACGCGTGTTCACAACATCAAGCAGAACGCTACAACTGGTAGTGTTCACTCAGCCGACGGCGCATGCACGTTTCAGTATGACGCCGTGAAAGACGTGTCACCTGCATCCTCGCCGTCCAGTCTGGCATTTCTAGGAGGAGAGAGAAGACGAGATCTCGTGAGTGCTGAGTGAGAGATGAGGGGCGTCCCGCGGTCAAATGAACCCACTCTGAGGGCGTGTACCCGTGAGCAGATGAAGCTCCGTCGAGCGGCCGCCTGCGCTGGTTGGAGGCGCCTGGGTGAAGGGGAACCTCGACCAGGCAGCGAGGCTCCACCACGTAGCGGGCGGAGAGGGAGAAGCGTTCGAACTCCGATGGAGAGATCAGGTAGAAGCCTGCAGGAAGACGACAGTAGCGCAATCAAAACACTTCCCGACCCGCTTCTGAAGTGAACACATACACAACAGGGATGCTCACACAATTAATGCGTTAAGCGGAATTGAAGGTAAAAACATAGGAAGCCCTTTTCTTTTGAATGACTTGTGCTCCATGAAAGAAGATGTGAGAATGCGTTCTCATTGTTAGGACACGGTGGCTACAAGTAGAGTACACAGGACAGGTGTTATTAAAGACTTCTAGTTTCACAGCAGGAAGTGCTGACATGAGTATCCTCATCACAGTTTAACAGAGGTCTGTCAGCACTGAGATGCACCAGCCTCCACACACTGCAGGCTAATGTTGACCTCCTACCACAGACAATGTCACTGTGCTGTTGAGTATCTCAGTTCATTACATGGCTCATTTTGCCTGATCATAAGAAACATTTTCAACTATCCAGTGATGAGCTTAAACATTATGACCACCCCTGCCTGATACGCAGTTGGTCCTCTGATGTGCCGTCACTTTTGGAAAAAGTCCTCTGTTTACACTGTATTTATATTTTTATATTTCTTTGTACTTTTTACTTGCACCTTGGGTCCGAGAGGACTGTAATTCCAGTTGTGTTGTATGTCCCGTATGTGTAGCATAATTGACTTTGAGAACCTTTGAGGACACAGTTCCAGTTCCGGCTGAGGCCTGTTCTCTATAAGACCTCTGAAGTTGCCCTGCAGGTTCTGCCCCGGAGACAATGGCAGCAGATCCTTTAAGTCCTGAGACCTGCGAGGTGGAACAGCCGCGGATCAGACTTGTTCCCAGAGCATCCCCCTGGCGTCCTGTCGCCGGTCTGTATCTGTCTGGTGTTTCAGAGACTCTCCGACCCAGGATCAGGATTTGGATTTGATCAGGATTTGTCAATTGTTGTCTAATATGCCCCATCCAGACCAATGGTACGAGATAATCATGCACTTCATCTGCGAGTGCTCTTAATGTTTTGGCTCATCTGCTTATTTCATTAAAGTGGCTGGAGATGTGTTATATGATTCAACAGCACAGCGTACGCCTATCAACAAGTACCTAATTATCAAATGATAAAAATGTGGAGCTCAAGTTCACTGACTTTAGCATATAAGAGCTGTATAATATTCCTCCCATATTCCTATATTGACTTACAACATTCAGTAGGGTTCAGTGATTTTACTATACAGTAAATTCCTGTCAGTGATGTCTAACATCAGTATAATATATTTAAATATTCAACTACATTTTATTTCTGTGGTGTCAGAGTAAGGAGATTTATGGAAAGTCAGCTTATAATGTCTGGTTCTCACTTTCCAAGACCTGGTTTGAGGGTTTAGGTTAGAGTGAATGCCAGAACGAGGCCTGTCGCTGTGATGGCGCAGGCTGCATTTCATGACTGAGGATCGTTACGAGTATGAAAAGACCAAGGGTTTACCCTGGCCATGCTTGGTGAAGACGCAGGAAGCGATGCCGCTGACGTCCTCTCGGCGGATGCAGGGGTACTGAACCTGCATCTTGACGGCGGGCAGCGACACCACGTGAACGTCGCCCTGATTGGTCAGGACCACCAGGCCGCTCTCGCCGTAGTCCTCCGACCGGCTGCTGCCGAACCAGGCCACGCCCACCCTCCGCACCCTGGAGCCGTCCATGGCCGTCAGCTTCAGCTTCATTTTGGCGCTCACCTTAGGCAGCGTGAAAACCTGAACACATGGGAAGAGTGCTGGAGTCAGCTGATGAACCATCAGTGTGTGTGTGTGTGTGTGTGTGTGACAATAATTTTTGAACTACGACGATATTTGAACTAAAGCAGGTTTTTGACAGCTGGTTAGTTAGCGAGCAGGTAGTGGTGGAATATGTGTGCATCTTGTAACGTTAAATTATTTGCCCACGGGTTGGGTTTGGTTAATTTTTAGTTTGCCTAGAAGTGCTGTTGTGATGTTAGTCATCGCAGCAGGACAGAAGTGAAGATCTCAGTCTGGCATGTTGGCTGTGGAAACCCTCACATCCTGTGTGTGTGTGTGCAGATCTGAGCAGAAAGAGTAGCGACAGCTTGCCTCCCTGGTGTTTGTGTGTACGATGTGTGAAGGACAAACACAGGTTTGCTAGCAGAGTGGGATTATTTGGATTGGTGCTAGGTGACGTTAAATACCTACCTTCCCCTTTTCGACCAAGACAATCTCTAAAGACCAATCCAAGCAGCTCGCTCTTCCCAGTTTTCACTCTGTTGTGTTTCTGATGCTGTGGGGTTTTCTGTGATGTTTCAAATTATCTATTTTTTTTTATTTTTGCTTTAGCAACAAGTATCCACGCCTTAAAAGATTCTCCAGATGCCACCATTGTGTCGCTGCCTTGGCGCTGTACATCCATGAATGATTGGGGGCTTATGAAGGAGCATTCAAAAGGGGGGGTGTACTAGTGCATCTCACAAAAATAGAATATATTGGAAGAAGTTCAATATTTTCCAGTATCAGTTATTTAACAATTGCTGATGGAGTAACACGCAGTAAAGGAGAGTTAAGGTTGGTGCTTTTCACCAGGTGGAGTTTTCTGTACTGTAACTCCTTTTCTGATTTATCTTAGGAAATATTTTGGATACAGTATTTCTGATTTTCATGAGATAAGTCACAATCACCTACATCAAAGGCTTGAACGTCTCACTTCACGTGTATTGAATATAGAACATATGAAAGTTTCCATTTCTGAATTAAATAATGAAAAAGAGAAACCTTTTTTGAGATGCACTTGTATTTAAGTTGCTCGTTTGTGATCCTGACCTTGAACTGTTCCTCAGATATGACCAGGAGGTGGTGTGATCCCTGCATGTCCGGTGAGCGAGCCAGGTCGTGGGCCACCTCCAGGGCCTCGGGGAGAGGCGCGCCGTGACCGTCTAACACCACTATGCCAACGACAGGAGCCCGGTGCATCAGCTGGATCTCCTTAGCTGGATTCAAGTAGGAGAGGGCAGCTCAACCACGGGACAGAGACGAGAAAACGGTCCAACCCAGGAAAACAGAACTGCCCATAACTCCCATAAGAGCCTTACCCTGCTGCGCTGTGACAGGCTCATCTGCTCTGTGCTCTACAGGGGGAAGTCGGAGCATGTACGCAAACACACGCAGCCGCCGTTTGTCCCTGCCCATAGGGAGGGGGTGTTATGTGAACCTGTGAGAAAACAAGGATGCGCGTGAGGTACAGCTGAGCAGGTAAGAATGTCACACACACACACACACATTCAGCATCCAACTCACTGTCTGAGAGGAAGGTGTCGGCGAAGTAGAGCGTCCGCACCAGGCCGGTGAAGGAGTCGTCTGAGGAGCGAGCCTCGATCTTCCTCTGGACGGGAGCCAGCTCCATCTCCGCCAGCTCGGCCTCCAGCCGAGCGTTGGCGTCCTGAAGCTGCTCGAGAGTGACGAGAGCGTTTGAGAGGAGTTTAAATTGAAAGGGATTCTCTGCACCGCAATTTCTATCACCTCAGTTATCAGGAAGAGCCAGCGAACAGAGCAGCAAACCCACCTTCGCAGCATTGTTGACGTGATGTTTCCTCAGTGAGACCCTGCTGCGCCTGATTCTCCTGAAGGACTGTCGCAGGGATTTCTTTATGCTCTTCACCCTGGACAGAGGACCCTCCATGGCAAGCTGGTCGCTGGGGTTGAGGGTGCACCTGCAGAGCACAGTTAACCATGCTGTTAGTGGAGTCAGTTAAACAGCACTGTGAGCGGGCATGGCTTTGTTTAAAAAGGGACCACGAGCCAACAGGTTGAAAGCCACTAGCATAGTCCGTTTTGAAGAGGCACCCTGCTATTTACAGCCCTTTTGCTTCTTGAGCTGTATACCTGAAAACTGCAATTATGTGGTGCTGAGAAAAACTACAGCTCTCTGCAACCTCAGCAAGAAAACAAGAGATGATGTTTCTGGTTGAACAAGGGATAACTGGTAGTTAGCCTGAGAGACATGTTGCACTGCGCCTCACAGGAGGTGATCCAAGAATTGCTACGTTGTTTGATCTGACAGTAACCATTTGGAATTTAAATAAAAACTGAATGGCATCAAGGGTGGAGTGCAGAAAAGTCCGACCACCAAGAACGGCCCTGACAACACACACACACACACACACAGCAGCTTCGCAGGAAGACGTGTTGCATGGGTGAGTCCAGTTCCCTGCAGGCCAGGAAGGCCAAACAGGCTCACCAGGTCAAACTTGCAACACACCAGCTCTCGGGGCCTGCTGGACATATCAATCCCATGCTCGTACCCAGTTTGTTTAGATGGCTGCTGAAGGGAGCAGGGATATGCTGAAGAGCGCAAACCCAGCAAACGTTCTGATCACAAACACGCTTTCATCACCTTCACCGTGTCTCCTTACTTGATGAGGACGTTGTTCTTCTGTTGGTAATCGTACAGGCCGAAGCCGTGGCTGGTACCGAAGCCCACCAGCTTCCACTCCGAGTGCAGAGTGAGGGCGGTGACCACGGCAGGCGGCTGGCACTGGACCAGGGCGAAGGGCTGGAAACCTGGAGGGAACAGCACGGGCTCCTCTCGCACATCCAGCCGAGTGTGGCCCTTAACAGCAAGAACACCACCGGTCATGCAATGATGGCCAAAAGGCTAGTGTTGGATGGTACAGTGTGCAACAAGTAATGGTACTAGAAAGTAATGCGACAGTACTGTAAGGTAATGCAGCTTCGAGGGGAGCAGTGTTAAAGTGCTGAGTCATGAGCACGGCATGTGTTTATGCAGTTACCTTCCAGCGGAATCCCTCCTGGCCCTGCAGCAAGTCCACCACTTTAGCCTCTACGGTCTGCTCCGCCGCCTCGTCATTGAGCTCCAGCACCAGGATCTGCAGAGCACAGCAGACACGGCGGGATCCGAGTCAGTTAGCAGAACCACAGCAGTGAGTCACTGTCTCTTCTGGCCACTCCACCCTCATTCTTTCACTGTGCGACATTTGACGTTTCTCATTCTCTACTATCCCTGCATGGAAGTGCAGAGAAATTTAAGTTCCCTGTTAGCCCTTCAAATAATCTCTATAAGAGGTGTTGGTTTATCTTAATTGTAATTTTTGGAGGCTGTAAGTTGTGGTGCCATTGAAGTGGGCTCCACTGAGGGTTGTTCCTTATATTTTGTCCTTCCTCACGCTATGAATTAAGGTTGAAAGAATATTGTCATTTAATGTTGCCACATCTTAAACAGTCATCCCACCTGTCCAGCGGTGCCGGCCACAGTCAGATAACCGCTGTATTTACAAAGATGGATCTTCTGAATGCCGAGCCTGGGGTCGTCGCTGTATGGGTCAAAGCAGCCGACCTGGACAACACAGCATGAATCATTCAACAAAAAAAATCATTCAGCAGCGGTTTAGCAAATGATTAACATAGGTGGATCTATCCTCGTAGAGGCCCTAAACTTCCCATAGTGCAGCTTCATTGCAGCTCTTAGTTAGACCAGCCGTGCCTGATAAGGATTAACTCAAACCTTGTTTGTCAGGGTACATGGTACTCACCATGGTGAGCAACAAGTGACCAAGCCAGGAGCTTCCCACGCTACGGTGTCGTGTGAGGCTGAATCAGTAAAGTTTGGGTTTGTCAGCAAACACACACCTTTCTGAACGGCGGCCACTCTCCCTCAGTGCCTTGGTTCAGGTTGTCGTTTGGGTCAGCGTCCGTGTGGAACACTCCGGCTGTGCTCAGCTTGTACAGGGGATACAGGCAGACTCCCGACGCGTCCCAGAAACACACCGTTCCGTCCTCGTGCCTTCACGTACGGACAAACGAGACGCTGTGAAAACAGGCTTACGGCCCATTAGAGAAATGTTCCGACAGACACGCGGAGCGGCGCTGACCCTGTGAGGAGCAGGTCTCTCTGTGGAGGGTCCGGGGCCAGGTTCTGGCCTCCTCTTATTGGCCACGGCTGCGTGGAGAGACGGGAAATGAAAGTTTAGCAATATTGCAAAATGAATGCCATCTGTTCTACCAGAAATGAAGCAATGTGTCCATAGGCACAATGTTGCATACCACATATGATATACTGCTCTGCAGGGGGTTCTTCAGTGCCACATACAGGGTTTTTTTTTTTTAACATGCGCATGTTTCTCAGGCGTGTTAGCTCTATACAGCATAGATTGTATTGTTGGAATGTGTATAAATGTACTGTTTGAGGCTAATGTAGCCTTGAAACACAGTAAAGCACTGGACGCTTGTTAGTTATACTGTTCTGCCTTCACAAGGACAATAATGTTCAGTCTTGAGGTTTCACTGAACTGCATGTTTATTATTGTAACGTTGCTGCTGGGCTGCATTATATTGAGAGGTGTTTCTACTATTTTGTCCACCCCATTCATATCTATGAGAGGATCAGAATATTAGGAACCAGTCCAACACCAGCACCCACTATGAGCTCAATAATAAACATCAACTTACTCACTAACCTATTAAATAGACAACAGTCACTACTGTCAGAGCCATTCCATCAAATCTAAGTTCATTTCAGTTTAACACAAGGCTTGCAATCACTTATGTTAGATTCACATATTTACTTTGAAACACCTTGTAATATAATAATCACAAATGATTCAAAATGAAATGCAAAGCAGCTGCTACAAATGCACAAAAATGACATTTACAGTAATCTCCGACGTTACTTGTCAACACAACAGTTTGTAAGACCTTCTTGGAGTAATGTGTGTTCTGCAGCTCTCCGGCGGCGATGACCCTCTCCCACAGCTTGAGGGGGATGGCGGAGATGTGGTGGGAGCAGGTGATGGCGGAGCTGTGGAGCGGCACCAGGTACGGCGTCTGAATGACGGGCCAGCCCTCCGTCTGCAGGTCGATCACCACCAGCTCCTCCTCCACCAGGACCACCAGCGCAGTGGGGTCTCCTGCACAGGAGCACAACACGACGATCACAGTAGTTATATGAATCATGTACACGCTGATCTGGGAAAGGTCAGTCCGCTATTCAGTGTTTTTCCTCGGGCTGAAAATTCTCTCCCCGCTACTTTAAAGCAACACCATTAGTGCCTGTTGTGATGATTTGCATTGCGTGTATTACAGATGCTGCACGTCTTTGTGCTGTTTACGCTCTCCCCGGGACAATGGTGGGAGCTCAGTCTGCAGGTTTACGCAGCGGGAAATCACACCGTTGAGAGAAAATTTTGAAAATTCCATCTGGAGGGACTGCACCAGTGCTTATGACAGACATTTGTGTGTAGTAAGAAAGTACAGAAGTTTGATACCAGTCCAGTGCAGATGCATGTAAAATGTGCAGCAGATCAGTCATTACATTTGTGTATATAAATGGAAAAAAAGGCAACTGACAGCCTCACTGGGTGTATACATCATGGTAATATTTGATAAGGCACAGGATCCATTAGACAGACATGGTGTGTACTCATATCGGGGTCATTCATTTTTAGATGGGGGGACATGCCAGTTATAGCTGCTTGTACTGTACTACAGTAACTTGTTTTAGCAGAAAGAGTGAATTTGGTGACGTTTTAACTTCACAGGTTTTGTTTCACTCTAAAGAATGCACTCATACAGTTTCACACCTGCAGAGATCAGATCACAGTGCCAGCCAGACCACCAGCAGATATGGTCTGGACACTGCTATCCAGGTACTTAAACAGGTAACATGTGTTTACACAATGCTGGAATAAATCTGATTACAGCACAAAGTGTACAGGATCCAGGATACTTACACACACACACACAAAAACTCTCAGTGATAAAGGGATTAAAAGAGAATGAAGAAACTCTTCATCTGACTCCTTTGGGAATGTTCAGCTGCTAAAATTCTGAATCAAAGCAGTTTGGCTTGGGGGTGGACATTAACTACAGTCTATACCAGGCGCCTCTTACATGCGCAGTGAGCGTGTCTATCGTGTGTCGGTGTGTGTTGCCCTGCCTGTGTGCCGCGCTCCATCTCTGATGACGAAGAAGTCGATGATCCTGGAGGTGAAGTCCAGAGCCACATGTGTTTTACCGTGGATTACTGTGATACAGTGCCGGTCCCCATAACTGGCCCTGGGCATGCCACCGCTGAACAGCAGGAAGGGAGGTCTAAACACACACACACACACACACACACACGCACACACACGCACACAGTTCAGGCTCAGTTCAGTTTGCTCTGGGGTTAATGTGCAACACATCAGGGAAATAAAGTTCACTGTCTCAATGGTGAGAAGAGTGTGTCGCAAATTTCTCTCCAAAGTAAACAGAGTGAGCTTACCCTTCCTCTGTAGGGAGCTGAACTATTTTTGAAATGGCCTTACAGGGGAAATGTCCTGCAACGAGACGAGTCGGCATCAGCGTCCAGAGAAACGCATTTCACATTGTGACGAGGACGCTGCGGTGGACGTCTCTGTGTCCTCACCGTAAGGAATGTCTGACTTCTCCTCCTCCTCGTTCACGTCCTCCACACCCACCATCCATCGACAGTAACTCCCATCACTGTGCGAACTGAGAATGTAGCTCCCGTCCTCTGTCCACCACACGCTCTCCAGTTGCTATGGTTACATTAGGATGTGTGGAAAATGAGCAAGATTGCTGGTTAAAACCAGAGTTCATACATGGTCGGCTGGGATTCAATTCAGGTCGCACGCTGTGGCACTGTTACCTGTGTGGCAGGTATGTGCTGCATGGCGCACTGTTTCTCAAGATCCCATATGACCATGAGACCTCGTCCGTAGCCGATGACCACCTGGCTCGGGTTGACTGGGTTCTCCTGCAAGGCCTCCACGTGCTCCAGGTTCCTCCGGCCGATATAGTCGTCCGGCACACTGGAGGAGACGGAGGGAAAGGGTGAGCGAGACGGGAATGGGAAGAATGATTTTGATCTGCAGGGTTTTTCCATTTCATGTGCGTTCTGTCTGAACCACAGGGGATTTCTGGGCTGCTAAAGACAAAACTCTGCAGTATTAATGTAAGCTTCGGCTTGTGTTTCTAAACACCTTGCCTTTGTGCCGAGTGCTTCTGGCTGGACAGCGAAACAATTTGAAGATGGGGAGGCAGCATTTAACTGGAAAAATCTGTAAAAAGCCTCAACATCCCATCCTCTGGGTCAGAGTAGAAGAAAGCAGGTGATTTGGTGGAGCTCCAACATGAGTCCAATCATCCGGCAAAAGTTTCGGTTTTCTAAAAGCATACCGCTTTGAACAGATGAGGAGTGTGTAACCTATTCACACGAATCCAGCGAGCCAGTGGGACCAAACACACAGCCATAATAAATGCTGTGGATTGGAAGCCTCCTGTTGTTAACCCGTCACGCCTGTGACACCAGAAACACTGTAATAAAACGCTCACATTCTAGACGGGAAAAATATGTGGTTGGGCACAGAGAGACGCGCGCGCAGCCCGATGCATTGTTCTGCTGCACACACCTGTCGCTGTCAGGGCACCACAGCTGTTGTGCTGTCTTTTACTGACAACTGATCGGGCGAAGCCTTTCTTTAAATGCACCGCTTCACTCAGAGAGGCAGGACCTCTGACGATGTAGTGGAGCTTTTTAACAACTAGTAATTATGTTTTTGCCTGTTCAGAATCTGCCTGCTGGTGTGTGGCACTGTTCTAAAAAAGAAGCCTGGTGGCAGTAATGGGTTTTACTTACAACCTCACAAAGCAACGTTCAGCGACGGGGAAGGGTTAGTTCAAAATAAATGGATGCTTAATGCCGACACTGCACTTCCTGGGGTCAGGAAGGCAGAGGCCTCTGGATTTATTAGTAGAATAAGACCACAGATGATGCGCCGTGCTCCCAACCTGCTGGCGACCTGGTCCAGACTGATGTTCCTCTCTTCCAGCTCTCTGAAGCCGGGGACTTCAACGATGAAGACGTGTCCTCCCTCCGTGCCCAGCAGCAGCAGCTCCCCTGAGGAGTGGGCCAGCACTGCTGTCACTCTGGTCACGCTCGGGGGAGCACTGAGGAGGAGACGGACAGGGAGGTGAGACCCCTTGGTGGAACGATGGGGCAGCTACTTGTGGTTAAAAGCTTGGTCACTCCCCACTATACAGAATTTACAGTGTAACACTGGGATGAGTATGCAGTGTCTTGGTGATTTTTTCTCCTTATGATTCCAAGAAATAAGGAGCAGCAGGAACTAAATTCAGACCTAAGGCTCTGCTGACAGCACAAACCAGTATTTGCTGTTGTAGCCATGCCGTTGACGGTCTGATTTGTCTTAACTCCACCATGACAGCCTCTGAGTGACTGGAAAGTACCTCTTCAGGGTCGGGGAGTTGCGAATGGAAGAAATTAGCAGAACAGGAAAAGTCCCGCAGCGGGGAAACCAGCATGATGGAGGGGAATGTGTGATGAGCGTCAGCGCATGTTACCCAGGTGGTCCCGTGAGCATGAAGCGTCCGATCTCCAGGAGCTCAGACAGTCCCTTGTGGGCTCTCAAAGTCCACATGTGCAAACTGTTGTCGTCCAGCAGAGTCACCAGCTCGACCTAAACATGAGTCATAAAGCAGTGAAGTCACAATTATTACAGTTAGTATAAAGTTAATAACTTAAGCTCTCTGACGAAGATCAGACCACATTTGATTGGCAGTTAATGCAGGATTACCAGGTCTTTCCAAAGGGTTCACATACTTTTTCTTGGCACGGTTTCTTTCTTGCTCTATGATAAACTAGTTGGGCGACTCGAAGCGTCACCGTGTTGTGCTTTTCTTCTTTTACTGTACCTGGTGGGGGAGGAAGTGCACCTGCGTGACGGCAGCGTTCTCGTCGTGCAGGCCCATGAACTCCACGCCCGGAGCGCCGTACCTGAGCGCGAGTCAAGGGCAACCTCGGTCGCAGTGAGTGGTGGAGAGCAGTGGACGGGAGATTCTTTGGGCAACTGGACATCGGTATGCGTTATCAGCCGACTCGGGCTTATTGATCTCCTCACAAACATACTGTAATAAATAATAGTTCACCTTTTAACTCATTCAATGTTAGACTAGGTGTTATCTAACTGGTAGCCAGGCGTGTAGGAAAATAAAAACGAGCGCCCGCAGAGAACATGTTGATGTGTCAAACGTTTCTTCTCTAAAGTGACTTGACTCGTGATTTCCAGTGAGCTGACTCATCATTTGCGGGCGTATAATTAACTTTCGGCGTTTTTCAAAAGAGTTGGAGTTGTTGTGTGAGGCAACCGGTGGAGTAACAAGTGCCAGTCTGAGCAGGGCCATGTTCAACAGCTGCTGTCCGTACCACAAATGCATCGCTAATGTTCACTCGCCATACGTCTGCAGTGTTTGTTTTGTTTCACGTACAAAGAAGATGGGTTAGTTTATACTTGGTGCAACCGTATCTTGACCACAAACCATGGCCCATGTTTAATTAGAAGAAACTGATTTAATTAATAATTGGAAGGTTGATCAGAAAGCTAGCAATTAGACATTTTCCTCAAACCCCCTCCCCCTGTCCAATCCAGATTGGATTGGACGCCATGGATCTGTAGTAAATCTATAGCTCTTTGTCATTTATTGTAAACCCAGTACTTTGTTTCCTGTACCGATTATGACACGTCCAGTGGGCTGATTGGTCTGAGCTGATCTGATCCTCTGAAGTGAACGTGCTTCGGTTCAGCATAGTTTAAAGTGGGCCATATTCATTACACCAGAAAACTTAATGCCATGTAGAGACGAACACTGTGCTGAGCAGAACCGACCGCTGAAGCAGCGCCTGACCCTGACACCACTGTGGAGAAACACGTCACATCATCAACTGAGCCTCATTTTGTCGGAATGCTCGGCGGCGTTGGGCAACGCGTGGGAAAAAGAAATACCTGCGCGCGGGGCCAACGCGAACGGCAGATGGGGATTTAAGCTGCGTCACAAGTTCCTACACGACGCTCGGATTCCTCCCTGGCGACCGTTTGCACGCGCGCAGGGGGGAGGATACAGTTTGATGGCCCCGGAGCGGTTGCCGATGGCCAGCAGCTGCAGGGAGGGGCTGTAGCCCAGAGCGCTGGGCTGGTGGGGGAAGCCATGCTCCACTGTCTGGAGAGGAGAGAGAGGACAGACGGGGTGAGACAGAGACAAAATGAAATGTAACAACTCCTGTCACTGCTGGCTTACTCAGTTACAGTTCCACCATGCTGGAAATATCTGCGCTGACAGCTTTGTCTCTAACTGGTGAGGAGGAGCGAGCAGGACGTGCCTCATCTAAACACTGTAGCTGCTCTTGAAAACTTTTGGATGTGATTGTGATTGGATGAAATCTTCTGCTCTTCATCCACTTGTTTTCACTCATTACAGTTAACACAAAGACTGAATGAAAGTCCGACAGTTCCATTTTTGGAGCATCTCCAGTGCACTGTATCTGAACAAAGATGTAAATATGAGAAATTTGAATTTTTCTTACAGGGATAATAAAGTCTATCTATCTCTCTGTAGAGGCACTCAATCAGGTTTTGTAAAGTTGTGCGTGCTCATGGTTCTGATTTACAAACTTCTTTCATGGACGAGCTTGACTTCCACTCCCATTGTTGGTCGTGAACTGACGCAGTCCTGTCTTTGACATGCGTTTACATATCAGTTCCTGCTCCGGCGGTCGGCAGAATGGCAAATAAGAAGCGCAGCTTCCTGCTCGGAGCACGTGTGCCCTGGTGCCAAGAGCGGCCGTCACATACCCCCGCATATGCATTGTTGTACGTTTGAGTTTCTCAAGTCATTCCAAGTCATTAGTCTGGTGCCCATACAGAGGATGAACTCAGACCTAGCTGTGTTCTAAACTCCAGGCGAAGTTAATCTGAGCTCCATCAGATGAAGTGAAAAATGCAGTTTTGCTCAGAAACACAACTGTGTTTTTTGTCCAGTATGAACAGAAGGACGCATTAAACACATTAAATAAGGAAATGCCTCCAATGCAGATGTGCACAAAAATAATAATCTACAGTCAGTTCATGGAGTAGGCCTCTGACTGAGCTTTCATCTCTGCCACATCATTGTGTATTCTTGTCCATGTTCCTTTTTTTTAAATTTATGAATGTAAATGTGGGAAATGACAGTATGTCTGCGTATGTGTGTGTGTATGCATCATTTAAACCATGTGTCAAACTCAAGGCCCGCGGGCCATATCTGGCCCATGATACAATTATATCCTGTCCGCGAGATCATTTTACATTGATATATATTATTATTGTTATTAATGGCCCAGCGATATGAAGCACTGATAACACACAAACTACAGATCCCATAATGCAGCGCAACTGCTGCCTTGCCGAACGATAGGTTACCTGGGAACATTCCCGAATCATTCAAGTTAAGCGTCTGTTGCTGTCTGCGACACTATTGTAACGTCAAAGTTCACCCTTAACAATAGCGAAAGAAAAGTTGACTCTGAAAGAGTCTTTCAAAACCGATGGGAGGCTGAGTATATGTTTATTGACTTCGCCGGTAAACCCGTGTGTCTTATTTGTGGAGCTAATGTAGCTGTAATTAGGGAATTCAATCTAAGACGGCACTTCGAGACAAAACATCAGGACAAGCTGAAAAACCTGAATGCAGACCAGAAGCTACAGAAAGTAGAAGAGTTAAAGAAGAATCTCAGCAGACGTTTTTCACCAGAGCCAAAACACAAAGTGAAGCTGCTGTGAAAGCTTTATTGTGGCAGAAGAGATAACAAATCAGGCCGGCTATTTACCGAGGGAGAGTTTCTGAAGAACTGTATGCTGTTCATAGTAGGAACTTTTAATAATTTTAACAAGAGATTTTTTTATAGAGAGCAAAGTATTTTAAGTTATAAAAAGTTTAAGTTTATTTGTAGAATAATATTCCTGTCTGTTTTTATTCCTATTCATGTTCAAAAAAAATTTACTTTTAGTGTGTTCAATAAATGTTTATCCTGTTTGGCCCGTGACCTAAAGTGTGCGTTGAGTTTAGACACTTTGCTCCTGGGCAGGATCCAGTGTCATAAACTCCACCTTTACAAAGACAATAATGTTCAGTCTTGAGGTTTCATTGAACTGCATGTTTATTATTGTGACGTTGCTGCTGGGCTGCATTATATTGACAGGTGTTTCTAATATTTTGTCCACCCCATTCATATCTATGAGAGGATCAGAATATTAGGAACCAGTCCAACACCAGCACCCACTATGAGCTCAGTAATAAACATCAAGTAGAATGATGCCAAGTGGTGTTCCTCTTGAGTTAGTGTTATTTTTCCAGAAATTCCATAGTGCACTTTGAACATTCTTTATTAAGAACCAGATTTCAAAGTTACAACCCAACTATGTCCATTTGAGACAGACACTTTCAGGCTTTGGAGGACAAATTCCACTCTGCCTGCACCTTTGTTACAGTGCATAGAGACGTGCTTAGAGACCTACTTTCTCCGTCACGTCACCACGTGTGCAGGCTTCACTTGCCTTGTTGAACTGGAAGAGTTCCTGTTTGAGCCGGTCTCTCTGGGACTCGTGGCCGTGTCGCCTGAACCTCTTCATCCTGTCTCAGCAGCGTGGCGTGGCGGCTGCAGCCTCACGGACGCACACTGCCTGAAGGAACCAGGGGGAGAAAAGAGACGTGGTGTTACAAGGTGATCGGTTCCGTATGTCTTGGACGAATTTTCAACATAGTTATTAAAAATCATGGCTATATATTAAGCAAGGTGATCAACACAGCAACGTAAAGTGTCTCGTCAAAGCCATCAGAGCGGCTTTAACGCTCCCTGGCACCGATTCGACAAGTCGTCTGAGCTCCACTGGAGGGATGAACGCCATTCTTCCCTAAACACATTCCCTCATTTGGTGTTTTGATGACGGTGCTGGAGAGCGTGCCCACAGCTATGTGACTGAGCCCTCCTGCCCTGCGGACGGGGGCACCGTCATCCTCTTTCTCCGCTAGTTTTCCTTTAATTTGTCTGTCGTGTCTCCTGATCGTCCAATTCACGTCCAGGCAGCCCGAACTGACTCCAGGTGCCGGCTGTGGACACGTCTCTGAGACGGCCCAGAGAAAATGGGGAGAAAAGCACCTGAGCTTACATTTCAAGTGACACAGTGAAGGGTCTGAAAACTAGTGAATGGGGGGAAATCACTGAGAAGAATGAAAGTGGCTTATTTGTAAAGCACGACATCATACAGACGTGTTAATCTCCATCACATGAAGGAGCAGTGTGTCCAGCACCCAGGCCTCTGAGCCTCGCTGCCTCTGTGTGTGTGTGTGTGTGTGTGTGTGTGCGGCTCGCTGGCCTCAGTGTCAGGTGACAGTGAAAAGAAGGCAGCTCGGAGCGGAGCGTTTCAGACGGAGGGACGGGAAAAGGCATAAACTGCAGCCAGACATACGATCCACGGTGTCACAAGTCTCTGACAAAAGGCCCGGGCCGTGAGTCACCGTTTTCCGTCTGAACCAGCTCATTTTCCCCTCGGTCCAAATTATACGCTCGTATCAGCAGCGCCGCCTCGACTCACTGCAGGGCCAGCTTCCTCCAAGAGAGAGGCGGCGCTGCTCGAGCTCGGAGTCTTTCGTCAACGCTCTCCAGGCGGACGATACTTTTCTAAGTTGTGACCGAAAAAGGAACCAAAGCAAGTGTAAGCCTGTTTCTGAGTAAAATAATAAAAGGCATTTTACATTACATGCACTTGAGCAAACACACTGAACATCAGCTTTAAACGCCTGGGAACCAAACCATACTTTTGCTCATTTCAGACAAATCTCTTGCGAGGATGCTTGAGTTCCAGCAACATTTGAGATTTTGTGATCCTTCAGTAGTTTGGCAGAAAAAAAGAAAAAGCTTTTTCAGGGAAATGAATACCGTTTACATCGTTTACTCAATGTTCTCACCAAAAAATCCGGTCCTGGATTATGAAGCAGTGCTCTGGTCCATTCTAAGAACATTAACTGACAATGCTTCTGTTGATGGTGTAGAGGTAAGAGTTGACTGCAGATTGAAAATAAAATGCAAGCCATTTTGTATAAGGAAATACAGACTGTTGGCCAGATTTGATCCCATATTCAAGGAGAAGACTTTGCACCAAAGAAACAAAGCTGATCTGATTTATGGTTCAAATCTATATACTAGATTTATTGTTAATCTGTTGGTATTAAAGAGGGATATAAGAGACATATCCTCACAGTCATGATCACAGATGAAGGCCTACAAAAGAACCAGTTTGAGTTCAACTGTGAGAAAACCACTCAGCCATAAATTAGACTGCAGTGTCGTGTGTGTGTGTGTGTGAGAGAGAGAGAGAGAGACACAGAGAGAGAGAGAGAGGCGCTCCACGCCATAAGACGCGCTGGCACCGGGGATTCTCCGGGGGCTGTGGGAGGAATCTGCTGATGGAAAAGCAGCAGAGCGACATGGCGAGCCTCACACGTGAGCGGACGCGCCCCTTGGCCACGCCCCTCTCTCACAGCGCGGTCGGGCCGACAGGCGTCGGAGCGCGAATGAGTCGACACAGCAGGTACTCATCAAGCACTTGAGCAGGGTCTGGTGGAAGTTTTAATCCATGTGTACCACGGGAGCCACGTCACACACGCCTGGTGATGTGTAAAAACTGTCACTTCCCTTATTTATCAAACAAGAGCTGCAACTAACCTATATCTAATTATCCAAAAACCAACCAAGGAGTTTTATGATCAAATGATTCATGTGGTTGCAGTTGGACTACTAGAACACTTCTTGATTGTATTCCATTATTTTTGTACCACAATCTTGGAGGAAGCCGGCATAAGGATTTCCTTTGGGATTTATTAAATTTTATCTGATCTTATCTTTCTCATATAAAGTTTTGGTACCAGTCTGTAACTTAGCTGCAGTGTCACCTGACCAGCTGCTGTGCTGAAAAAAAAAAAAAATCATTTCTCGGACTGATAACTACACACAAAGATAATGCTGCCCCCCCCAAAAAGCACAGGCTCTTGTGAGACATACATTTTACATTATATAAAGCTGTGTATGTAAACTACTTTGAAAATCGATTCCTTGTTTTCACCATTTTTCCCATATTTGCTGCTTCTTTGTCAAAGTCTATGAGGCAGAGCAGCTTTGGGTAACAAAACAATGAATGTAGATAATAATCAGCAGATGGGATCAGTAATAAAAATAAGCATCAGAGCTGGTGCTTAGTGCTAAGCGCTAAGCTTATGTGTAGGCCACCGACATGACACCAACAGGAGGTCACACGGCGTCAGGATCATTCACGGGTATGATGACTGTGTTATTACTGAATGGAATTGCTGAAAAACCGCTGGATTAACAACTTAACAACACGGTGTTTCCTGCTAAATAACTGGTCTCAGGTTTGTGGACGGGGGCTGTTACTCTCACAGGGGAAGTACCCGCGAGTTTCAGGTTAACCAGGAGGACAACAATGGCAGGTCAGAAGCGAGCGACCCAGAAACGGGCCTGACCGGGCCGGTTTCGTCCTGCAGTCTCACCTGAGAGTGACGAGACGAGATTACGCGCTGCATTTGCCGCCGATCGCGCGCCCAGCTGACTCGACCGCTCGCGTTCGCGAACCTGCGGCAAAATTCATCTCGC
The DNA here is from genome assembly GCA_016785225.1 of Psettodes erumei. Taxonomy (NCBI): domain Eukaryota; kingdom Metazoa; phylum Chordata; class Actinopteri; order Pleuronectiformes; family Psettodidae; genus Psettodes; species Psettodes erumei. The sequence continues at coordinate 26,997 of JAFBJZ010000407.1, read as the reverse complement.
CAGAAGCCATCCACCCTTCATGCCACGCTTCAGTGATGTCATCAAATTCCCAGCATATCTACCGAGCCATCTGAGAGGAGAAGTGAGTCAACGGAGCAAGGGAAAAAAAAAGTGTAAAAGCTTGCCTGAACACGACAACAACAACAACAACCTGAAGAGAAGGCGCTCCGCTGTGAGATTGGAGAGCAAGAATGTGTGGGCCAGGAAATGCCTGGAATCCAAAACACTCTTATTTATGGACACTTCCTGACTAGACAGGATGGGCGCAAAGATCATCAGCTCCTCGCCGTCAACTTAAAGCACATTGGGGGTATGAAGCTCGAACGTACAGCATGTTCGCACACACACACACACACACACACACACACAGAGCGGAACCTGTTTGACAGCAGCTGTGAGAACTGGCTCGCACACGCAGGCTGCTGATAAGGCAGCGAATAAAAAAGGTGTTACGGCCCGGCAGCGCTCTGCCATCTGGACTTCACTGAGCTATTCTCGTCGCGGTGCCGGAGACGAGTCAGCGCTGACTGATGTGTGTCGGGTGTCACGTCGGTGCAAGGAGGGGGCACGCAGCGCGCACACACACACACACACACACACACACACACACACACACACACCCAGCTGAGTGGTGCCCAGTGAATACACTAAAATACCAAGTGCATCGCCGTGTATTTAGTTCAAGCATCACAGAGGTCTGTCCTTCTTTCTACCGTATTGCTACAGTACAGCTACTACAGCGTGGCAGGCTGTAAACTTTACGAGCAGGGTCGGGGCGATGGGAGGCGGGGGCGGGGCGACGGTGGCGTCGGCGCCAACTTTTGCTCTCTCCGTGTGGAAATCGTTGGCGCTGATGAGCTTTTAGGGGAAGCGCGGACAGCACCACGCTACCTCACACAACAGAAATGAGATCTTGTCAGTTGTGGGTGGAGCAGGATATCATATCTCCACTGACTCGCCCCCTCCTTCCTGACCGGGACACAAAGTTTATACTGGGCAGGCTCAGATTCTCGCTGTGGGGGGGGGTAAATTGGGTTGTGTTGGACCTGCACTTCAGCTCATCGGTTCCTGTGCTGTCTTCACCGCAGCAGGGCCGGTGGCCGGTGAGTGTCACCGCTGACGTGTTGCTTATGAGACGTGAAGCCGGGCTGTGGGACATGAAAGCGGAGTTGCTCTGTTGGTCTGCAAACCACCACACAGTCTAACCAAGCAACACGTCCTCCTCCTGCAGACTGCCATTAAAAATAGTCATTAAAAACTTAATTGTACCCGGGTGCGGTCTAATGAGCTCAGGATAGTCATCCAAATTAAAGTTACATTTTAGTTAGTACCATTTTTAAGCAAGCACTGATCATGTGATCCTTGTGTATAATGAGATGTTCACCACCTAAGAACAGTATGGACGACTTCAAGCTACTTGTTACAGTGGACGAGACTAAACGCGACACAAACATCAGGGGCTTCTATGTTTAACACTGACAGACAATCACAAACATGGACAAGTCTACCATCAACAGAGCTGTGACAACAAGCGTGTGTGGAACCATATTCATCCTTGTCTGCATTGTTTTCATCCCGCTGCAATGCATGGTGGGTTTCCTGTGAGGAAAAAAAAAAAAAAAAAAAAACGAACAGCATTTGTAGATAACTTTTTCTGGCGAAAGGGGACGACGAGGTGATAAGGAGGTGTGCGCTTGTGTGTGTTGCTTGTTGAATCAATGCCAAGGCACAATGAGGCTGTTCCTGTGGCACAAGGTGACCCAGCACCTGCTACCACAAAACTTGGAAACGATGTTCGGGTCTGGTTTGGTCGCGTTGGCGAAACAACAGGCAGCTAGCGTTTGACTTTTGTGCGTTAACACAATCTTGATGTAGCCTCCTGATGCTCACTGACAGGCTGTGACCATGGCAACAGGGCAACACGCACTGCTGTGGCCGACATTTAGAGGAACGGGCTCAGGTCGGGTTCAGACATAAGAGACAGAATGTTTGGCAGGTTTGGGTCGGAAGGACTGCTACAGCTACCTTAATGCAGTGCATGATGGGAAATGCATGCAAATAACTAAGCATAAGTTAGCATCAACCATTGCCATGGAAATTGACATTGATATTTAAATGCTGTGTTTTGTCATCATTATCATTACGTTTAACATAAGTTAAACAACCATTCCTCACTCAGCCCGATCACATGGCGCACTGATGAGGTCTGAACGCGGCTGTCAAAGCATCGACTTTGGACTTAAATCTCTTTAAAAGTACAAAAGACATCACAAGACCACTTTGAAAATTTGAAGTCTCGTGAACGTTTGTTAAGTTCAAGCAGGCTCTGTGAACAGCTGACTTTCAACTGAGTTGAGTTTCAAAATTTCATAGCAATTGAATGGATAGGAATTTATGAATTGCGAGAATCAAGAAGTCATCACACACAATGATGAGGGGTGAAGAACAGCACTGGGATTGCCCACAGCACGCACACACACACACACCCTGACTATTTTGACAATCTACTGAAATGATGTTGTAATGGACAGTAACAATTACACAGATTTGATTAATTATATTTTAAGTACTGTAAAATACTTTATCTGAACATATGAGGAGGTAGGTAAAAACATGTTATGGCCAAATCACTGTCAGCCAATGGTTCCAGTGCAAAAGCTGTTAATGTTGCCATTTAGTCTCCTCAGCCAGACAGTAAGCGGTAACTAGCAGCCTGCCATCACTACCACACAGAGACAGCTATGCACCTGTTAGCAATAAACATTAAATGATTCAAAGAACACAAAATGGAAAAACAACTGTTTGTCCACTTGGAACAATCATATTGTGTTCAATAGATGCTGTCTGTATTGATTTATGTTGCGTTTCGTCTGGGGAACCAGAATTATGAACTGCCATGTGTATTAAAAAGGAAACAGCAGTAGATGACGGGCTGTTATAATCAAACATTTGCTCTGGCTCTTGGATCACGTACCTGCACTGAACCTAATGGGACATTTAAGGTCGCATCTCTGTCTTCATTTGAGGGAGGACACACCCTGGGACTTTATCATGACCGTGCGTGTCACGGCGTTCATTAAGCCATCGCAGCGTTTTCTTTCAAAGATAACTGGAATTAAATAAACAGTTTCACTATGAGACTCACCAGGTCATTTTAGAGCATTTTTATTTGACTCTGTTTGAAGGGACAGCCATACCTGTCATGACGTAACTCACAGGCAGGTGAAAGCTCCTCTGTCTGTCCCTAAATCTGGGAGGGGCCATTTATTTCGCCTCCATGCGAGTTTCAGGTGGACTCTGCCTTATGCAGGTGGGACGGCACTTGAGCTCAGCTCAGAACAAAGGCTTTTTGTTTGACCGCTCTCATGCTGATGCAGGTGGAACCAAAGGACACTGCCCCGTGTGTCCTTCAGTAGCCTGTGAAAACCATGGGACATTTTTTTTGCTGCAGTGTTTGGACACCTTTAGTCTTTCAAAGTTCACTGCACTAAGGTTTCAAGAGGCAGAGGAACAAGTTCCATATTTGCAGAGGTAAATAGAGTAGTGCCACACGGCTCGGTGCTACAACTGAGCTAGATTTGGATGAAAATATACATATATTTGTTCTGAACTGTCCTAAAACTTGACAAACCGGTGACACACACACACACACACACACACACACACACACACACACACACACACACACACAGAGAGAGAGAGAGAGACAGACACACACACACCCCCTGCCCAAACACACCAATTATTCATGCTCGAAACCAGACCGTTGACTCAAAGGGCTTACCGACATACCTGCCGAGGAGACACACCTTGCTCAGGTTAGCTAGCATTTCCGTAATTATGCAACGCTGGCTCCCACTGCGACTCCCACCCGCCTGCACTGAGGTGAGCGACAGACGTCGTTTCCATACGACTACACCACAGCTTCAACCGACAATCGGTGTACGGCCAGGTTTCTGTCCCGGGGCTAAAAGTGAGGGGCTCCGGGCTGCCGGCTGCGGGCATTCAGCTCAGGTGTGCGCTGACGCCCACTGAGGCTGCCTCGGTTGGTGCCCGGTTGCGTTGTTTACAGGTAACAACACACCCGCTGCCAAGCTCTTAGCTAAATAACGTTGGTTGAATGCTGACGTCGTTCCATACAAACTGCCTACACGGAAACATGCCTGGAATCCAACTATCCAAACACAACACAAACAGTAGATTATAAATTGGTGGTGTGGGCTCGTGTTTTTAAGCGACAGTATATATCCGTTAAGAGATAACTCCAAGTAATTGCTGAAAGTTAAATGGTATGACTTAACTTCTGAAAGTGTACAGAATAGAGTTGTTTACGGGGAGAACAATGTGCCTAAATTAGCTGTGAACGAGGAACCGACGCTACGCTGCCTGAGTGGAACATTAAGAGTAAAGATTAGCCAGCTAGCCAGTGGGCAACTGGAACACTGACGCCTGGCTCAACAAACAATTCAAACTAGCCTGGGCTGGACGGGTACGAGGTGTCGGTTAATTCCGCCGTTGTTTCACTGGCGTGCCAGCAAACACCTGTGGGAACCAGCTCTGCGAAAACGTGCGGGCCCACCTCCTTCACCCACCTGATTCAAAACGGCCGTAGCACAGCCGACGTCCACCGTTCACCGCCGCTGGATAAAGATTCCAACTCCGGCCAGCGTCCAGTTGTCTTAGGAGCTCTCACCTCCTACTGAGTCAATGAAAATGTGACCGGACAGAAATACGTAATCCCAGGATCCGTGCGACGGCGTATTTGTCGAGGAAATATCACGTCTGAGAAGCGACCAACAACTAAAGCTGGCTCCGCCGATCTTCCTTCTCGGTGGTAGCCTCGGCGCTTCCTGCTAAGCTAAACTTCACTGCTTCGCTAACTCCGCCCTTATGATGCATTCAAGTGTAACTCGCAGACTCGCAAAAATCATCACTTCGGAGCACCTCAGAGCAGCTGCTCTCAAAGCTTTCACAATTCGGTGTGGGTTTTCTTCAAAAGCTTATTTGATTGTTCTGTATGAGAACATGACACTGTCCAGTCTTTGCAAAGTGGGTCTGTACTACTGGAATGACTTGTAAAGTTTTAACATGTTTAAATATTGTCTGCCGTGATTTGCTGATGTGGTGCTAACACATGATGAGGTAGTTGTATTTTGGTAGCTAATAAAAAAGTAGCTCGTTACTGAATTTAGAATATGGACAGGAAATACCAGTATCATGCTAGAAACAAGACCACGTTAATGTACTTCCTTTAAGAAAAATGAAATTTCACATTTTTTTAAACTATGATTTATTCCATGTAAATCACACAGAAACAACATTAATTTTAGACAGAATTTTCATCATTATATCAAAATCATAATTTTATCTTGAAGATAAACCATTGCATAATTGAGGAAAAAGTAGGAAAAAGAGTAATAGAAATGTCAACAGACGCCATTACTTTACTGTGAATGCACCTCTCTCATATTAACAGAATGCTTTTCAGTCATCTCTCACCTGCATAACAGTATTTTAAAGGGGATACATGGGAAAACAATCAAGTAGTAAAGCCTGTAAAAAGCAATGGTGAGTTGTGCTCGTACGGCAGAGATGTGTTGACAGAGGTCAGGACAAACTGAGAGCCCGAGCTCCCTCTGAAGCAGTTGTGACATAGAAGGTTGGGGTTCCACTGTATCGCCCCTGTTGAGGAAGAAAACAAAAACGCATGAGTGCATCAAATTACTGTAACCTTCAGTCAAAAGTGAATCTGAAACAAATCACAACATCTGAGAGTCATCTCACAGTAAAGGGGATTATGCAGGCACACTGGTGTGCTTTGTGTAGGCTGTCCATCCATAATAACCAGAACAATTCAGGCTCATGGCCTCTCTCGGTCGAAGGAAGGAAGTTCAGAGAGGAAGCAAGAGGAAAACACCATTGGGTTTGTTTTCACAACTAGACACCTTTCCTCCTCAGCCAAGAAACATATTTTGTCCTCCAAGTTCCTGTTACTACTGCTTCTTCCAGACTCTAATTATACATTACACAGAAAGTATTCAGACCCCTTTACTTTCACTGGGAAACATGGATGTAAACAATTCACATTCAAATTTTTCAAAAAACTGACTATGCAAAAATTTTTAAAGTAATAATTGCACTTAAATCATTTGTGAGGCCACAAGGAGACAGTGCATTTTGACAGGCTTTGGTGCTCTTAGACCACAATGAAAGGGAACAGAATTACATCAAATTTGAATAAATGAAGACATTTTATTTGGGGATCTACAGGGCAGCATGGAAAAATGAATGATGGCTGCAGTCAAACTGAGGAGATAAAACTAATTTAACTATACAATAAGTTTCAAAAGCTATGACTCCTGCAGCCTCTGCCCTCACGTGAGAACACTGTTGTTATTTCTTTCACTTTCAGCGCTGCCACTACATTACAGCTCCGTTTCAGCTCTGTCAGTCACAGTCATACTGCATGTAAACCATCAACACAAAACATCTCCACAACAGACACCAACAGTCAGACTGACATCTGGACTGCCATCACAATAACAGATACAAGAAGTTAGCTATGGCTCAGATTCAATGAGTTACATCTAAATATCACATGTAAATGCTGACAATATGACATGTATTTATTTGACACAACTATTTTTCTTTATTATTGCAGTAATGATGGGAGAACAGATTACTTCCTAATGTCCTAGTGTCCTGTTAATTTCCACGTTATCCAACTCATATGAGATCTTGATTAAACAAATAAATTCCTAAGGCTAAACGGTTGAGATGTGACGAGAGAACCCTCCATACTTCATCAGCTTGGAAGATTCTTGTGTTTTTAGTTGTTTTAATTCAACACTCCGAGCTCAGCCCTTGACAAGCCGCAGCGAGGTGCAGTTGAGAATTTCCGCTGGGTCAGGGGTCACCAGGTCGACCTTGAACCCTTCAGCCAGAGACACCTTCAGCAACTCCTCCACGAAACCCTGCATGTCTGTGATTTCACAGGGGCTCTGCTGCACGTTCATGATGTCATCCATCTGCGTGACCTCTGGGTTACAAACAGTCAGTCCTCGGTAGCGCTGCTTGTCATACTGGTCCTGCGGGAGCTCATCGGGCCTCGGCACCCATTCCAGTTTCAGCCTGTTCTGCCTCGGGTTGCACGGGTGGGGGCTTGCGAGGCCCTGGGGTGTTCTGTAGGAGAAGTGCTCGCAAAGCAGAGCGAGGAAAGCTCTCCAGGTACAAAAGAGGTCCACGGTAAAGGCTCGCACAGAGCATGTACGAAGCTCATAGTTCTCTGGGCCGTGGCGCAAGTTAAAGTGGAGAACGCGGACCTGGAATGACAGGGTAGAATATGCTGACTCGACATTCTCCAAAGTTACCACAAATACAGAACCGGTCTTTCCGTGTCCAGGTGCGCACACACAACCTCTGCTATTATACTGTATACACAGTAAACATCAGCTCAGAAGGTTTGTGAAGGCCAGTCTTTTTAGAATTTCACAATCCTGAATCTACCAGCAGGAAAACCTCTGCTGTTTCTGCTCATACAACCCTGTTTCCAAAAAAAAGTCAGGATGCTGTGGAAAGAAAAACAGAATGCAATGTTTTGTTTTGTTGTAAATATATACACTTGTTTTGAAATTGTCTGCAACACATTACAAAAAGTTGGGACAAGGGCATGTTCACCACCATATTGCATCAACTTTTCTTTTAACAACACTCAGCATTTTTGTACTAAACACACTAATTGTGGAAGCGTTGAAAGTGAAATTCTTTCCCATTCTTGCTTGATATACGAATACAGTTATAGGACTGGGCGATAAAACAACAGTGACATGTTCCAGCGATCGACACTTCGTTGGTAGCAATTAGAAAGTTGTCCGAGAGTCAGATAGTTTTCTAGATACACGAACAACCCCCCAAACTTACAAAATGATCAATAATTATCACTACCAACCAATATGTATTTTTCACAAAGTCGGCCAGCTCTATTCAGTGAGGGTTCTCCTTTGTCGCATTTTGCTCTTTATAATGCACCACGCATCTTGAACTTTTTGAGGGGCAGACCACAGGCAGTGTGGAGAGGCACCGCCGCATCCTCCACCCTGACTCTCAACACCAGCACCCCCCAGGGCTGCGTGCTGAGCCGCCTGCTGTACTCCTTGTTCACGCAGGACTGCGTGGCCACACACAGCTCCAACACCATTGTCAAGTTTGCCAACAACACGACTGTCATCGGCCTGATCATCGCGACGAGACGGCGTACAGAGAGGAGGTCAGAGCCTGACATCTTGGTGCCGGGACAACAATCTCTACCTCAACGTCGGAGCTGATTGTGGATTACAGCAAGCGACAGGGAGAAGGGCACACCAACATCAGCATCAACGGGATGGCGGTGGAGAGAGTCAGCAGCTTCAGGTTCCTCGGGGTCCACATCAGTGAGGATCTGACCTGGACTCAACACACCGACGCCATCACAAGGAAGGCACGACAGCGGCGGCTCAACATGGACTCCAGGATACTCTGTCGAAAGTATCCTGACCGGCTGCATCACCGCCTGGTACGGCAGTTGCTCTGCCCTCAATCGTAAGACCTTACACAGGGTGGTGAAAACTGCGCAGACCATCACCAGGACGGAGCTGCCATCCATGGAAGACCTCTACACCCAGCGGTGTTGGAAGAAGGCCTACTGGATTAATAAAGACCCCCACCACCCCAGCAACAAACTCTTCCAGCTGCTGCTGTCTGGCAGACGGTACCGCAGCATCCGGTCTCGCACCACCAGACTCAGGGACAGTTTCATTCCACAGGCCATAAGACTGTAGAACTCCTAAGTTGTTTTATAATTTATTACATTTTATTACACCTTAAATTTTATCTGAACTATGTCCTTGCTACTTGTGTTTATTTTGCATTTTTACTCTTCCCTTTGTTCAGCTTCGTTTCTTTTATCTTGCAATACTGAAGGAACAGGGACCCAAGAATTTCATTGCCAATGACTACTCCTGTAATTGTTGTGCACCTGACAATAATGATGAATGGAAGGTCATGGGTATTCAGTGTTGGTTTTCTGCCTTGTCCCTTTCATGTAGAGATTTCTCCAGATAATCAGAATTTGCGAAGATATAATGAACTTGGATTGTCTTGTGCAGTTTTTCACACGGTGGTGAACCATGCCCCATCCTTGCTTGTGAAGAGGAAGCCTTTCCAGGATGCCTCTTCCAAACCCAACCATGGTACTATCATCTGCTACCAGTTCACCTGTTTACCAGTGGTTCATAGAGCATTCCACAACTTACTCAGTGCTTTGTTGCCTGTCCAAACCTTTTTGAAACATGAAGCAGGCATAAAATTCAGAATAAGCATACATTTACAACAAATCAAGACAGCATCCCTTTTATGGAAGTGGGTCGTATGTTACTGTTTAGACACAGTGTGTTTGCTGCAGCCTGTCACTTCAGTGAGGAAGCAGAGGCACCAGGAATGAAAAGAAATACAGATATAAAGTGTCGATCGTTTGTAATTGCTCAAATGGATAAAACTTTTTATGACAATATGTACAGCTGATAATACAGATGATGATACAGATAAATCTTTCATCTCTGTTATCTCACACTTCAACCCTACATGGCGTCCTGATCACTTTGTCAAGAAAAAGTCTTGCTGCAGCGGTTGTACTTCCTACACCTTTCGAAAAACAATATGAAAATCCTCATAGCAGATGTGTGAAAAATCAAAAACTGACATTGCTATGACCTCACTCCACATACCTTGGATTCAACATTGACAGTGATCATTGCTCCGAGTGGCCCCCCTCTGAGACTGCGAGGAACGGATGCTTCGTATCGGCGAATCGCCTCCAGCAGGGGGTGTATCTGGAAGAAGTCCGCCTCCCTCTGCAGCAGCGCCAGCTCCGCGAAGCTGTCCGGCAGGTCCAGGGAGCTGGATCGCAGGTAATTCAGAATGTGCCTGAATACTTTGCCATCGCGGTCGATGAAAATGTTTCCTCCGGCATCCCTGAGCACGGGGATTCGTCCCATGAACATGGCACCGAGCATCGAGTCGCGGCAGCGAGTCAGGGTGTCCAGGGTCGTGGTGTAAATTTCTCCACCGACGTTCAACGACACGGGGTCCTGGAGAGAGTTCCTGTTGCTGTTGTTGTCCACTGAGTTGAGGTTCAGCATCTTGAAGGAGAAGTTGTGGTTTTTTGTATCTTGTAAAGTCTCTGTTGCTGACAAGGACCCCTCTGCTCCGGGCTGGAATGCTGCAGATGAGGATGTGCAAGTTTCAAGTGTTTCTTTTACTTCCAAGAAAGACCTGCTTCCTTTAACACTCAGCAAGCCACGGCAGTAACCAGGGATGCGGGGACGTAGGCCAAGTCAGTTTCCAAAGCTTAAGATTTATAAAAGCAGAGTTTCACACCAATAAAAGTTTGTGTGCTCTCTCTCCCTTCTTACTGTTGCTTCTAAGCAGAGGCGTCCCTTCAGGCTTCTCCTAACATCTCCAGTGGTTACATGTGCATCTTTGTTGCTGGATCTCCTATAGGATTCTTAATGGTGTCAGCCAACAGCAGGCTGACATCTGACTGTGTTGAAGCAGAGGGCCAGCAGGGCCACAGTGACCGGACTAGCATGCTAATAACAGGACACTTCTGGCTCTGTCTCCACGAAGCTTGCTTTTATTCTCGGCTCTTACCCCCGATCGCTCTCTCTCTTCTCTCTCTCTCTCTCACACACACACACACACACACACACACACTGGAGCTGTCTGAGCAAGACACGGGGGACTGGGCAATTTGTCTGAAATGCCCCCCCCTTAAAGTGACAAGCCAGAGCGCTGAAAAGTGCTTTTTATCCCTTGTGAACAAATGAACAATGTCCTCAGACACTTTCTGATTTCAAAGACCCTTTGAAATGGAAAGTAGTTTTTCAAGAAGACACGTAAAATCTGGGAAAAAAAAAAATTAACCAACCAAAAAACAGCTCTAAACTGACCTGCACCTGTCACATTACAATGCAAGATGAGAAAAATCTTATATTACAGTAGTCCAATACTGCTGCTTCTACTATTACTACAAACATTATCTTTTTTAAGTTGACAGAAAGACAAGGATTGATAGTAGAAGCTACTTTATACCCGCATACAACTCGTACGAGTCAGAGACCGATCATCTGAAACTGTCATCACGTGCTCTCACAGAGCTGCCACCACTGGAGAGCAGCTCAGCTATGCAATGGAGTTTTGTGACTTATATTGTTAAATGTCACATTTAATATAATATAATGTGCAGTGCAGGTAGTGTGAACCTGTCAAACTGCAGCTCAGAATCAGAATTCCTCACAGACTATGACAAAGTAGTGAGGGTAGAGGATGGAGCAGAAAGCTGATATAGATCTCATCACACTCAAAGTAGGACAGAAGACAGTTTCAGAATCCTTTTGTATATTGATGATAAAGCTACGGTGGCATCCTGCATGTGTTTTGGTCGTTGCAGTGTCTGTCAGCACTGTATGATGCTCATAATACACATACAGATCATGAGCTCTCTGCATGAGTGTGTGTGGGGGCGTGCTTGCATTAACCTTTACGTGGCGCATGGTCCTGTCGGTGGCATCGGCCCGCATCAAGGTCACGGTGCATCCGCCGAATCCTCCGCCCGTCATGCGGCTGCCGTACACCCCCTCCACCTCCACAGCTGCGGACACCAGCTCGTCCAGCTCCGCGCAGCTCACCTCGTACAGGTCCCTGACACAGGGTCATCACATCACTGCACATGTTCGTCCTCGACCGCCACTCCAGTGCGACGGCAGCAGCTTTAACTGTTACCTGAGGGAGTTGTGGCTCTCCACCATTAGCTTGCCAAACTCTTCATAGGCTCCTCTCTTCAGGGCTTCAGCAGCGCGGGCAGTTCTTTCTATCTCCTCGATCACATGACGAGCTCTTTTATAGGTAACGTCATCCAGTCTGTCCCTCGCCTCTGGAATTACAGGCATGGAGAAAATAAAGTAAGCCTCATCAGTGGACCTGAACAGGATGATGTGTTTAACTCCGCCATTTTCTATCTGCCGGACTTAGATCAGCTCTGAACATTTTCCATAAAGGAATGGCTGTCACATATGAAGCACAGGTGTAGACTGTGACACAAACACAAAGCGTAGTTTACATGAACTGTAAACTACAGCGGCATGCAGCACAGTCTGGAGGAACCTGGGTTGTTGCACCACTTCCATTTTCCAGAACTTTCTCTTTCTCTTTGGTTGAGTGGAGTAGGCCTGCAACGGCAAGTGGTGGCATGACATGAATGTGTTATGAACAGCACAAGAAGCAAAAGCAGGCACTGTCATCATTAGAAATCTGTTTCCATCATCCTTTGTTATATTTTATCTATGACAACCTCATCTCAAGTTGTCAATTTTATTATTTTACATTTTATTACACCTTAAATTTGATCTGCACTATGTCCTTGCCACTTATGTTTATTTGCATTTTACTCTTTCCTTTTTTTCATCTTCGTTCCTTCGTTTTGTTTGTTTTTTATTTTGCAATGCTGAAGGAGTCTGAGACCCAAGAATTTCATTGCCAATGACTGCTCCTGTAATTGTTGTGCACATGACAATAAAAGAACCTTGAACCTTGAACCTTGAACGCAGCCAGGTGTAAAAACATTTTACAAGGTTGTGCTGTTTTGGGGGAGTTTGGCGCAAATGAGCGTTTCAGTCAGGAAATGGCTTTGGGCCTTTTTTTGTCTTTTTTTTTGGCCTTTAAGTGTGGATATGTATCTTGTACCATGGCTTGCTGAAACACCGGCAAACAAACATCCTTCCATTATTTTACATGCTACATAGATGGTTAGCTCATCAAAAAACTAAATAAAAATTCTGGAAACGTGCAGACTGGTCAGTTAAGATGCAGAATGATGAGGTTCTTTGTTTCCACCACCACTGCTAATATCAGAGTCCCGGTCCCTTGGCATGGAAGTTGCAGTAACAACATCAAACCTGGTCATATTTTGTATCTATGTCCATGCCAACTCAGCCATCAGTCAAAAATGTGCATAATTCAATAGACTCCACAGACAACAGACAACAAGGTTTCTCATGAATGGTTGTTTGGTGTGTTGGAACTTTTGACAGAGCCAGCCTGGCTGGTTCCCCCTTGCCTCCAGAAGGGGGGAACAGAAGGGGATGATGTAGGAGTCAGGACAGCTGATAATAAAATAAAACACAGTGTAACAGAATGTAAAGGATAAAAAATATATACTTCATACCCTCCAGGTCCTTCATGGTAGCATCCCTGAGACTGGCCTTCCCCAGGGAGGAGGCAGCCTCCTCACACTGTCTGCGTCTGGTGGGGTACTCACTGCCGGTCAGAGAGTGCTTCACGTTGGAGTTGGTGATGAGAATGACCAGGCCTGGGTCTGCCAGGGGCATGGAGGTGGCTTCCAGGGACCTGAGTCAAACAACAAACAAGTACATGATCGATCAGGATGGATGTAAAACCTGCCAACTGCAACCAAAACTCTTCTCCTTCTCACCGGATGTTGACAGTACCTGCAGTCGATGAGCAAAGCGTGTCCCTCCCTGCCGAGGACAGACACAAACTGGTCCATGATGCCACAGGGTACGCCAGCATGAGTGTGTTCTGCCTGCTGACAGGCCAGTGCTTTTGACACATTGTCCCCATCATCTGTGGAAATAGGACAAAGCAGGAAGTAGACGCCAGAACATCCAGGCTCATATACTGTACCTGTGGGTCATCCAGTTAAGGTCAGAAAAGGAAAATGCATTATGAACATCAGCAGCTGCAGCAGAAGTTCTTGGAACTAGACTTATTTGCATTTCCTGAAGGAAACATGTGACGCTACTGATATCTCAATAACTTTTATTTGTGTCTCATATCATTTCATATTATTATTCATCAGAAAGGGTTAGGGTCAGGGTTACATTACTGCATGGTGAAGCAGTGGTAACCATGCACACACAGCCCTGCCTAGTACGAAATGGGAAGATATGATCAATACAGTCTTTCGGGGAAAAAAAAAAATCAGATTTTACAGTGAACAAACGGGTAGTCTAACTAACCTATACCACCCTCTACTGACATACTCCCTGATGTGCAGCCTTCAGAGATCAACTTCATCTACCACGCCTTGTGTGTGGTAAAAGTTTCTGTTTCGATTCAATGCAGCGCATGCTGGGAAAGTGACAGAGCTGTAACTGAAACCAGGGGTTATGGCAAAATTTTGCCTGATTAAACTGAGCCTGATACTGCCAGTTACTGAAAACTGCTTTGAAAGCACTCACTTTGGTCTTCAGTCTGTGCAAAAGTACAACTAAAACTATCACTACACAATAAAACTTTGAAAATATGTATTCTTGTGAACATTTTAAAGTTCAAACCAGGTCTGTGGATGAATGTATATTTGAACTGTTGAATTTCAAATTTTCCAATGAAGGTGGATAATCCCTTGAATAGAAAACCATTATAAAATCAGATTTTCTAAAATTCATATCAAATCAGTGGAAGATGGTAGAACAAAAAAAATAGAAAGAAGAAACAAAAATAATAACGAAGAGCAAGAAGGACTAAGTGTCATTTCTTTGATTTGCAGCAAACACAGTGAAGCAAAATAAGATTCAGTTAATATCAGTACTGATATGTCGACGAGCCTTCCTTTAGAAAAGGCCATCTCTAATACAATGAGGATTCCTTCCTGACTGCAGCAAGTGAATATCAGAGCCACGCAGGTGTGAGTGCAGTCTCTGTGAGCAGACATTTACCTGGCTTGAGCTGTTGCAGGAATGTGTAGAAAGCCACCTCCAAAGAAGCAGAGCTGGACAGACCTCCACCCAGGGGAACACTGCTGACTATCACTGCCCTGAACCCTGGGAGAGGAGGGGCTGGAGCATGCAGGACACAGACATGACACACATTAAATAAATGTCCTGCAGTATGGAAAAAAAAGACGCAGGATGAGATTGCACTGAGATAAGCAGGCGCCAGGCTGAGCATCTGTTCTCATTCACTTTTACTGCATTAGAATTATGAAATTAAGTCAAACATTTACTTCCTGGTTAAAGTTAAAATACCTAATTCAGGTAGATAGCATGAAATGATTTCAGTGTTCATTTGTTTACCCCTGTAATGCTGGATGACACCCTTCACATAGTTTGCCCAGCTGGGTGACCCTGGGCACAGCGCTGATCCACTGCTGGGCAGGCTGAAGTCCACTCTCCGAGGCCCATCAGCACCTTCACTTGCTGTTACCACGGTAACATCCTGGCCAGAGGTTTCACTGCCTACCACCACAGTCACCAGGGGCAGAGCCTGGCTCAGCAACACAAACACGTGCAAATGGGTGGTTAATCATATCTCGCCTAACTCCAGTCAGTATAACGCTCCTTGCTTATTACTCATGCGCATAGAAAATCCTTAAATCCGTGTGCCAATCCGTGGGCTCATCACCAAACAGCAAGCTAAATCTTGGTCATTCAAACTGTACCGCTATTAACGCAACAATACTATATTCAGTGCAAACTTAATTACTTCCTACATGCATCCTACTGAACAGCAGAGAGACATACTGTATCCGCCACGAGTACAGCAAACTGACAGCATTGTGAATGCCATTCAGTGTGTTAAACACAGTGTGAGCAGTTGTGTCGTTTTACCATTGGCAGTACAAATCCCTGGTTGTAGTCAGTGTGCTCCCCGATCAGGTTGACTCTTCCAGGGGCACACGCCGCCACCCGAGGAGCCTCCTCCCCGAACACCTGCCCATACAAACGCCGAGCACCCGCAACCAGCTCAGACACACTCGGAAAGGAGCTGGCCATGGAACAAACGGGGATTTCAACACGCGGGTTAAGACTGTAATTATATCACTTACAGCCGAGAGGCTGAGACATGGGCGCAAAGTCTATCCAAAAGAAAAAATACAGAGATAGAATGCGAGCTGCGGTATCTGGTTCTCTCTATCATGGAGAAAAGTTTTGACACATCACGTGCTCCGTGCTTCCTGGTAGTGAAGCCACATCACAGATGTTCTATATCGAAGAACTCTCACTCTCCCAACTTCCGGGTTGCGTGGAGGCGGCTCGTCCACAATGAATGGGAGCCCAAGGAGCTGGAGCCTCAAAGTGTAACGTTTATGGGATAAAAGAAAAATCTGCCAGTTTTCATTCGTTTACTTAGATATGTGGGATAGAGACAATAAATATTCCATTAAATTAGATTTCTGTGGCTTGTCAATCGCAGTGAAATACCTTTCTGTGAGCATTTGTGATGTGCTATTGAGGAAACAGGTGCTCCTTAAACTTTCCCCGGGTTCTCAGCTTTGGGCTGGTTCTGCTTCAGTCACGGTCTGCTGCTGGAGGACGTCTACTGGTCCAGCCGTAGGACAGCGGACACAAGCAGTCCTGTGCCCCCAACCTCTCACCGAGCCCCGCCAAACACAAGCACCTCTCCGTCTCCCTCCCAAATCCTTCTCTTCGGAGGTACGAACAGGGTGGTCTGAAATTTTTTCCTAACTAAAATATTTTCCTACCCGAGTGCACGCTTGAGGTGCATGCTCTTCTGACTGAAGGCACATACCCCTCGGGGTATGAGAAAAGTCAGAGGCAAAACCTCAGAAGATATGCCTCCAAATTCAGAGTAAGAGGTTAGTATCGCAGGTCTATGATGCATTTTATTTAGAATACTGTATGTGGTGATAAAGCATTATTAAAGTAATGTCTCGTTAACAGATGACGATCTCTGGGTTGGAAATAAGAAGGTTGTGAAAACCAAGGATGAAGCCAGGAGACTCTTCAATGAGTTTCATTCATCACGCATGGGAGGTCACACTGGCATCCTGAAAACCTGGTCAGCCATCTCTACCAGGTTTTACTGGCATGGGATGTCTGTTGACATAAAAAATTGGGCAAGTTTTTTTTTTTCAATAAACTGACTATGGTTTTTAGTCAAGTTAACACAAATTGTCAATAATGTAGTTTATATATTTTCAAGACCTTAGAATGTGACAAGTGCCAAAAAGTGGGAAAACCATTGACTGCAGTGGGGGAGTTACAGCCAATAAAGGTAAATGCATATTAGTACTTATGCAGCACTATACAGTAGATAACAATAGCGTGAAATCACATTCTCCATATGTACTTGTCTAAGGAGGTTAGTGTTATGGTTACCCTAACCAGCTGAAAGAATTTACATTTATATGAATTACTGAAAAAAGGACCATGAACTTGTAAATAAACCCTACATTAAATATTTGTGAATATGAACAAGATGTTCATACTTTTTTTAAGGTCTCCGGTGTGTGGGATTTCATTGGGATCGACCTTACTGGACCACTACCAAAAACTGTCAGTGGCTTTCAATACATTTTGACAGTTGCTATAATAATGTGCTACCACGCTGAACACGGAGGGTAGCAGGTATTTATGGGGGTCTGATGTCTATAATAATGTGCTACCACGCTGAACACAGAGGTAAAAAGATATGCGTGTTGGTAGTAGTTTTCACAAGGTAGGACCAAATATCAGATATGGCTATAAATTTCCGCTACGGGTAGGAAGAAATTTCAGAACGCCGGCAGCAGAAAATTATATCCATATGGGATGTCGCAAAATGGCCGTAGTACGCATGCGCGGTGCACTCGGGTAGGAAAATATTTTAGTTAGGAAAAAATTTCAGAACAACGGCAAGCGCCAAGTTTAGTTTAAAGTTGATGAAAATAATAATAAAGCAAAGGAAAGGAAGGAAAATAAATCAACCAGAAGCAGTCTGTGCAGTACAAAGAATATGAAAACATTTTAATATAAGTAAATGAATAATGAGGGACATTAATGAAATACATCTTTTCATTTTCGAATAAAAACGTGAGTTAGTGACGTCAGGATTGGGTTGCCAGGGATTTTGTCGCTATATGAATTGGACAAAGTGATCAAAGTTCTCTTTTCACTCTGAGCTCAGAGAGAGACTTGTTGCACACAAATATCGCAGTTCTTGGAAAGTGAAAAAGAAGCAGAAGCAGAAGAAGCAGAGAAAGAAGCGGCTGATTTCAGTTCAGTTAAGACTTCGACATGGACCAGGTATGAATATTAATACTTTCAAACAATTTTAATGTCTGTTTTTTGGGGGGGAGGGTGATTACCTTGTCAGCTAGCTTAATTAGCTGATCAGCTATCTTAAATAGCTCGTTAGATGGCTTCCTCCTAAACTAACTTTAATATTAGCGCTATGGGTCGGACAGGTCCACTTTACGAATTTAGTGTGTAGAATTGTTATTACACTTAAAACACGAAGGGAATGATTTCAAACATTTTTGAACATATTTGAAAAATCTATAAATTCAAAGTCTCCTGTTTTGCTTGAGAGTGGTGTGGGTGTGGGGGTTTCATCAAGAAATTCTGGCTAAACTTGTCAATATTCTTTGTCAGGCTGTAAGAGTGATCTCCACAACCTCCCGGTGTGTCCGCTACATTTATTTACGTTCAAAGTTGTCGCCGCCATTGCTCCGGAATGTCGCGACATGCCGCAAAGTCGCATTAGCGCAGGTTTACATATATGTATATTTAAAATGAAATTGAGACACGCTGTCATTTTGTAGTGTACACACTCAGTGGCCTCTTCATCAGGTCCACTTGTACAGTCTAATGTGATCCAGTGTCATAAACTCCACCTTTACAAAGACAATAATGTTCAGTCTTGAGGTTTCATTGAACTGCATGTTTATTATTGTGACGTTGCTGCTGGGCTGCATTATATTGAGAGGTGTTTCTAATATTTTGTCCACCCCATTCATATCTATGAGAGGATCCGAATATTAGGAACCAGTCCAACACCAGCACCCACTATGAGCTCAGTAATAAACATCAAGTAGAATGATGAGCTTTCTGACAGTGTCAACACAAACTGAAACATTACATGTTGTGTTGGATTGTCATGAAGTGATCACTGAGTTTGCATCAATCAGGTTTTAGTCTTACAATAAAACGCCAAAAATAATCAAGTAAGTATTTAGTTAGTCTCCTCTCATACTGGAAAGCTTGAATTTCAAATTTCAACCCATTAAATGAAACCCCAGGTAAATAAGTGAAGGTTTGTTGAGATATGAATGGTGCAAATTGAATATATGAGAGACTAAATTCAGGGATTATTATATGATCATATGTCATTTGAAAGCTTCAGATTCCCACAGTCAGAAAGTTGGAGTTCACGACCTGTCACGTTGTGGTTCCTGTTTTGCTGTGTGAACAGTGACCCAGCTCAACAGTGCAGCAACCGGACTTATGAAATATGATTCGAGCCCGACTACAAAATGTTTCAGCTGAAGGAAGAAAAAAAATGCCATCAAACGAACTATTTTCTCCAGTGATGAACAAGTTTAATTTGATATTGTCAGAATTGCTCGATTTTAGCTTGATCATCTGTTCAGATTCACAGTCTGGTGCGTCAGTGTGAAAGAAACGGAGCTGAAGTTTGACTTTACTCTGTCCTGTTCTCCCACTCACCATCCTCCTAACAGCACAGCCCCAGTCCCCAGCCGTCCACCTCCAGTTTCCAGCAAGGAAGGCCGGCACCTGGCGGACGCCAGGTGAGTGACTGACCCTCAACACGCCACACCTGAAATGTACACACACAGACAACTGTGGAGGTAAAGCTTACACATACAGGAAAGTATGTGAAGAAGTGAAGAATCCCAGTGTATTCTGAGAGCACAGTAAATGTGCATTTTCATGGAGACAACATGACTTTGTTCTTCTGCTGGACGAGCAATCTCCAGGACCTCCGGTTTGATCTGTGTCTTCCTTCTTCTCCTGCCCAGTCTGAGAGGAGGTCCAACCCCCTGCTGTCCACCGCTGGCCAGCAGCATAGGAGGAGGAGGAGGAGGAGGAGAAGAAGACGAAGAAGACGAAGACAGCCGGATCGGCAGGTGGTTGGTATCAGAGATAGAGTAAGGATAACACTTGTTATTGAAATGCCCGGTGAACACTTGCCATACATTCGCATTCCTGTTTGGGTGCAACTTGATGACAGACACAACATGCTGCTTGCAGTGTGGAGGTGGTACGCCAACTCTCCGTTTGTTAGCGAGTTGTAGCTCTCAATCACATCCACCGCCACACACACCTTTCCTTTAGGTCACGAGTAGTGAAAGTTATTGTTGAGTTAAATTAAGCACATCAACTCTTTCTTTGCCTTCTTTGAAAGTCAAAAAAAGAAAAGATAAAAATCCTTTACTGTGTAGAACAAGTAATGATGAGTTTAGGATGAAGATAAGCTGGGTTAAGATTATTTACAGAGGAGTTGTGTGGTGATGTCAAAAACTACTGGTTTTATGGAAAGCTTCTCTCCAACTTCCAAATTAAGAGCAAGAGAAAAGCAATATTCTCTAATATTTCTTATAATGCCAGTTATTAAATTCATGACAGTCAGAAACATTTCACACTTTTACCGCACTTGTGTTTCTAATGTAGTTTGGAGAGCTTCCCTTAACATTGTACAATCAGAAATACAAATTAAGAGTTGATTTGAAAACAGCTGACCTGCTGCACTGGAACCTGTTAGCGTGTACATGAAATAAGTAAATGTTAGTGTTTTGCCCCTACACTAGGTTTGAACAAACTTCAACATTCTTTTAAAAAGAAGGAGAAAGCTTTAGTCTGCAGGAAATGTTCCATTTCAATCCATCTCTAAATAGGTGATCAAAATACCATTTCTAATGTTTTTTTGAATTAGTTGACGTCGGTTTATGAACCAATGAATAGACTTATTAGACTTATTTCTTTTTCACATGGAACATTCTAAAAGGGCGGGTGTTGGGGGGGGTTAGACCCTCTCTCACTTCCTCCCACCAGATAGATCTGCTCTTGTCTTTGACCCAAACACTTCTGTCTTCAGCAGTCAGCACTGAGCGTGTCAGAAAGAAATGGACTATTAGATTAGTTCACAACAATAGTGCAAACTCACCAGTCTTAACCTCTGAAATATCAAACAGTGAGTGTAAAAGAAGGAAGAACTTTTGGCAATGTTCAGATTGCCATTAACAATTATTATTATTTATTTGAATTTGATTATATGAACCAATAGCTGTAATAATTAGCATTTCTGTCTCTGAAGATTTGTCTCACTTTTTAATAAACACTAAAATTATTCCCTTTATTCAAAGACTCACGTTTTTATTTTTCATAGAGTTTTTGTTCCTGTAAAGGATGAATCTGATGTCGCCTGTATTTGAATAATGACAGTCAATTCATTTGATTTAAAAAACATCCAGTCAACGCTTTCACTAAAAGCTTCTTTTTGTGAATATGAATCTGATAATGTGAGATAAAACATCACATGGGACATTTGACTGTAGAACCACTTCTTTAACTTGAGTGTTTACGTTGTGCTATTATTATCCATATTCAATGTCTGCCTGTTCAACACAGCTACTGCTCAGCCAGCAACAACTGTGTCATCCCAAAATATATTGCAAAGGAACACAAAGACAAGATTTGATTTTTTGCAATTATCAGGTTTTTTTCCTTTTTTCCTTTCAAACAACCAAAATGTTGGACGAGTGGAAAACAGCAACACCCTTGCATCCTCCTCGTGTGTGTGCAGGAGATAAACTAGACGGGGGGGGGCTACTGAACACATAACACTCCACAGGGAACCTTTGGCCGGTGCCTTCTTGCACAGGTGAACAGATGGAACAGTCACGGTGCAGATGCTGCAGAAGAAAGGTTATATCTGTATCTTTCTTGGGCAACAGTGTTAATGAGTGTAATGCTTCCATGAATGTATTAGGTAAACTTTTGACTTCAAATGCTTCTGCATAAACTTTAGTTAGTACAGGAGCCACTATATCAACAAACGTCTAATAATATTCAATTGGAAGTCCATCTGAACCTGGAGACTTTCCAGATTTCGTAGAAGCTATTGCTGCCTTAACTTCTACCTCTTCAATGGGACGGTCCAATGACTCAGCTTGCAGTGCATCTAATTTAGGTAAATCTACTTTTGAAAAAAAAAAAAGCCTTAACCCCTTAATGCCGACTGTCACAAATATGCGACAAACCGTTTGACTCAAGCAACCAGCCGATGTAATGTCTGCATTCCCCCATTGCCGGTTTGCGCATGTCTGATACGGACCTAGGAACCTTCAGCACGCACTTGTTTCTATTGGGACCGCTCGGTGAAAGACATTAGTGGTGTGCAATAGGGATGTGCGATACCTCTATTTTTCCTTTCGATCCGATACCGGGTGATACCAAGGCTAGTATCCCGATACCAATACCAATACCGATACTTTTAGCTGTCCAACTTGTGTATATGAATATGTGTTTTATACCTCTGTATAAGAATTAAACGAGCTGCCAAATATCAAAATTTATTTTTTCTTTAATCAGAACTGTTAAAGACAATCTATGCAACCAGCAGGTCAACTGAAAATCTGTGCAAATCACATTTAGAAAAAAAAGAGTCTCTCAAAAAAGAGAAAATAAGAACAGCTCCTCTGACTTAGATACAATTCTTTTTGGACCAGATAGAGTGGTCTTCAGGTTAGAACCTGACAGAATTTGAACTCGAACCACAACAAAGTTCACATTCTAGATTGACTATCGTTTTACATTTATTATATTTATGTTTTTGTTTAGAAACAACAGAATTTTGACATGATCCCCCTCAGTCTGTTTCTTCTCTGGCTCACTAACTCTCCTGCCTTGGAAAATATCCTCTCTGAGGGTTCAGATGAAGCAGTGACTCCGAGGTACTTGGCTGCAAGTCTGCTTAAGGACTGGAAGGCTTGCTCGTGGCTTTTCCACCAAAGTAATGGGTCCCGGTCCCTTGGAACTGGCTTTTCCTCCATGTAGCAACACATTTCAATAAGTGCATCAGTACCTGTTGTGAGGTGCTGTTGGGCTGCCAAAAGTGACAAAATCAGCCCATATCCCTTTTTTCACTTGGGCAGAGCTGGAAGTAGGTGCAGGACTCCCTGGTGAAGCAGAGCTTGGGGCTTCAGAAGTCGACTCAGAGGTTAGGTGATAAGTTTCCTGCATTTCAGTGAGGAGTCGCTTTTTCATGTTTTCAACATTGTCTTTGTCACGGAATACTAGGTTTTTAAGCCTGATATCCAGGAAAGTACTTGCAGCAAGACTGTAGCAGGTTTCAATCTCACGGAATCTGCATTGAATTTGCAGTCCCGGATCTGCTGACAGAGAGCTACCTTGATGCACAGTGGCTGCAGCTTCTCTAGTAGTAGTGACACCGAGACATATTTTTCTGATGAAACCTCTCTTGTCACCTCTTCATAGGGTCTCAAGGCCTCAGCAGTTAGGTGGATCATGGAGAACTCTTCATCATTTAAGCACAGGGAGCTCTTCCCAAGGAGACAAAGGGCTGTGGTCACTGCTTCCCTCCGTTCGTGCAACCTCTCCATCATGTAGAAAACTGAATTCCACCTTGTTTCCACTGATTGGGTTAATTTATGCTCTGCACCCTTCAGTTGTTTTTGGATCTGCTTCAGCTTCTCTGTAGGTTTTGCACTATGGTGGAAAAAGGAGACTGTGTTGCTGCATTTTGTCAAGAGCTGAACAAATCCAGGTACTGCTTTTATGCCATCTTTTACCACTAGGTTTACGGTGTGAGCGATGCAAGGGTAGTGCATCCACCCAGCCTTGAACTGCAGAAACCATATTCGCGCCGTTGTCAGTAACAACTGCTATCACCTTCTGAGTTATGGCCCACTCATCTGTTATTCTTTTCAGCTCTAGACTGATAATGTCTGCCGTTTGCCCACCAGGGAAACAACGAGTTTCCAGAACAAACTCTTGCATTTGCCAGTTTTCAGTGAAATGACAAGATGCAGTCAAATATGCTTCTGTGGTCCTCAAAGTCCACATATCTGTTGTGAGAACCACACTGTGTGCATGTTGCAGAGCTGCCTTTACTTTCTCTTTACAGCTGTTGTACAAGTCTGATATTGTGCCTTTTATCATACGTTTACGGCTTGGGATTCTGCAGTGTGGCTCAAGAGTCTTAACAAATCCGTTAAACCCTCTGTCTTCTACAATTGATATTGGCTGTAGGTCCTTGGCGATCATTTCTCCCAGACTTCTTGTAATCTCTGCAGCTCTTTGGGAGTGTTGGAATAATTGTACATAAAAGTTATCTTCATTTGCTTATACTGTTTGGGAGTTATATCTGTGTGTGTGCGTGTTTCTGTGAGGAATCTTTACAGCCTCCATTGCAGGCTCAAGGATGAGGCACGGGGTCAAACAGCCTTTTGAGAAGAAGAACAGGTGACCCCCAACAAGAACAGGAGGGTCGTTCGGAGTATGCGACGGATACCAGACCTTAACAGATGAGGATAAACTGAAGATTGCAGCCTGTGTGACCCCCATCCTTTAGTGGCTGAAATTGTTTTGTAACTAGTGATTACCCTAAGAAAATAAAAGAGAGGAGACGGCGGAACGGATTCAGAGCGGTTTGGAGATTGTGACTGAACACGTCTCCGTCCGTTCTCCTCGCGAGTAAAAGAACTCTAACTCTGTTTTCTCTTTGTGTGTGTTTTGATAATGTTTTAGGTTGTTTGAACCTGACAGGGAGTCATCTATGAAAAATAAAATGATTTTTGATGTAAAAGGAAGTCTTTTTATGGGACGTATGAATCACATACAACCAAAAATAGCCTAAATAGCCACAGTTTTACTTGAAATATACAATTTAAGTAATAGAATTTAATTATTAAACAATTTCAACTTAAAAGTGATACTGATGTGTTAAGATGATGGCAGGAATGTGATTGAATGCCTACACTGGGAGGAAACATTTTTATCTAACTAAATAAATAAAATATGTGTTAATGCAAAATTGACACAAACATTGTGGTATTTTTTGTACATTTATCTTATCTATGCCTTTATGTCTGTTGTGTATTTCACCATACCTGGATATTACCTGCTTCTCTGCAGGGGTCTGCCTCATTTGGACTGCAGGTGTGGCGGTATTTTCCTGCACTCCCTCTCTCACTCTCCTCTAATCTCCTCCTCTGCAGGTCATCGTGCTCTTTAATGTGGTTGATTTTTGGGTGTTTAGTAAGTTCTGTGGTATTGCCACAGCAGTTGACACACTTTGTGCATAAGTCACATGTATCTTTATTTGAGTTTACTGCAGTGAAATATGGCCAAATGATGCTCCTTTTTCGCTCTGGCATGCTGCGCTTCTTTCTCCTTTCTCCATTAGTTCAAATTTGTCCTCTCTGGAGGACATATGTAAACCCAAATATCTCCAACCCACGGCATACTACTGAATCAACTCCTTTTGTCATCTATAGAGGACATTTAGGGCTTTTCAGTGATGCCAAATGTAAAGGGACCGGGCTTTGGTACCTTTCTCTTTTTCATTACGGAAAATGGCATCCATCACTGCAAGCACATTTAATGGGAAGAGGAAAAGTAAGTGCATTGTACTTTTTATTGAACAAATATTGGCTTAAAATGTTGGTGGCATATTTAATGTAAGTCTATTAACAACAAACATTAAACATTGTCTGAATAATTTTAACTGTATTTTAGCATAGTATTTAAGTGTTTAAAAAAATGTCCTCTGTAGTGGGCATTTGTAGCTATTTCCTCCATTCCTACTTATATTGTCAGGTTATTGAGGAGTCAGGTTGTCTATTAACATAAGGTAATCATATAGAAACCTTTAATCACAGACCATACTATAGATCATCAACTCTTGACCCTAACCTTTTACCCTGTGGTCCTTGACCTAACATACCTCAAAGGAAATTGAGGTGACACAACAGATATGAGATCTTGAGATACCACAACAGTCTGGTGCGTCAGTGTGAAAGAAACGGAGCTGAAGTTTGACTTTACTCTGTCCTGTTCTCCCACTCACCATCCTCCTAACAGCACAGCCCCAGTCCCCAGCCGTCCACCTCCAGTTTCCAGCAAGGAAGGCCGGCACCTGGCGGACGCCAGGTGAGTGACTGACCCTCAACACGCCACACCTGAAATGTACACACACAGACAACTGTGGAGGTAAAGCTTACACATACAGGAAAGTATGTGAAGAAGTGAAGAATCCCAGTGTATTCTGAGAGCACAGTAAATGTGCATTTTCATGGAGACAACATGACTTTGTTCTTCTGCTGGACGAGCAATCTCCAGGACCTCCGGTTTGATCTGTGTCTTCCTTCTTCTCCTGCCCAGTCTGAGAGGAGGTCCAACCCCCTGCTGTCCACCGCTGGCCAGCAGCATAGGAGGAGGAGGAGGAGGAGGAGGAGAGGAAGACGAAGAAGACGAAGACAGCCGGATCGGCAGGTGGTTGGTATCAGAGATAGAGTAAGGATAACACTTGTTATTGAAATGCCCGTGAACACTTGCCGTACATTCGCATTCCTGTTTGGGTGCAACTTGATGACAGACAAAACATGCTGCTTGCAGTGTGGAGGTGGTACGCCAACTCTCCGTTTGTTAGCGAGTTGTAGCTCTCAATCACATCCACCGCCACACACACCTTTCCTTTAGGTCACGAGTAGTGAAAGTTATTGTTGAGTTAAATTAAGCACATCAACTCTTTCTTTGCCTTCTTTGAAAGTCAAAAAAAAAAGATAAAAATCCTTTACTGTGTAGAACAAGTAATGATGAGTTTAGGATGAAGATAAGCTGGGTTAATATTATTTACAGAGGAGTTGTGTGGTGATGTCAAAAACTACTGGTTTTATGGAAAGCTTCTCTCCAACTTCCAAATTAAGAGCAAGAGAAAAGCAATATTCTCTAATATTTCTTATAATGCCAGTTATTAAATTCATGACAGTCAGAAACATTTCACACTTTTACCGCACTTGTGTTTCTAATGTAGTTTGGAGAGCTTCCCTTAACATTGTACAATCAGAAATACAAATTAAGAGTTGATTTGAAAACAGCTGACCTGCTGCACTGGAACCTGTTAGCGTGTACATGAAATAAGTAAATGTTAGTGTTTTGCCCCCTACACTAGGTTTGA